>CACTHL010000615.1:0-600000 GCA_902712375.1 Dioscorea dumetorum
TTTATCTCACTTTCTTTTTTTATTTATAATTAAATCTCAAACCAACTAGTGAGCCGGCTAAATATTAGAAATCAGCAGTATCGCCAACTACACAGTCCTGTGGATTCGACTACCCGACCCCCTCAAAGTACACTTTGCACTATATGCCTTACTGCGGATACACTTAGAAGTTTCGTGATAACTAGCGCTCTTGGAGGCAACCCAAGTTCATTTCTTATATTTTCTTATGTGTTTGCTTTGTTAGTTTTGTTTTTTTCTTGTTTGAGTGGTTGTTTCATTTTGATTTTTGTGAGTTGGATAACTTGAATCTCTATTTGATTTTTGATGTTTTTTTGGTTGTTGTTGGATGATGTTCCACTTTTATCGGTGAAATTTTCATGGTTTTATAAGTTAGTAAGCGATTGGTGTAGTCATTTTTATCGAAAAACTTAGAAAAAACTTCAGATTTCGGTACTTTTGGATGGTGTGCGGGCGGTCTACCCCATCCTTACCGAAGAAGGACTATGCGGCCCTTGTCGGCCACATAGCCACGCGTTGCGGGGAACCCTATGCAGCTCAGTGCAGGCCACGTAGAGCACATGGCCACCACTAGGGCACTTAAGTACATGTCTTGACTAGCCTCTTACTTCATGAATTTTCTGCCTTTTCCCTGAGTGGCCTCCTTTTATGATGGTTTCTTTATCTTTTTTCTTCCCCCTTCTTCTTCTTGCTCCACCCTCTTTCACAAGAAAATCCCTCTCCCCTCTTCCAAACTCAACCACATCTCTTCTTCTTTCCATCTTGGGCGGAAAAATGGTGCCGATCTAAACTTAGAGAGCACCGATCTATTGTTTTCTTCGCGATTTTTCAATTCATCATCTTTACACCGCTAGCATCAAGCTCTGATACACGTTGTTTTGAGATTCTTGTTATCTGTTGTTGTAGTTTCTTGTTATTTTCCTCGCATGTGTGTTTGTATCGGTTGGAAAGAGCTTAACTCTTCCAAATCGAGTGTTTTACTTTTAATTGTCTTTTAGTGGCTCTTTAATAAAGTTTTATGTGATGATGATGGATGTTTTAATTTAATGTCCAATTCTACATCGGGGGTAGACGTGGGCATTATTTTTTTTTCTCTCCACTATCATAGGGGAGCGTGATGCCCGCGGGCTTATCCGTAACAGTGATGTCACCATGATTAGGAAGTTCACCAACCCCTTACTTATGCTTTATGCTTCCTATCATATTTTAAGCGGCTGATCATGTACATTAGGGACAATGTGCGACTTCAAGTGGGGGTGGCATGTATGCACCAGGTTCTTTAGCATTAAATGTTTTATTACTTGTGCATATTTGTTTTGGTGAACTTTGATGATATTTATGCATGATTGTAACCAATGATGGTGATGATACTTAAATGTACATTAGAGTAGGACAATGATAGATGCTAAGCTATTGCACACAACCTTGTACTTGATGAATTTTGATCATTCACGGCATTCCATCACATACCTTTTAGCTTGGACCTTAGACACCTAGGTTAGGTTAAATGATAACGTTCTTGACTCTCTTAGTAGCTAACCCATTTTAGTGATACCGTACCTTGATGTGTTAGGCTTCTTCCTAATGAGTTGTACGAGGGCTTCTATCTCTCTCCTTAAATTGGCAAAAGGGAAATAAAGTGTGGTCATAAAAAGAGTGGTATAGTAATAAAAAAGACAATGCTCCTCTACAAGAATAACAAATTAACTTAGGTTTCGGGATCCTAGAAAGAGTGTTTCCTAAGCCAAAAGCTAGAAAAGCATAAGCATCTTCATGTGAACTTGTAATCTTCTAAATAAGTTGTGTTTTCTATGCGATCGGTATATTTACCCTTCCAAAAAGAAGATTACAGTTCATGTTAGTAAAAAAAAAAAGAGAAATAAGCCAATTGTGTTTAGGCGAGAGACATAAGTGCCTTGTGAATTCATTAGGGGTTCCCCTACCATTTCAAGGTTCGTTACCATTGTAAGTGGTGTGATATGCTTTAAGAAGTGGTCCTTGTTGTGTCATTTTCTCCTATCTAGGCTACAAGAACCTAGGTGAAGAAGGTTGCACACACACGGCATCATCTTGCGGAATGAAAGTTTCAAAATTTCTTGTATGGTTGTAGCTTAGCATCTAGAGTCTTATACTTGTTATTGTATACTTATATTTGAGCCGGAGGTTGTGTACTTAGCCACTTATCAATTCCTCTTGTTATTCATGTTTGTTTGCTTGAGAGAGTTAAAAAGCTTTGAAAGTTAGGGTTTGAACACTTTTGGCTTGGGCGAAAAACGGAAGAGGCGAAGGGCGGAGCTTGTACGGTCGACTTCATCATCGGGAGAGGGAGAGTGCTAATTGTAGGCCCAATTGGAGGTGAAATCCGATCGGCATCGGCACCTCGGATCTCAAGAAGAATGCAAGCAAAAAGGGAGTCCTTTGTTCCTCTTATTTTTGCTTCTCTTGTTACTTTCTTGTTGTTGAACCAATGAGGGGATAAACCTCTTAGGGTGCCCCGGGTTGGTGAATTGGTTGTATTAAACTTAATTTCAATTAATGCAACATTTATGGATGTTTCAATATCTACTTGTTAGATATCTCGTTTTTTTTCTTGAATGTTTGTTGTTGAGTGAATTGTTTCTTGAGTTACTTGATTTCCTCTTAGCTTGTATATCTCCTCGATTGATACAAGAAGTTGGAAATAGGCTTGCATGCCCAATTTCACTAATTGCATCATCCGCATTAGGGCAACGAGATTCTAGAACATAGATTGATTGAAAGACGCCGAGGTAAATACATTAGACTTTAAGTCTCGAATTACACCAAGGCACTAACCGGGGCCCCATTCCTTCCATTGAGCAAACCCTAAGTTTCTCTTCCGGAGATTCTTCTTCCTTAATTTCTCCCATTCCTAAGCTAGATTCAATCACACAAATTTCAAGTGATTAGAAATTAAGAAGTAAGAGAGTACTAGGAGATACACCGAGTCTCTGTGGATTCGACTACCCGACCCTCGGGTACACTTACTACTTATACGACCCGTGCACTGCGGATACGCAAAAGGCGTATTAGGGGTCTATCAAGTTTTGGCGCCGTTGCGGGGGCAACTTTTGAGAAATCTCTTAGTCATAGTAATCTGATCATTTATTTTCTTATTTTACCCTTTTATTTGTTGTTTGTTTAGTTTACTCTTCTTATTTCTTGATTGTGCTCCTTTCTACAATTTACTTGATTGTGTGCATATCTCTTGGTTGTTAATTGCGGTTAATCTCTTTTCTCTTTTATGAAGGTTTAGTGCATGACCACGGGGAGTTCGTCCCAATTAGCAACCTCCGATCCGGATATTGAGCGCACATTTCATAGGAGATTGAAACAAATCGGTTTGAGGGAATGCGGGTTCGTTGACATCGGCATAGAAGTGGGACCGGGGAAGAAGCCTTGGCCGGTAATCAAAGAAGTATATCAAACTACACTTGGCCTAATTTGGAGGGATCCCTATGAAGTATTGTTCGTCCCCTTTGTTGGGGCAAATAATTTCAAATTGAAGCCCAACTTCATCCGGATGGTGCAACGAGATATGCTAATTTGATGGGTTTCAAGATGAAGACCCTTACTTACACCCGGTTGTCAAACTTCTTAGAGATTTGTGATACATTCAAGGCCAACAACGTGTCCAAGGATGCGGTGGGCCTTAGGTTGTTTCCCTTTTCGGTGCGAGGAAGGGCCAAGCGGTGGCTAAGTTCCTTTCTAGTGGGGTCTATCACAAGTTGGACCCAATTGGTTGAAAAGTTTCGACTCGTTATTTTTCTCCTGCCAAAAATTACCAAGCTCGGGAGTGATATCTCTTCATTTTCCAATTGGAGTTTGAAACTTTGTATGGCACGTAGGAGAGGTACAAAGACTTATTGAGGAAATGCTCGTAGTACGGAATCGTTGCGTAGATACAAATATAGATTTTTTATAATGGCCTAAACATTGCCACTAAACAAATGCTTGATGCGGCGGTTGGAGGTTAGTTGTGCGATGAACGACCCGAAAAGGCACGGAATTTAATTGAGGACATGGCCTCAAATGGGTACTAGTGGAGTTCGGAAAGGAACAACCCGGTCATGACGGTGGCCATTTATGAGGTAGATACACTCACCACTCTAACGGCACAAGTGGAAGCCATCTCTAAGTGGCTCGATACTATGCAAGTGTAGCCTCAGAGTCGGGGTCATGAGTTGCGGCAGTTGGCAAAACCAAGCTTGACCTAATTGCTTTTCTAAGGGGGTCAAAGTGCCGAGCGGATAGATTTGATTGGCGGGAATCAATAGTACGAGAACAATCCTTATAGCAACACCTATAACCCCGGGTGGAGGAACCACCCAAAGTTTTCATGGAGCCAACCGACATATGGACGGCAACATCCACCGCCACCACAACGGCGGCAACGGCGGCCACGGTCACAATTACCTAAAGCCCCTCCTCATGAGAACATGGGCCGGACACATGAGTCCTTTTTGAAGAGGTATATTCGGTCCCGCGACGTTCGGCTCTCAAGCCATGAAGAGTTAATGCGCAATCAACGGGGCATCCTTGCGGGAACTCGGAACATGAAGTGGTTTAGATTGCCAAGACCCTTGCCAAGGGGCCCTAGGGTTCGATACCAAGTATCTTGAAGTCAATCCACGGGAGTCACTCAAGGCGGTAATGTTGAGAAATGGAAAAGAGCTGCCATCACCACTGTCTAAGAACAAGAAGACGAAGGGTTACGGGCACCGATGTGGTAGTGGTTGAGGAGGCCAAATTTTTTGTCGAGTTTGAAGAAGACAAAGAAGGGTCGGAAAAAGGACTCGGTGCGGAATATAGACCCACCTTACCCTACCCCTGCCAAGTTGACGAAGGATCGGCGGGATGCACGGTTTAAGATGTTCCCTGGAGATGTTTAAAACTCTACACATCAATGTTCCTTTTATGGAGGTCCTTGCCCGGATGCCCAAGTATGCTAAGTTTCTCAAGGAGTTATTGACAATCAAGCGGAAGTTAGAAGCGGTTTCGACTATCACATTGAGCGAAGAGTGCTCTGCCATCATCTCCAACAAGACCGCTACGAAAGAGAAGGATCCAAGGGGATTTATCATTCCGTACACAATTGGGGGAATGATGGATGAGAAAACTCTTGCTGATTTGGGGGCAAGCATAAATTTAATCTTTGCCGGATTTTCCAAAAAATTGCGACTTGAGGAACTAAAGCCCACTCAAATGGCACTCCAACTTGCGGATCGTTCCACTCGCTAGCCCATGGGTATTATTGAAGATGTGCTCGTAAAAGTTGACAAGTTTATTTTCCCGGTGGGCTTTGTGATTTTAGACACTGGGTGATCGAGGTACCCTTGATCTTAGGCCGACCATTCCTCGCAACCTCACAAGCGAGTCATTGACGTTAAGGATGGTTGAATGGCATTAAGAGTTGGAAATGAAGAAGTGGTGTTACGCTTAAAGGGTGCGATGCGGCACCCAATGAACTTCGATGACACATGTTATGTATCGGATGTTATTGATAATGTTGTTGATGATTTCGTGGAGGAAACTTTCTTGAAGGATGAGCGATCGACACAAAGTGTGAACACCCGCAAGCGCCTTTGGGTCGTCAAGTAATAAACCACTCGTGCACGCACGAGTGGGTCGTATTCCCAAGGGGCCCGAGGAGCTACTTTACTCACTTCTCACTTGTTGTTTAGCTCACCGATTCGATTTCAAGAGAATAATTAGGAAAGAAAAGAAATAATCAACAAGAGAAATTATTTAAATAAATGCGATGAAATCAAAACGCGGGAGATGCTCAAGGATGGAAACGGCCATGGATGAGGATCCCCAAGGGGGCTACTTAAGTGAGTAGGATATTTGAGAAATTAAACACGTGGCTAGTTGGACCGAGAAAACCTAAACTTAGGTCAACCCGATGGTCGCGGCAATTGACCCCTAACCCGGTACAAGAGTTGAATAAGGAATTTCTTCCACTCAACCTCTCACACGGTTGCAAGGAGAATGATGGTTTCCTCAAGTTAGGGTGGAAACACTAGTTAGTTTTCAACCCTAGAAATGGAGGGGTACAAATACCCGATGGTCACGGCGTATTTATATAATAATCCCTTCCAAGTTTGGTGGAGTCTAGCACTAAGGCAATGGTTAAGTTACAAAGTGCTACCAAGAATTTGATACATCAATTAATCACATGTACCAAACAATCAAGAACACCAAACAAGGATCACAACAAGAATCATACAATAGATAACTCATATAATCCAAAACATCACAAGTTGGCCCCCAAGGTTCCCCTACATCCGGTGACCTTTGGGTATAGTTGTTCATGTTCAACAAATCAACCCAACAATCCATGCAAACAACTAAAATAAACATGAGGAACACTCCCTCAAAAGGTGAAGGGCGAATGACGCTTGAATCCCCGAGAAAACCTTCCGAAACCGCCACTCGAAGGGGTGGCTTCCCGTTGTCTTCAACCTCCAAGCAATGAAGTCCTTGAAGTGGATCCTCCTAGATCTTGCTCTCCCCACCGAAGAATGCCCGGATTTCCTCTCCTTTTGCCCTCCTAAATCGTGTGGAAGAGATGTCCAAAACCTAGCCTCCCTTCTGCCCCAAAAACTCCCCCAAAGATGATCCAAAAGTTTTTTAAAAGATGCCCTAGATAGCCTTTAAACACCCAAATCCCGATGTGTAAGCGGGTCGGCATACGGCCGGTATGCGACCCCTCGGGATTTCTACTTTTCTGCCGAGCAACCCGTGATGAGCTACGGTAACGCTACGGTACTATTCTATAGAATCCCATCTCGAAAATCTTTGTTTTGATGTCGAATTCGCTCCCTATCTCGTTGTCGAGTCCCTAAGGCTTCGACTATCTTGAAATACAAAGATAAAGCAATTTAGACCGAAAGGGCATAGATTCAACAATAAAATGTGAAAATAATACACAACACATACATGCAAAATACGTACTTTTAGACGTTTATCAAACATCCCCACACCTAAGCGTTTGCTTGTCCCCAAGCAAACAAACATGAAGAACAAGGGAAAGAAGATAAACGACTAAAAATACGACCTCAAGCTTAAAATTAAAGGACTCCACAAGCACAAATGGACGGGGAATCAAGAAGTGAGCTGTTCAATAAATAATGAGGTGATATTAGCTCTGCTTCATCCATAGTGCCCTATGTGTGTGTGTGCTAACTCCCACCTTAACCTCCACACCCCGGATTATCCCGGGATGACCATTCACCCCACACATAATGAAGATGGCATTAGAGTGCTAAAGCCCTCCTCAATGCTCAATTAAAAGTCCTTTGGTTCCTAAATACAACTTCAACTCTTAAGTGACCATAAAACGGGTTCTAGGGAACACAAGGGAAACTTTATTTCTTTCACACACAAATATACACAAATTCTTTCTTTTTAAGGTCCGCCTAACATAAAGCTGTACAAAAATCTTTCGAGATAGATGCACATGCTGGCCGGGCACAAGAGCCACCCTCTTAATCGATTACGGTCTACATATACGCATTCATGCTTATAAAGCGGAGGAATCTCGACATAGACCCTTTTTTTTATTTTATTATGATCCCCGATAAACTACCTGCTAAAAACTTCACTTAAGGTTAGAGAAAACAACAAAGGAACTTAAAAGCTTTTAAAAGTTCATTGAAGAAAGAATTTAACAAATTAATGCCAAAGCCATTAAGATGGGTTGGTTAGAGTGTACAAGGTGAAAGTGATCGTGAGCATGTATACGGGTGCACTAAAGATGAAACAGAACTACATTCAAGCACATGTCTTGTATAGCTCACTACTATCATTCTACCAAGCTAGGAAGTCCTTAACAATACAATCATAGCCATCATAGGGAACAAGCATGCACAAATACAAAACACTCCACGGAAATAACCATCCCCACACCTAAAGTTGTACATTGTCCTCAATGTACCTAAGTCGACGAGAATAATGTGGGGGATGAAAAGAATAAGCAAAGAATGGGAATGAAGAAACTTCCTTGATTCCTTGTTGTGATTCTCGGTTGTTCCACTTGTATCGGGAGTATATCACCTAATGAGGGCGACACAAGTAATGCTCCCCAAAATTAATAACCCTGAAAAGAACAAGGAGCTTATCATCATTCAATATTTTTAAGAGGAAATGGAAATAAAGTATCGAAAAGAGAGCTCCAACATAAATAACAAAAGAGTTTAGTAGGGAATGAGCCCTAGCTAACTCAAAAGTATAAGTTTTAACAATAAAAACAAACAAAAAAGAAAAATAGAAAGATAATAAACAAAGTCATGTCACGGGTCTAAGAGGCGGGATGAAGTGATGACGCGGCGCAAGTAGTGAACGGGTATTCCTTGACCATCTCTATGGAGCTAAGGACTTCCAAGGTGACTTCTTCAATCGAAAGTAATTTATCTCAACTATCATGTGAAGTGAGCTCCAACCTTTGTGCCATCTAATCCCAATGTGTTCAAAGCTTTCAAATCGATCTTCCTAACGGTGCCGAACCCCTTTCGTGATAGGAGTGCAAAACGCGTCATATGTTCTTCCTTGAAAAACTTGGGCTCTTGGACGGGAGGTGAAGGTTCACTCCTAGCTCTCTTGGAAGCTAATTTCTTGATTGGAATCTAACTAATCTACAAGCAAAATAAGCACCAAAAGAATGAAGAAATCCAAGAAAAAGTGCAATGCTATGGTAATTTCGGAAAAACTTTTCAAGATCTTTGCTTGTAGAAGTAGCCAAAAAATTTTACAAACTAAGAGAAACACTTTGATAATCACTAAGCATTCACCAACCAACAAAAATCCCAGAAATTTCATCCACAAAAACAAGAAAAACTCAAGGTTTTGAGTGATAGGTCATACTCTTGCCCTAGAGTAAGATGAGTGAATCCAAAGGCTAAATCCGGCCAAAAGCTTGCTCAAACTCCAAATTTTTGTCACCAAGATGGAAAAGAGGAGGAGGAGAGCAAACTAGAGCAAAAAGAATGATGAAAAATAGTGGAGAAATGAGAGAGAACCGGTTAGAAGAATGAGGAAGAAGAATGAATAGTGCTAGCCCCAAAACTTGCTTTTTAAAAGGTTCTTCGCGGGTGGTCTTGCCGACCATCCTTGCGGCCGCAAGGATGGTCCTCAAGATTCTCGGGATAAATCCCGAGGGGCATCCTTGCGGCCACAAGGATGGTCCTCGGGATTTTTCTGTTTGCACCATTTTGTTCTCCACACTTTGCACACTTTAACTATGGATGAAACCTTGAAAAACAAAGCCGGAAACATCAATTAAACACTCAAAACATCAACATGCATGCATCAAGAACAAGAATTCTTCCAAAGACCACATGACAAACAAGTTAACACAAAGGCAAAAGAATTAAGAAAAACGATGAAAAATACAACTACAAACGAACCACTACTAAAAACACAAGATAAGTAAGACAACACAAACAAGAAAATGAATACAAGAAATGAAAGGAACTTGGGTTGCCTCCCAAGAAGCGCTTTTTTTAACGTCATTAGCTTCACGTGCATTACCTAAAAAAAATCTCATGGTGGAACAAATGGAGGGAACTTACCTCCAACCTTTGGGGCCGGGTTGCCACTCGAAAAATAATGTTTCAAACGATATCCATTGACTTTAAAAGTACCTTTTGTTGGATGGTAAATCTCGATGGCCCCGTGAGGAACACTTGTGAGACTGAAAAATGGTCCATACCATCTTGATTTGGGTTTTCCCGAGAAAAAGTTTCAATCGAGAGTTGAAAAGTAGCACTTGGTCTCCGACTTGGAAGTGTTTAGCTTGTTTAATGTGTCGGTCATGGTATTCCTTTGTCTTCTCTTTATACCGTCCTGAACTCTCATACGCCACCGATCACCATTCATCTAGTTCATTTAAGCTGGAATTTTCTCTTGTGGCCTATTAGATGGGGATCAAAATTCAATTGCTTTATGGCCCAATAAGCTTTGTGCTCCAATTCGACGGGCAAGTGACAAGCCTTCCCATAGACCAACCTATACGGAGTTGATCTAATAGGTGTCTTAAATGCTATTGCGTATGCCCGAGTGCATCATCAAGTTGATCCGCCTGAGTCCTTCTGTGATGACTCACCGTTTTCTCCAAGATTCTTTTCAATTCCCTATTAGATACCTCAACTTGACCAATCGTTTGGGGATGGTATGCGGTTGAGATTCTATGTGATACCCCATATCGTTTCAAAACTTTTTCAAGTTGGAAGTTACAAAAGTGAGTGCCCCGGTCACTAATGATTGCCCTTGGGGTACCGAATCGCGAGAACAATATCTTGAGAAATTTCACCACGACCTTTGCATCGCAAGATGGAAGTGCTTGTGCCTCCACCCATTTGAAGACATAATCCTTTGCCACAAGGATAAATTTGTTACCTTGAGAACTAGGAAATGGTCCCATGAAATTTATTCCCCAAACATCAAATATCTCGCAAACCTAATTCCACGTTTGCGGCATTTCATCTCTTTTTGAGATATTATCGGCTCTTTGGCACTTATCACGGTGTTGTACAAATGTTTGAGCATCTTGAAAAATTGTGGGCCAATAAAATCCCGCATCGAGAACCTTTTTAGCCGTTACGTTCCCACTTTGTAGTGCCCCCCTGTCGGGCCCGAATGACAATGACGCAAGATGTCATGCCCTTCTTCTAATGAAACACATCTCCTCACGATTTGATCGGAGAAAACTCTAAACAAATGACGATCCTCACGGATATAGTGCTTCAAATCGGCAAAAAAAAGTTTTCTTTGTTGATAAGTGAACCGGTTAGGCATGATTTTTGCTTTGCTAGATAGTTGGCAATGTCGGCGAACCACGGAGTCTCATCCTCTGTCCTTTGTTTGAATACTACATAATTGTTCCCTTTGGGAATGTGTCGTTTATCCCTTCTCTCTTGAACTCCTCATCATTAGGCTCTTCAAGGCGTGATAAATGATCGGCGGCCAAGTTCTCTGTCCCCTTTTTATCCGTTATCTCTAGATCAAACTCTTGTAGTAGAAGCACCCAACGGATCAATCGGAGGCTTGGCATTCGATTTATTCGGCGGGTATTTGAGTGCGGAATGATCGGTATAAACAATTACCTTGGATTGGACCAAATATGATCGAAATTTATCAAAAGCAAAGACCACCGCTAGTAATTCTTTCTCCGTGGTAGTGTAGTTTTCTGTGCGTCATTCAAAGTCTTGCTTGCGTAATAAATAGGATGAAAGTGTTTATTGATGAGCGCATTTCTATATATATATATATATTGCATGCTATACCTTCATCATTATTGAATGTTTTGGCTATAATTCTCCAAGTACGGTGCTATTTGAGGTATTCGTTGTTCGTCATGCGGATATCAAAGTCCTGAAGTAAAAAGAAGCGCTTTTGGAACAATTTTAGAAGCTAAAGGACTTAGAAGAAAACTCATCAAGCTCGGCACGGTTTGAGCACGCCCGTCTTTGTTCCCCATGCAAAATGCGGGAAGAATTCAACTACGATTCGGCCACGGCTGAGTCCGGCGAGCACGGGTGTGAAAACCTCGGCACGGTCAAGAATTTCTCATTTCAAGGCATGCATTATTAAATAAGCATGATCATAGCTCTTTAATTAAACAATTCCCACTCACAAACTTGGCGAGATCGAATACTTGGATCACTCGCCTACTTGATCTTTACCCTTGCCTTTAGATCCACCTTCTTGAAGCCATTAACCATCCAAGAAAAACAAGAATCAATCACATAACCCAAACAATAAACAAGAGAGGAAAGAATGATCTAAAATTAGATCTCAAGGCTTCTAGGGTTTACTAAGTGTTCTAGATTCAAGAATTAACAATAATAGAATCCTTAAACCCATAAAATCAAAATGAAATCAAGAACATCCTAATTGGGTTCGGATCTAAAAGAATCAAAGGTTTAGAGATGAAGGATATCCTTCATTCTTCACCAAAACATGAAATCAAGGCTCCTATACCATTCAAACATAAGATCCATGGCTAAATTCCCATTAAATAATAGATCCATAATAAATCCACACTAATTCTCCATGGATCTAAAGTGAAATGAATAAAAGAACAAGGAGTTCAAGAAGAGAATAAAACCCACCTCAAACTTTGCTAGAACTAGAGGAGAATCACCACCAATGGAGAAGAGGGGAAGATCAACACCTTTCTCCTTTCTTGGAGCTCAAGAATGGAGATCTAATGGAGGGGAGAATGAGGATTCAAGATGGGGAGAAAAAGAGAGGGAAATGGGTTCTTAACAAGGCCCTTTGAGTTTGAAAACGGGTATTTATAGACCCAAAGCGCGGGAGGGCTCGCGGGCTCCCTTGCGGGCGCAAGGGAGGCCGCGAGGCCCTTCCCGAAGGCCATGCGGGCGGCCATGCGCCCGCATGAGGGGCCGCATGGTCCCTTGCGGGCGGCCATGCGCCCGCATGCGGGGCCGCATGGCCCCTTGCGGCCTCCCATGCGGCCCGCATGGAAGGCCGCAAGGCCCCTGTTTTTGGGGGTTTCTTGCGGCATCTTGAAGGCTTACTCGCTCCACTTAAAAGCTCTCTCCCCCAAAGATTTTCCTCCTCTTTTACACTCTAAAAAGAGCCTTAACTAAGATCCCAACAAAAAATAAAACTCGACAAAAACTTAAACACACAACTTCTACACAAGAAACAAAGCACAAGAGAAGCGAAAAGGTCGAACTTCCACACGTCCTTGTTCCCCGTGCAAAATGCGGAAGAATTCAAGCTGCGATTCGGCCACGGCTGAGTCCGGCGAGCACGGGTGTGAAAACCTCGGCACGGTCGAAGCACGCCCGTGCTTGCTTCTCGTGAAAATTACGAGGAGAATGCGGCCATAGATCGGCACGGCCGAGTTCGGCCGAGCACGGTCGTGCAAAGCCTCGGCTCGGTCTAAGCACGCCCGTCTTTGTTCCCCGTGCGGATTACGGGTTTGTGAGTTTCTGAAGAATTATTTGGCCGTAATCTGCACGGCTTGAAGCACGGTTTCAACACGCCGGTGCTCACATCGGGAAAACTTTAAAACCCTAAAAACTTAGGTTTTTGGGGGGACTTTTTGGTGGGCGAACTTTGGGAGAAAGAGAGGGAGAGTTTTGGGGGTTCATCCTCGGCTTCATCAAGGGAATGCCAAGCGTATGGAAGGCCGTTTGGAGGGAGATTACACGACATCGTAGATCCTTCGACAACCTCAAGGATGCAAGAAATTAGGGAGTTTTCAATTCCTTGTCTTGTAATTTCTTTGGCATTTTGTTTGTTGGTTGTTATTATGAGGGGCTAAACTCTTAATGGAGCCCCGGGGGGTGGTTGTATGACGTTGTAGCTCGAACTCGTTGTCTTTACTTGCGGTTTTTATGATTGTCTTGTTCCTTTCAATAAATCAAGGTTATTGGCTATCTTGTATGTTGTTTAGTGCTTGATGCTTGGTAGTTAGGTTCTCCTATCTAGGTTTGTGAATCTTTATTGATTGTTGCAAGCGAGAGGGAGTTCAACTTAGGGCTCGGCGGTGCTAGAAACCACATGCTTATAGCATAACTAGGTTTAGAGCTGAAGACATCCCCGATAATTTCGTGAAAGGCTGAGTTAGTGAACGTCGAAACCCAACCCCGGGGCCCCATCTCCTCCATCGAGTCAAACCTAAATCTTCCCTTTGTGAATTTTCCATTCCCTCAACTTCCTCGAAGTTAGTCCAAAGTCAACTCCTTCATTCTCGATTTGGTTAGATATTGAGTAGGACGTTAGTATTAGAAGCTATACCAGTCCCTGTGGATTCGACTACCCGACCCTTTGGGTACATTATACTACTTGTACCACCCGTGCATTTGCGGATACGCAAGGGGCGTACCATTTATCCCGTCTTTGTCCTAATCTGCACCCACCGCATAGTCGCTTGCATCACACATCACCTCAAAAGGTAAATTCCAATCCGGAGAAACCACTATTGGTGCTTCAACAAGTTTCTTTTTCAAGCAAAGAAAAGCATTCATGCAATCCTCATTAAACTCAAAACGAGCATCTTTTTCCAAGAGCTTTGTCAGTGGTCTGGCGATTGCAGAAAAGTCTTTGACGAACCTTCTATAAAATCCTGCATGTCCCCGAAAACTTCTGATTGCCTTCACTGAACTTGGGGGAGGTAGTTTCTCGATGGTGGAGACTTTCGCTCTGTCTACTTCAATTCCCCTCCTTGAAATCTTATGCCCGAGTACTATGCCCTCCTTGACCATAAAGTGGCATTTATCCCAACTAAGGACTAAATTAGTCTCCTCACATCTTTTTAAGACTCGTTCAAGATTTTTAAGGCATAACTCGAATGAATCCCCGAAGACCGAAAAATCATCCATAAACACCTCCATGATATCTTCCACCATATCTTCGAAGATTGCTAACATACATCTTTGGAATGTAGCCGGTGCATTACAAAGCCCAAAGGGCATTCGACGATATGCAAATGTCCTGTAGGGGCATGTGAAAGTAGTCTACTCCTAATCTTCTGGGGCAATAGGAATTCCCTGCGCACTTGTAGTGACACTCTTAGTTTTGGCCATTAGATCATCACACACTACACTCATTAGGCTAGATAACAAGAGAGGGGCTATTACTAGTACTTCTGTTCCTTGTGGTTCGACAACCCGACCCTTTGGGTCCACTTTTATTACTTGACGATCCGTACACTTGCGGTAACGCAAGGGGTTGACACACATCACCCTGTTGTGTTGTTGCGGAGACGCATCAAGCCACCAACAAGCCATAAGCACGTAGAGGGAAAACAAATATCAAAGATAAGGCCCCAGCAATTATTCCCCTGGGGAAGAACGATGACAAAATAAATAAATAATGCATGCATGGTTTGTAACAAGTTTGTCCGCTTAGACTCGGATGTCGACTACTCCGGAATGTCCGTGGTGTAGCCCTAATCCAGTACAAGTTCCTTTATCCTAAGGATACTCACACGATGTCATTGGGCATGGGGAATCTTGGCTAGAGCTATTCAAAAGCAATTGTGCTAGAATACACTCTAAAACCTATGGGAGGCTACCGACGCTTCGGAACCTCCGCTAAACAAGTATCATTCATAATCAATTCAACGGAATCCATCCATTATAGAATGAACATACATTAAAATGAAAGAAACCAAACACAACAATCCTTGCATTCATTAAACTAAAGAAATGTCATCCAATACAAGTGTTCCTCCCAAGGTTCACTTGGTTTTCCGGTGGCCTTGGGAGGTTTAGTTCAACATTACAAGCAAAGGGAAACTAAAAGATATAAGATTTATCACAAACAAAGCAAAAACTCCCCTCTTGAAGATGTTGACTAGGGATGATGGAGCAACTTGCCGAATCAGCGTCGGTAAGCCCTAGGATGAAGATCTACGCGTTCCTCCCTCTTCTCCCACTTGATTCCACTCCAAAACAACCTCCTCCGATGAAGATTTGAGCGTGGGGGTGCTTGGAGGCGCGGTGGCAAGATACTCCACCAAAAAGCCCTAAACGGGCATAAATACCCGAGTCGTGTGCGGGCTGTTGTGCACCCACACACTGGCGGCACACCTATGTGCGGGTTGGTGTGCGGCGGCACCTTGGGCCGCCCGTACACATTTAAGCCCGCACATGGGCCTGAATAGGCCCATTTCGTGTAGTAGTGCCCCAATGATGTCCGGAGCTCGTTTAACCTTCGTTTCTTCGCTCCTTGGCCTCGATTTTCATCTTCTAAATGCTCCTCCTCATGTAGACGCCTCGTAGATGCCCTAAAATAGAAAAAACACGAAAAACACATCAAAGGGCACCGGTTTTATTCAAATAATGCATGCAAGTACAAGTAATACACCGTTACGAAGCAGTGTATTTAGACACTTATAAAAGAATCAATCAATCCCTTACTCGTAGAAGAAGAGACATCAAACAGTATCGCAGAGCAGAGAAAAACATTATCTGATTATGAAAGGCCACAGTTCACTGGAAAAGAGTCCATCATACAGATGCCAACTGCAGCAGCGAATAATTTTAACATGGCAAGACCAATTGGCATGATACAGAACACAGTACAGTTTGATGGGTTGGCGGATGAAGACCCGAATAAACACTTATCAAGATTCCTACGGATCTGCTCGACCTTCAAGATTAATGCATTGTCAGATGATGCTACTAAGTTGCGTTTGTTCCGATTCAGTTTGCAGGGAGCATCTTACAGATGGCTTCACAGAGCCTAACACCTGGCTCTATCAAGACTTGGGAAGACATGGTCGACAAATTCTTGGGAAGATACTTCCCCCATAGCAAGGCCGCCCAATTACGATAAGAGATTTCAGCATTCAGCCAAAGAGATTTAGAAACTCTGTTTGAAACGCATGAGCGGTTCAAGCACTTCTTGCGAAGGTGCCCGTATCATGGATGAGGATAAAAATATTCTACAATGGTTTGAACCACTAAACTCGCTAACTCATCGATGTGGCAGCCAGGGCTTCCCTCCGTAATAAGTACCCGGATGAAGCTGAGAAGTTGATTGAAGACATCGCGAGGAATGAGTCTCATTGGGAATCCCGAGCCAAGGTGCCACGAATAACCGGTCCATCAGGTGGACACATCAGGTGAGTGCACTGACAAGAAAAGTTGACTTGATAATGGCCGAAAGAGCAAGTTCTAGCCCTGCACCTGTCCTGTCATGCGAGGTTTGTGGAGGTGGGCACTCGGCCACCCTTTGCCCTATTATGGTTACTACTAGCGCTTCTACGCAACAAGTGGATTTTGTGAGCCAAAATTAGAGGTTTCAAGGAAATCCTTATGCGGCTACATATAACCCCGGGTGGGGAAATCACCCAAATTTTCAGTGGGGAAATCAAAATCAGCAAAGGCCTCCACACCCACCAGGATTCCAGCATGCTCCACCACAGCCAAAGGAGAACCGAGTCTCGGTTGAAGAAGCGTTGGCAAAATTCATGATTGCCACAAAATCGAATCTCAGAAATGTCCAAGCTTCAATTCAGAATTTGGAAAAACAGGTTGGACAGTTGGCCAAAGCAAGATCAGAGAGGTAGCAAGGCAGTCTGCCTAGTAATACTGAAGAAAACCCCCGTGAGCAATTGAAGGCTATCACTCTTAGGAGTGGACGAGAAGTAGAGGTTCGACCCACCAGTGGGAACGTGAACGGAAAAGTAAAAAATGTTGTGAGAGATGCAACTTTGAAAGTGAGGGTTTACATTGAGGACAGCAACAACAACACATATGAACCTCAACCTAACCAAGTTTCACCAGTGCCGGAATATTAACCCAAAGTCCCTTACCTAGCAAAACTGAAAAAGATCAAGGAGGATGACAAATTCAAGAAGTTTTTGAGTCTACGGAAGCAACTCCACATCAATCTTCCACTCGTCGAGGCATTTGCTCAAATGCCCAAGTACGCTATGTTTATGAAGGATTTGTTGACAAACAGGTGGAAGCTGGAAGAAGCATCCAGCGCAACCTTGAATGAGAGTTGCTCCACCATACTAGAAAGTGCACACCCACCGAAAGTTCGAGATCCTACGGGTCTAGTGATCGAGTGCAAAATTGGAGATTCAGTGGTAGAGAAGTCCCTAGCTGATTCGGGGGCAACTATTAATGTCATGCCATACAACTTATTTCTAAAATTAGGAATACATGAACTCGAACCTACAAGGATGGCCGCAATTGGCAGACCGATCAGTGCGTCGGCCTTGGGGTGTTGTGAGTGATGTACTGGTAAGCATGGGAGGACTTGTATTCCCGGTAGATTTCGTCATTTTGAACGTCCATAAAAACGCCGAGGTGCCTATTATTCTTGGAAGAATGTTCTTGGTGACCTCGCGTGCTTTGCATGACATCCAACATGGCAAGATGACACTTAGATCCGGGAACGAAGAAGCGGTATTTAAACTCCCGGAGGCAATAAAATACCCTACGGAGCGGGATGACACATCGTATGTTTTGATGACGTGGAGCTAATTGTTTCCGATTGTGTGTAGGAAGTTTTGGCGATTAACCCCTTGGACGAGTATTTGGCGATAGACCAAGAGGGTGTAGAAGATGGAGGACGTGAAGAGCTGAATCAAGAGAAGCTACTTGATAAGTGTCTAAATATAGGTATTTATACGCTATATTTGATGGCGGCCGCGCGCGTCACTAAAAAGCGGGCACACGGCTCCCCAGCCGCAAGTGCACGGGTCGTCAAGTAATACCTCACAAGAGGATCATATTCCCTTGAGTCCCAAGATCCACTATTACTTCCTCTTTGAACAGTTGTTTAATCGAATCAAAACAGAGGTTGTTGCAAAGAAATAAGATTAAAACAAACAATAAAAGCTTTAGCCACTAACAGGTTGACCACACCGAGAAGAAATCTAATGGAGAAGATAAGGCCCCGGGCGAGGATTCCCCCCGGAAAAATACAAGTAATAAAGATGTGATAACAGATAATGCATGCATGGATTGTAATGTTTTGGTCCGTCTAGACTCGGAAGTCGACTACCCCGAAACCTCTGTAGTATAGCCCTAATCCAGTATAAGTTTCTTTATCCTAAGGATACTCACACGATGTCATTGGGCCTAAGGAGCCTTGGCTAGAGTTATCTATAAGAAATTGTGCTAAGATGAACTCTACACCCTAAGGGAGGCTACCGGCACACGGAACCTCCGGTGTACCGATACAATGGATCCCCCATCATACTATGTTGATCTAATACGAGGGTGCACCCCGCGCATCCAAGTACAATTGATAAAATGAAATGCAGAGTTCTCATGCAATCCACTACAATTAAATACACATAGCATGAAACCAAATGACAAACCATGCATTCATTGAATTAAAAATACATCATCCAATACAAGTATTCCTCCCAAGGTTCACCTGTTGCCCGGCATCCTTAGGAGGTATAGTTCGACATACTAAAGAAGGAAAATTCACAAAATGAAAGATACATCAATAAAACACCAAGAACTCCCCCTTGAATGTGTCGACTAGGTGTGATGAAGAAACTCGCCGAATCAGCGTCGGCATACTCTAAGATGAAGATCTTCAAGTTCTCCCATCTTCTCCCACGTGAATTCTCTCCAGAACGACCTCCTTTGATGAAGATTTAAGCGTAGGGGTGTTTGGAGGCGTCGGTGGCAAAAGTCCCCTCAGAAAAAGCCCTAATCGGGCTTAAATACCCGACTGGTGTGCATCCAGTGAGCGGGCCACACACATGGCCACACACCAGTGTGCGGCCGCATGCCAGGTCGCACACCCCTCTGCTAGGGGTGTGCGGGCTTTGTACAGCCCGCACACAGGCCCTAAAATGGGTCAAGTTGTTTAGGAATGCTTGGGTGCCCTCCGGAGCTCGTTTATCCTTCGTTTCTTCGCTCCTTGGCCTTGATTTTCTAGGTGTAAATGCTCCTCTCAGCGTAAATGATCCGTGGATGCCCTGAAATAAGAAAAACAAGACAAACACATCAAAGGGCGCCTGTTTTATTGAATTAATGCATGAAAGTATAAGTAGTTCACCGTTACAAAACGGTGTATTTAGACACTTATCAAATCACCCCCCCACTTAAGGGTTTGCTTGTCCCTAAGCAAACAAACATAGAGAACAAGAGGAATTGATAAGTGGCTAAATACACAACCTCCTTCTCAAGTGTAAGCATACAGTAGCACATGTCGAACTCTAAATTCTAAGCTACAACCAATAACAAAATTTCGAACCATTCGTTTGTCAAGATGATGCTGTGTGTGTGCAACCTTCTTCACCTGGATCCTTGTAACATAGATAGGAGAAAGCGATACCCCGAGGACCACTTCTTAAGGCACATCACACCACTTATAGCGGTAACCGACCTTGAAACGATAGGGAACCCCCTAACGAATTCACAAGGCACTTTTGTTTCTTCTCTGTACAAAATTGGTTTTATTCACACCTTTTTTTTTTTTTGACTAACATGATATGGCACCAAAAAGACCCAACTTACTCAGAAGATTACAGGCTCACATGAACATGCATACTTTCCTAGCTTTTAACTTAGAGAACACTCTTTTTGGGATCCCGAACCCTAAGTTAATTTGCTATTCCAGTATAGGAGCATTGTCATTTTTATTGTTATATACAACTCTTTTTAATTATTGCAAAATATTTTCTGTGTTGCCAATTTTCAAGAGAAACATAAGCCCTTAAA
Source organism: Dioscorea dumetorum (assembly GCA_902712375.1). Lineage (NCBI taxonomy): Eukaryota > Viridiplantae > Streptophyta > Magnoliopsida > Dioscoreales > Dioscoreaceae > Dioscorea > Dioscorea dumetorum. The sequence continues at coordinate 20,217 of CACTHL010000615.1, forward strand.
CAACTCATTAGAGAGAAGCCTAACACTTCAAGGTACGTATCGCTAAAAATGGTTTAGCTACTAAGAGGGTTGCGAAGGTTATCATTTAACCCCACCTAGGTGTCCAAGGTCCAGGCTAAAAAGGTATGTGATGGTATGCTGTGAATGATCGAAATTCATTAAGTGCAGGGTTGTGTGCAAAGCTTAGCATCCATCATTATCCTACTCTACTATATACTTAAGTCTCATTGCCATCATTGGTTCCAATCATGCATCAATGTCATTAAATTTCATCCTAAAATAGGCATGCACAGAAAATAAAAAAAATACTTTGATTCTAAAGAACAAAATTGTATCCATGTCACCCCCTACTTAACGTCGTACATTGTCCCCAATATACAAAATCAGCGGCTCACAGAATATGATAAAACGTATAAAGCATAGATAGGGGGTTGGGGAGAACTTCCCTGAGTCATAGTGGCGCTGCCTATGATAGTGGAGAGAAGATAAAACGATGTCCATGTCTACCCCTGTGGAGTAGAATAGGACATTAGATCAAGGCATCCATTATCATCACACAAAGTTTATTACATCAAACGCCAAAAGAACAACGACAAGTAAGATAGGAGCTTGGAAGAGTTAAGCTCTTTCCAACAGACTACAAACACAACTGCAGAGAAAATAATAAAATAAAACTGTGACAAACAACAAGAACTCAAAACCAAGTGTCCCAAGAGTCGGTCGATGCCGGTGGTGCTGAAGTGTGTGGATGTTGAGTCGACGAAATTTGGGGTGGAAAACTAGAGATCGTATTTTAAGAGCTTAGATCGGCAAATTTTCAATCCCCAAAACGTGGAAGAAGATGTCTTGAAAAATTTTTATTTTATAGTAATTTAACCACTTTACCATATTTCGGTTTATTTTGCTTTCTATTGTTTTTCTATTTGTTATGATTTGTGTTTTACTGAATTGATCTACAGGTGTTCTTACATGACCAGAGGGAGTTCCTCTTCTCCACTAGTGAGTCCTGATCAGGAGATAGAGATAACACTGCACAGAAGGTTAAGACAAGTGAATCTCAGAGAAACAAGTTCAGTGGAAATCAGTGTTGAGGTAGATCAAATCGAACCAATAGCCGAAAATCAACAAAGGAGTATTTCAAATTATGCTAAGCCAAATCTAGGAGTAGGGTCAAGCATTGTCCGTCCTCTGGTGGCGCAAATAATTTTTAATTGAAGCCTAATTTCATACATATGGTGCAGTAGGTGTGCCAGTTTGATGGGCTTCAAAATGAGGACTAGTATGAACATTTGATGAACTTCTTGGAGATCTGTGACACATTTAAGGCAAACAATGTGTCTAAGGATGCAGTTCACCCTCGACTTTTTCCTTTTTCAGTATGAGGAAGGGCTAAGCAATGGCTAATTTCCTTGCCATAAGGGTTGATTACCCCTTGGACACTGATACACCCCTTGCGTAACTACAAGTGCATGGGTCTTACAAATAGTAAAGTGTACCCAAAGGGGTCAGGTAATCAAATCCATAAGGACTGCTATAGCTTTTGATACTTGTCAGATTTCTAATATCTAGTCGACTCAATAATTTGGGTTGAAAACTAATTACAATGAAAAGTACAAGGGGAAAGGAGAATGAGAAAGTAACACCGTTCAGGTAACGAGAGATAAGGGATAGGGAGTGGTGCCCCATATAAATCCCTCAGAATAGCTTGCAGTTACTTTCTCACAATGCCTATCAGGTACATCCTACGAAACCTATATGTGCTCTCAAACCCTTGTTGCATCTATGGCAATCATGAACGTCAAGGATTATAACTATAACTGTGGGAATCATGCACTTCAAGAATAGCAATCACCATACGGCGATCACACTAACCCAATCAACACACGCCGAGTTTTATAATCATAGCTACGCTAATCATGCACATCAAGTTATGCAACATAAAATTAAACATAGCAATCAATAAGACTCCATAAACATCACAAGAAAGTATTCAACTACAAAGCTAACATCCTAATTCATGAATCCGGGGCACCGGAGATGGTTAGCCCCTCATGATTCTACAACAAACACAAGGAAAACAACAAGAGAATGAGATGAAATTCATAAACTCCCTTCTTGATTCACAATCTTCGTCGGATGGTGTTTGATAATGATCTTACCAATATTGCTCCAATCCCACAACGATCTCCCGATACAAATTTGGCCACCGAAGGTGCGCCGCTTCCCCCTCACGTTTTGGCTCCTAAAGGGGAAGAAAGATAGAAGAAGAAGTCCCTTTGAAACCCTAACTTTTGGGTTAAAAACGTTACTTCCCAATGCAAGCACGGTAGTGCTTAATTCTGCATGCCCGTGCTCCAGCCAGTGAGACCGTGCTTCACTCATGCTTCTGTCCGTGCAGATTTCAAGTTTCTGAATTTTTAGTTGCTACAGTACTTTGCTATATTACTTTCGTTGCATTACTTTGCTACAGTATATATTTTTGCCAGGCTGTAAAGTGCACCGGTCTAAGCATGCCCGCGCTTAGGCCGCGCTTTGATTTGGATACCCATGCTCAAGGAACTAAAACCGTGCTTCTTAGTCCTTTATTTCTCTTAAGACTCTTGTGACGTGCACTGCTGAGAAGCACTCTCGTGCTTGGGCCATGCTTTCCCTGAAACGTGCACTCCAACTATGTTTTGTGCAAAAATTGAACTAAACTTGTTCTTTTCATTCAAGGATCTGGTTTCCTGCACAAATAAGCACACATACCCAAAGTAGTACTGATTTATCATAAATACATACCAAAGACAAGCTAAAATGGGTGAAAGGTATATGAAAATATGTATATGACATGCACTCATCAGACACAGTTGGTTGAGAAGTTCCCGACAAGCTATTTCACTCCAGTGTTCATGAAGCTCAGAAATGACATATCTTTATTCCTACATATGGAGTCCAAAATCTTATACAAAGCAGGAGAAAGGTACAAGGAATTGTTGAGGAAGTGCCCGCAACATGGAATCGTGCAATGGATGCAAATTCATATTTTCTATATTGGGATGAACCTCGCCACTAAACATATGTTAAATTTGCACCTGGGGTTTTCTTTGCAGTAAACAGCCATCTGAAGCCTATACTTTTATTGATGATATGGCATTGAATGGATCTCAGTAGAGCTCCGAAAAAACCAAGCCAGTTAAGTCTGGTGGAATCTATGAGGTTGACTCACTGACTACCGTAGTAGCCCATATAGAAGCTATTGTAAAGAGGTTAGATGCAATACAAGTTCAACTTCTAGTGCAAGCACCAGTTATGAATTGTGAAGCTTAGGGTAGCCAAGCAGGCCTAAGGATTCCACCTTTTGAGGGGCTTTTTGGCATAGAACAAGTAGATTATGTGGGGCAGAACAGCAGGTTCCAAAACAACCCCTACAGCAACATATACAATCTGGGGTGGAGAAATCACCCAAATTTCTCTTGGAACCAACAGGGGCAAGGATCACAAGGGCAATTCAAAGCATCTGATAAACGTCTAAATGTACGTATTTTATACGTATGTGTTGTGTTTTATTGATGTGTTTTGTTAATGAATCGATGCCCTTTGATGGTTTAATCGGGGATTTTTCTTGTTTCAGGCACAAAGAAGCTAGGGGAGCTCGACAACGCGATTTGAGAAGAAATCGGCATGGAAGAAGGCGTTTTAGGGTCGAGCACTGTAGCAGGCACTGTAGCAGGCACTATAGCAATCACTGTAGAACTTACGGGAAAAATCGGCAACCTTTCAATGGTTCTATGCAGGCATGTATACGGCCCGCATACCTGGCCGCATAACCCCCCGACTGGGGCTTTTAAAAAGAGAAACAAGAAGGTTTTGAAGAGAGAGACCTAGGGTTTTGGGGAGCTTCTTCTTCCAACTTCCGTTCCGACCTTAGGGACGACGAGGGGGAGCGATTCTAAGGTGGAAAACGACGGGGAGAGCAAGATTTGGGCAAGATCTACTCCGAATTTCATCGATTGAGGAGGTAGAAGACAAGGGAAGCCACACCTTGAGTGGCGTCTTCGGAAGCCACTTCTTGAGGAATTTCAAACGTCATTCGTCCTCCGGGTTTTGAGGGAGTTTTTCTATGTCTTTGTTGGTTGTTTTCAAGATGAATCTTGTTTGTAGACTTGAGATGAACACTTAAACCCCTAAGGTCACCGGATGTGGGTGAACCTTGGGGGTGAACTTGTGTATTTTTGGATGCTTTGATTTATTTATGCTTTTGGTTGGTTTGTGAATCCTTGCTTGATGAGAATTATTGCCTTGATATGCATGAGAATATTGTTTATCATTTCCTTGTTTCTACTAGGATTGCATGAACATTGCCCTAGTTGTAGACACTTTCAAGCTTGGAAGGGAAGTCGTATAAGTATACCGTGATCATCGGGTACTTGTACCCCTCCGTTTTAGGGTTGGTTTCTTTGTGGAGTTTTAACCCTAATTTGTGAAAGCCACTACTCTCTTTGCAATCATGGAAGGATGTGGGGTAGAAGGAGTTCTTCATCCACTACTTCTATTGGATTTGGGGTCAACACCGTGACCATCGGGTTGACCTAGCTTAGGGTTTTCTATCGGTCCAAATTGCCAAAAGCATGATAACCTTAGCCTTCTTTACACTTTAGTAGCCCCCTTGGTGAGTCACATCCGTGACCATTTCTCTACCTTGATCCGATCCCGTTGCAAGTTTCTTGTTATTTTCTTATTTAGAGTTTTTAATTGCTTTGCATTAAATTACATCCTTAAACTTAACTTGATTAGTTAAACAACAAGCAAAGAGTGAGTAAAGGTAGCTCTTCGGGCCCCCTTGGGAATACGACCCTCGTGTCACGCACGGGGTATTACTTGGCGACCCGTGCACTTGCGGAGTCTCGTGTGTTATGCACACGACCAGCATCACAACCTTAATCTGAGCCTCCTCGCCCATGATATCAAGATGGAAAGGGGCTATCTCTTGAATCCTTGTTAGTAAAGTATATCAAGGTAAATGATGTCCATCTCATGGGACATGAGGAATTGGTGATGAACTGATGAGCGTCCCGTAAGTGTACGGGGTCGTCAAGTAATACCCTGTGTGTGACACAGGGGTCGTATTCATCGGGGCCAAGGATCTACCCTTACTTCCTTTTCACTTATTGTCTAACCAGATAACACAAGGTTGGGTGCTAAAATCTACAGACTGATTTTTAGAAAATCTAACTGAATGACAAACTACAGGCGAAACAGGTGGAGAATCCCAAAGGGGAGAAAACGGTCACGGACACGGATCCCCCTGGGACTACTGAAGCTAGACAGATGCTAGGGTTAAAATTGCAATTGCGGTTTGGGCCAAGAGACTCCTAAAATAGGTTAACCCCGAATCCCTCGGTGATTAACACCTAATCCCATACAGGTATTGGACAGATTCTCTTCTGACCAATTCCCCCTATGATTGCACTACGATTAGGGAAATCTCTGATTAGGGTCAAACTCAGTATTTAGGTTCGAACTTAATGATTGGAAGGGTACCAAATACCCGAATCCCTCGGCGTATAGGTACATGTAACCCTTTCAAACTATGTGAGTCTAATACAAGGGCGTATCCCACGCTCCAAGTACAACCTAGGAATTGAACTACAGAGTTCTCATGTAATTCAAGGCAATCAAGCACATATAGCATGAACCACAAACCAAACAATTTGCATTAAATATAAATCAAAGCATCCATACAAGCTTGTTCGTCCCAAGGTTCACGGGCGTCCGGTGACCTTGGGACTTAGTTGTTCATACAAGCAAATAACATAAAACACATCATGAAAACAACTAATCTAGCCATAACAAACACTCCCTCAATTGTTGGTGATGAAAAGGTGAGCCGGATCGTCGCCACAAGCCTCCACCTACGCCGCAATGAGGGCGACTTCCTTCTTCTTCTTCAAGCCTTAAATGGTGAAGTAGAAGATGAATCTTGCCAAATCTCTACTCTCCTCTTGATCTCCACTCTCCAATTGATGAGAAAAGGTCTCTCCTTCCCCGGATTTGAGCCTCCTTCAAGCTTCAAGAGGCCTCTCCCCAAAAGCCTAACCAAAAACATCCTTTTCTTTAGACTTAACGCCCTTTAAAACCTGAAATTCGGGGGGTTATGCGGGCAGCCTTGCGGACGCATGCTTGCCCGCAAGGCACCCAGGAATTTTCCAGAAAATCGTCTCGGGGGTGCTATAGTGACCCTGCTACAGTAATATGCTACAGTACTGCTACAGTATGCAGCTCCAAAAGCACCGTATTTGGTGTTGATTTCTTCAAAAATACGTTCTTGAGCTCGTTTTGACTTCTTCAGGGCGTGTAACACAAATAAAATTAATTTAACCACAAAAACGAGCATCGGCTTAACAAAAGCATGTAATTTAATACCAAAATACTATAAATAAATATACACATTTAAGCATGATGCGTCTCCGCAACAACACAACAGAGTGATGTGTGTCAACCCTTGCGTTACCGCAAGTGCACGGGTAGTCAAGTAATAAAAGTGGACCCAAAGGGTCGGGTTGTCGAACCACAGGGAACAGAAGTACTAGTAATAGCCCCTCTTTTGTTATCTAGCCTAATGAGTGTAGTGTGTGATGATCTAATGGCCAAAACTAAGAGTGTCACTACAAGTGCGCATGGAATAAAAAGGAAAGAGCTCTCAATCAATAAAAGTGAGGTATCCGGACAACGCTCCCCTAGGATTCGGGTGTTAGATGTAGATTACAAGTGTTTCTAAATGAAAACAATGAGTCGTGGGTATCCTAAGGTATAACGGCCCCTGCCTCCAGGTCGCCGATAACTAGTACCCTACGAGGTACCGGCGGAGAATTCTTTCGACGCCTCACACCACATATGACTGCTTAAAACTCTAGGGATCCCAAAGATATAACAAATTACTAAAAGTAGATCTAACCCCTGCCTCCGGGTGAAATATCCCCTAACCCCCACGAGGTCTCGGCGGAGAATTCTCTCGACGCCTCACACCACATATGGTTGCTTGACACTTAGGGAATATGGAGATAGGAAATATCTGTCGGAAGGGAAAGGGGACACTCCGCTATCTCACGGCTCACCCTCTCAACCCTCTTTACTCTTGGTAATTCTAAACCTAGCAGTGATCTCTCTCTTCACTAGATTGGATAAAACATGCAAGGCAATTAATAATGAAATCAAAAGCACAAACAAGCATTAAGAACTCAAGAGTAAAACTCAAACTGATAAATTCGAATAGAAATACAATGTAAATCTAATGAAAATAAGAATCCTAGGGTTTACATGTCCGAATACCCTCTAGGGGTTTAGCTCTCCATGGAGCGAGTCACAAAACAAATAATGAATTGAGAAATAAGTTCCAAACACATAAAGAATAACCCCCCTAAATCCGTGATGACGGTCTTGATGGGTAGTTTCCACATCTGGATTGAATCCACTTTGAAGCTAGGTCGCCGATGGCTTCCATGATGCTATGACGGAGGAGGAATCGATCTAAGTTGGTGAGGAAAGCTTCCCAAAGCCGCAAAGAACTCCTTCCAAGCCCTAGCCGCCTTGTCTATCGAAAGTGGCCGAAAAAATCCTTAAAAATTATCACAAGGCGGCTTTTATAATTTGAATTCGGGGCTTTACGCGGGCATCCACACGGGCATCCACACGCCGGTGTACTGTAGCCACACGCCCGTGTGGAAATTCCACACGGGCGTGTACAGTACTTTTCATACATAACTGCTACAGTAAACTGCTACTGTGCTTTAGGGTACGGCTTTTCCCCCGAAGTCTTCCTTGGAGTCCACACGGTCGGGCACACGCTCGTGTGGTAGGGTGTGTGGCTTTCTATGCTTTGAAATCCTCAAGAACCTTCTTACGCTTTGTACGGAAGGCTGGGACATGGACGTACTACTTTGCCTTTGTCTTTGTTTCGGTTTGTGCAATAACTTGTACTCCTCCGAAAGTTGGCAACACCCCCATGCATATGAACACGGCTTCTAATTGTGGCCTTGAAACGTGTCATCACACCCTATCTTTGCTTCTTCCCGTACGTGGTGTCTCCAAAGCCCCTGTTTGCACAAAAGAACACAAAACACACCTTGTTAATGCTAAAAGCGATAAAAGTGATGCTCAATGCATGTAAATGGATAATATAAAATATATATAATCAAGCACTTATCAAAGCACTTATCACGAACCAAGAGGCATCATTGCGAGAATCTAGAACATCAAGTGGCACGACTGCTAGGACTCTTGCTCGAACGATCTCTAGTGTCATTGCCAAGTAATATATAGGTTAATCGCCGGGAGTCCCTTAAGGCGAGTCACTTTGAGGAGTGGAAGAGAATTGATATCTACCCCTACTCAAGTGTGTGAGAAAGAATTGCCTGAACCTGAAGTGGTGATTGTTAAATATGCATCCATGGATGATAATGTTAAGCAAAATGAGAAGGAGCAAACTAAGGATGAGACCAAGATTCCTAGCTTTCAACCTACACTACCCTATCCGGTGCTAAGATGAAGAAGAATCATGAAATTGAGCAATTTAAGAAATTCCTTGAAATGTTTAAGACCTTGCATATCAACGTTGAGGCCCTTACTCAAATGTCTCACTATACTAAGTTCCTTAAGGAATTATTGACTAACAAGAGGAAGCTAGAAATGGTGTCCACTTGTTACTTTGAGCCGAGGAATGCTCCGCCATCATCTCCAATAAAATCCCCAAGAAAGAGAATGATCGGGGAGGATTTATCATCCCGTATACCATTGGAGGGATACTTGATGAAAATACACTTGCTGATCTTGGGGAAAGTATCAACTTGATACCCTCTAAAGTTTTTCACAAATGATGGCTTGGTGAGCTTAAGCCCACGAAGATGACTTTATAGCTTGCCGATCTTTCAGTTTGTCACCCAGGGGGCATTATTGAAGATGTGTTAGTCAAGGTAGAAGACACGCCCTTTGCGTTGCCGCAAGTGTACGGGTTGTCAAGTAATAAAATCGATCCCGAGGTGGGATCGGGTTATTGAACCTCGGGGAGCAATCACACTAGTACTAACTTCAGTTTTTGAAATCTAACATGAAAGAAGTGATGATTGACACGTCACAAAAGTAATTAACGAGGATTGCAAACAAATAAGGGATAGAGACTATCAAAAGGAATGGGGACGCTTTGACAATAGTCCCTTGGGGATTAGACAATGTGGTACTAACTTCTACAAATATTCCTTGCTCAATTAAAAGGTAGGTTCAATAGGAATGTGCTAGCAAGATAGCAAGATGGGTTTTCACCGAACGCTAATTCGTAGGATATAACGGGTTTTCACCGCACGCTGGTTTTTAAGAACCAACAGGTTTTCACAGCAAGCTAAATCAGACGATTAACGGTTTTTCACAGCACGTCAACAATGACGCAATAGGTAAAAAGGCATACATCCAATCACAATTGCATTCCTAAAATTAAACTTCACAAGTAATTGAGATTACAAAAATACAAATAGAGTTCAACAATTCCCCAAAGGTTTTAAGTCCAAGCTTCCCAAAAAGGGGATTAGCTCATGGTGCAATAATATGAGATCAAAAAAGTACAAGTGTTCATCATCATAATGTGCAAGTAAAAATGGAAACTCCCTTAAAACCAAGAAGACAAGGACTGGCTCAAAACTCCCCTCGACGTTGGAGGAGTACAATCCTTAGCTGTAACGGTGCCCTAATGGATGATGAAGATGATGTTGATGGAAAACCATGCGGATTCTTGGCCTTTTCAATGGAGAAATTGACTCTTGATCTCGCAGTTAATGTCTTCCCTTCTCCAACCGGTCTCTTTCCCAGAAGGTAGAATAAAACCTAAAAATGAACCCCTCCATCATCTTCAGTAAAGGCTTATATAGGGGTAAGTTTATAGCTAGCTTATGGGCGTAAGCTAGGCCGTAAGCATCAGGGTTTCAACTTTCTTCGTGCCTTACGCCCACAATTACGACGTAAGCTTCTCCCGTAATGCTCTTTGTCTTCGGGTTACGGTCCTGCTTACGGCCATAATCCTAGGACTGTAAATCTCATCAGCCAAAGCTTGCTTCCATCCTTACGGGATAAAGTTTGCTCCCGTAACTGCCTCTGTCTTCCACTTACGGTCTAGCTTACTGCCGTAAGTCCCAACTATAAGCATCTCTGTATTGTAGAGCTTCTCCTCTTACAGGCATAAGGATGCCCACAAGGTCTTCTAAATATTGCTTACGGCAGTAAGCCTAGCCGTAAGATACCCGTAAGTAGTGCAGTGGTACGCCCCTTGCGTATCCGCAAGTGCACGGGTCGTACAAGTAGTAAAGTGTACCCGTAGGGTCAGGTAGTCGAATCCACAGGGACTGGTATAGCTTCTAATACTAACGTCCTGCTTAATATCTAACCAAACAGAAAATGATGGATTTGACCCTCGGTCGAATTCAAGGAGACTGAGGAAGGGACAAATGCACTAAGGGAAGCTTGAGAATTGACTCGATGGAGGAGATGGGGCCCCAGGGTTGGATTTTTGACGTTTACTAACTCGGTCTTTCTCCGTATTTATCAGAGATGTCTTCAGTTTTAAACTTAGTTATGCTATAAGCATGCTGTTTCTAGCGCTGCCGAGCCATAAGTTGAACTCTCACTGCTTGCAACGATCAATAACGATTCACAAGCCTAGATAAGAGAACCTAACTACCAAGCAATCAAGCACTAAACAACACACAAGATAGCCAATAACTTTGATTTATTGAAAGGAACAAGACACTCATAAATACTGCAAGTAAAGATAATGAGTTCAAGCTACAACGTCATACAAGCAACCCCGGGGCTCCCTTAAGAGTTTAGCCCCTCATGACAACAAACAACAAGTACAATGCCAAAGAAATTGAAAGACAAGAAGTTGAAAACTCCCTAATTTCTTGCATCCTTGTGGTTGTCGAAGGATCTACAATGCCGTGGAATCTCCTCCCTATCGGCCTACCATACACATGACATTCCCTTGATGGAGAGGAGGACGAACCCCCAAAGATCTCTTCTTCCTTCTCCCCTTGTTCGCCGACCAAAAAGTCCCTTTAGAAACTAAGTTTCTAGGGTTTTAATGTCTTCTCGATGGGAGCACGGGCGTGTTGAAGCGGTGTTGAGCTTGATGAGATTTCTTCTAAGTCCTTTAGCTTCTAAAATTATTCCAAAACACCTCTTCTTGCTTCAGGACTTTGATATCTACATGACAAACGAAGAATACCTCAAATAGCACCGTACTTGGAGAATTAAAGCCAAAATATTCAATAATGATGAGGGTAAAGCATGCAATATATATATATGAAATGCACTCATCAAATACCCCCAAACTTGAATTGTTGCTTGTTCTTAAGCAACCTTAATCCCCTAATACAGTGATGAGTGCATGACCTCTGATCTCAACAAATTAAGAGAGTTACTGAAGCTTAAGGAGTTTCTAAGAACTAGTGACTTAGTCAATTGAAAGCTTGAAAAAGATTTTACTCTTACTCCGTACTACCGTGTGTGTGTGTCGCCTCCTGGAGCATGTCAAAACTGTTCTTGAGGGGTCTAGTACAAGCTCTTTCTTCTCAATATTTTCACTGCTGACTCCTAAACTGGGTAGTAGCTTTATACACCCTAGAGGCAGCCATTTCACCTGGTAGGTCATCAAAAATGACATTTGTGATGCCTAAGATCCGACTACTCAAGTGCGGCTTTCGCTTTTCTAAAGTGATAGCTCTTTCTACCATCTTTCTCATATAATTTTAACCAGGGCATCCCTGAAAGGAATCCGACTTGTCACAATATTCTTTTTTTTTTTGCATTTTATTCCTTGAGTTTGGAGTCAAAAACTAACTGTTTAAAAGCCTTGCAACTAGCCATTCCTCTAACAGAGTGACAAAACAACAAAGGCTAAGCGCTCAGATTAAGGTTTCCAAAGTAAGAGCAAAATAAAACTTTAAGTTCAACAGAAGTGCACTAGTATGCTCAAAAACTCCTAGCTTAGCAATTCTCAACCAAACATTTCATAGATCGTCCTAAGTTATGCACAACATCTAATCATATTAAAACACAAGTACACAACCCTCCCCCATACTTGAATGAAACATTGTCCTCAATGTTTAAAGATTTAGCATGCAAGGCATAGAAAAAGATTTCAAGTACAAGGGAAGTGAGTTGGGGAATTTTCACCAAGTTAAGGGAGATGTGCCGAAGAAGGATTCCATGTCATACAAGGGCGCGTGTTGATCGCCAGTTAGGGAGGATCCGTTTGAAACAACCAGCAAGATAGATATTCATAAATCCTGAGGTAAACATGCAAGCATTAGAGACAGAAAATAACAAAAAAAAAAACATAGATCACACTAAAAAGAGATCAGTTTAGTAGGGGACTCCCCTTGCTAACTAACTCAAGAAAAACAAAAGACAACAAAAATAAAAGCAAAGTACACAAATACAAAGCAAAACAACAAAGCAGAACATCAAAACCCGGCGCTCTCAGAATCGGAATCAGATTCCGATGGAAGGTCGGTGGTGTCGACTCCTATACTCCTGGATGTGGAAGTTCCAGCAGCACGGCGAGGAGGACAATAGTCAATGATTTTCTGAAAACTCCGCAGCATCCACTGGCAAAATTCACGATCAGACGAAACATTAGAGGAATCAGAATCCGAATTGGACGGGCGAGATGTGTCTGGAGGTGTTGCCGGCTGATTCAGACGTGGGTGGAAACAAACCCATACTCCGTAAAGTGCGCGCATTTATAGGATGGACCCGACCACTAACGGTGAACGAGCAATTAGCTGGCAACAAATGCATGCGATGTCCCAAGTGAGTGATGTAGGGTCCGACAAAAATGGCTTTCGTGCGGCGATCCTGAGACTGATGCCGAAAGGCCGTAGCGAGCACATAACCCATATGAGATGGAATGCCATCCCACATGCTGACCAAATAGGTGAATTCAGCGTTGGTGATGACACCTGTGCTTTCACCCCGGCCAGTGATGGTCCCACTCAGGAGGAAGTGAATGACTCGCAAGGCAGAAGATTTAAGCGTTGAGGCTCGAGATCGAGCCGGTTGAAACAAACGATAGCCAGAGCTCACCCGCCGCCAACATTCCTGTTGAGTTTCACCAGGGGGAAGATAAAACATGAAAGATTTATACTCCGGAGATAAAGTGAATAGCTCGTCGTATAACCCCATCCGGATAGCAAATTCCGTAAAACTCATAGTAAACGCCCTCCCTATCAATTGAAATCGCAAGGCAGTGGGATCCTCCCAACTAATTTGCCCCCGTTGTAGCTCAAAGGTGGCTAGAAACTCAGCTGTTAATTCACGATACGCAGGTTTAGTAATGGAAAAAAACTTGTACCATGATCCCATGTGGAGCAGCTGATAAACGTCTAAAAGTACGTATTTTGCATGTATGTGGTATGTATTAGTTTCACATTTTATTGTTAAATCTATACCCTTTCGGTCTAAATTGCTTTATCTTTATACTTCGGGCCATTCGAAGCCCACGGAACTCGACGACGAGATGGGAAAGGAATTCGACAACAAAACGGCGTTTTCGAGACGAGATACTTGTAGCGCAGTAATGTAGCAGTTACTGTAGCTCATCACGGGTTTCTCGGCAGAAAAGTAGAAATCCCGAGGGGTCAGCATACCGGCTGTATGCTGACCCGCTTACCCATCGGGATTTGGGTGTTTAAAGGCTATCTAGGGCATCTTTTAAAGAAACTTTTGGATCATCTTTGTGGGAGAAGGGAGGCTAGGGTTTGGACATCTCTTCCACACCATTTAGGAGGGCAAAAGGAGAGGAAATCCGGGCTTTCTTCGGTGGGGAGAGCAAGATCTAGGAGGATCCACTTCAAAGACTTCATTGTTGGAGGTTGAAGACAACCGGAAGCCACCCCTTCGAGTGGCGAGTCGGAAGGTTTTCTCCGGGTATTCAAGCGTCATTCAGCCTTCACCTTTTGAGGGAGTGTTCCTCATGTTTATTTGTGTTGTTTGCATGGATTGTTTGGTTGATTTGTTGAACATGAACAACTAAACCCCAAGGTCACCAGATGTGGGGGAACCTTGGGGGAAAAACTTGTGATGTTTTGGATTATTTGAGTTATCTATTGTATGATTGGCTTGTTGTGATCCTTGTTTGGTATTCTTGATTGTTTTGGTACATGTGCTTAATTGATGTATCAAATTCTCGGTAGCACTTTGTAGCATGACCATTGCCTTAGTGCTAGACTCCACCAAACTTGGAAGGGAGTATTGTATAAATACGCCGTGACCATCGGGTATTTGTACCCCTCCATTTCTAGTTTTGAAAACTAACTAGTGTTTCCACCCTAACTTGAGGAAACCATCATTCTCCTTGCAACCGTGTGAGAGGTTGAGTGGAAGAAATTCCTTATTCAGCACTTGTACCGGGTTAGGGGTCAATTGTCGTGACCATCGGGTTGACCTAAGCTTAGGTTTTCTCGGTCCAACTAGCCACGTGCTTAATTTCTCAAATATCCTACTCACTTAAGTAGCCCCTTTGGGGATCCTCATCCATGACCGTTTTCCATCCTTGAGCATCTCCCGTGTTTTAATTTAGTCGCATTTATTTAGACAATTTCTCTCGTTGTTATTTCTTTTCTTTCCTAATTACTCTCTTGCAATCGAATCGGTGAGCTAAACAACAAGTGAGAAGTGAGTAAAGTAGCTCCTCGGGCCCCTTGGGAATATGACCCACTCGTGCATGCACGAGTGGTTTATTACTTGACGACCCCGTGCGCTTGCGGGTGTTCACACTTTGTGTCGATCAGCAGCCGGTCAATCTCGTCGGCCAAATTTGCTTCCCGAAGGGCTTGCCATTCAAGTGTGCGAAAATCCCCAAATGGTTGTTGAAGAAGCCTCTGAAATCGTTGCCTTTGTAAGCCTAAGGAAAATGGAGGAAAGCTAGGGGTGGGGGTGGGTCGAGGATGGCGAGATGACTGTCTTGATGCTACACGTTTCGTGGGCATGATGGAAGAGAGTTGAAAATGGCCGGAGTGATAGCCAGGAGGGACGGCGGAGAACGGCTAGCCAAACTTAGGGTTATCAGGAATGGTGCGGTTTAAAATGAGATCTGGAAACCTGCAAAAAGAAAGAAGCACGGCCGTGCTTCGTGTGGAGCACGCCCGTGCTGATGTTCTGCAGAAAGAAACGAAATGAAAACCTGCAAAATGCACGGGGAGCAACACGGGCGTGTTCTCCCCGTGCTTATAAAAAGAAAACCTGAAAAGAAAGGTAAAGATTGAAAACACAAAAAGAAATGCAACAAAAAGAAAGTATGGGTTGCCTCCCACTAGCGCTTGTTTACCGTCCCGAGCTTGACTCGATCGGTATTCAAGGGGGTGGAATAAGCGGGATGCTCTGCACACCCTCGATATCGGATAAAACAGTGGGACCGATGTAGTGCTTCAATCGGTGCCCGTTCACCTTGAAAGTGCCATGGTCGGGATTGATGAGCGCATTTCATATATATATATTGCATGCTTTACCTTCATCATTATTGAATATGTCGGCTATAATTCTCCAAGTACGGTGCTATTTGAGGTATTCGTTGTTTGTCATGCAGATATCAAAGTCTTGAAGTAAGAAGAAGAGCTTTTGGAACAATTTTAGAAGCTAAAGGACTTAGAAGAAACCTCATCAAGCTCAGCACGGCTTGAGCACGCCCGTGCTGTTTCCCGTGTAAAGTGCAGAAGAATTCAACTACGATTCAGCACAGCCTGAGTCCGCTGAGCACGAGTGTGAAAACCTCGGCACGGTCGAAGCACGCCCGTGCTTGCTTCCGTGAAAATTACGAGGAGAATGCAACCATAGATCGGCCACGGCCGAGTTTGCCTTGAGCACGGTCGTGAAAACCTCGGCCACGGTCTAAGCACGCAGTGCTTGTTCCTCGTGCGGATTACGGGTTTCGAGTTTTACGAAGAGTTATTTGGCCGTAATCCGCACGCTTGAAGCACAGCTTCAAGCACGCCCGTGCTCACATCGGGAAAACATTAAAACCCTAGAAGCTTAGGTTTTTGGGGGACTTTTGGTGGGCGATCTTTGGGAGAAAGAAAGGGAGAGCTTTGGGGTTCATCCTCCACTTCATCAAGGGAATGCCAAGCGTATGGTAGGCCGATCGGAAGGAGATTACACGACATTGTAGATCCTTCGACAACCTCAAGGATGCAAGAAATTAAGGAGTTTTCAATTCCTTGTCTTGTAATTTCTTTGGCATTGTGTTTGTTGGTTGTTATCATGAGGGGCTAAACTCTTAAGGGAGCCCCGGGGGTGGTTGTATGACGTTGTAGCTCGAACTCATTGTCTTTACTTGCAGTTTTTATGATTGTCTTGTTCATTTCAATAAATCAAGGTTATTGGCTATCTTGTATGTTGTTTAGTGCTTGATGCTTGGTAGTTAGGTGCTCCTATCTAGGTTTGTGAATCTTTATTGATTGTTGCAAGCGAGAGGGAGTTCAACTTAGGACTCGGCGAGTGCTAGAAACCGCATGCCTATAGCATAACTAGGTTTAGAAGCCGAAGACATCCCCGATAATCACGAGACAGGCGAGTTAGTGAACGTCGAAACCCAACCCCGGGGCCCCATCTCCTCCATCGAGTCAAACCTCAATCTTCCCTTGGTGAACTTTTTATTCCCTTTTTCTCCTCGAATTTAATCCAAAGTCAATTCCTTCATCTTCGGTTTGGTTAGATATTAAGTAGGACGTTAGTATTAGAAGCTACACCGACCCCCGTGGATTCGACTACCCGACCTTTTGGGTACATTATACTACTTTTGCGACCCGTGCACTTGCGGATACGCAAGGGGCGTACCAAGGATGAGATATTTCGATGGCTCCATACGGGTAGACACACGTAACCTGATATGGGCCGACCGACTGGAATTTCAATTTCCCGGGGAATAACTTCGAGACGGGAGTTGAACAACAAGGCCCGATCTCCAATCTCAAAATGTTTATCAATCCGTAACCGCTTGTCATGTAAATTCCGGACCCGTTCTTTGTAGTGCGAGGGAATTATCATATGCATCCTGTCCGAATTCGTCTAACTCATTTAACTGGAATTTCCTCTTGTCTCCTACCTTTTTCGGATCAAAATTCAGCTTTTTAATGGCCCAATAGGCTCGATGTTCCAGTTCGACAGGCAAATGGCAAGCTTTACCATAGACTAACCGATATGGTGTGTGGCCCGTAGGAGTTTTATATGCGGTCCTGTATGCCCACAAAGCTTCTTCTAACTTGTCCGCCTACTCCTTCCCTCACCGAACTGAACTTTTTTTCTAGAATTCGTTTAATTTCCCGGTTGGTGACTTCCACTTGTCCGCTCGTTTGAGGATGATATCTTTGTAGCGATACGATGGGTAACGCCGAGTCGCAGTAAAATTTTCTCGAACCGAGCATTACAAAAATGAGACCCTCGATCGGCGATAATAGCTCTTGGACAACCAAAACGAGCAAACAGTTTTCTTAAAAATTTCACAACGACCCTAGCATCATTAGTAGGAAGCGCTTGGGCCTCTACCCATTTAGACACGTAGTCAACCGCAACTAATATATATCGACACCCATTTGAGGAAGGGAATGGGCCCATGAAATCAATGCCACACATCAAAAACTTCCACCTTGTTATTGGTGTCTGTTTCATCTCATCCCGTTTAGACAGATTGCCACTACGCCGACAAGCGTCACAAGCTTCGATCATAGACTTAGCATCTCGGAAAAGCGAACGCCAAAAGAAACCGGCTGATAACACCTTCTCAACCGTTACGTTTCGCCCAAAATGCCCTCCAAGCACCCCCGCATGGCACCGCGATAAAATATGCCATCTTTCTTCTCTTGAAACACACCTTCTCACAATTTCATTCGCGTAGAGCTTATATAAATACGGATCATCCCAAACATAATGCTTGACATCGACGGGAATTTTTTTCGTTATTGATAAGAGAAAGTTTCGGGATCGGTCCCCCTGCCAAATAATTTGCAATGTCCGCGAACCATGGAACTGAAGCATCCGAAGGGTCTTTCATTTCTGCAAGATATAGGTGCTCTTCTGGGAAGGAATCATTTACGGTTTCAGAATTTTCCCAAGTATTATTGGAATGCTCCAAGCGGGATAAATGATCTGCCACTACATTCTCAATGCCTCTCTTATCCCGTATCTCCACATCAAATTCCTGCAAACAGTAAAATCCATCGTATCAACCTTGGCTTAGCATCCGTTTTAGTCATCAGGTATCGCAGTGCTACATGATCGGTGAATACTATCACTTTAGAGAGAATCGGATACTAACGGAACTTATCGAAAGAGTAAATAATAGCTAGCAGCTCCTTCTCCGTTGTCGTATAATTTTCTTGGGCTGAGGTCAACATTTTGCTTGCATAAGAGATCGGGTGAAATTGCTTATCGTACCGCTGCCCGAGGACCACTCCTACAGCTCTATCACTAGCATCACACATCAATTCAAAGGGCCGATCCCAGAGCGGTGCCTTTAAAATTGGAGCCTCCACTAACTTCTGCCTCAGCAATTCAAAAGCAGCTTGGCACTTTGCGTCAAAATTGAAAGGGGCATCTTTCTCCAAGAGTTTGGTCATGGGTGCTGAAATTTTTGAAAAATCTCGAATAAAACGTCTGTAGAACCCTACATGTCCCAAGAAACTTCTAATATCCTTCGCAATGGTCGGAATCGCTAATCCTTCAATTGTGGAAATCTTCGCCTTGTCTACTTCGATTCCGGATTGTGAAATCTTGTGACCCAATACTATTCCTTCCTGGACCATGAAATGACATTTTTTCCAACTGAGTACCAGGTTTGTTTCTTCACATCGAGCTAATACTTTCTTCAAATTGGACAGACAGTTATCGAATGAATTGCCGAAAACCGAAAAATCATCCATGAATACCTCCATAAAATCCTCGATGAACTCGTCAAAAATGGACATCATACAGCGTTGGAATGTGGCAGGAGCGTTGCATAAACCAAAAGGCATACGACGATATGCGAAAGTGCCATAGGGGCAGGTGAAAGTAGTCTTCTCTTGATCTTCAGGTGCAATTGGGATCTGTAAGTACCCTGACATCCCGTCTAGGAAACAGTAATACATGTGTCCTGCAAGTCTCTCCAGCATTTGATCGATAAATGGAAGAGGAAAGTGATCTTTTCTAGTAGCATCATTCAACTTTCGGTAATCGATGCATACCCGCCATCCAGTGACTGTGCGAGCAGATATCACTTCTTTCTTGTCATTCTGGACCACCGTCATACCTCTTTTTTTTGGTACTACTTGTACCAGACTCAACCACGGGCTATCTGAAATAGGGTAAATAACCCCAAAATCTAAAAGTTTCTTGACCTCTGTCTTAACCACCTCCTACATATTAGGATTCAATCGCCGTTGTGGTTGCACCCTCGGCTTAATTTCATCTTCCATAAGGATTTTATGTGTGCAGAAAGCTGGACTGATGCCCTTGATGTCTGAAATTGACCAAGCTATAGCCTTCTTGTGCGTGGTAAGTACTTGTAATAGTTCTCCCTTTTGTTCATCATCAAGGGTTGCAGAAATTATCACCGGGTACTGTTCATCTCCTCCTAAGAAAGCATATTCTAAATGATCAGGTAATTTCTTTAGTTCGATCTTTACACCTTCGATTCCCGCAGTTGGAAGGCTTGGTTCATTACTAGACTCGGAACCCACCGTGTACAATAATTGATCCTCCCAATTCAGGCTGTCCAAACTATCCTGGGTAGGCTTTCTCTCTGTAAATTCTTCTTCCAACAATTACAGCCCAGTATGACTTTCCATTGATTCGCTGCACCAGTTTATTGACATGACCTCCTCTTTATAGTTTACCTACATCCGGTTATTAGGCAATGCTTCCTCAGCAACAATTTGACTTCTCGACCATTCCTGATATTTCTTGCTGAAAGCCCTTACTGCTTCTTCCGAGAGAGACATTTTGATAATCTCTATTTGATGGACGAGAAAGTAGTTCTACTAGTCGTCGTCAAAGCATCAAGATCTCCTACTTTTGTTTTGAAATGGAGATTGTCCTGTCCCCTCAATACATTCAAAAGATCTTCCATCTTATGGATGGTACTCCCTCTCTAGAAAGGAAAATGATTGAGGTACACTGCACCCGCACAATAACCAAAAGAAAGAAATGAGATGTGAACTTTCGGGCTTAAAGCAAAAAAAAAAAAAATAATAAACAACTTAAGTAATACAAAGAAAAACAAAAGAACAAATAAAAGAGTACAAGCAAAACAAGAACAAAAGAAATGAAACTAAAAGCAAAATAAGACGGTTAGAGTACTAAAAGCTGTCCGAATTCCTAGAAGTTGCCGGGTCCCCGGCAACGGCGCCAAAAACTTGGTACGCCTCTTGCGTATCCGCAAGTGCACGGGTCGTACAAGTAGTAAAGTGTACCCGTAGGGTCGGGTAGTCGAATCTACAGGGACTGGTATAACTTCTAATACTAACGTCCTGCTTAATATCTAACTAAATAGAAAATGATGGATTTGACACTGGGTCGAATTCAAGGAGACTGAGGAAGGGATAAATGAACTAAGGGAAGCTTGAGAATTGACTCGATGGAGGAGATGGGGCCCCGGGGTTAGATTTCGACGTTCACTAACTCGGTCTTTCTCGGTATTTATCGGAGATGTCTTCAATTCTAAACCTAGTTATGCTATAAGCATCTTTGTTTCTAGCGTTGCCGAGCCCTAAGTTGAACTCTCACTTGCTTGCAACGATCAATAACGATTCACAAGCCTAGATAAGAGAACCTAACTACCAAGCAATCAAGCACTAAACAATACACAAGATAGCCAATAACTTTGATTTATTGAAAGGAACAAGACAAGTCATAAATACTGCAAGTAAAGATAATGAGTTCAAGCTACAACGTCATACAAACAACCCCGGGGCTCCCTTAAGAGTTCAGCCCCTCATGACAACAAACAACAAGTACAATGCCAAAGAAATTGAAAGACAAGAAGTTGAAAACTCCCTAATTTCTTGCATCCTTGTGGTTGTCGAAGGATCTACAATGCCGTGGAATCTGCTCCCGATCGGCCTACCATACGCATGACATTCCCTTGATGGAGAGGAGGACGAACCCCAAAGCTCTCTTCTTCCTTCTCCGCTTGTTCGCCCACCAAAAAGTCCCTTTAGAAACAAAGTTTCTAGGGTTTTAATGTCTTCTCGATGTGAGCACGGGCGTGTTGAAGCCATGTTGAGCTTGATGAGATTTTTTCTAAGTCCTTTAGCTTCTAAAATTATTCCAAAACACCTCTTCTTGCTTCAGGACTTTGATATCTACATGACAAACGAAGAATACCTCAAATAGCACTGTACTTGAAGAATTAAAGCCAAAATATTCAATAATGATGAGGGTAAAGCATGCAATATATATATATATATAATGCACTCATCATGCAGCCCTCCAAGCGCTAAGTTTGGAGCATGCCATCTTCAATTTTTTTATTCCTAATTGCTTTCTTTAGCTCTCTTTTGGCTTGAACTTACACTTGGTGCCTTCGAAGATAGTTTATACTTGATTTAGCCCCGTATCCCATTAAATTACTCTAATACTAACCCGATAAGTATACAACTTAATATGTGAAATAAGCAGAATTGTGTACTCATCAGTAGACCGGTTATTTTCTCGGTGGATTTTGTTATTTTGGATTTGGATGATAAGGCTAAGGTTCCGTTAATCCTGGGGCGACCATTTTTTGTGACATCATAATCCTTGACACACCTTGCATATGTGTTCCGCAAGTGCACGAGTGTCAAAGTAATAAAATCATTCCACATTAGAACTTCATATAGCCGCAAGGATGCAAGCAAATAGGGAGTCTTCAAACTCTTTTGTATTTGTTTCTTTGGCAATTTCCTTGTTGTCTAACCCTATGAGGGGCTAAACTCTTATTGGGTGCCCCGGGGTGATGTTCTTGTGCTTGTACCTTGAAGTTGGATACTCTACTTGCAGTATTTATGAATGTCTTTGTTTTTTACATTAAATCTTGGTTCTTGGCTGCTTTGATTGCATGTTGAGTGGTTGAATGCTTTAAGTTCTTGTTTTTTTATCTTAGCTTGCAAATCTTTATGATAATTGCAAGAAGTGAGATCTCAACTTAGGGTTCAACAGCACTGTGAGTATCCTTCACTTAGCACAACGAGATCTTAGAATTTAGGATTCTAAAGACATTTCCGATAAGTACTGAGAGAGTTCAAGTTAGTTAGCATCAAGAATTCAATCCCGGGGCCCCATCTCCTCCATTGAGCAAATTCTTACATTTCCCTGAGTGTGATTCCTTCTCTTTAATCTCCTTCAATCCAAACCAGAGTCATTTCAACCTTTCTCTAATTGGTTAGATATTAAGCAGAACGATAGTATTAGAAGATATACCAGTCCCAATGGATACGATTACCCGACCTTAGGGTACACTTTATTACTTATAAGACCCGTGCACTTGGGGATACGCAAGGGGCGTATCAAGTAGCAGTGACTTGAGGTAGAATTGGGCGGGGGAGGGAGGAGAGGTAGGAATTGATGGAGCGGAGGACGATGGATTGGGAGGCTCAATCATTGATAAGGATGATTTTTGAAAAATTAAAAAAAAATGGAAATGCTTTAAAGTGAGATGGTGAAATGAAGTTTTTACAGAAGATTAAAATTTTACAAGGGCTGTGAATTGAGTTAAAGAAAAATTATTGCCTCAAGGGGAATAAATTATGTGACTTTTTTACATTTTTTTTAGTATGATTTATTATTAATTTTTTCAAACATAATAACCAGTTGCCGAAAGTATAATTTTTCAAATAATATATTGTGGCAAAGATTTTTTCTGCTAATAACTTTTATTTAAATAAATGATAAAAAATAGTGGAGATCATTTTTTTCCTGTAAATATAATTTTTAAAATTATACATATAGTGGCTAAAACATGATTTGATTGCTATAAAAACTATTATTAAACAATTATAAATAAACTTTTGTTTATAGTAACTAATTCAAAATTTGTTGCTAAACACACATCTATAGCGGCAGGTATATAAATTAACCGTTATAGATATAGTGTGTTGTTAATCTATAGTAAAAAATTTGAAAATCTGCTGCTATAGAGGTCTAACGTGGCTAATTTATGAATCCGCCCCTAAATTTAGTCGCTATAACACAATTTTCTTGTAGTGCAATTATAAATCTCAAAATCAATTCAGATTACATTATTATAGTTAATTCATACTCTACTAAATATAAATATATAAATTAAATCAAATTCAACGTAATATATCGTTCTACCAATTTAACAATACCCATCAGTAAATGTCTGGTTTATTCTAACACTTTTAAAAGTTAGATGGTATAGATAATCTATAGCTATGGTGAGAATCATTTATATTCTAACACTGTTTTTTTATACTACACACTATACTTAGGGCGTGTTTGGTTCACCGTTTTTGAGGCCGAAGTGACCGAAGTGCTGACTTCCGGGTGACTTCTGCTTGTTTGGTTTGGTGAACTGAGCTGCTGAAGTGTTGATGTGACACTTCAAATAGTGTTGGTTTCCGGTTTTTCACTTCAGTGGAAATTTGGGGGAAGTGGGGACTTCAGTGTTTTTTGATGATGTGGCTGAAGTTACCACTTCAAAGAAGCATCATCACGTGGGTGATGGAAACACCCCTCTTCCCCCTCGTGACCCCAAAAGCAACCCGTGACTTCGCCCTTTCTTCATTTCCTCACCTCTTCTAGGGTTCACGGCCGCCATTGTGGTTCCTTTACCCCACCGTCTCCACAAGCCGATCGTTCCTCTCCTTCACTCCTGTGTCTCCGCCGGCCACGTGAGGGTGTTGTGAAGACCCCTTCTCCCCGTGATGGCAAGACCTGGCCCCTAATTTCTTCAGCCCTCTCCGGACTCCAGCTTGGTTCCTCCACCTCGTCGTCTCCACAGGCCGACCGTTCCTTTCCTCGATTCTGGGTCTCCAGCGGCTCTTTATAGAAAGAGAGGAAGTACCACAGTGGCCTAATCCATCTTGTTTAAGGTTCCCTCTTAAAATCAATCTTTTCATTTGTGTTTTCCTTTTGTGATTATGGAGTCAATTTTAACTCTTGTGGGTTCTATTTGTTTTTTTTTTTTTTTTTGTTATTAATAGTTGTTTTTTGTTGATCTTTGACAGTGGACTGAAGTTTATGAAAAGAAGCACAAGTGGGATCGGTTTAGATTGCCCTATTTTGTTGTTTCAAGTTTTAGTTTTGTCTTTTAATCATTGATCCTGGTTCTTCTTGATAGTAGGTTTTTCCTTCCTTTTATCATCATGACTAATTTGATTTAGTATCTTCTTACTGTACTTGCAAGATGTATTCCTTTTATTTGATAGTTTTCTAAGTGTAATCTTCTTCCAGGAGTATGTAGAGTATTTGTAGTATGCTTTTTTGTGATTCTTGGTTACCTTTGTTTTAGATATGGTGATGCATATGATTTTATTGGTTTATTTCTGTTTGCTTTTATCAGGAGAACTGTTGGCAGGACCCGAAGATCATCGAAAGGGGGTTGGACAGAGAGGAAAGGTCATTCATTTTCATCATTGTAAATATGTGGATTTCCTCTTGTTTTTGTTAGCTTTCCCTACACAACGTGGAGATCATCACAATGATTATAATGTTCTTCAACAATCTTTTAGCTTCAAATTTTATCATAACAATTATTGGATTGAATTTTTCAAGGAATTTGTTTCATATGGGACCTATTTTTCTTATTCTCAATATACCATGATAATCTCTTTAATTGTATAATTCGTTCAATATGATGCCTAATGCCTACATTGTTTTCTTTTCCTTTCAATTTTATCAGGACTAACAGTTGATTAGAGCTGTCATACAGCACACTGGGAAGAGGTGGAAACAAATAGGTCAGTAATGGCTTCCAATTTATATTACAAAATTCAGTTCTTGATGTCTTCAATTCCTGATTTAATTGTTGGAGTGAACTTGCGTTTTTTGATTGATTTCTGTTTATTTTTGAGGATTTTGACCATGTTTTGCATCTGTTGTTTTCTCTTAGTGTTAAAAATATCAACATGTCAGTGATGATCCATGACATTCATATTCACTTGATAACTTTAGTAAATATGATGTTCTTATATAGTTCTAGTATATTGTCTTTGAGACCAATTATGAAGTCTTTTGCCACATCTGCATCTCTTTTAAAGGCCAAAACACATTGACTTGTATCATATCATATTGCACAAGCATGCTTTCAGTTGATGGCCACATGTTTGGCTCCTGTTATACAGCTTTCATGCAGCACTTAAAAACCATTTGTTTGTGATACTAGTACTGTGTCATTGATGCGTCTCCTCAACAACACAACAGGGTGATGTGTGTCAACCCCTTGCGTTACCGCAAGTGCACGGGTCGTTAAGTAATAAAAGTGGACCCAAAGGGTCGGGTTGTCGAACCACAGGGAACAGAAGTACTAGTAATAGCCCCTCTTTTGTTATCTAGCCTAATGACTGTAGTGTGTGATGATCTAATGGCCAACACTAAGAGTGTCACCACAAGTGCGCAGGAAATAAGAAGGAAAAGAGTTCTCAATCAATAAAAGTGAGGTATCCGGACAATGCTCTCCCTAAGATTCGGGTGTTGGATGTAGATTACAAGTGTTTCTAAACGAAAACAATGAGTCGTGGGTATCCTAAGGTATAACGGCCCCTGCCTCCAGGTCGCCGATAACTAGTCCCCTACGAGGTCCCGGCGGAGAATTCTCTCGACGCCTCACACCACATATGACTGCTTAAAACTCTAGGGATCCCAAAGATATAACCAATTCCTAAAAGTAGATCTAACCCTGCCTCCAGGTGAAAGATCCCTAACCCCCTACGAGGTCCCGACGGAGAATTCTCTCGACGCCTCACACCACATATGGTTGCTTAACACTTAGGGAATATGGAGATAGGAAATATCTGTCGGAAGGAAAGGGGACACTCCGCTATCTCACGGCTCACCCTCTCAACCCTCTTTACTCTTGGCAATTCTAAACCTAGCGGTGATCTCTCTCTTCACTAGATTGAATAAAACATGCAAGGCAATTAATAATGAAATCAAAAGCACAAACAAGCATTAAGAACTCAAGAGTAAAACTCAAATTGATAAATTCGAATAGAAACACATTGTAAATCTAATGAAAATAAGAATCCTAGGGTTTACATGTCCGAATACCCTCTAGGGGTTTAGCTCTCCATGGAGCGAGTCACAAAACAAATAATAAATTCAGAAATAAGTTCCAAAGACATAAAGAATAACCCCCTTAAATCCGTGATGACAGTCTTGATGGGTAGTTTCCACGTCTGGATTGAATCCACTCCGAAGCTAGGTCGCCGATGGCTTCCTCGATGCTATGATGGAGGAGGAATCGATCCAAGTTGGTGAGGAAAGCTTCCCAAAGCCGCAAAGAACTCCTTCCAAGCCCTAGCCGCCTTGTCTCTCGAAAGTGGCCGAAAAGATCCCAAAAATGATCACAAGGCGGCTTTTATAATTTGAATTCGGGGCTTTACACGGGCATCCACACGGGCATCCACACGCCCGTGTGGAAATTCCACACGGGCGTGTGAAGTACTTTGCTACAGTACTGCTACAGTAACTGTTACAGTGCTTTTACTACAGTGATTTTTCCCCCGAAGTCTTCCTTGGAGTCCACACGGTCGGACACACGCTCGTGTGGTAGGTGTGTGGCTTTCTATACTTTGAAATCCTCAAGAACCTTCTTACGCTTTGTAGGGAAGTGGGACATGGGCGTACTCACGCCTTTGTGCCCTTTCGGTTTGTGTAATGACTTGTACTCCTCCGAAAGTTGGCAACACCCCCATGTATATGAACACAACTTCGATTGTGGCCTTGAAACATGTCATCACACCCTATCTTTGCTTCTTCTTCGTACGTCATGTCTCCAAAGCCCTGTTTGCACAAAAGAACACAAAACACACCTTGTTAATGCTAAAACCTGATAAAAGTGATGCTCAATGCATATAAACTGGTATTATAAAATATATATAATCAAGCACTTATCAGTCATGCAGTAAGGTGACTGTCCTTGGCCTTTCTACTCCAATTCCTAATTTACTTTAATTGTTGGAATGAACTTGTGCTTTATGATTGTTTTCTGTTTATGTTTGAAGATTTTGGCCAGGTTTTGCATCTGTTGTTTTTCTCTTAATGTTAATAATATCAACAGGTCAGTGATGATCCATGACATTCATGTTGGCTTGATAACTTTAGTAAAGCTGATGTTCTTATATAGTTCTAGTATATTGTCTTTGAAACCAATTATGAAGTCGTTTGCCACATCTGCAGCTCTTTTAAATAAATCCCAATACACACTGACATGTATCATATCATATTGCACAAGCATGCTTTTAGTTGATGGCCACATGTTTGGCTCCTGTTATACAGCTTTCATGCAGCACCTAAAAACCATTTGTTTGTGATACTAGTACTGTGTCATGCAGTGAGG
The DNA here is from genome assembly GCA_902712375.1 of Dioscorea dumetorum. Taxonomy (NCBI): domain Eukaryota; kingdom Viridiplantae; phylum Streptophyta; class Magnoliopsida; order Dioscoreales; family Dioscoreaceae; genus Dioscorea; species Dioscorea dumetorum. The sequence continues at coordinate 47,773 of CACTHL010000615.1, forward strand.
TGACTGTCCTTGGCCTTTCTTCTCCAATTCCTAATTTAGTTTAATTGTTGGAATGAACTTGTGCTTTATGATTGTTTTCTATTTATGTTTGAAGATTTTGGCCAGGTTTTGCATCTGTTGTTTTTCTCTTAATGTTAATAATAACAACAGGTCAGTGATGATCCATGACATTCATGTTGGCTTGATAACTTTAGTAAAGCTGATGTTCTTATATAGTTCTTGTATATTGTCTTTGAAACCAATTATGAAGTCTTTTGCCACAGCTGCAGCTCTTTTAAATAAATCCCAATACACACTGACATGTAACATATCATATTGCACAAGCATGCTTTTATTTGATGGCCACATGTTTGGCTCCTGTTATACAGCTTTCATGCAGCACTTAAAAACCATTTGTTTGTGATACTAGTACTGTGTCATGCAGTGAGGTAACTGTCCTTGGCCTTTCTTCTCCAATTCCTAATTTAGTTTAATTGTTGGAATGAACTTGTGCTTTATGATTGTTTTCTGTTTATGTTTGAAGATTTTGGCCAGGTTTTGCATCTGTTGTTTTTCTCTTAATGTTAATAATAACAACAGGTCAGTGATGATCCATGACATTCATGTTGGCTTGATAACTTTAGTAAAGCTGATGTTCTTATATAGTTCTTGTATATTGTCTTTGAAACCAATTATGAAGTCTTTTGCCACAGCTGCAGCTCTTTTAAATAAATCCCAATACACACTGACATGTAACATATCATATTGCACAAGCATGCTTTTAGTTGATGGCCACATGTTTGGCTCCTGTTATACAGCTTTCATGCAGCACTTAAAAACCATTTGTTTGTGATACTAGTACTGTGTCATGCAGTGAGGTGACTGTCCTTGGCCTTTCTTCTCCAATTCCTAATTTAGTTTAATTGTTGGAATGAACTTGTGCTTTATGATTGTTTTCTGTTTATGTTTGAGGATTTTGGCCAGGTTTTGCATCTGTTGCTTTTCTCTTAATGTTAATAATATCAACAGGTCAATGATGATCCATGACATTCACGTTGGCTTGATAAGTTTAGTAAAGCTGATGTTCTTATATAGTTCTAGTATATTGTCTTTGAAACCAATTATGAAGTCTTTTGCCACATCTGCAGCTCTTTTAAATAAATCCCAATACACACTGACATGTATCACTATTGCTAAATATGGTAAACAATGTCACTATTGATCATTGTAGTATGTAATATAAGACGCCTCCATTGGTATATTGTCCGCAACAAGGAAGCCAAGGATTACAAGGCTAATAGGGAGGCCCGGCCTAGTCCGGATACTTCGTTATTCCCCTAAAGGTATCCTATTTCACATCTTCCTGGAGGATACGTACCATGGAGCCAAAACTTTTTTTTTATAGGATATTTTCTGATTTCCATGTATGACTGCATGTTTCTGTTGTTTTGTGTATTAACTTGCTGTACTGATCATGTGAACTTGGCATATAAAATAACAATTGCCTATAGGATGAGACTGTGACTTTATTGATGACAATGGCTTCTAGAACTGTGAAAGTGTGTTTGTATAACAATTGTATGTTGGTATGCATTTTGACATAAGCAACTGCTGCCTTTTTTCAATCATGAGATTAACTACAACTAGGCATGTTAACTGTGTTATCTTTGTTATCTTTGTTATCTTTGTTATCTTTGTTATAGTGCACCACTCTTTAATTTTTGTTTGCTCTTTTTTTAAATGTGTTCTGATCTTGGCTTTGCTTTGTTTTTTTTTTAATACATGTTGCGGCATTGCTGCTGTAACCCCACCTTCATCCTATTTGATGTTGCCCAACTTCAAGCCATGCTTTTGTTGTATTTTGCATATTCCTGCACAAGTCTGTTTTATTAAGGTTTCTCCAAATGACTTTCTGCAGTGATTATTTAGTCATCGTGTTGTATATAAATTATCTATTTTTGTATATCTGTTTAAGGCTTCCTGATGTCACCCAATATGCATGATATTATATTTAATCAAGTTACAGGCCGTTATGATAGTATTCTCCGTAGACTAGCTACCATTAGAACAAGTGGATAGGTGTCTGTTGTCTTTCGTATTTCGCCCCGTCCTATACGACCATAACCTAATTATTGATTGCGTAGATGGACAACTTGGCAGTTAATACTCGCGTGAGACCTTTGGTAGCAGCCTTCACAACTGTCGTTGTCATAGTCGCCTATTTAATCGAGGAAAGTCACTTGACAAGGTGTGCAAGGCATAGGGAGCCCTCCTTGTTCCGAGACCTAACTAGGAAGAAACATATGGAGCGTATTATGAGGAGTGGTCGCGACTATTGTGTCAGCTATCATCGAATGGACGTAGGCCCATTTCTCCATCTCGCATCAATATTGCGGGACAAGCATCTACTTGTAGATACCAAACATACAGCCATAGAAGAACAACTAGCAATATTCCTGCACATAGTGGGTCATAACACGAAGAACCGCACTGTGCGCATTGAGTTCCTTCGGTCTGGGGAAACTATCAGCCGCCACTTTAACAACGTCCTTCGGGCGATATGTGCAATTCGTGACGACTTTGTGCATCCTCCCACCAACGCTTGCCATCCGGAAATTGAGACCAACCCAAACTGGTACCCTTATTTCAAAGTAAGCTAACATATAATTCAACACATGGGTTCTGACGAATTTCTTAAAAGAATTAAGAATATATGCCAATTTTTCTATCACGTAGGATTGTGTAGGGCTTCTTGATGGGACACACATCGATGCCTCTGTCCCTCAGCATGAATTGCCCCGGTTCCGTGGCCGAAAAGGTCCAACCCAAAATGTACTCGCAATTGTGAACCCCGATCTAAAATTCACCTACGTTCTAGCGGGTTGGGAGGGATCAGCAAACGATTTTACAGTCTTAAGAGATGCAATCTCACGTCCACAGCCCGAAGGTCTAAAAATAATAGAAGGTGTGAAAAAAACTTCATGCCTTTGTTTTCACGTTATAAGAAGCATAATTAAACATTGTCGTTTGTTGTAGGGAAATATTACTTGGTAGACGCCGGGTTTACGACTATGAATGGTTTCATAGCACCGTATCGAGGTGTTAGATACCACTTGAAGGAACACACGGGAAGGCCCCCGACTAACCCGAAGAATTATTCAATCTTAGGCATTCCATGTTGCATTCGAAGGTCGAGCGCGCATTTGCCGTGTTGAAGAATAGGTTCAAAGTCCTAACATCGCATCCTTTTTTCCCATTTAAAACACGGGTAAGGTGCGTGAACGTCCTTGCGATATTGAACGGAGGAGACGCAGAGGCGGAACAATTGGTCTCGACGCAAGGACGTTCACGAGAGGGAACAACGTGAGGAAAACGAGATAATGGGCTGAACTACGGGATACAATAGCGAATGATATGTGGGCTGCTTATGATACTTTAGTGTAACTCGGGAAAAACATTGTTTCTTTCTTTTCGGTTCTCCCTAGGATGTGTTGTTTTTTTTTTAAGTTATATGTTTATCCCTTTCGACCGTATGATGGTTTTGTATGCCTAATGACTTTCACTATTGCCTTTTATGTTTCATTTCTGTTGAACTATGTCACTTACCCACTCATTGGAATTGTTAAGCAATATGGAGGGGCATGATCGTATGAACGATACTGGTTATTCCAAGATTGCAAGCAACAAGCGTGGCACCCCAAACAAGCGATGGAGGCTGGAACATGATAATTTCCTGACACCGTTGCTTGTAGAACAAGCAAGGAAAGGCCTCAAGTGCGATAAGTCTTTCAAACGCGCCGCGTTTTCTTTTGCATCGGTGGCTGTCAACGCCAAATTCAATACGGAGTTCAGCCCCGAGAATGTAGAAAATCACTACAGAACCTTCAAGGCACGCTATGCTGAAATTAAGAAGGCAATAGAACTCAGCGGCTCTGGATGGGACGATGCATCGAAGACGATCGTGCTAGATCCCGTTGTGGCGGTAACGTACATTGAGGTAACATTGAAATCGTCGTTAACTTGTCAATACTTGATAGATACGTGACTTGTTGTACAACATTTGGTAACGCAGGCACACCAAGGTGCAAGACCTTTCATTAATAAGCCAATAGAGAACTACGAGGGACTGAAGATAATATGCGGCGAGGACAGGGCGACGAGGTCATATGCAACGTCACTTTTCTCAGATTTTGGGGAAAGACCCGAAAATGACAATATCAGCATTGACAATCTCGAGTCAGCTCAGGCGTTGAATCTTAGTGTTGACGACGAGGCCGACAATCCTACCACGTCAGTTGGTAACAGTTCGGCGACGTCATCAACACAAAGGACCCCACGCGCAACCAAGGTGTCTAAAAAATCCGCAAAGATGGATGAACTCATCAACATTGTCGGTCAAATAGCAGATGCAATTAAAAACCCAACAAATTGGTCTGAGGTCCTGTACCGCAAGGTGATGGAAGTCGATGGTTTCGGGAAAACTGAACTTGCCGAAGTATTTGATTATTTGCATCTTCATGAGAAGGAAGGTCAGGGGTTCATCGTGAAGGATATGGAACTCAGGCGCATTTGGGCTGACAGGTTCTTATAACGGATGGTGTGAACTTCATGGTTTGGTGCTCCCACTGTGTGGAGACTGACGGTGGAGACAGGACTTTCCTCCTTAATATTTGCATGCTACTTTTCGTTTCATCTTTGAACCATGCTTTATTCATAGAACCTTACTTTATTTTGCATATGCATTCTACCAGCATTTTGCATGTACAACTAGCGTGAGAACGTGTGTGGTTTATGTCGCATTGGTCCTTTTCTTTGCGGTGCTTTATGACATGTTTATATGCTTTACTTTCGATGTATATTGGATGCTTTTGTGCTTTTCGGGGCGGGATGAAATGGCGATGATGAGTACAAAACAGCCTTGTCAATCTGAATGCACCGAGGCATGGTCCAATAAGTTTTAATTTAGGCAAAGGGGTGATTTTGGAGGGGCAATGAGAGGGTAGGACTGCATCGGGTCATTGCGGCCATAAGCTTGCCCTTTGCGTGGATTTGAAATTTCCGATTATGGTTTGAACTATGCTTCGTTTTAATCCCTTTAATTATGCATCTCACCCTGTTTTATTCTTGCCCCAGTTTTGTTTTACTTCTATTTCAAGAGTGTTTGTGAAGGTTATGTTTTGATCCGGTTCTGTTTTAATTCATGAATTGGATCCGGTTCTGTTTTAATCCCTTGAATTCATGAATTCGATGAGACATGCATGCTCCCAATTCAATTAGGTTTTCATTAACCGCTACATGTACCTTCCTTTTTTCCCTGGTTTCTTATATTTTTTCCCCTGTTTTGCACCAACTTCATGAATGTTTGTTGCTCTCCAACATGCATGCCTCCATCCCACCTAGGCTCCATTAACTGTTACTTGTTCTTTTTTTTTTTTTTACCCAATTTTGTGAGTGTTTATGAAGTTCAGTTGTAACACTTGTTGATTTAATTTTCCTGTGGCTGTTGTTCCCTTAATTGGATCACTTGTTGTCTTGTGACTTACTATAGTTGTTGGTTTTGTCCATGCTCTCTTAAGTTTGATGTGATTTAGATTTGTTTTATGTAACCTTTTGAATTTTGAGCTCAATCCATTTGATTTATATGGCTGCTTTGTGTTCTAAATTGTTTGTTGATATTATATTTAAATGTCCTACCCACCTAGTCTCCATTAAGCGTTAGTTGTTCTTTTTTTCTGAGAACCGGACATGCATGCCTCCATCCCATGTTTGGCTCCATTAACTGTTACTTGTTCTTTTTTTTACCCAATTTCGTGAGTGTTTGTGAAGTTCTATTGTGGCACTGTTGTTTTAATTTTCCTGTGGCTGTTGTTCCCTTAATTGGATCACTCGTTGTTGTGCTGACAGCTTAATATACTTGTTGGTTTTGTACATGCTCTCTTAAGTTTGATGTGATTTAGAATTGGTTTATGTAACCTTTTGAATTTTGTGCTCACTCCATTTGATTTATATGGCTGCTTTGTGTTCTAAATTGTTTGTTGCTATTTTTTAAATGTCCCACCTCTGATGTGTAAATCCCTTCTGCCATTGGTTTTGGAAGCTTCTTTATGGGGACTCTGTTTCGCTTGTCATGTTTCAGCAAGCAAGTGGTTTTGTTCTCAGATTTGAAATTGCTTGTTTTTTATTTCGTCGTCTTGTTTTTTTGGCCTACTGTCGCACATGTGTGGCGAGGCAATTCGGAGGCATGGACTGCCACCATTGCAGCCCATTGTGTGTGACGGTTCGTATTTTTCATTGTGAACCGCATGTGTATACAAAAATGGGAAAAAACATGGGGACCCTTAAAATGCCAATGAAAGTGCATTCACAAGTTTATTGTCACCTGAGCCATGCCACAATTGCCGGGTTCCTCTCCGACTATACAACTGATTGGGAGCATTGAAATCAATGACAGGTATTACTTGAAATATCTGGAGTGGTTTATTTTCTGATGCATTTATGAATGAAGATGTTGAAATCATTATCATATGTTTTCTACTTACGCGCAGTGAAATTAGCTGAAATATCTTGTGTGTTTACTTTCGCAGTGCGCAACTTGTTCGTTGCGGCCAGTTCAAGTTATGATTTTTTTTGGCACTTGTAGTTGTGCAACCGTGTATTTCACTTGTGTAATCGATGCCCCGGACTTGTTGGGGCTGTAGGTGTTTTTTCCGTGTAATTCATTATAATCGAGTCGGTGTTGTTACCGCAAACATGTTTAAAAAGGTATAAATCTTTGTAAAGTATGCGGCTGCGATGTCATTTTATCACAATGAATGAATGCCCGCCTCTTATTTTTTGCTATCATTACGTTATCTTGTGACAAATGAATGTGGTTATTTTGACAAAGGTTTTGTTATGAAACTCAAGTATGTGGTTCATCTTAAAATGCGAGGATGTAATGATACCAAAGAGGTAATTATAGTGTTTGTGTATTGAATCTTGTGGCTGAGTAATGATGAAATTTGGGTAGTTTCTTGTGTGAGCATCTAATGGTCCCTTAGAGCAGTGTTTGCAAATGTGAAATAAGCCTTTCAAAGAAGTGTGTTGAATGCAAATTTAGCAACCAAAGCTGAACAAAATTTAGATCGCTTTGGACCAGAAAAATAAATAAACACTTGTTATTGTATAATTTCACCGTAATAACCTAATTCAAAATTGCAGAAACAAATTCGAACGAAATTTACATCACACTTAAAAAAAAACATTAAACTTAATAATGAAATTAAAAACTTAATAAACAAAAGTTAACAAAATAAATGTAATCGCACAATTACGAATTTAAACATAATTGTATGAAATCTAGACCATGTTAAAAGAGTACAGAAATAAATAATTATGTAATAATTAAATTGCAACCACAAAATTTCAAATTTAATAAACAAAATTGATCAAAATTTATATCTCGGTTTTTTGTAAATAAATAAATAACCATTTATCGAATAATTACAAATTATTCACAAAATTACAAATTCAATAAACAAAATAGGATGAAATTTACATCATATTAATATAATAAATAAATATACACTAATTGAATAATTAAAATTTTTAATCATAAATATTACAAGGGAGGTAACCATACCCCTCTCCCGAAGTGGTGATCATACACCCACTTCACCTCTTACCAAACACCATGAAGTGGCTGAAGTGGCCACTTCCAGATTTCACTTCAACCAACCAAACACCTGGAAGTGGTTGCGACATGACACTTCCAAAGAACAACCAAACACACGTAAGTCCACACTTCCAACCGAACTATACACTTCCCCGAAGTGGCCACTTCAGAAACTCACCACTTCGGAAAATCACTTCCGTACCAAACAGCCCCTTAGTATATTTTCTCATACCGTCACAACTAATTTTTTAATGTTACTTGGTTAGAAAAACCACTTTTTAAGAAATATTTGCTAAAAAGTAAGAATAATTTATATCTTGACTGTTGAAAATTATAGTACTTATTGTCTCTGGAATAATCTCTTCACCAATAAATGATTTTATTATGATATAGTTTTTATTAGAATCAAAAAGCGGTCGACATCTATTACATGTAATTTCAGATGTTGTTTTTGTTCTTGTTTTCTTCATTATATAAAATATAAAATCTTATCTAAATTAATAAAATATTTATTTATTAATAAATAAATAATTGTTATAAAAATAATAATTATTCTTATCAATCCCAAAAAGATTATATTATAGAGGTCCTGTTCTATATTTAACAATAAGTGTATATATAATATAATAAATTTTTTGTATGCATATAGTAATAAGCATATTAGAATTACCATGTAACCTATGTTAAATTTAATTAAGTATTTATATGATTAATATCCATGTGGTTTAATAAATGGTATAGATGCAAATAATAATGTCTACTAGTGACAAAATTTGTTAAGGGGCTGTTTGGTTAGCTGTAAGTGGTTTTACATGTAATTGACTGTTTGGTTTGATATAAACGCTCAACTTACATGTAAGTGAACTTATATCTCACTCACTTTTACAGCATTTCAACTTACATCAAAATTTTCTGTAACTTGAAATGCAGTAAAGTGGTATCCACTCACCATCATTTTATCTTAAATATAATAATAAAAATATTTAATTTATCATTAAAATTAACTATAAAAATATTTTTAAGTAATAAAATTTAAACCAATATTAAATTTAAAATATTTAATATTTTTAAAAAATATTTTTATCATTAAAATACTTTAAATAAATAAATAATTAATTGTTATGAAAAGTATTAAATAATTAGAACTAATACAAACATGATTAGTAGTATTAACATGATTACAAAAATAGTTATTTATGTTTTATTTAAGGGAAAATTACTGTTCACCCCTCGGGAATTTCAAAACTGGCCAAAAACCCCCTCCTATTTTTGCACACCCCGGACAGCCCCTCCGTTATAGTTTGGTTCCCTTCTACCCCCCGTCCGTCACATGAAATGGGTCCGTGTTACGAAAATCCATTTTTGCCCCTGCAAATGGTGGGAAAAAAACCCGCCCGATCACATCATGTCATGTCTGGCTTTTATGCATACATATGTGAGTTTTTTCCCCCTTTATGGTTTCTTGTTCGCTTAGAGAGTTTAGAAGGCGAATTACATAATTTTGTTCTTGTTCTCCTTTTCCTTCTGCTAAGTCGATAATATGGACAGTTTTTGTGCCATTGCTAGATACAACGGGGGAGGGACGAGTGCCGACATTCACCGCGTCAACCGAATGGGCGTCGGTGTTAGGTGAGATTTGTGAGCGCCGGGGTCTCGATGTTTGTCGCGCGAGGGTGAAGTTCATCACACCCGATGGACATAATACGGTTTGCCCAATAGATAACGAGGTGGACTTCCAGGCGCATGTGTCATGTGTTCTCCATCCTCAAAGGCGGTGTAGTCGATATGGTTGTCGAGACGGATGACGTGCCACGCGGCCTTTCCGAAAACGAGTTATTGTCGTGGTAATGCGTTGCTCTAAAACAATTATGCAGTTGTATGTCAGTTAGTGTTTAACACTACCATTATCTGTATTAAAGAATGAATTATCCGTTTAAATTGGGAGTCTCCGATTAATTTTATCATGTTTCTGCGTAAACTATCATACACCGTTTGCATTATTACATCTATGTTTAACTATGCCTGTTAACGTGTAACTATTAACTTAGGCGTTTAAATAAGTGGACTTTATGCTTAAATTCGATCGTTTGCGTTTGAACCGAAGTCTTGGCAGGAATTCGGAATGCGGGAGCGCTTCCGTCCCACCACATGGCGACCCGGATGGTGTCGCATGCCCGCCATCGTCGTCGAGATCGACATGAAGTGTTGTCGTTGGACGTCGGACAACGTTTTGATGGCGTTGAACATTTCCGAGATACACTTCGCAATTTTGCTATCAGTCGGAATTTTGATTTCAAATTCGTGAAGAACGAAAAATACCGGGTCACCTTGTGGAATGCGCGGCCGGTGGATGTCAATGGCGCGTTCACGCATCAAAGGAATATAATAGAACTACCTTCGGGAATCAAGACAACGGACCCGACGCACACTGCGGTGGTGGAATTGGGTCGGGGTCACACCCGAAAGCGTCCAAAAAATGGGTCGGCGCACGAGTGATTCGAAGGCTGAAGGACCGGCCCTTGTACAAGGCCATCGACATTCGAAGGACATGTTGCGGGAGCATGGTGTCCACATTCCATACAAGCGAGGCTTGGCTGGGAAAAGAGCATGCCCGGGTGATCCTCGACGGCGGCGACATCTCCGGCTACGATCCGTTGCTTTGGTACGTCCATAAGGTGGCCGAGACAAACCCCCGGCGGCGTCGCGTTTGTGGAAAGAGACGGTGAGCGTTTTAAACGTGCGTTCTTCTCTTTCGGCGCGTGCATTTTGGGGTTCAAGCGGGCATGCAGGCGGCTATTTGTTTGTGGATGGTACTCACCTCTTCGGAAAGTATCGGGGTACTCTCTTGGGTGCCACGGGGAAGGATGGGAACAATGGCTTCTTACACGTCGCCTTCGCTATTGTCGACAACGAGACCGACGCCAATTGGACGTGGTTCATTTCCAAGTTAGGTGATGCTTTATACGACGAAGGAGACTACCAAGAGACAATTACATTCGTTTCGGATAGGTCAAAGGGCCTTGTGAACGCTGCATTTGCGAGAGTTTTCCCTTCATCCCCGCACGACGCGTCTTGCCTTCGGCACTTGGAGGCCAATTTTATGAAAGCCAATGGCGAGACTTGGGAAGGCATTGAGGGAGGAGTCTTGGTCCATATGCTTTCGTATCGCGTGGGCAACGACGGCTAAAGAATTCGATGACACCGTCAATGAACTGCGGGCCGTATCGCCCGAAGCGTTTCGGTGGTTGATTGACAAATCCGACATGTCACACTCGGTCGAATTATCTGTTCAAAGGTGACCGATGGGGCGAGATGTATTCGAATGTAGCCGAGTCGTTCAATGCGTGGATCAAAGAAGCTCGACACCTACCGGTGACGAAAATGGTCGACGCTATAAGGTACTCGAAGGTTAAATACATGTAACGCTTAAGCTTACCCGTTACACTTTAATGTTCGTTATCGGTGTTTAACATGCACCGTCCGCAGTTTGATATCGTCGTCGGTGTTTAACATTCACATTAACCCTTTAGTCCGGTAGAATCCTGTGTAAGATAACAAATGTTAATATCATTGTCTCGGTTTAAATAGCGTCGTATATGTTTTTCTTCTTCGATCTTTAGTTTATTACGTTCTGTTTACTCCGATGTAGTGGTGTTTAAATATTCATATATTCGCGTAAATTTCTTTAAGATTTCCGATATTCGTTGTGCGAGTACAAGCTAATGCGCATGTTATGCACTCGCCGTGAGCAAGCGAACAAATGGGATACTTTCTTATGCCCGGACATACGTTCAAAGGTTGAGACGCTTGTGCGGGATAGCCGAAGTCTTCACGTTGCTCGTTGTCTCGCGCCGATCGTTACGAAGTGATTGACCCGGTGCGGTAACTCTGTAGACCTTGCTAGTAGAACTTGCTCATGTCGCGAGATGGCAAGTTTATGGCATCCCGTGCAAACACGCTTGCGCTGCGATATTGGTGACGGACAGCAATGTTCATCGTTTTATTAGCGATCACTTCACCGTCGACAATTACAAGTTGGCGTATAAGGAAGCTATATTTCCCATACCCGACAATGAGAGGCCCACGGACAACAATCGAGATCTGCTTTTGCGGCCGCCTGACGAGAAGGCAACCCGGTCGTCCTAGACGAAGGAGGATCGAGTCGCAAGCGTTTGATGTCCGCGAGTTACATTGCGGCCGCCGCCACGCGTCCGGTCACAATCGTAGAACTTGCAATGAAAGTGTCGCCGATTAGGCTTCGTAAAAGGATAATCTTTAAGGAGCACACATTTATTTCGTTATGACGCCCTGATATTTAAACATAGAATAAACGAATTTCGTTGTACGCACTGAAGTTTTAATTGAATAAACCTAATGTTAAATGGTGACACATTTAAAGAGTCACACACAAATTGAAGCGTACGCAGTGATTGTTAAACGGGAAATATCGGTAATAAACGGTAACCAATAACGCTAAACAGGCACATCGCTTGTTGTCATTCTTTTGTATTTGAACTTCCGGAAGGAATGTAATATAGTGACGCATAAACAGAGACGTCATATTTAAACAGATACGGCGGCGAGTTTTACACATCTTCGGCGGATTGATGTTTAACGGAGACGTTGTATGGTAACACAAATTGAAGCGTACGCAGTGATTGTTAAACGGGAAATATCGGTAATAAACGGTAACCAATAACGCTAAACAGGCACATCGCTTGTTGTCATTCTTTTGTATTTGAACTTCCGGAAGGAATGTAATATAGTGACGCATAAACAGAGACGTCATATTTAAACGGATACGGCGGCGAGTTTTACACATCTTCGGCGGATTGATGTTTAACGGAGACGTTGTATGGTAACACAAATTGAAGCGTACGCAGTGATTGTTAAACGGGAAATATCGGTAATAAACGGTAACCAATAACGCTAAACAGGCACATCGCTTGTTGTCATTCTTTTGTATTTGAACTTCGGAAGGAATGTAATATAGTGACGCATAAAGAGAGACGTCATATTTAAACAGATACGGCGGCGAGTTTTACACATCTTCGGCGGATTGATGTTTAACGGAGACGTTGTATGGTAACACAAATTGAAGCGTACGCAGTGATTGTTAAACGGGAAATATCTCGTAATAAACGGTAACCAATAACGCTAAACAGGCACATCGCTTGTTGTCATTCTTTTTGTATTTGAACTTCCGGAAGGAATGTAATATAGTGACGCATAAACAGAGACGTCATATTTAAACGGATACGGCGGCGAGTTTTACACATCTTCGGCGGATTGATGTTTAACGGAGACGTTGTATGGTAACACAAATTGAAGCGTACGCAGTGATTGTTAAACGGGAAATATCGGTAATAAACGGTAACCAATAACGCTAAACAGGCACATCGCTTGTTGTCATTCTTTTGTATTTGAACTTCCGGAAGGAATGTAATATAGTGACGCATAAACAGAGACGTCATATTTAAACAGATACGGCGGCGAGTTTTACACATCTTCGGCGGATTGGTGTTTAACGGAGACGTTGAATGGTAACACAAATTGAAGCGTACGCGATGATTGTTAAACGGGAAATATCGGTAATAAACGGTAACCAATAACGCTAAACAGGCACATCGCTTGTTGTCATTCTTTTGTATTTGAACTTCCGGAAGGAATGTAATATAGTGACGCATAAACAGAGACGTCATATTTAAACAGATACGGCGGCGAGTTTTACACATCTTCGGCGGATTGATGTTTAACGGAGACGTTGTATGGTAACACAAATTGAAGCGTACCGAAGTGATTGTTAAACGGGAAATATCGGTAATAAACGGTAACCAATAACGCTAAACAGGCACATCGCTTGTTGTCATTCTTTTGTATTTGAACTTCCGGAAGGAATGTAATATAGTGACGCATAAACAGAGACGTCATATTTAAACAGATACGGCGGCGAGTTTTACACATCTTCGGCGGATTGGTGTTTAACGGAGACGTTGAATGGTAACACAAATTGAAGCGTACGCAGTGATTGTTAAACGGGAAATATCGGTAATAAACGGTAACCAATAACGCTAAACAGGCACATCGCTTGTTGTCATTCTTTTGTATTTGAACTTCCGGAAGGAATGTAATATAGTGACGCATAAACAGAGACGTCATATTTAAACAGATACGGCGGCGAGTTTTACACATCTTCGGCGGATTGATGTTTAACGGAGACGTTGTATGGTAACACAAATTGAAGCGTACGCAGTGATTGTTAAACGGGAAATATCGGTAATAAACGGTAACCAATAACGCTAAACAGGCACATCGCTTGTTGTCATTCTTTTGTATTTGAACTTCCGGAAGGAATGTAATATAGTGACGCATAAACAGAGACGTCATATTTAAACAGATACGGCGGCGAGTTTTACACATCTTCGGCGGATTGGTGTTTAACGGAGACGTTGAATGGTAACACAAATTGAAGCGTACGCAGTGATTGTTAAACGGGAAATATCGGTAATAAACGGTAACCAATAACGCTAAACAGGCACATCGCTTGTTGTCATTCTTTTGTATTTGAACTTCGGAAGGAATGTAATATAGTGACGCATAAACAGAGACGTCATATTTAAACGAGATACGGCGGCGAGTTTTACACATCTTCGGCGGATTGATGTTTAACGGAGACGTTGTATGGTAACACAAATTGAAGCGTACGCAGTGATTGTTAAACGGGAAATATCCGTAATAAACGGTAACCAATAACGCTAAACGGGCACATCGCTTGTTGTCATTCTTTTGTATTTGAACTTCCGGAAGGAATGTAATATAGTGACGCATAAACAGAGACGTCATATTTAAACAGATACGGCGGCGAGTTTTACACATCTTCGGCGGATTGATGTTTAACGGAGACGTTGTATGGTAACACAAATTGAAGCGTACGCAGTGATTGTTAAACGGGAAATATCTTTAATAAACGGTAACCAATAACGCTAAACAGGCACATCGCTTGTTGTCATTCTTTTGTATTTGAACTTCCGGAAGGAATGTAATATAGTGACGCATAAACAGAGACGTCATATTTAAACAGATACGGCGGCGAGTTTTACACATCTTCGGCGGATTGGTGTTTAACGGAGACGTTGAATGGTAACACAAATTGAAGCGTACGCAGTGATTGTTAAACGGGAAATATCGGTAATAAACGGTAACCAATAACGCTAAACAGGCACATCGCTTGTTGTCATTCTTTTGTATTTGAACTTCCGGAAGGAATGTAATATAGTGACGCATAAACAGAGACGTCATATTTAAACAAATACGGCGGCGAGTTTTACACATCTTCGGCGGATTGATGTTTAACGGAGACGTTGTATGGTAACACAAATTGAAGCGTACGCGATGATTGTTAAACGGGAAATATCGGTAATAAACGGTAACCAATAACGCTAAACAGGCACATCGCTTGTTGTCATTCTTTTGTATTTGAACTTCGGAAGGAATGTAATATAGTGACGCATAAACGAGAGACGTCATATTTAAACAGATACGGCGGCGAGTTTTACACATCTTCGGCGGATTGATGTTTAACGGAGACGTTGTATGGTAACACAAATTGAAGCGTACGCAGTGATTGTTAAACGGGAAATATCGGTAATAAACGGTAACCAATAACGCTAAACGGGCACATCGCTTGTTGTCATTCTTTTGTATTTGAACTTCCGGAAGGAATGTAATATAGTGACGCATAAACAGAGACGTCATATTTAAACAGATACGGCGGCGAGTTTTACACATCTTCGGCGGATTGATGTTTAACGGAGACGTTGTATGGTAACACAAATTGAAGCGTACGCGATTGATTGTTAAACGGGAAATATCTTTAATAAACGGTAACCAATAACGCTAAACGAGGCACATCGCTTGTTGTCATTCTTTTGTATTTGAACTTTCGGAAGGAATGTAATATAGTGACGCATAAACAGAGACGTCATATTTAAACAGATACGGCGGCGAGTTTTACACATCTTCGGCGGATTGGTGTTTAACGGAGACGTTGAATGGTAACACAAATTGAAGCGTACGCAGTGATTGTTAAACGGGAAATATCGGTAATAAACGGTAACCAATAACGCTAAACAGGCACATCGCTTGTTGTCATTCTTTTGTATTTGAACTTCCGGAAGGAATGTAATATAGTGACGCATAAACAGAGACGTCATATTTAAACAGTATACGGCGGCGAGTTTTACACATCTTCGGCGGATTGATGTTTAACGGAGACGTTGTATGGTAACACAAATTGAAGCGTACGCGATGATTGTTAAACGGGAAATATCGGTAATAAACGGTAACCAATAACGCTAAACGAGGCACATCGCTTGTTGTCATTCTTTTGTATTTGAACTTCCGGAAGGAATGTAATATAGTGACGCATAAACAGAGACGTCATATTTAAACAGATACGGCGGCGAGTTTTACACATCTTCGGCGGATTGGTGTTTAACGGAGACGTTGAATGGTAACACAAATTGAAGCGTACGCAGTGATTGTTAAACGGGAAATATCGGTAATAAACGGTAACCAATAACGCTAAACGGGCACATCGCTTGTTGTCATTCTTTTGTATTTGAACTTCCGGAAGGAATGTAATATAGTGACGCATAAACAGAGACGTCATATTTAAACAGATACGGCGGCGAGTTTTACACATCTTCGGCGGATTGATGTTTAACGGAGACGTTGTATGGTAACACAAATTGAAGCGTACGCGTGTGATTGTTAAACGGGAAATATCGGTAATAAACGGTAACCAATAACGCTAAACGGGCACATCGCTTGTTGTCATTCTTTTGTATTTGAACTTCCGGAAGGAATGTAATATAGTGACGCATAAACAGAGACGTCATATTTAAACGGATACGGCGGCGAGTTTTACACATCTTCGGCGGATTGGTGTTTAACGGAGACGTTGAATGGTAACACAAATTGAAGCGTACGCGAGTGATTGTTAAACGGGAAATATCGGTAATAAACGGTAACCAATAACGCTAAACGGGCACATCGCTTGTTGTCATTCTTTTGTATTTGAACTTCGGAAGGAATGTAATATAGTGACGCATAAACAGAGACGTCATATTTAAACAGATACGGCGGCGAGTTTTACACATCTTCGGCGGATTGATGTTTAACGGAGACGTTGTATGGTAACACAAATTGAAGCGTACGCAGTGATTGTTAAACGGGAAATATCGGTAATAAACGGTAACCAATAACGCTAAACAGGCACATCGCTTGTTGTCATTCTTTTGTATTTGAACTTCCGGAAGGAATGTAATATAGTGACGCATAAACAGAGACGTCATATTTAAACAGATACGGCGGCGAGTTTTACACATCTTCGGCGGATTGGTGTTTAACGGAGACGTTGTATGGTAACACAAATTGAAGCGTACGCAGTTATTGTTAAACGGGAAATATCGGTAATAAACGGTAACCAATAACGCTAAACAGGCACATCGCTTGTTGTCATTCTTTTGTATTTGAACTTCCGGAAGGAATGTAATATAGTGACGCATAAACAGAGACGTCATATTTAAACAGATACGGCGGCGAGTTTTACACATCTTCGGCGGATTGATGTTTAACGGAGACGTTGTATGGTAACACAAATTGAAGCGTACGCAGTGATTGTTAAACGGGAAATATCGGTAATAAACGGTAACCAATAACGCTAAACAGGCACATCGCTTGTTGTCATTCTTTTGTATTTGAACTTCCGGAAGGAATGTAATATAGTGACGCATAAACAGAGACGTCATATTTAAACGAGATACGGCGGCGAGTTTTACACATCTTCGGCGGATTGGTGTTTAACGGAGACGTTGAATGGTAACACAAATTGAAGCGTACGCAGTGATTGTTAAACGGGAAATATCGGTAATAAACGGTAACCAATAACGCTAAACGGGCACATCGCTTGTTGTCATTCTTTTGTATTTGAACTTCCGGAAGGAATGTAATATAGTGACGCATAAACAGAGACGTCATATTTAAACGGATACGGCGGCGAGTTTTACACATCTTCGGCGGATTGGTGTTTAACGGAGACGTTGAATGGTAACACAAATTGAAGCGTACGCGATGATTGTTAAACGGGAAATATCGGTAATAAACGGTAACCAATAACGCTAAACAGGCACATCGCTTGTTGTCATTCTTTTGTATTTGAACTTCCGGAAGGAATGTAATATAGTGACGCATAAACAGAGACGTCATATTTAAACAGATACGGCGGCGAGTTTTACACATCTTCGGCGGATTGATGTTTAACGGAGACGTTGTATGGTAACACAAATTGAAGCGTACGCAGTGATTGTTAAACGGGAAATATCGGTAATAAACGGTAACCAATAACGCTAAACGGGCACATCGCTTGTTGTCATTCTTTTGTATTTGAACTTCCGGAAGGAATGTAATATAGTGACGCATAAACAGAGACGTCATATTTAAACAGATACGGCGGCGAGTTTTACACATCTTCGGCGGATTGGTGTTTAACGGAGACGTTGAATGGTAACACAAATTGAAGCGTACGCAGTGATTGTTAAACGGGAAATATCGGTAATAAACGGTAACCAATAACGCTAAACAGGCACATCGCTTGTTGTCATTCTTTTGTATTTGAACTTCCGGAAGGAATGTAATATAGTGACGCATAAACAGAGACGTCATATTTAAACAGATACGGCGGCGAGTTTTACACATCTTCGGCGGATTGATGTTTAACGGAGACGTTGTATGGTAACACAAATTGAAGCGTACGCAGTGATTGTTAAACGGGAAATATCGGTAATAAACGGTAACCAATAACGCTAAACAGGCACATCGCTTGTTGTCATTCTTTTGTATTTGAACTTCCGGAAGGAATGTAATATAGTGACGCATAAACAGAGACGTCATATTTAAACAGATACGGCGGCGAGTTTTACACATCTTCGGCGGATTGATGTTTAACGGAGACGTTGTATGGTAACACAAATTGAAGCGTACGCAGTGATTGTTAAACGGGAAATATCGGTAATAAACGGTAACCAATAACGCTAAACAGGCACATCGCTTGTTGTCATTCTTTTGTATTTGAACTTCCGGAAGGAATGTAATATAGTGACGCATAAACAGAGACGTCATATTTAAACAGATACGGCGGCGAGTTTTACACATCTTCGGCGGATTGGTGTTTAACGGAGACGTTGAATGGTAACACAAATTGAAGCGTACGCAGTGATTGTTAAACGGGAAATATCGGTAATAAACGGTAACCAATAACGCTAAACGGGCACATCGCTTGTTGTCATTCTTTTGTATTTGAACTTCCGGAAGGAATGTAATATAGTGACGCATAAACAGAGACGTCATATTTAAACAGATACGGCGGCGAGTTTTACACATCTTCGGCGGATTGATGTTTAACGGAGACGTTGTATGGTAACACAAATTGAAGCGTACGCAGTGATTGTTAAACGGGAAATATCGGTAATAAACGGTAACCAATAACGCTAAACAGGCACATCGCTTGTTGTCATTCTTTTGTATTTGAACTTCCGGAAGGAATGTAATATAGTGACGCATAAACAGAGACGTCATATTTAAACAGATACGGCGGCGAGTTTTACACATCTTCGGCGGATTGATGTTTAACGGAGACGTTGTATGGTAACACAAATTGAAGCGTACGCAGTGATTGTTAAACGGGAAATATCGGTAATAAACGGTAACCAATAACGCTAAACAGGCACATCGCTTGTTGTCATTCTTTTGTATTTGAACTTCCGGAAGGAATGTAATATAGTGACGCATAAACAGAGACGTCATATTTAAACAGATACGGCGGCGAGTTTTACACATCTTCGGCGGATTGATGTTTAACGGAGACGTTGTATGGTAACACAAATTGAAGCGTACGCAATGATTGTTAAACGGGAAATATCGGTAATAAACGGTAACCAATAACGCTAAACAGGCACATCGCTTGTTGTCATTCTTTTGTATTTGAACTTCCGGAAGGAATGTAATATAGTGACGCATAAACAGAGACGTCATATTTAAACAGATACGGCGGCGAGTTTTACACATCTTCGGCGGATTGATGTTTAACGGAGACGTTGTATGGTAACACAAATTGAAGCGTACGCAGTGATTGTTAAACGGGAAATATCGGTAATAAACGGTAACCAATAACGCTAAACATGCACATCGCTTGTTGTCATTATTTTGTATTTGAACTTCCGGAATGTAAGATAGTCCGAATTAATGACACGGGAATTTGATACGGCGGTGAAATCCCAGTACGAATGCTAATTCATTACCATCTCTTTCCCAATTACATTTGAATTCAAAATCCACACGTAAGCATCAATGCACGGAGTACGTTAGGCGAACTTGCGACCCCTAAACTTCTATTTAAACAATAAACGGAAATCAAAGGCACATTCACATATTACACACAGAGAAAGAAGTATGTACAAGTCCCTCCTCAACGAGCTCTGCCAGAGAACCCGTAGGCCGTCGCCGGAGTACTCAACCGTTAGGGAGGGCCCCGACCACATCCCCGCCTTCTTGGGCACGGTGTCGGTTGATGGGACCACTTACTACAGCCCTTACCCCGCGAAAACATCGAAGGACGCCCAGAACACTGCGGCCGAGGTGGCGTACAATGACCTCCGTATTCCATACCCTGGGAGGATGAATACGTGTCCCGCTGCTACCGCCGATCGACTATGTGGAGGTAAGTCATACCGTAAGACTTCTGCGTCCATGTTACGGGAAATTTATTTATTTTCTAAATTGTTAAAATCCTTCATTGCAGGGCCTCGCACCGCAACG
This sequence comes from Dioscorea dumetorum, assembly GCA_902712375.1. Taxonomy (NCBI): domain Eukaryota; kingdom Viridiplantae; phylum Streptophyta; class Magnoliopsida; order Dioscoreales; family Dioscoreaceae; genus Dioscorea; species Dioscorea dumetorum. Next base: position 68,282 of record CACTHL010000615.1, read on the forward strand.
CCTTCAGATGCAGCGCCTTCACTCAACCGCGAGCACTCCAACAGCGAAGAGTTGGAGTGCTTTCTGGAGGACATGCTCGTCGAGCTTGCGGAGAAGGAAGTCGTCCTCTCCGAAAAACTCGACCGACTAAGAACCCGCACGGCCCAAGTGAAGAAGCTCATCCAGGGACTGAAGGGGATATGATAATGTTTTTTCAGTTTTTAGATGTATAAATTAGTATGCCTACGCTGGTTGTAATAGAACTCCGTTTCATCTAAAAATTTTGTCAAGAAAAGAAATTTGTTCCCCTGTTACGTTTTGATCTTTACACCGATACGTGTATATTTCAACATCGGCACTACATTATAAACGTCGACGCCTGTAAAAGGGTGGGCCACAATATTTGAAAAGCGAGAGTGTTTGTAAATAGCGAGAATAGTTTTCACACAGAGTCCTCGATGTGTGAGGAAGACAATTCAAACATAAACATCGAATGTTAAGTGAAGACGCACGCTAATAAGCGGTGTCATGCAATATTCAACGGGGAGAACCCTCGTTCTCGTTCGTCGATAGTTAACCGCAGATATCGATAGTTAAACGGTAAAGTGTAAGGGTAAGTGATGACGGTTATATTTAAACAATGATGGCGAGTTTCATAGATTAAATACCTCATTGATGTTTACAAAATAGGTTCAAAACCAGAAAATTTGCATTGGAAAATCTTTGAAACGTCGCATGCATAAATGGAGTTGAATTTAGGCTAGTTACGGTATAACGTAATCAACTAAACTATGCAATGTGAATTTATTATTAATTACTCCAATTTAATGTTGAAATGGGAGTCAGAAAGCGTGAACGTAACCGATGCCATTTACTATATTCCATTTATTTCACCGAAAACCAATGCCTTTTTTTTACAAATAGTTATGATTGTATGTAAGCATCAAGCAGAAACAACATACAGACGCAGATATTATCCACATCCCACAACAATGTTTAAGTCACGTCTAGCAGACTTTTGCCAGATGACACGCCGGCCCTCGCCGGAGTACACCACTCTCCGTGAAGGCCCCGACACCAACCCCGTCTTCCTGGCCACGGTGACGGTCGACGGGACCCCTTTCTCCGGTTCTTCATCTGCGGAAAGCGCCGAGGAGGCGCAGAACATTCTTTGCCGAGGTGGCGTTCAAGCGGTTGTGCCCTTCGGGCAGCGTGGAGATTACCAAGGCCCCGGTTGCGACGATGACGTATCGACGCGAGGTAATGCATACTTGTAAGACTTGTCGGTTGAGTGTAAAAACAAAAAAAGAGCCACCTTCCATACGTAAACCTTCAACTCTTCATTGCGGGGCCTTCACGAGCCGTCGGGGATTACACCAGTGGTGAAGAGTTGGATTGGGTTTTCGAACACCCGGTCCGTGCACTAAACGCAAAACTTGAAGGAATAAAAGATCGAAAGGCACGTGTGGAAAAGCTGCTCCAAGATTTGAATGACAACAAAAAGGGGGAGTGAGATTATGTTCGAGTTAATGTCGTTTGTAAATTGCGCCATCTAAATGGAGTTCTCTATATTTAAACGGCAAGTCGTACGAATCCAAACGTAGTCATTAATATTTAAACAGATTAATCTATATTTAAACATACAAACCTAAACGGTCATTTTTATTACTCACGGCGTGAGTCATTAGCCAATATTAATTACTTTCACCATTAATTATGAAAACTAAAATCAGTCGCACATCTATTTGAAATTCATGTAATTTCCGTTGCGAGAAGCGTAAGTTGCGGATATTTGTGAAGCAATTATTGTCACATCGAATCGAATATCAAACGGAGACTCCTATAATTATAAGGGAACTCTAAAGAGTGAACATCACGAACTATAATTGAACAGAGCCAACGAAGTTTAAACGGAGAGCAAATCATTTTGGCAGGCCTTTATATTTGAAAGTTAACATCGACTGCTAACCAGATACTATTACCTTTAGCGCACAACTAATATGTTTATGTTAGGATGATGAATTACATGATAATGAATTACGCAAACTTATTTTATTGTCGATGACTGATATGTCACAATAACGACATGAAATTTTTTTTACCGTAACGTTAAACGTTAACAATAGCGACAAGTTAAACGACGGATTCGAAAGTTAAACGTTATTCTTAATGTGAATGTTAAGTCTTAAAGTTAAACAGATACGTAAACGGGGGATATACATTCTGAGTAATGCATGCATTCGACGAAGTGTTGTGAGATAGCATTGGGAAAGTGTGCATTGGTTAACCCGCCGGTGGACGTTTGTTATACGTTACGATTAAATTAGTTGTTTTGGAATTCAAACGTCGAATAGTTATTGGCATCGGACTCGAGAAATAGTGCAAACGTCCGTTGAATACATTTGTATTTAAAGAAGAATCGGAAACAAGAAACGCACCCGAGATATTACTCGCAGATCTAGCGGTATGTATGTGCCAATTCTCAACGCGTCTTGCCGGAAGACGCACCGCTCCACGCCGGCGTACTCCACAACCAACCGGGAAGGCTCCCCGGGAGCCTCCGCTTTCGTGGCAACGGTCACGGTGGATGGGACCACGTTTTCCGGCCCGCAGTAACCGAGAGAACAGAAGAGGCGCCCCGAACGTTGCTTGCCCCTGGTGGCGTTCTACGAGCTATGTCCCGCGGCTCGGGACGAGCGGTGCATCCCCCGCCGATGTCTATGCGTCTTTAAAAATATTTATCTAAATCGTTCATATCTTCTTTGCGGGGGCGATGACCTATCCCCGGGAGCGGTTCCTCGAAGATTTGGTCGGGGATTTGACGGAAAAAGCATCTCTCTCCGCAGAACTCGAGCGAGTGGTATCCCATAAGAGGGATGTGGAGAGGCTGCTCCGTACGCGAAAATGTATAAAACGGAATGACGGTTTTTGACTCGCTTAGTGTAGTTTTCATCCATCAAATAAGAACTTTTTGCTTAGTGTGATATTTTAACTTCGTTCTTACTCTCTCGAAATGTTAACCGTTGCGGACGCATGTTAAAACGGCCACGCATGAATTTTAAATGGAGAACAATGTTCCTTAAGCAAATTCTAACCATTCGTGCGCATGACAACAACGTTTAAATGGTAATATTCAACGGGAACGGTGATATTAAACCGATAACGGCGAATGATAAACACAGATTGCCTTCTTGGCACGATAATTATAAATTTTAAACGGTTACAACAACACGTAATTGGTGACACACTTGAAAAAAATAAAAATTCCGTACTTGAGGACCCATTGCGCGGTTCATGAAGACAATTAAAAAGTTACATATAATAGGGACTCTCACCTTTAAAAACAAACGAGCGCAAGTAGAATAGGGCCTCACCCGTCGAAGAATAGCCTCCATATTAAACGGGGACTGTAATATTAAACATGTAACGACAAAAGCTAAACGAGAGAATACCTTGTTTAATTGATAGCTCTGCATTTTAAACGAAGACAACAACACGTAATGGGTGACATACATTGAGAAAAGAATTCCCTGCTTACGGACCCATAGCGCGAGTTGATGGAGACATTTAAAAAGTTATGTATAATAGGGTCGCTCACCTTTAAAAGCGAGACAACGGAAGTAGATTACGGTCTCTTTCATTTAACAACGGCCTCCATGTTTTAAACGGGGACATAGGGAGTTAAACGTTTACCACTAATATCTAAACAAGGAGTATGTGATCAACCCGGTCCCCCCGGTGTTAAACGGTAACGGTGTATATTGCACGGAGATCCGTATTGTTAAAGTGTAACACAATGTTTTAATAGTGACAGCGTCATTTTTTACGAAGTACTTAATTTTATAAAGCGGCGACGACCCTCAATCGGTACCATGGAATTTTAAGCAAAAAATGATTGAATATGAAAGAATAACGAACATTATTAGATGTACATTGAAATTTCTGCCATGTCGTTGGCAAAGAATGAATTGAATCAATTGAAATGAATTTCGACAAAACTGTTTTACTTCCCCACATTTGGACCCTACCCGCGTTGCTTGATGCCGGATGCTCGTCCTTCCTTAAGTATGTGGGCGGCGTACTTCAATCGCGAGATAGGGGACGTCCGTGTGCGCTATCCGCAGCTTCTCACCGCGGAGCAATTGCTCGATAAACCGCATCACGTAGACGGCGCAGTCGACAGTGCCTTTCTTTTGACGCGGTGTGTCGTCATCGTGAACAAGCGGGTACTTGTGCCGTCGCCGTCGTGCCGTACTCCATTTCGAGACGAGTGTCGAATAGTTCCCATTGTCGCATTATACAAACCGATGTTAGAATAGAAAGCATCTATGTCACTCGATAATCGAAATCTATATCGCGAGAGAGCTTACCATTGCTACCGCGTCTCTGTTGTACTCTTCACTTGGGCATGAGGTGTAATGCCTGTACTCTTTCTTGTTATTGTCGAGCACCACGACATGGAAGTGGCCATTCAAGATTATGGGAAGGATGATGATGTCAACGTCATTGACGACCTTGGTGGCATCTCCGATCATAGCCAAAGTCGTCTCATGTGCGTCTTCCACCTTCGACATAAACAACGCCGGTGGTCGAGTGATGGAGGCGCGCTTCTTATGAGGATATGGCTTTCTGTTAAGTGTGTCTTGTACGATGCACACGAAGGCGTCCAACACATCATCTGTCACCATCTCTTTCCCGTCGATCGAACGAATAGGTTGGCCCGGGTGGTGCCGACATAATCATTCCTCCGGGCACGACGGAGCTGCGGTTAAACGGCAACACATGCGATTGATTAATAACACGTAGACGTTAAGTGGAAACAACACATACGTAAATGATAATGGATAGGGGTAAACAGTAATATCGTTAGTTAAACGATATATTACTATGTCATATGGTAACGATTGTAATTAAACGGAAACGCAACAACGTAAATGGGATGATCTCTATATAAACATTTACATCTACACTATCATACTTACTCGTCCATGGGGAAGTTGAGGAAAATCTTGATCGGCTCCTTCTCGAATACGTCGAGGCGCGATTGACCGGCGTATTTTTCTTCGCCGGAACGAAGTCTTTCCGCACTTCTTCATACTGCTTGGTTGGCGAAGGTGACCGATTTCTTTTTTTTCTCGGCGACGTTCCCTTCGCCCCCGGCAACGGCTTTATTGAGATCATCCGTAGATGCTTCTTCTTTGTTGCGGGATCGCGCCCACACTGGATGTGGCAATGTGGGTCGGCCGTTCCTCCGTGGGAAGGAGCTCCTCCACAATAGAGGCAACGGTCTTCTCAACCGCGGCCAAGGCGAGTCTCATCAAGGGGAAGCACACCCTCGGGTGGTTCTTCATCTTCAAAATTAGTGGCCACCACCACCGGATGCGCCGTTGTCGGCCGCTCGCTGCCGGCTCCACCGCGACGGGGATTTCGGAGTCTTCCGCAGACGCGGCATTGCCAACGGGGTCTACAATCTCCGCCACCGGGGCGGTGAAGTCATCAACTGCAACGGTCTCAACAACCGCATCAGCCGCCGGTGGTGCTGCCATTGTTTCATCCTCGGCCGGTGGTGGACACACAGGCGGTATACTTTTCGTCGCCTTTTGTGCAAGCCTCTTCATACGTGGCCTCGTCATACGTGGCCGTCTTGGAATGGCCTTCACGACGAAGTCGTCGTCCTCAATTTCCAACGGCTCATCCGTCCGGGCGGAGTCACGTATTTGTCCCGACGGTGCGGCCCTTTCAAACGAATCAAACCTTGCCTCCAATGCCTCAACCCGAGCGACAATCTGGGGAAAGCGTTCATCATCACCTGGCATGCATGCATAAAGGATGTAGTCACGTCGTCGGGCGATGACGTCGGTTGGGCTACCGCGGTCGGGGGGACTCGGGGATCGGGTGACTCCCGTTGTCGCGGCCGGTGCGGGCGTTGCCAATTGGCGGGGTAGGTGAGGGCCTATCCGACGCCGAGGGTTGCGTGTTGGGCTGGAAGGGGGGGAACCACGTCGGCGCGAACGGGCGGAAGGGGCGGCATCTCCGCTTGCGGTCGTGCAAGTGGTTCCCGCGCAACGGCATCCATCCGCCAATTGGCCCCAACAAAAGTCTCCTCCACGGCATTCGCCGGGACCGGCTCGGGAAACTAACATATATAAAGAAAACAATCTCGGACAAATCATTCAATTTGATCCAAAACAAACATATTTAAACATTTGACATATATACGTAAACGCTATGGCACACATTTAAACGGAGTATAACAAGGTTAAGCGAAGACACCAAGCGTTAAACACAAACTACATTTCCTACACGGATAAGCCTATCGTTATACATTAAGCGCTCTTTGTGAACACATTAACACCGATTTATTACCTCTTTTCCTTCGAGAGCCGACCAACTGGTTTCTATCGTCGCGTGCTTCCGGTAAGTACTTTCGCAGTAGCACAAGCACCCTTGGGGTCTTGCCGAAACGGGCTTTCTTGCCGGTTCCGGTCACCTCGTAAAACCGGATGGTCGGCGCGATCGAGCAACCCTTAATGTACCCCGTGTTTACCTTCCCCCTCGCATCCGGCTTGCACTCGAGCGGCGGCTTGTGGAACGTCCTCCATAAGCCATTTGTGCGTCGCCGCGCCCATGCGTACCGCCCCATGCCGGGTAGATCGTCGACATAATCAACGATCCAAGTGGGCACCGAGCATGAGGTATTCGGGAAGAGGATTGTCCCCATGAGGTACGCCATCAAGAGTTTCACAAAATCCTCCTCTCCCCCCCCCGTCCAACAAGACGCTCAAGAGTGCGCCTAATGGCGTCCCCGTGTCTGTCGAAGCTTTTCGAAAAATATCTCCCTTCGAAAGGCGACGGTGTCTTCTTCTTCTTAAACGGGACCGCGTCTCCGTCGCAGCGCAGACCCATAACGAGAGCCACATCCTCGGGCTGAAGGCGAGCGAGGCTCGCCCCGATCCCGAATTTATTGGTGCGGCCATCGTACCTCTGCGAGGCGAATCGAGAAGGGCCCTCTCTTGGAATACGGCTTCCACCTCGGTGAATGCCGCAAACGGTGTCCTTTGGATGATCTCCCAATGTCGAGAGGTCATGTGGACTTTCAATTCGGCCAAGGTCTCCACCACCGGTGTCAAGTAGCATCTCCCGTTGACTAGGTTTACCGCCATAATCACAACACTCGCAAAAATGACAACACTTGTTAAACGAGATACATCAAACGCTACACGGAGACAAATGTTTTACACGAAAAGCTCAACACTTAAACAGAGAGATGCACCGTTAAACGGAGACAAACTCTTTTAAACACGAACTCATTTCATCACACGGAAATCTCTTTTACAAACTGCAACCATATCAAATGGAAGGGGAAACGCACATTGTAAGCATTACACAAACAACAACAACCGATATCTCTTTCAATGATCGTGTGCACAGCCGAAAACCCTAAACCCTAAAACCCTAACCCTAAACCAAAACCCAAGACCCTAAACCCTAGAAACCCCAGCCGAGAAATTCCCCCGCACACTAGAACCACGCAAAACAAAACCGACGAATATCTCTGTGTAACAGAGTACTTCATATAAAAGCCTTGCTTTAGACACAGCTTCTGCCATACCTTGAGCTGCAAACTGATGGAAGTGCAGGATACTTGCGCACGGTGGACTGAAGTTACAGAGGATGTCGAAGCCGAGAGAGCTTCGGAGAGGGAAAAGCTGAAGAAAGTTAAGCAAAGAAGAAAAACGAACACTGCTCTCTGCCTCTCTTGGGATTCCCATTACGAAAAACCCTCCACTTCCTCTCTAACCGGCTTAATGATTGCACCACGATTTCCCATGCAAGGTAGGGGCAATTCCGTCCGTGAATTTGAAAAGTAACTCCGTTAACCACCGTTTCATACTTTGGGGGTTTGAAAATCATTGTCTTTAAAAGGAAGGGGTTTTTATGGATTTGGAAATTAACGGGGTGTTTTTGGCCATTTCCCAAACTATGGGGGTGTTTTTCGCCATTACCAGTTTATTTAATTTAATATTGTATTTTAAAATATCAATTTTTATTTAATTTATATAGAAAAAATATTTTAATGGCATATACGTAAATTACATTACATTTTTTAAATTTAATAAATCATATCTGAATTAATTAAAATTTTAATTAGTATTAATTCTAAGTGATAAAACTTAATATAATTAATAGTTTTTAGGGATAAAATTTAAACATATTATATAATTAAAAACTTTTATAAATAATATTAAATAATTAGTATTAACAATACGTGATTAGGTTAATCTTACAATTTTACTTGTTAATTATACTTTTTTAATTTACATCAAACCAAACAGAGAAAAAGCAAATACACTATTTCAAATTACAACAAACCAAACCGCTGTAATTTAAGGTAAAATACAATATTTTTATTTACACTGTAATTTTATTTATATATAAATTTAGTTACAGATAACGAATTATATATAAAAAAATTACTCAACCAATCGTAGTTGGCCAATTGTCTCCCAGAGAACGGTTTTATGGATAAGATTCATATAATAAAAAAAATACAGCTTCCTATTCCCCGGTTGTAGTTTTATTTTCCGCAGCTCCAAAAAAAATGGCTGCTTGTTTTGGTGTCTTCCCATCCCAAAGCCCTCCAATTCGACTTCCGCTTCCTACTGCCGTTTCAGGTGAACTTTATTCTTCATTTGTTGTGGTTTTGTTTGAGTTTCGGGAACTCTGCTTGTTGGTTTCAGAGAGTCTGCCATTTGCCTTTCCCTTGAGATCTTTTTGGTCCTTTTAATGTTGATTTGTAATAACGATTTGGCGAACTGGCGGTTTCTGTTTCTATTGATTATCTTCTTTGTTGTGGACATTGTTCTGCATCTTTTAGTAAAAATTTTGTTGCTTTAGCGGTTCTTGTTGATCAATTGTTTCATATGCTACTGATTTAGAAATTTTGTATTGATGTATTTGTGTTGAAAATTTAGGGTTTCGGCCATCAAATGGAAGAACAATTCTTTCTTATTTATTTTACGTTTGCTAGTGTTACAGAATTAGATAATTTTTTTCACCGTATCTTTAGGATTGATAAGTTGTGTTTGATGTCAACAAATGTTGGGTCTGTGATATTGATAAATTTTTATTAAAAGCTAGTTTTGCTCTTTGTATTGACAATCATCCCTGTGATCAAGATTTACTAAATTGCACGCAGAAACTATTATAGATTCTGTGTGCGTGACATCTAAAAAAAATTACATATATTGGAAAAATTTGTGGTCTGCAATGAAAATGAATTTTCTTAACGATGTGTTTCCGTTGATGTAAACATCATTTGTAGGTATTACCACATTTCAAATTGTGTGTTCGAGTGCAATTTATCATTTCTCCGGAAAGGTTCTCTCTTGTTCAAGAGTAAGCACAAGGAACAGACTTTGTAAATATCTTCAATGCACTAGTCCATCATCGTCGGGTAGCAGCCGGGAGGATTCTAATGCTACTTCAAATCAAGACAAGGCATGCCTGCTAACTTTTGCCTAATGCAGAATTACTTCTAAGTCTTATGCATGTTTTTCGTCAAATATTCGGTGTTCCTCTTGATTTGAGTTCCAAAATCCTCTGTATTTATTCAAATTAGTTTGAAATTTTCTGTATTAGAACATTTTCCATTTATATGTTCATATGGTTTTTGGAGGAGTATGATGACATTTATATGTATTAGTCTTGTACCAAAGGGAACTGGCCAAGCTTCTTATGTGCAACTTCGAGAAATCATTTGAGTTCCAAAGTCTAGAATTGCAATAGTGGCTATGGCTTTTTTGTGACCCGCTATGGCCAAGGGCACTCTCCTTTAGTAAACTTAAAGCATTAATTGTTATTCTTGATTTCATGCATTGATAATAAAAACTGTCCTTTATAAGGGTATGACATACATGATATGTTAATTCCAAAATGAAATCATTAAAAGCTCTCTTAACATCTTTAAACTCAACTTAGAGAATGAGGGGGCGTTGTAGGGAAGTGTTCTTAAGATGAATTATTTCTCGTAAATTGGTCGGGAACATATTATTGTTTAACTTCTCAGACATTTTGCAAAGATGATTTTGCAAATCTCCAATAATTAAGCATGAAAGTTTTCTAGTTAATTATTTGATTATATTTTCTAGTTATCTTGGTTTGATATGCACATTTGTCCAAGACTTAATGGCAATGTTATCTCTAATGAATAATGAAGAATTTGACAATCACATTTTCTTATACCGAAAATTCTTGTGAAGCTAATGTTGGATATTCATGTTGATTAGGGATAGAAATAAAAGCTGTGCCCTCTCAGTTCGCGGTTTTTCATACTAATTTGTCAAGACTGTAAAGTAGAAATTCATAACTAGTGTTTAGTTCCACAGATACAATTTGGATACACCAGGAAAGATGTGTTGCTGATTGGCCTTGGCGTGACAGTTCTAGGTATTGGCTTGAAAAGTGGATTGGAGGTATTGTTTTTTTACTTTCCTGTTTATATTTGAATTTCTCGTGCTAAAGTTTGTTATGAGTGTCATGTCTCTCGTTTATGTACCATTACTTTTTCTTGTCCTTTTTAGTTTGCCGGGGTTGATCCATTGCAAGCAGGCAATGTTGTTCAGTTGGTTTTGGTCTTGGGACTCACAATTGGATGGATCTCTACATACATATTTAGAGTGTCAAACAAAGAAATGACATATGCTCAACAGTTAAGGGACTACGAGAAGAAAGTTATGGAGGTTAGTAGCTTGTGACCAATTTGGGCAAAATTATATGATAAATAGAATTAGAGCATTTCATGTCCTATCCACGAGTTTAAGTAACAACATTTTTTGGGACTCGAGTAACTTTATAATTATTTCTTATATTTTGTCATGCCAATTATTAATGTAAGGGCTCTTTCAAGTGATCTCATCACTCATTTAGCCATAAATAATTAAACATTTTAGAAAACATGAGCTTATGCTTGTGTTGGTTATCTTGGCCCCAAAGTAAAGGGAAAAGAAATGTTTGTGTTGGTTCTTGAACTACAATGTGATCATTTTGGCTCTTTCGTCTACCATGAGCTCATGCTAATACGTCATGTGTCTGGCTAGTTACACGAATTCCCATGTGTGTCAGAAGTATCCAAAAAGAACAATTATTTATGCCAAAATGAACACTACTCTAACTTTTAGGAAACACATGTGGCTTTAAACCTATTGTTTTTGTAATGAAAGTTCACAATGATTAACTTAATTAATTTCTTTGGTTGTCTGATTGCTCCATGTTAATGAATAGAGATGCTACAATTGAACCTCAATGACTTTAGTGTTCTAGACCAGGCAACAAAATATGGGTACTGATCTCCTAGATTCATGGAACACCTGTTTGGTAATTGCATATAGACTGATAACCATAATTTGATGGTTTTTATTGACTAATTAGATAATGCCAAATTTAGCAGTTGTAGATTGAAATTAATGGGGTATTGATACTTTTATCACGTAAGTTTTGCTTGTGCAAAGGCTGAACAAATTCGTTAGGAATATATATGATACAGACAAGAAAATATCTAAACCCATGGCCGGATTAGACCTACGAGCACGTGGTGCTATCGAGACTCAATAAACCAAATATGGGTACCCAGTTATCCAATGGGTGAGATTATAAACCAGATTTGGGTGATAAATGAGTTTAAACCTCTAGAGGTGAGGAAACTCACCTGCTCATCTACCTTAAAAGTGGAAATCTCTAATGGTGGTGGAAGCTCTCTTCATCATCAACAAAAAAGGAGTAACTCTCCCACAAAGATAACAAAACCCAATCGGGCTATCTAATGGGGGAGATTCAGTTGATCCAGTGGGCAAACAAAGTCAGTGGGGCTATTAAAAAGAACATGGTTAACCAAGTAGAAAGACTCACCATAGAATTCTCTTCGGCAATATCTTGAAACCATTTCTCGTCATTTCCATAGCTTGCTTTCTTTCTGGAAAGTAGTTCTCGCTTGACTTAGATATTGGAGTTTCTCCTCTCTTCTTTCTTTGAGCCGAAAGCTCAGACTGACATTGGTGTGTTGGTATTTTTCTTGTAGGGACTTACTGGCTGGTGAGCTATGCTAACACTATAGTTAAGCACTTAGCTGACATGCAGGCAAGAAGTGGAGTTATTTGTTTTAAGAAAGGTGAAATCATATCCATGAATCTTCGTGGTAGTTCTCTTTTCTTGACTCGTTAATCGAAATTCATAATAATTCTAAGGGGAGGTGGATTTTTGCATCAACAGTTCGGGCATCTATGGGAAAATGCTAATAAGAAGTTGCGAGTCTCATGGCAAGGAATAAGCGGATTCCCAATCCACCTTATTCAAAAGAGAAATTCTTTGGAGGTGATGCAAAGTGGGGTTTGGGAACGACTACGAAGATCTTTCCCTTTTCTTAACAAGAGAAGAATAGCAGAAAAAATAATGAATCCTGGAAGAGAAGATAGAGATACTTAGCCAAGCTTTTCATAATGCTGAGAAATGGGTGTTGTAACCTGCAAGAAAGAAATCAATCCCTCGTGCCTCAGACCTTGATGAAAGAGATTGGGAAAAATATGAAGAAGATTTGGTTAAGATGACAAGTAATACAAGAGAGAGGAATCATTTCAAGAAACCCTCTCCTAAGATTGAACATGACACGAGGCAGCTCCATTGGACCATTTAGCCATTTATTAAAGATTCTTGATAGCAACACTTGATGAGATTTGGATGCCATTGATTGAGGCTTATCATGACACCTCGAACCTATTGATCCTTTGCAGCCTTTTAACTTGTTGATGCTACTTCTAAAGATGCAATAATGTGCGAAACAATCATAGCTATGTTTAGGGGGTAGCTCCATCGTGGTTCTTTAGCTTTTGCTATTTATTGTGTCTTCTTTGGAATAGTTGAGAGAAATCTTTCTCGACTATCTTAGTGGGAAGAAGTGAAAGAAAATTTTCGTATATTGATGAATATAAGATAATTAATAGGACCAACTTCATATATTGCTTCAATCTTTAAAAACTTGAAGGTCCTTACCTAAACTTGACACTTGCTATAGCAGCCTTGATGGCAGGACTTCTGTGATCTCTTTTACAATTCTCCTTATTAGAGAGATAGCTGAAGGAATTGAATTGACGAGGAGGGATGATTTAAGCCAAGGAACACCAAGAGAAGAAAATAAAGATAATTGCAAATCATGGGAGAACTTTAAAAGGATTGGAGTTTGTGTAGATGATTGAGGAAATTAGAATATCCACGGGTAATTTTGCAGCTATGCAACTTTCAACATAAGTTGAGAAGTAATCTTCACGCAAATACTAGATCAGTGAATCCTAAAATGGCCTTCTAAGATGATTACTCTAGTAACTTAGATGAGCTCTCAGAAATATAGTCATTTTCATTGGGAGAATATCTATGACATTCAAAAGCGGGAAAACTTGAAAGATGAAATAGCAAGTTTGGCCCAAATGGGGTATCTCGCGCAATGTGTAAAGTAACTAAAATGATATGCCGATATCATCCAAGGAAAATGAATCAGTTGGTGCAATGATTAGCACAGGGCTATGCTAGTGAAGGTTAAATGAGCTTGGTACGGAAACAAGTGCGCTAGGGTGAGTGGCTAGTCATTTGCTCTATATTAAATGTCATTGGTAGATTAATTCATAACATTTTTGAAGAATGATTTGGAAGGAGTTTGCCACCTGTATGATGATGTATTACTAGTTTCAATGATTATAACAAACTCTTAGGTAGGAGTCCTTATTAATAGTACGGGCTAGGCCAATGTTTTGTTTTGGAATGCACACAAAATAGACTGAATGAACCACAACATAGAATGTCAGCATACCGGCAATGAGCTCAACGTTTTAATAAATCTAAGATCCACAAAGTTGAAGTCCAACCCGGTGACTTATTCTTAAGAACAGTTATGTTTCGTGGAAACAAAAGTCGGTCAGGGAAGCTTACTTCCAAATACAACAATCTGAATGTAATTATTGAGATTATTTGGATCTATAATTTTGTTGACCTAAAAGGCGGACAATTCAAAAGGCCATTCGAAGCTGAACATCTTAGAAGGTATTATCAGTATGTTTAATTGACTTCCTTGAGCTCGTTGCTACGATCACATCTATGTAAAGCTTCAGAACACTTAATCGATGAAAGTTGAATTTCTAATAAAGTTCTTAAAGAATTTTTGACTCAAGATATTTTGAAGTATGGATCATGAGGAGTGCTCTCACAAACATGATCATCTTAATCCCTTAGAGGAAACACTGAGGGGCCAAGTTGCCTTTGCTTACTTATGGGAATGGGAAGATAAAACAACGGTGCTTGTAGTTTTTTTTCTAGCAGAGCCTTGTTCATAGCTCTAGGGGAATTCTTTGGAGCTGAATCATCTCAGTCTTACTTTAATGGGCTAAAAAGGATAGATTGTGGTAGCTTACAAGTTTTCCTTAACTATGCCCCACTTAAGACCTAGAGGAATTTCTTAGGAACTAGATTAATCATGCATAGTTAAGGGCATAAGGTGATTGGTCAACAAAATTCATAGGAATAACTCAAAGGTCACCCAATTAAATGGTAGATGATCTCTCACGGCTAGATTGATTGGTCTTTTTATAGTTACGGAAGAGGTGATCTAATGGTACCTTGTCTCTATTTTTTTATGTGAATGCTTGATCAATTGCTTATCTCATCCCTATTTTGTGTTTAAAGAGATGAGAGCACTAGTACCTTGAAAAATCGTATGACCTCTCGTTTTTTACGCTAGACTAAGAAGAAAGAGAACCCATGCATGCAATTGAGAAGCAAATGAATTGATCATCTCTACCCTTGTTGTGGGTCTAAAGAGGTGGTCCAACAAAGCCCGGGTGATTATCATGACCATTTTCTCAAATAGGGTAAATGGAAGATTCTCTAGAAGCGTGCTTTCTTTTATCCTCATTGTATATTTATGAAGATTGCATGAGTTCCGCCTAAAAGGGAACCAAAGGGAAATGTGACAGATTGTTTCTATCCCTTGGTATACATTCTAGGAAACATGATCATTTGTATCTCAGAGATTAACTTGTGTATGTTTGTAAGAAAGAGGAGATAAGGTACAAGAGAATTGAACAAAAATGTAATCGAGATGGAGGTCACGCTTATAGATTGATCATACCACGATTAGCTTCAATGTTGTGCCTGTAGACCAACTAGTTCTTAATTTGCTTTAATGTTGTGCCCTCAGACCTGCTATATCTTGATCGGCCCAAGGGTTGACATGAAAAAAGATCGCATCTGTAGATTGATCATATTCAAATTTGTTCCAAATTCAACAATGGAAATATATGATGCCTGTAGGTTGATCTTGACATACATAATCACATATCTACTACTTTATCAGTTTGCCATTTGGGAAAGGGAAACCAACCATGATTGGTTTGGAGTTCCGAATTAACAAACACAGTGTGAGTAAAACAATGGGCTCATCTTTGTAATATAAATGTTCCTTTGATGACTCAAGATGGCAGAGCAAAGTCGGGAAATGATTTGGCGAGAACTATAATGTTCTTTGACAAGTATCACTTCCTATAGTTAAGCCTTTATCCTAAATGATTATGGAAGGAATAACTGCGAGGGAAGAGCTCAAAAGGCAAATGAAGACAAAACATCTTACAAGTATATAATAACAGTTGAATAGTGAAAAACATTGCTTCTTATTGATAAGCAACCAGATTTTGATTACATTTCTTAGAAAGCAGGGAAAGAAATTCTATTACTTAGGCAATCACAAAAGTAGAAGTAGGAATGAGGCTTCCTATAAAGGAGATGTTTTGAATAGGGCTGCTAAAGAGCTTAAAGTTTTTGCTTGATCTTCCATCATCTTCTCAAGGATTTGGAGAAGAGGGAAGGGCAAAATTACTAAAAAAAGAAAAATTTACCTCAGGGAAGGAAGTGTAGGACTTGGATGGAAGAAAGTAACATTATGATGGATAACCTATTTTGCCTCATCTGAGTATAATGGAAAATATCCCTTGGACATAATAGTTGGAAGGATCAGAGATAGGTTAAGGGAGATTGCAAGCCCAGTCAAGTTATAAGTGGATTTTCAATGGGTAAGTCATTGTAGAATTTCAGCAAATGTGCTATGAGAGATAATATTTATAGTTCAGATTTTTAACAAGAATAACTAACTATGATGAAGATTATGATTTCAAGAAACACAAATGTAATCAAGTAAAGATCAAGATGATGAGAGGTGCTTGGACATGACTTCTCTTGTTGTGAAGAGTGAAAAGTTCTATTTTTATGGAATCTTGAGCTTATTATGATCATTAGACCGTAGAAGTTCCTTACATAAACTAGCCCTTATTTCTAAGTTACTAGTTCCTAGACATGGTAGGCAAGTATTTCACATGTTTCCCCATTAATGTATTTCGATTTCATGACCCTTGTTACTAGGTCAACATACTCCAGGAAGTTCTTATCATCCTTGCTATGAGATATAAGTTCAATCTTTTTCAATTGTGGAAAGATTATTCACACACTCTTGCTCTCTCTAACTAAGCATGTGTCAATCAAAGGTTCGGACTCTCCTTAGCTAAAGCTTTCACAAATTCAGGCTTTTGCTAATGAAATTTATGCATGAAGCATTGCCACAATTGAATCTCAATATCAAAATGAATTTGATTAATATGAAAGAAGTGAAAAAATATATTACAACCAAGTTCCATCAAATCCAAGCACCAAAAAGAAGTTTAGCTACTCAATGATGAAAGTATCATACAAGATTTGATCAATTACAAATGAGTAAGAGTTTCATGATGAACTCCATTAAAAATATGCGATGAGGCAAAAGATGACTATTCTCGTCAAACTTGGCTCACTTCTTCAAATTCCTTTGTTGATCTTTGATTTCGTCCTCAGAAAAGCTCTTAATTCATCTAGTGGAAGTATTTTTCAAACTCTAATTGAAGGCTTCAAGAAGTCCCAAAAAGTCCATTCTAAGAAGATATTGAACATCTACTTATAATGTTATCTGACCAGCTAAACATGGCAACTAGACATGGGGGTGTTTCGTTGGTGTGTTTGGTCGTTAAGGCTCTTGATCAGCAATTGTCGAGCAAATACACGGCGTAGAATCATGCGCCCAGACAATACAATCACGAAACACGGTCTTTTAACACTACACAGGTGTGTTTGGATGTTAAGTACAAAAGAGTCTTGATTTAGCAGTGTTTTGGAACACGACTGTGTTTTGGGGCATGTTTAATCAATTTATTTGTTTTCTCTATCTACACTGCCGAAACTTGCTCAAATGTTTTTTTTTATTTTTGTTATAAAACTTGTAAAATGACCCTACACATGAAATTTAACACGATTGATCATCAAATCCAAACAAAATACTCTAAGATCAAGCAAAATTTCAAGTGAAATCTATAAAAGTAATGACTAATCAAGCACTTACCTAGATTGCGAAGAGTTTGGGAATAAAGGATTTGAATACTAACAGTTTTAAATGCATAACAATGCATTTCAAGGAGTAAATGCATAGAAAACTCTTCGGCAATTCAAGAAGCCAAAGGTGGAAAAATATATTGAGTCATTGATGGGCATCATGATGGGCATTTCAATGCTTGATCATGTGGTAGGTCAGATTAGAGTAATGAAATGACTCTCGGAATCAGAATAAGAAAGTTTCCAAAAAGGCGTAGACTATACCTAATTAACGGTTTGACAATGTCCTACATAGATGGGAGGAGGTTTGTGTTGTTAAACAAGTTTATAGTAAAACATAAAAGATGTGAAGGTTAGTTTGAAAAAGGTTGTTTTCGAAATGTTACAAGAAATATCAAACATGAAAGTAGGACAAAATACAGTTTATTTGAGGACGAAAATCGTAAGTCACACCAACATGTCCAGGAGAATCATTAAAATGGTTGACAGATAGATTGTCAGGTTCTGAGGTAACAGGATAAAGGCAGGGTTCTCCATAAGGATTACAGGTCTAGGGGATGTGCAATAAGGTAGATGCAAAGTCCATGTAAGGATGTTAAATCCTTACATGATCTCTATATAGAACTTAAATCCTTCATCGGCTTCTGCAATTGCCTAATGAGTAACCTGGGTAGTATAGTCATCAGAGTTCTTAAACTCAATCTTCTCGGTTGTTTGTGCTTGGAGTTCCAATTGAAAGTTAGAGGAACTTTTATACCTTCTCACTACATTCCTCTTGAGAGTGGAAGTGTCATTGTTATAGATGAAGAATTTGAAATTCGACATGACTTGATTAGCTGCTTTCTTAGCAGCCTTTTTCTTCTCAACCTTGTTATTGGATTTTAGGAACATAGCATACCTCTGGGCAGCAAGCATCAGGTTGGATTTAAACTTCAACTTGGATTTAATTGCCTCCACTTTACTCCCTGATATCTCTGCTTCGTTTTGCTGGGCTCGAGCCTTGGGTTCCAACTTTAATGGCCTTGCTTCGAATTGTTTTAGCTCTGGCTTTGAGTTCGGTGGACCTTGGCTTTGGTTGAAGAGATCTGCTTTAAAAACTTGGTTAATTGAGCTTAAGTTAGATAGCTCAATGAAGGCATCCTTCTGATATTCCACAGTAGGAGCCTTTTGCAATATTTTTTGTCAAAGGAACTAAGCAGTAAATGTTCTTTCGATACCATCCTAAAAATAAAAAAATGAGATAAAACTTAGTTTTGTCGTGTTCAAGAAAGTAGAAGAGAGTTAATAAGAAAGAAAGTCCGTTCCTAAAGCAAGAATAAGAGCTGTAGCTAAGTCCTCATTGGATAACTTTGTTCATAATGACATGGGTGAAGTCCGAAGTAATAGAGTTACGGCCTCAGCAGCAGCTGTAGGATTAATGAAAAATGACTTGACCTTTCAATCATTCTTAAGGCAAAAGTCACCCTCAGAACTTTTCCTCTTATTGGTAGTAGAAAGGTTGATTGGGATGGTCTTCTAGACTCAAGAAGAGAGAAGACTCCCATGAGAGTTGTGTAACATGGAGATTGGGTGGTCTTCGTAGGAATAAGATTACTCACTATGCTGGGAAACTACTGTTCAATAAGGAATAGTGAAGAAGCTTCAATGTTTAGACGAGTATTAAGAGCCACGGTAATGTTGGCTCCATTATTGGAATCCTCAAAATGGAAAACCTATGGCGCTTTCGAAGTAACAAGCCATTGGGAGGCACTGGCTTTTCCACTTCAATAATGCCAAAGGAAGGTGTGGCGGATGATACCTTCTTCATATTCCTTCGGGATGAAGGCTCCCTAGAGAGGTGCTTGGTTCGTGAAGAGGTCAATAGCACAGGAAACCTAGGACTTTTTAGTTGATCTTTCATCCCATGCAATATCCGCCAATAATTCATAGTGGGTTGATAGAAAAATAAACCGTAATAAAGAGTTAGATAATGAAATAAAGCAGTAGTGGCAAAGGGGAAAGAGGATATCTTATCAGCCTAGGGAAAAAACCTGATGTACCATAGGTTTTTAACAAAGATTAGAGAGTAAAGTTATAGAATCCTGAGCATGGAGTTGTTTGTGTTGTTCTTTCTTGGCAGGAGATATCTTCTTATTAAAAGAAGTATCAAAACTCAGGAAACTGCAGAACGTCAAGGCCGAACGCCTAGGCTGACAAGATACAAAGGAAAATTCAGACTTTCACCTGTGAATAGAAGATGGAAGATCAATTAAAAAGGTACGGTAGGTTTGGAACATAAATAATATTAAACTCCATGGTCCTAATGTTTTTCAAAGCAAGTAAAATTGTGAACTGGAAAGGAATAGGCTTAGTGATGACTGAGGTAAATTCAATGAGAAAGACCACTAGGGATTCTCCATGAATTCACTGCTCATTCAGTAGATGTAAGGTTATACAAATGGGAAACTTCACAGAAAAACAATTGACTTGGGAGCTAAAATTTAGAGCGAAAGAACTCTAAGTTCCAAGCTAATTCCCTTGGATGAGGAGAATTAGCATGATCATGGGCGCTAGAAAATCTAATACGGAAAAGACGTGGATGTCAAACCTATGGGTCACTAGAATTAGCACATGACAAAGCAATGAACAAGTGATTAACCTAACCTGAGAGACTTGGAAGAGATTCATAGAAATATAGTCTTCTCGAATGAAGCATTTGTCAGTCCATAGTGCCAGGGGGTGAATTTGGTACTATAGAGGGAGTTGAGACAGGAATAGTGGCTTGAGAAGGACCTCAAATTCCTCTAGAAAAAACCTAGTTAACGGAAGAGATGGAAGGGGCTGACATAGCAAAGGGGTTGGAAGGATTACCTTTTAGTGTGGATGAAAGAGAAGTGACTTGGGAATGCTGATCACTTTTGTTTGGCCAAACAAAAAAAGAATAAGAAGCTATATACTAAGCAGAGTAGATGAGGAATTAGTAGAGACAGACTAGTTTGGAAAGTAATGTGATTGGGAAAGAAAGGGTAGAAATAAGATCACGAAACCCTGGTAGATCATTTGAATGCTAGAATTGATAGACAGATACGCCATTTGATAGCGAACCAATTGTTGGGTAAATGCATTGGATGAGCAACGCATTTAGAAAGGGACACTTTGATGGTGGCAACTTGAAGTGACACTTTCACAAAGGCGGTCCTATTTTTTTGATGATGGTTTGAGTATCAGAATCCCACTTTTATAGAAAGGACACCATTAATCTATCATATTAATTTTGGTTAGATGAGAAATTAACTTAATATTTCTTGTTAAGAAGTTATTCACTTGACGACTAGGAGGCGGAAGTGGAACCTAAACTTGATCATGCCTTGACAAATGACACTCACCAACCCATCCCAACTAGTAATATAAGACTTTTTAATTAGGTCGTAGGTGCTAGGAAACATGGCCTTTATTGGCCAAGTCTTACCCAACTTGATTGTGATTTTGACATGCTATTGATTGAAACAACTATCTACTGTGTCATATATAAAAGGGTGCTTGATGAGTGGCTGTAAGAACAACATTTGAGTATGGACAATCTTCGCCAATTAGTCTAAGTAGTATGGCATCAATGAAAGGGAATTAATTCTATGGCCACCTACTGATGATTATATTTACTTGTATTCTAGTTAAGGCGTTATCTCTTTACTTTTTCATTTTCACTACCTTGTCTATATCTTTTGAATTTTGATTTTATGTTTTTAGTATCCTTCCTTTTCCTTCAGAATTCATTTCCGGATCATGTACATTTTTAATGGGTTTGCTCAAATTATACTTGATGCATGGGAAACACTTTTAAATGAAATATTTAGTGTTTTCTTCTTTAGTTATTATAAAGAACATGTCACATTGTTGAGGTAGTTCATTGGTTAACTAAGTGGTTATCATCTCAACCAGATGAAATTAGCATTTAACATTTAGTGTTTTACATGTGAAGAACTTGAATGAGTAGAATTGTGGTTCATTTATTTATTTCAGAAACGGTTGGAGGGCCTCACAGAAGCTGAGCTTGAAGCATTGCTTGAGCAAGTGGAGGAGGAAAAGAGACGCCTCACCAGCAGTGAACAGTTATAATTTACGTCTTCAAACTGAAGAGTATATTGAACAGGTCTACAAATCAAATGAAGTGGGTAATAGTGAGTGTTTTTATAGAATCAATACCTCTCTTTCCAGTTGCATATTCATCATCTGTACTCTTTAACGTAGCTTGAATTTTATGCGGAATATTAGCTATGTCACTCAGGTCTTTTATTCCATTGTCTTATGATGGTTATGATTCGGGGAAGGATTTGTTGCTTTTTTTTTTTGTCAAGAAGAACGAAACCCCTAATGGGCCCGCTAAACTAAGACAGGGGCGTCCACACGCCTTGACTGCGGCCTGTGGGGCCCGCGCACACATGGGCGCTGGGACCATCCACAGTTCGTGCTCACAGCTCTCAGACATGCACCCTCACCCCAGATATTCGAACTCTTGCCACTTGCGAGGCGTCCTCATGGGGGACCCAAGTGCCGTTGACGAAGGATTTGTTGCTTTGGTGAGATAGCATTTGTGGCCACGGCGGATGCTAAAACACGAATATAACAAAACCTAATTTAACAATTTAAAACATTGAAGAAGTCAGTTATTTAATATTCAAAAATGAATCTATAAAACATGTTTATTCTGTTTAATGTTTACAGAAGTAATCTATTTAGATTTTTAAAACTTGAAAACACTTGTGTTGTCATAGTTAATAAAAAGGAAAGTTTGTTAATGGTAAGTTATCCAAACAACTACAAGCTTATGTACCGTTAACACCCCATTTATATAGCGGATTATGCTAACATATTCCACAAAAATAAATAATTTTACTATATTTTTGAGTGCAGCCCCACAAACTCCTAGTAATTACTCATATGCTCAAGTAAAACATCTTATACAAAATGAATTATGTTAGAAAAGACATCCACAGTATGTAGTTTTTCTAATAGAATATTTAAGTTAAATGACCGTAAAAATCATATAACCAAATGAAATATTCATCGAAATGGATAAATAAACATAATTTATATACAACTGTTGGTTCTGCTAGTGTGTTAGTAAATTTTAATCAAAAGAAGACCGCCCAAACATTTGGTAACATAGTTCAGTATCAAAGGCCTGCATCCACGGGTTAAGTTTAGAGAGTCAATGTATTCAAGGAGAACATAAAAATGCAATGGTCGCTGATAAGTGTCTAAATATAGTATATTTTACCTCAGTATTCCATGCACTTTTATGCATACACTTGATGGTTGGCATGCGTATCACTGTAAGACGGGCGCAACGCTCCCCCGGCCACAAATGCATGGATCATCAAGTAATAACTCCTCATGTATGACTACGACAAGGGGGTCGTACTCCCTAGGGCCTTGAGAAATACCATTACTTCTTTGTTCACAACACAATCCAGTCGAGCGAATGAGGATTGGTTGTTTTTAAATTAAAATAGATTAAATAAAGTACGGAGAGTATAACAAGGGAGAAAGAAGGCCTCGGGCTAGGATTTTCAAGGGAGAATAATCGACATGGATGACAGAAATAAGATAATATGAAAATGGTTAGGCTTTGATCTATGAGATTCTAAAGTCAGCTACCCTGGAACCTCCGGTGATAGCCCTAATCTCATACAGGTTTCGATCTTCGGATGTCCCTACAATTTCAGTGGTTGCAAGGAATTTCTATCCTGGGTTATACCCTAACACGGGAGGCTGTTGACACGCGGAACCTCCGATGTACTGATATAATGAACCTTTTTCTAACCTATATAGACCTAATACATGCAAGCATCCCGCTATACAAACATATTTCATAATCAATTCTACGGAATCCATTCATGTTAGATTGAACATATAAGACATAGATTAGAATCAAAGATTTATTCAAACCAACATTCAATTTAATAAAGAGTCAACCATCCATACAAGTTATCCTCCCAAGATTCACCAGAGCCCGGCGGCCTTAGGAGGTTAGTTTGATATCAAGTAAATGGAGAATACAAGATATGAGATACAATAATAAAAATATATTGCAAAGTTCCCTCTTTGCTGACTAATGATGGTGATAAGAACTCATCGGATCTTCTCCGTTGAGTACTTTGGATGCTCTCATTGGGTTCCACCCTCTTCTTCTATTGATTCCTGGTTAAAATTGACCTTCTCATATGGATTTAGGCGTTGGAAGTGATCGGAATTGTACGATGGCTCTCCCCTTTTCCAAAAGTCCTAACTTCGGCTTTTATAGGTTTCTAAGTGTATAGGCAAGTGTGCGGTAACACAGGCACGGGGTCGAAAATATGCCAAAGCTGGGCGCGGCTGCGAACCTTGGGGTACAGCTTTCAAGTTGTGCCGTGCGGCCTACTGTGTGGGCCGCACAACAGCCTATATAACCTATTGTCGTATAGGGACCGCAAGGGAGGGCACATGGCTCCTGGCTGGGGCTATGCCGCTGCGTTCTTGATGAGTGCATTTCATATATAATTATTTTATCTCTTACTCCCGTGATTCTTGAGTTTATCGGCGTTGATTCTCCAATTTCAGTACTATTTGAGGTATTTCTAGTCTTCTATGCAGATATCAAAGTCCTAAAGCAAGAAGAAGTGATTTGGAGCGATTTTGGGAGCTAAAGGACTTAGAAGAAACCTCACCAGGCTCAACACGGCCTCAGCACACCCGTGCTTGCAAGCCATGCAGATTGCAGGAGAATTCAGCGAAGGTCAGCACACCCTCTGGTTGCTAAGCACAGTCGTGCAACCTTCAGCACGGCCGCAACACGGGAGTGTTGGACCCTGTGCAGATTACAGGAAATTGGGTTTCATGAGTTTTATTCGGCCGTAATCTGCACGGCTTGGAGCACGGCCTCAAGACGGCCGTGCTCACATCGTGAAAAGTTTAAAACCCTAGAAACTTAGGTTTTTGGGGACTTTTGGCTGGAGAAACAAAGGGAGAAGAAGAGGGGAGCTTTGGGGAGCCAACCTCACCATCATGAGGGGAATGTCGCGCGAATGGTATGCCGATTGGGAGGAGAAATCATTCCACATTAGAACCTCAGATAGCCGCAAGGATGCAAGAAATTAGGGAGTGTTCAAACTCTTTTGTATTTGTTTCTTTGGCAATTTTCTTGTTGTCTAACCCTATGAGGGGCTAAACTCTTATTGGGAGCCCCCGGGGTGATGTTCTTGTGCTTGTACCTTGAAGTTGGATACTCTACTTGCAGTATTTATGAATGTCTTTGTTCTTTACATTAAATCTTGGTTGTTGGCTGCTTTGATTGCATGTTGAGTGGTTGAATGCTTTAAGTTCTTGTTTTCTTATCGTAGCTTACAAATCTTTATGATAATTGCAAGAAGTGAGATCTCAACTTAGGGTTCAACAGCACTGTGAGCATCCTTCACTTAGCACAACGAGATCTTAGAATTTAGAATTCTAAAGACATTTATGATAAGTACTGAGAGAGTCCAAGTTAGTTAGCATCAAGAATTTAACCCCGGGGCCCCATCTCCTGCATTGAGCAAATTCTTACCTTTCCCTGAGTGTGATTCCTTCTCTTTAATCTCCTTCAATTCAAACCAGAGTCATTTCAACCCTTCTCTAATTGGTTAGATAGTAAGCAGAACGATAGTATTAGGAAATATACCAGTCCAATGGATACGACTACCTGACCTTAGGGTACACTTTATTACTTATACGACCCGTGCACTTACGGATACGCAAGGGGCGTATCAAGTTTTTGGCGCCGTTGCCGGGGACTTGCAACTTCTAAGAATTCAGACAGTCTTAGTAGTCTAATCGTCTTATTTTATTTTCTTGTTTTTGAATTCTAGTTCTTTCCTTATTTGGCTTTTTGTCAGTAATTTTCAGCGTCTAATTCGCTTCTTCTTTGAGGCAGCAAATATTGTTGATAAGATGGAAGATCTTTTGTATACATTGAGGGGACAGGAAGGCTTTTCATTTGGAACAGAAATAGGAGATCATTATGCTGGCAGGCAGCTGGTAGAGTTACTCTCAATTTTCACAAATGGTAATCACTACGATATCACCTTCGAAGAAGCAGTAAAGGCTTACAGTAACAAATCTCGGGAGTGGTCGAGAAATCAGTTTATTGGTGAGGCAGCATTGACTAATAACCAGACGGAGCTAAATCGTAGCGAGGAGATCATGTTAGTGAATTTGTACAGTGGACCAGTGGAAGGGTGTGATGATTTGCGTTCGTTGGAAGATGAGCTCACGCCAAGAAACGTTTTTCCGGATAGTCTGGTCAGTCTAAATTGGGAGGATCAATTCATAGACACTGTAGATTCGGAGTACGACAAGGAAATGAGCTCCCTGATCCCTGGAACCGGAGTTGTAAAAACTGAGCTAAAAAAATTACCTGATCATTTGGAATATGCTTTTTTAGAAGGGGATAAAAATGCCCAGTGATAATTTCGGCGACCTTGGAAGATGAACAAAAGGAGAAGTTATTATAAGTACTCACCACGCACAAAAGAGCTATCGCTTGGTCAATATCAGACATCAAGGGAATAAGTCTATCATTCTGCACGCATAAAATCCTTATGCAAGATGAAATCAAGCCAAGGGTGCAACCACAGAGGCGGTTGAACCTGAATATGCAGGAAGTGGTCAAGACAGTAGTGAAGAAACTCTTAAATGCTGGAGTCATTTACCCCATCTCGGACAGCCCTTGGGTCAGCCCTATACAAGTAGTACCGAAAAAAAGAAGGTATGATAGTGGTCCAGAATGATAAGAACGAGGTAATACCCGCTCGCACAATTACTGGATCTACATTGATTACCGTAAGTTAAATGATGCCACTAGAAAGGATCATTTTCCCCTCCCGTTTATCGATCAAATGCTAGAGAGGCTAGCAGGGCACATGTATTACTGTTTCTTGGATGGGATGTCAGGCTATTTACAGATCCCGATTTCACCTGAAGATCAAGAGAAAACCACTTTCACATGTCCATACGGCATCTTCGCTTATCGTCGTATGCCATTTGGTTTGTATAACGCCCCTGCCACATTTCAAAGCTGTATGATGTCCATCTTCGACGAATTCATCGAGGATATTATGGAAGTCTTCATGGATAACTTTTCGGTTTTCGGCAATTCATTTGATAGCTGCTTAGCCAACTTAAAGAAGGTCTTAGCTCGGTGTGAGGAAACAAACCTGGTACTTAGTTGGGAGAAATGTCATTTCATGGTCCAGGAAGGAATCGTGTTGGGTCACAAGATCTCAAAATTGGGAATTGAAGTAGACAAAGCGAAAATTGCTACGATTGAAGGGTTAGCAACCCCTACCACCATGAAGGACATAAGAAGTTTCTTGGGGCATGTGGGTTTTTACACGCGGTTCATTCGAGATTTTTCAAAGATTTCAGCATTCATGACAAAACTTTTAGAGAAGGATGCTCCTTTCAATTTTGATGCGAATTGTCAAGCCGCTTTTGAGTTGATGAGGCAAAAGCTAGTGGAGGCCCCTATTTTAAATGCACCCCTTTGGGATCGACCCTTTGAACAGATGTGTGATACTAGTGATCGAGATGTAGGTGTCGTGCTTGGGCAGCGATATGATAAGCAGTTCCACCCCATATGTTATGCAAGCAAAATGTTGACTTCAGCACAAGAAAATTATACAACGACAGAGAAGGAGCTGCTGGCTATTGTCTGCGCTTTTGATAAGTTCCGGCAGTATTTAGTTCTCTCTAAAGTAATAGTATTCACCAATCATGCAGCATTGCGATACTTGATGACTAAAACAGATGCTAAACCAAGGTTAATACGGTGGATTTTGCTTCTACAGGAATTTGATGTGGAGATAAGGGGCAAGAGGGGTATCGAGAATATAGTAGCAGATCATTTGTCCAGCTTAGATAACTCCGCTAATAGTGGGGGCTGATACGCCTCTTCCGTATCCACAAGTGCATGGGTCGTATAAGTAATAAAGTGTACCCTAAGGTCGGGTAGTCGTATCCACTGGGACTAGTATATCTCCTAATATTATCGTTCTCCTTAATATATAATCAATTAGAGAAGGGTTGAAATGACTCTGGTTTGGATTGAAGGAGATTAAAGAGAAGGAATCACACTATAGGAAAGGTAGGGATTTGCTCGATGGAGGAGATGGGGCCCCGGGGTTGAATTATTGATGCTAACTAACTTGGACTCTCTTAGTACTTATCGGAAATGTCTTTAGAATCCTAAATTCTAAGATCTCGTTGTGCCAAGTGAAGGATACTCAGAGTGCTGTTGAACCCTAAGTTGAGATCTCACTTCTTGCAATTATCATAAATATTTCCAAGCTAAGATAAGACAATAAGAACTTAAAGCATTCAACCACTCAACATACAATCAAAGCAGCCAACAACCAAGATTTAATGTAAAGACCAAAGACATTCATAAATACTGCAAGTAGAGTATTCAAGTTCAAGGTACAAGCATAAGAATATCACCCCGGGGCTCCCAATAAGAGTTTAGCCCCTCATAGGGTTAGAAAACAAGGAAATTGCCAAAGAAACAAATACAAAAGAGTTTGAAGACTCCCTATTTGCTTGCATCATTTCGGCTATCTGAGGTTCTACTGTGGAATGATTTCTCCTCCCAATCGGCCTACCATTCGTGCGACATTCCTCTCGTGATAGTAAGGACGGCTCCCCAAAGCTCTCTTCTTCTTCCACCTTTGTTTCTCCAGCCAAAAGTCCCAAAAAACCTAAGTTTCTAGGGTTTTAACCTTTTCACGATATGAGCACGGCCGTGTTAAGGCCGTGCAGATTACGGCCGAATAAAACTCATGAAACCCAATTTCCTGTAATCTGCATGGGGTCCAACATGCCTGTGTTGCGGCCGTGCTGAGGGTTGGACGACCGTGCTAAGCGACTAGAAGCCGTGCTGGCCTTGGCTGAATGCTCCTGCAATTTGCACGACTTGTAAGCACGGGAGTGCTGAGGCCGTGTTGAGCTTGGTGAGGTTTCTTCTAAGTCCTTTAGCTCCGAAAATTGCTCCAAATCACTTCTTCTTGCTTTAGGACTTTGATATCTGCATGGAAAACTAGAAATACCTCAAATAGCACTGCAATTGGAGAATTAACGCCGATAAACTCAAGAATCATGGGAGTAAGAGATGAAATAACTATATATTAAATGCACAAATCAAATACCCCCAAACTTGAATCGTTGCTTGCCCTCAAACTACCTTAATTCCCTAATAAAGTGATGAGCGCATGATCTCTGATCTCAACAAAGTTAGAAAATTCCTAAAGCTTGAGGAGCCCAGAGTAGCTAGTGTCTTAGTGCATTGAAAGCTCTTGAAAGATTTTAGTCGTACTTCGTACTACCGTGTGTGTGTGCCGCCTCACAAAGTGTGTCAAAACTGTCCTTTAGGGGTTCTAGTTCAAGCTATCATTTTTCACATTTTCACGATGACTCCTAAACTAGGTAGTAGCTTCATACAACCTAGAGGCAACCATTTTACTTGGTAGGTCATCAAAAATGACATTTGTGTTGCCTAAGATCCGACTACTCAAGTGCGGCTTTCGCTTTTTCTAAGGTGATAGCTCTTTCTACCATCTTTCTAACAGAATTCGACAGGGCATCCAAAGAAAAGGAATCCGACTTGTCAAAATTATTTTCTATTTCCCACTTTTTGACATTTCTTCTCGTTTTCTAGCTCTTATTATTTGAGTTTGGAGTCAACATCTAATTTTTTCACAAGCCTTAAAACTAGCCCTTCCTCTAACAGAGTGATCACACAACAGAAGGCTAGGTGCTAGGGTTAAGGTTTCCAAAGTAAGAGCAAAATGAAACTTTAAGTTCAACAAAAGTGCACTAGCATGCTCAATGACTCCTTAGCTTAGCCATTCTCAACCAAAAAAAAAATTTATAGATCGTTCTAAGTCATGTACTACATCTAAAAATGTTATACACAAATAAACAACCCTTCCCCACACTTGAATGAAACATTGTCCGCAATGTTTAAAAATAGAACATACAACACAAAGAAAATAATCAAGTGAAATTAAGGTGAGAGTAGGGGAATTTTCACCAATTTAAAGGAGTAGTGCCCGTGGGTAATTCCATGACAACCAAGGGCATGTGTTGATCACCATCAAAGGGAAGCCATTTGATACAAGCAGCAAGAGAAATATCCATACATCTTGAAGTAAGCATCGAACCATTAGAAAGAGATAATAAAAACAAACAAAATAAAACTCAACTGAAATGAGATACATTTAGTATGAGACTCCCCTTGCTAACTGACTCAACGACAGCTGATAAGTGTCTAAATACACCGTTTTATTACGGTGAACTACTTATACTTTCATGCATTAATTGAAAAAAACAGGTGCCCTTTGATGTGTTTTTCTTGTTTTTCTATTTCAGGGCGTCTTCGTACCATTCATGTTTAGAGGAACGTTTATAACTGGAGAATCGAGGCCAAGGAGCGAAGAAATGAAGGAGAAACGAGCTCCGGAGGGCACTCAAGCGTTCCTACACAACCCAGGGTCGTTTATGGGCTGTGTGCGGGCTGTGCACAGGCCGTACACCCATGGCAGAGGGGTGCGGGCTGTGCACAGGCCGCACACTGGTCGAGTATTTAGGCCGATTAGGGCCTTTTTCTTGGGGACTTTTGCCACCGACGCCTCCAAACACCCCTACGCTCAAAGCTTAATCAAAGGAGGTGGTTTTGGAGTGAAATCGAGGGGGAGAAGGCGGGAGAACTCGAGGATCTTCATCCTAGAGCTTGTCGACGCGGATTCGGCAAGTTTCTTCATCAAACCTAGTCGACACGTTCAAGAGGGAGTTTTTGGTGTTTTTGTTGATGTATTCTTATTTGTGTGAACTTCCCTTCTTATTCATGTCGAACTAAACCTCCCAAGGCCACCGGGCAACCGGTGAACCTTGGGAGGAATACTTGTATTGGATGTTGTACTCTTAATTCAATGAATGCATGGTGTGTTATTTGGTTTCATACTTTGTTTACTTAATTGTAGTGATTTGCATGAGAACTCTGCATTTCATCTTATCGATTGTGCTTGGTTGCGGGAAGTGCGCTCTCGCATTAGATCCACATAGTATGAAGAGGGATCCATTGTACCGGTACACTGGAGGTTCCGGGTGCCGGGTGCCTACCGTAGGTTGTAGAGTTTATCTTAGCGCAATTGCTTATAGATAACTCTAACCAAGGCCCCTTAGTCCCAATGACATCGTGTGAGTATCCTTAGGATAAAGGAACTTGTACTGGATTAGGGCTACACTACGGAAGTTCCGGGGTAGTCTACTTCCGAGCCTAGATGGACTAAAGTATTACACTCCATGCATGCATTACCTGTTATCACAACGTTCTTACTTGTATTTCTCCCAGGGGAATCCTCGCCCAGGGCCTTATCTTCTCTCTTTGATTTCTCCTCGTTGTGTGCAACCTGTCAATAGTTAAAGCTTTTATTGTTAGTTTTAATTTCATTTCCTTACGAGAACCTCTCTTTTGATTCGGCTAAACAACTGTCGAAGAGGAAGTAATAGTGGATCTCGGGACCCTAGGGAATACGACCCTCTTATGCCCGCACAAGAGGTATTACTTGACGACCTGTGCACTTGCGGCCGGGGAGCTGTGTGCCCACTTTTTTAGCGACGCGCCGGCGACCATCAAGTTTTTGGCACCGTTGCCGGGGAGTTCCGAGAACATTAGGAAAACTCTTAGAAGTTGGATTAGTATTCTTTTCTTCTTCGTTGCATTCCTTTGCTGCAATCATTCTTTATTATTATTTCTCGTCTCTAGATTTGTATGAGATCATCTTTGCTCGAATTATTATTACTCTTTAGTTTATTTATTCTTATTGTTGATTCTTTTCTTTGCGAGGTATCCTATGGGGTTATAACTCAAAACATGGACGCGGATTCACACGGGCGTTCAGAAGCGCACGTACACTCAGTGGCATACCTACAACAGTACATTCGCAGTTGGAATTATAATCTTACCGGGAATAACTCTGAAGTAGTAGTTCCTATGGGAAACAAGGGTGCCCCTCAACAAGATTGGTGTGAAGTTCTAAGCACCCTCCATGGGAAGTACGAAGTTGTTGTAAGAAATACAATTATGGAACAGTAATTGGACCTTGCACCTGCACAAGATACCCAATCCGAATCCAAAGAGGAAGCATGGTTGGCGAGAGAGGATTCTAGTTCGGAGAGCTCTACTCCTACGGATGTCGAATTCGAGAAAATAGATTGTGATGGTAAGAGTCGGCTTAAGCCATCTGTGGAGGACCCACCGAAGACAGAACTCAAGAAACTACCGTCGCATATGGAGTATGCATTTTTAGGAGAGAGTTCATCATTACCGGTTATCATCGCCTCCGATCTTTCTGAGGAACATAAGAAAAAACATCTAAGTGTGTTGGGAAGACACAAGCTCTAAACTGGCCCGGGTGATACAGGAGGTAGTCGGAACTCACCCGTCGCCAACAATCTTGTTGTGGTTCATAAGGAGGGAGATAGAACATCAAGGATTGATATTCCGGAGATAAAGTGAACGGTTTGTCATAAAACCCCATCCAGATGGCAAGTTCAGTAAGGCTCATAGTAAAATGTCTCCCCAACAACTGAAATTTCAATGCATATGGATCATCCCAACTAATTTGTCCTCGTTTCAACTCGAATGTGGCCAGAAACTCAGCAGTCACCTCTCGATACGCAGGATCAGTGATGGAAAATACCTTGTTCCAAGATCCCACATGGAGCAGCCGGTTAATCTCCTCGGCCAACCCCGCTTCCTGTAGCGCCTGCCAATCAAGCGTGCGAAAACCTCCAAACGGCTGTTGTGAGAATCTCTGAAATCGTTGCCGTTGACTTGCCATGGAAAATGGAGGGATCTCACAGGTGGATATGGGTCGAGGGCGGTTGGACACCGGCCGCGAGGCTAGCCGTTTTCTTGGAATGACTGAGGAGAGATGAAGGTGAAGGGAAGAAGCTGTGGAGGAAACAAGGAAGCTAGGGTTTGCCCAGCATTGCTCAAATTAAAATAGGTAAAAGCCTGCTAAAAGGGGAACACGACCGTGCTTCGAGCGAAGCACGCCCGTGCTGTCAACTTTGCCAAAACCTGAAAAGCTTGTGATTTGCACGGTGTGCAACACGGGCGTGTTCGCCCCGTGCTTATGAAAACTGAAATAATAAAAATAAAAACAAAGAAACCTGAACAAACAAAAAAAAGAATTTCAGAAACAAAAAGAATTCACCGACTGAAATACATGGGTTGCCTCCCACCAGCGCTTGTTTACCGTCTCAAGCCTGACTGACTTGAAATTCAGGGGGGTTGAATAAGAAGTAGGCTCTGTGCACCGTCATCGACTGATAATTTGGCGGGACTGATGCAGTGTTTCAACAGGTGGCCATTAACTTTGAACGTTTCGTGATCAGGATGAGATATTTCGATGGCCCAATACGGGTAAACACAAGTGACCTGGTACGGACTCGACCAACGCGATTTTAGTTTCCCAGGTAACAGCCTCAAACGGGAGTTGAACAACAAAACTTGATCTCCAACCTCAAATTGTTTATCAAACCGTAATCGCTTGTCGTGTAACTTCCGAACCAGATCTTTATAATTTACAGAATTCTCGTATGCTGCTTGTCGGAACTCGTCTAACTCATTTATATGAAATTTTCTCTTTTCTCCTACCTTTTTCAAGTCGAAGTTTAGCTTCTTAATGGCCCAATAAGCTCTATGCTCCAGGTCGATCGGCAAATGGCATGCTTTACCATAAACTAAACGGTACGGTGTATGCCCCGTGGGAGTCTTATATGCGGTCCTGTACACCCACAGAGCTTCTTCTAACTTGTCGGCCCACTCCTTCCTGTTGAACTGAACTATCTTTTCTAAGATTCTCTTTATTTCCCCGGTTGGTGACTTTCACTTGTCCGCTCGTTTGAGGGTGGTAGGCTGTGGCAACACGATGAGTCACTCCTAGTTTTGTTAAAGTGTATGGGTATCGGTGTTATTAAAAATGCATGAAGGTGTATGAAATAGTTTAATTGAATATAATGTATTTAGTCACTTATCAGGACCGATGCCTATTTACACCATTTCTTTTGTAATTTTATTTCAGGACATCGGAGAACTAATTGAAGCTCGCTGGGATTTGTTTAGAGGTGTTTATGGAGGCTAAAAATATCACTTTCAAAGACCATTCGAAGATCATATGGACCCCCAAGCACCAGACGATGAGAAAACGAGTGATCGGGGCGAGAATACACTAGAATAACCCAAACCAAGGGCTGTGCTGCCCTTGTGCGGGCTGTGTGTGGCTGTATGCCCTAGCTAGATGGTTGTGCGGGCTGTGTGCGCCCACACGGCACCTAGATGTCCCAACCAGAGACCTGTGCGGCTTGCATGCACCCGCAAAGTGCCTGCACGGCCTAGCTAGAGGCTTTTGTGGCCTTCATGTGGCTGCAAAGCGCTCACACGGCACGTGGGCGTGCGTAGTTCGAGCTTTCCGAGCGTGAGTTCAACCCTATGTGGCCCCCGTACGGCCTGCACACATGCCTGCCCACCTGGGCAATTATAAATGTGAACTTAGGGTTTTTGACAAGAGAGAAAGCCACTGTCTGACTCCAAGCTCTCGCAATACAGTAAACCATTTGAGAAGGGTGATCTCGGCTAGGAATCAATGGGAGAAGATGGTGGTGTCCAAAGGATAAGTTAGTCAATATGTTAAAGCATAAGACTGCCATTGCTTGGAAAATTTCTGATATCAAAGGTATAAATCTTTCATTCTGCACTCATAAGATATTGATGGAAGACAATTACAAATCAGTGATCCAACCTCAACGTCAACTAAATCCGAACATGAAAGAAGTAGTAAAGACAGAGGTCGTTAAAGTTTTGGATGCATGAATTATTTAGCTGATCTCTGACAGTACTTGAGTGAGTCCTACTCAGGTGGCTCCGAAGAAGAGAGGCATGACTGTAGTGAAGAATGAGCGGAATAAATTAATCCCAACCAGAACAGTCATAGGGTGAAGAGTATACATTAACTACAAGAGGTTGAATGATGCAACTCGAAAGGACCATTTTTTATTACCATTGATCGATCAGATGTTGGAAAGGTTAGCTGGGCATAAGTTTTATTGTTTCCTCGATGGTATGTGAGGGTATTTTCAGATTCCCATCACCCCCGAGGATCTAGAAAAGACTACTTTCACTTGTCCCTATGGGACCTTTGCTTACCGAAGGATGCCGTTCGGGTTGTGTAATGCATCAGCCACATTTCAACGATGCATGACTGCCATATTTGATGATATTTTGAAGGATACCATGGAAGTATTCATGGATAACTTTTTAGTGTTTGGGGACACATTTGATATCTGTCTGAAGAATTTGGAAAGAGTTCTTATGAGTTGTGAAGATACAAATCTGGTGTTGAATAGGGAGAAATGCCACTTCATGGTCCAAGAAAAGATAGTTCTTGTTCATAAAATTTCCCAAAAGGGGATGGAAGTGGATAAAGATAAGATTGAAGTGATTGAGAAACTTCCACCACCGACAAACGTTTAGGGAATCCGCAGTTTTCTGGGCATACTGGTTTTTATTGGCGATTTATCAAAGATTTTTCCAAGATCACCCAACCATTAACGAAACTTCTTGAGAAAGATGCTCCTTTCGAGTTCAGGAACGATTGGTTGATTGTATTTAACTTGTTGAAGGAAAAACTAATTCAAGCACCAATTTTAATTACACCAGATTGGAAGTGCCCTTTTGAGCTCATGTGCGATGCTAGCGATTATGCAATTGGGGCAGTGTTGGGGCAGTGCTGGCGAAGAGAAAGGATAAACATTGTCAACCTATTTATTATGCCAGCAAAACTCTCACAAACGCCCAAGAAAATTATACGACTACCGAGAAAGAATTGCTAGCAGTAGTTTATGCGTTTGACAACTTCAAGCCATACTTTATCCTATCTAGAGTCACTGTCTTCAAAAATCATTCTGCTTTGCATTATGTCATGAGTAAGAATGATGCCAAACCAAGGTTGATTCGATTGGTATTACTTTTGCAGGAGTTTGACATGGAAATCAAGGACAAAAGGGTTGTGGAAAATGTAGCTGCTGACCATCTGTCTAGGCTAGAAGGAGTTGAGGGACATGGGTCATCGGGGTCAAGAAATAATGACTCATTCCCGGAGGAACACTTGTATAGAATCCAAGATATGTCAACAACTGAGACACCGTGGTTCGCAGATTTTGTTAATTATTTGTCAGGGAAAGTCCTTAAGCAAGGTCTTACGTTTCAGCAAGAGAAGAAGTTTTTTAGTGACTTAAAAAATTATTTCTGGGATGACCCTTTTCTGTTCGGATTTGTGGAGATCATGTGATCCGGAGATCTGTGTCCTGAGAGAAAGGGTGGAACGGCCGAAAAGGCACTAGCTAAGATAAACTTGCACATTGTCATTCAGGTCCGGTTGGGGGTCATTATGCTTCTAGTAGAACGGCCAAAAAGGCACTAGTTGCTGGGTTTTATTGGGCCACATTATTTCATGATGCTCATCAGTTTGTTCTTCGTTGCAATAATTGTCAGCGGGCAGGAAACCTCTCTTGACGTGATGAGATGCCACAAAACCCTATGCAATTTTGCGAGATTTTTGATGTGTGGGGAATTGATTTCATGGGGCCATTCCCGAGCTCTAATGGAAATAAATACATTCTCGTGGCAGTAGATTATGTGTCTAACTGGGTAGAAGCCCAAGCATTACCTACAACGATGCTAGAACTGTAGTTAAATTCCTCAAGAAACTTTTATCCCGCTTTGGAACACCTCAAATCATCATCGGTGATAGAGGAACACATTTCGCAATGACCGACTAGAGAAAGTATTGAAGCGCTATGGAGTGCACCATCGCCCGGTCACCCCATACCACCCTCAGACAAGTGGCCAAGTGGAAGTCACCAACAGAGAACTGAAGAGGATCTTGACTAAATCAGCAGAGCATGGGAAGCGAGATTGGTGAGAACGCTTGTACGACACGTTGTGGGCTCACCGAACAGCATATAAAACTCCAATAGGAACTACCCCCTATAATCTGGTTTATGGGAAATCCTGTCATCTACCCGTTGAACTTGAACACAGAGCTTATTGGGCAATTAAGGCAATGAATTTTGATCTTGCTCGAGCTGGGAACATAGGAAGCTTCAACTGAATGAGCTTGATGAATGGAGATTGAGAGCTTATGAAAACGCCCGAATTTATAAAGAAAGAATACGTGAAGGGCACGATAAGCATATTAAGATTTCGAAAGAGTTCAAAGTGGGGGATCAAGTTTTGTTATATAACTCTTGCCTAAAGTTGTTCCCTGGGAAGCTTAAATCTAGATGGTTTGGACCGTACACCGTAAAACAAGTATCACCGCAAGGGGCAGTTGAGATCACCACCTATATAGGGGTATATTCAAAGTGAACGGGCATAGATTAAAGCCATACTTTTGTGGCAAAGAGAGTAACGCAGGTGAAGAAGTGTTCTTGTTGCATCATCCCCCTTGAGTTTTGAGAACCAGGTACATCAAGCTAGTGACGTAAAACAAGTGCTTCTTGGGAGGCAACCCAAGTTTTTAATTTGATTGCACATGTTTTAGTTCATTTTTAATTCTACAGTTCTAGTTTTTGTAAGTTTGTAGTTTCTGTTCATTCATCGCCGATGGAGTACATTTTAATCGACTCTAGATGCTATTTCATGTTATTCTTATAACTGGCAAGTTTGAGTGCTTTTCCCGTGAATTTGTTGAGTTTTTGGCCATGTATAAGTTAGATTTCATTTTTTGCAGTGTTTATATGTGTTTCCAATGAGTTCAGCAAATTTTGGAACAATTCTGGACTGAAAATGGACCCATAGGCCCATGTGGATGGATTTCAACGTGTTTTCTGGGCATCCAAAAAATCCATGATAAGTATACAATTGTGCGTATTTTATATATTGAATATTATACTTATCGACTTAGTATTGTAGTAATTTAGTGGAATATAAATTGTTTTCGCAGGCATCAAGTGTGGATTAAAGCCAAAAGAGAGCCAAAGCAAGTAATTGGGAACAAAAACATTGAAGATGGTACGCTCTTGCACTAGCACTTGGAAGACTGCATTGTTTAGGGGCTCCTTACGACTGGGCTTATGGCCGTAAGCCACGTGCAGAAGACCTTGCGGGCATCCTTATGCCCGTAAGAGAGGAAGTCCTGTAATACAGAGGAGCTTATGGTCTAGACCTACGCCTGTAAGCCAGACCGTAACCCGAATCCAGAGGACTTTGCGAGAGGAGCTCACGACCGTAAACGAGGGCGTAAGGCAATGGAAAAAGTGAAATCCCGACGCTTACGGCCTGGCTTACGCCCGTAAGCCGACCGTAAGCTTATGACTATTTAAGCCTTTGCTAAAGAGAGAGGGGGGAGTTCTTTTTAGGGTTTCCTTTGAGTTTTGGAGAGAGGGTGGCTGGAGAAGGAAAGGGCTTAACTGCGAGATCAAGAGGTGATTTCTCCACAAAGGAGTCAAGGATTTGTGTGTGCTTCTATCAACACCACCTTCATCATCTGTTTGAGCACCACTCCTGTGAAGGATTGTATTTCCCCTAACGTCGAGGGGAATTTCAGGCCAATCCTTGGTTCCTTATTTTCGAGGAAGCTTTCCACTCTATCTCTTCATGATGAATCATTGTAATTCCTTGTTTTCATTATTTTGTACCATGAGCTAATGCCCTCCTAGGGGAACTTGGACTTGAATCCTAGGGGAATTTTCAATCTCCACTTTTATTCCTTGAATATCAATTGTTTGTGATGTTAATCTTTGGGAAAGCATGTGTGAATTGATGTATGTCATTTACATATTGTGTGATTGTTGATGAGCGGTGAAAGCCTGTTGTTCGGTTATTCTAGCGTGCGGTGAAAACCAGTCGGTTCTTGAGTGCGGTAAAACCCGTTATAGCTTTCGAATTAGCATGCGGTGAAAACCCGTCTTACTCTCACATTCCTTCTAAGATTACTACTAATTGAGCAAGGATTAATTGTTCAAGTTAGCACTTCATTGTTTAATCCCCAAG
The DNA here is from genome assembly GCA_902712375.1 of Dioscorea dumetorum. Classification (NCBI taxonomy): domain Eukaryota; kingdom Viridiplantae; phylum Streptophyta; class Magnoliopsida; order Dioscoreales; family Dioscoreaceae; genus Dioscorea; species Dioscorea dumetorum. Next base: position 106,818 of record CACTHL010000615.1, read on the forward strand.
GAAGTATTGTCCAAGTTTACCCTTCTCACTAACTGATCTCCACAACTTTAGTCGCTTTCGATCTCTTCGTTTAATTCAGACTTGTTAACAATCATTCTTTCTAGGCTAGATTTCATAAGCAATGTTAGGAACACTTTGGCTTTGCAATTCTAGCCATTTACTTTTCAGTTTTCAATTCTATTTTTGTTTTACTCGCATTGCTTTAACAAAAATTTTGAGTAACACTTTTGATCTTCCTACTGGTTTCAGGTACGGTGTATGACTCGGGGGATGTCACGCCCCGACCCTCGGGTCCCGGCGCGTGACGCTACCGCCACGGCAGCCCAGGGGAGGTCAGACAGTTGCCCCAACCTAAATTGCCATAAGGCTAACCTATTATCTGTACAATATTAACATTACAACAATAATACTCTAAATCTAAAGGTATTCATCCATAACTCTGTAGAAGATCAACATAATCACACCATGTATATAACCTTAGAAATCACAACGAGAATGATCATGACCACAACATAGTCTCCCCCAGATACAAGGTATATAGTTCATATAATTTCAGGTCCTGACTAACCCAATCATGTCTATTCAAAACCAAAGTAAAAATACAGAAACATAGGTCTTAGTATATCCATCTTATGCAAGTCTACAATATTTATGAATCATACACTAGTCAAAGGTAAATTCAAGAATAGCTTTGTCAACCACTTTCACGTTTCACGCCCTGCTGCCGTGTTAACAATTGGAAAGAAGAGAAGAGGAATGGGTGAGTAACTAAGTTACTCAGTGAGGGGCTGAACATGGTGCTATACTTCACACAAGTAAGAGTCTATAAGAAAGCCCAATGACAAATCTTCAATATTTAACAACAAATAAAGTACTTACTTTTAATGCATATATATATATATATATATATATATATATATGTACAATTTAATATAAGAAACTTTCAAACTTCCTCAATGAAATGCATTCATAAATTCTTGAAAAGTCATTCATAAAATGATATAAATCTGAAAATTCAAGTTAAAGATACTTTTTCGGAATGCTCAACCTTTCAAGGTTTCATAAAGTAATTAATGTAGTAAATCTCGTATCACGAATTCCAAGTTCTGAAAATACTTTTTTCTTACTCAACGACCTAGGGATTTATAAGATAATCACAATAAATCCCGTATCGCTGGTATCACCAGCCTATGAAAACCCTCTGTCACTAATCCGTTGCCACCGTTAGGTCATGAACCACCAAGATGCGCGTATCTTGGTGTTGGCCGTTGGGAATCCCGTGTGGTGACCCCGAGAACCCAACACGGCTCTTCAGGATCTCTACGCGCTCCTGAATGAGCGAGTCAACCGAGAACTCCACGCCACCTGACATGCCTCTTGCGTCACCGAAAGTGAACGGATCGTCAAGTAATAAAGTGGACCCCTAAGGGAATCGGGTTGCCGAACCACATGGAGCAAACGTATAGTACTAAATTTAGCTTATGAAATCTAGCCTAGAAACGGTGGTTTTTGGAATGTCTAGAATTACCTAGAAGGCTAAAAACAACAAGAGTTGTGAGAATCAGTGGTAGAGAAGGGTATACTTGGACAGTACTAGCAAGGGGATTAGATAGTGAGTTACTAACTCAACAGATTAATCTTGCTCAATTACAAGCAATCTTACAGGAATGTGACGGGTTTTCACCGTACGCTAATCCGAAAGATATAACGGGTTTTCACCGCACGCCTAGCCTCAAGGACTGACAGGTTTTCACCACACACTAATCTAACGACTTACGGGTTTTCACCGCTCGTCAACAATCACGCAATGTATAAATGACACATATCAATTCACACATGCATTCCAAAGATTAAGTATCACGAATAATTGTCATTCAAGGAATAAAAGAAGAGTTTAAAAATTCCCATAGGGTTCAAGTCCAAGTTTCCCTAAGAAGGGATTAGCTCATGATGCAAAGTAATACAAGGAAGAAGTTACAAGCATTCATTATAAAGAAATCGAGTGGCAATCTCCCTCAAACTGAAGGAACAAGGGTTGCCCTGAAGTTCCCCTCGACGTTGCGAGATATGCAATCTCCCTCTACGAAATTGCCCTAGTAGATGATGAGGTTGGTAACGATCGAAGCATACACCGATTCCTTGGGTCTTTGTTGAAGGAATTCCCTCTTGATCTTGCAATAGAGCTCTTTCCTTCTCAAGCAACATTCTCTCTCCAACTCAAGAAAACCTAAAAAAGAATCCAATTTCTCTCTTCAGTAAAGGCTTAAATAGCCGTAACCTTATGGCCGGCTTACGGGCGTAAGCTAGGCCGTAAGCGTCGGGATTTCGTTTTTCCATTGCCTTACGTCACTTACGATCTTGAGCTCCCTCCGTAAAGTCCTCGATTTTGGCTTACGGTCGGACTTACGGGCGTAAGTAAGCCTGACCATAAGTTCCTTTGTATTATAGGACCTCTTCCCTTATGGCCATAAGGGTACCGTAAGATTCTCTGCATGTGGCTTACAGCTGTAAGCCCGGCCGTAAGGAGCCCGTAAACATTGTAGTCTGATGAGGACATCGCACCCATGGCTATTACACCACAATTTACACCACTTGTACATGACCAAGATCAAGGACCAATTACGCGAAGTCAATATTTATGGAAAGAGATCAAAGAGCCCATAAACATTGTAGTCTGATGAGGACATCATTCAAGACTTAGACAAAGAAGAAGATAGTAAAAGAGGAGCATTTGAAGAATTATATTTATGGAAAGAGAATGAAATAAAGGAAGGCAATACAAAGAAGGGGAATCAAATCAAAATCAGCCTGGTAACAAAGAAAGGAAGTATTGCAAGATTGAGAGAGTATGACCTAAAATAAACTTGTCTACATTAAGCGCTACAGCAACCACGTCATTAGTATCTCTATATTTAGATTTATTTTATTAAGTAATTTGTAATAAGATGCTTTTCTTGTATCCCAAGTTTTAGTTGTCTTTAAATAGTGTTGCATTTTCTCTTTTGAAAAAAACTTCGATTATTTTTTTTAGAAATAAGAGTGTTCTTATTACTATTGTTCTTGCGAGTTCTCTTGGATTAGCAAGAGGAAGGCCTCGGCTTTCCCCCTAATTCATGCTCTACGCTTCCGGGCATTTTGTGTGGATTAGTTCCAGTTTGTGGTTTTGTGATTGTTTGGACAGCGGGTCGGAGTTCTTGAAGTTTCTGGTCGTCTTTCCCCAACGCACGGGTCGCGACCACCCCAGGTTGTTCGCAGCTAGTTATCCTTTTACCTTGATTCTACATCGTGAAGATCGGGCCACCCTTAAGGCATCTTTCTCTTTCCCCAAGTTGGAGCCTATCACAGTCTTCCAAGTGCTAGTGCAAGAGCATGCCATCTTCGTTGTTTTTGTTCCTATTTACTTGCTTTGCATCTCATTTGGCTTTAATCCACACTTTATACCTGCGAAGACAATTTATATTCAATTTAGACTCGTATTCCACTAAATTACTCCGATATTAACTCGATAAGTATACAATTCAATATATAAAATATGCACAATTGTATACTTATTGGTACGCCCCTTGCATATCCGCAAGTGCACGGGTCGCACAAGTAGTAAAGTGTACCCGTAGGGTCGGGTAGTCGAATCCACAGGGACTGGTATAGCTTCTAATACTAACGTCCTGCTTAATATTTAACCAAACAAGAAAATGACGGATTTGACCCTGGGTCGAATTCAAGGAGACTGAGGAAGGGACAAATGCACTAAGGGAAGCTTGAGAATTGACTCGATGGAGGAGATGGGGCCCCGGGGTTGGATTTCTGGCGTTCACTAACTCGGTCTTTCTCAGTATTTATCAAAGATGTCTTCAGTTCTAAACCTAGTTATGCTATAAGCATGCTGTTTCTAGCGCTGCCGAGCCCTAAGTTGAACTCTCACTGCTTGCAACGATCAATAACGATTCACAAGCCTAGATAAGAGAACCTAACTACCAAGCAATCAAGCACTAAACAACACGCAAGATAGCCAATAACTTTGATTTATTGAAAGGGACAAGACACTCATAAATACTACAAGTAAAGATAATGAGTTCTAGCTACAACGTCATACAAACAACCCCAGGGCTCCCTTAAGAGTTTAGCCCCTCATGACAACAAACAACAAGTACAATGCCAAAGAAATTGAAAGACAAGAAGTTGAAAACTCCCTAATTTCTTGCATCCTTGTAGTTGTCAAAGGATCTACAATGTCGTGGAATCTCCTCCCGATCGGCCTACCATACGTATGACATTCCCTTGACGGAGAGGAGGACGAACCCCCAAAGCTCTCTTATTCCTTCTCCCTTTGTTCGCCCACCAAAAAGTCCCTCAAAAACCTAAGTTTTTAGGGTTTTAATGTTTTCCCGATGTGAGCACGGGCGTGTTGAAGCCGTGCAGATTACGGCCAAATAAAACTCCAGAAAACTCACATTCCTGTAATCTGTACGGGGAGAAGCATGGGCGTGCTTAGGCCGTGCTGGGGTTTGCATGACCGTGCTCAGCGAACTCAGACTGTGTTGACTTTGGTTGAATTCTCCTGCAATCTGCACGGGGTACAGCACGGGCGTGCTCAAGCCGTGTTGAGCTTGATGAGATTTCTTCTAAGTCCTTTAGCTTTTAAAATTATTCCAAAACATCTCTTCTTGCTCAAGGACTTTGATATTTGCATGACAAACTAAGAATACCTCAAATAGCACCGTACTTGGAGAATTAAAGCCAAAATATTCAATAATGATGAGGGTAAAGCATGCAATATATATATATATATGAAATGCACTCATCACTTATCACCATCCTAACTAGGTCGGTCCATGAAGACTTGCTTCTGCAGAAGATACTGGGGATCCTTCCCCTTTCACCATCAAACATCTGGGATATCTATCCCTCCTGTAGGCTCATCATGAACACATCAATATAATATCATATATCTCATCAACAGATCACAAATATTTTGCCTGTAGGCTCATCATAAACATATCAATATAAAATCACATATCTCCTCAATAGATCATAAATTCACATAAATGCAACTCTTAATCCAAGAGTGAAAACTCGTGTGAAAACGTCGTCAATAATGTCATTTTCTTCAAGAACATCCTCATGAAAGTATTCTTTTGAAATACATCTCAAATACGATAACATCGTAAGAATCACACATTGGTGCACATAGGCCCCTCTTGGGTCAAAATAACAAGAGTATCAAGTTCTTGAATTTTCAAATCTTGTAATCATATCGTTCAAGCCATAGGGTTTCCAACCTTCACAAGAATTATGAAAACACTTTTTAGAAATCTTTGAGAATATAGTTTAAATGCGACATCATCACCAAAAAAATTCATTTTGATTCACATTAGCCCTTCTAGGGTCTTTTTATCAAGAACATTCAGCCTTTAATAGTTTCTTTTGAAAACATGAAATTGAAATCATCGGGTTTCCAACCCACTAGATCTATGAAAGATCTTTGATCACAATCAAGAAGTAATTCAAGTCATATAGAATCATAATTTCAGGTTTCAAGAAACAATTCAAGAATCTATTGAAATCAAGAAATTCACATTTCAAAGCATGCATTATTGGGCATTCAAACAAGCATGATCATAGCTCTTTAATTAAACAATTCCCACTCACAAACTTGGCGAGATTGAACTCTTGGATCACTCGCCTACTTGCTCTTTACCTTTGCCTTTAGATCCACATCCTAGATACCATTAACCATCATCCAAGAAAATCAAGAATCAATCACATAACCCAAACAAGAAAACAAGAGAGGAAAGAATGATCTAAAATTAAATCTCATGGGTTCTAGAGTTCACTAGATATTCTAGATTCAAGAATAACAATAATAGGATCCTCATACCCCTAAATATCACAAAGAAATCAAAAAAATCACAAGTGGGTTCGGATCTAGAAGAATCATTAGTTTAGAGATGAAGGGTTCTCCTTTATTCTTCACCAAAACATGAAATTAAAGCTCTCAAACCATCCAAACATTTGATCTATACTCTAATTCCATTCAAATAAGGGATCTATACTAGATCCACACTTTTCCTTAATAGATCTATAGAGAATTGAATAAGAGAATAAGAAATTGAAGAAGAGAAGAAAACTCACCTTAAACTTTGCTATATCTAGAGGAGAATCATCACCAATGGAGCAAAGGGAGAGATCAACACCTTTCTTCTTTCATTGAGCTCAAGAATGAAGATCGAATAGAGGAAAGAATGAGGATTCAAAATGGGGAGAAAAACAGAGGGAAATGAGGTCTTATGAAGACCCTTTGAGTTTCAAATAAGGGTATTTATAGACTCAAAGCACAAGAGGATTCACGGGATCTCTTGCGTGCGCAAGGGAGGCCGCTAGGGCCTTTTGAGAAGGCCTTGCGGGCGGCCATGTGCCCACAAGGGGGGCCGCATGGCCCCTTGCGGCCTCCCATGCGGCCCGCATGGGATGCCGCAAGGCCCCCTGTTTTAGGGGGGTTTTGCAGTATTTTTGATGCCCCAAACCCTCTACTTAAAAGCTTTTTTCCCAAAGGTTTTTCCTCATCTTTTCTACTCTAAAAAGAAGCTTAACTAAGTTTCTAAACACAAAAAATACCCGACGAAAATTTAAGCACACAACTTCTACACAAAAAACAAGGTACGTGAGACTTTAGTTGAATGGCACCTCGAACTCAAAAGAACACTTCGAAGAAGACACCGAGCACAAGGTATTGGAACAGAGCTTGAGCAGGACTGGCCTGTAGAGGTAGGTGAAATTGAAGTTGAGAGCCTTGCAGCAATGGCCGACCAAAACGAACAACAGCGTATTTTCGATTTCGCGCGACCAATCACACGGCGAACTCAGTCAAGCATAGTTCAAACCCAGGTAGTTGCAAATAACTTTCAACTCAAGTCGGCCTTTATTCAGATGATTCAATAGACTGCGCAGTTCAATGGCCTAATTGACGAAGACCCAAACGGCCATATTGAGAATTTCTTGGAGGTATACGACATGTTAAAGATTAATGAAGTAACAGATGATGCTATTCGACTATGTACCTTTCCATTCTCCTTGAAAGGGATGGCTAAACAATTGCTACAGTCATTACCTCGAGCGTCCATTACCACCTGGGACGAGATGGTTAAAGCTTTCCTTACCAAATATTTTCCTCCACGAAAATCGGCAAAGTTGAGGAATGAGATTTCTTCATTTGCCCAGTCTTAGTCTGAATCTTTGTTTGAAGCATGGGAGAGATTTAAGGAATTGTTGAGGAAATGTCCCCAGCATCGATTCCCGGACTGGATGATCATCCACACCTTCTACAATGGCATGAAGATAAATTCACACCAAATTATAGATGCCCCTGCTAGAGGTACTTTGTGCAACAAAACACCTACTGATGCCCCGCCAATTAATTGAAGACATGGCGATGAATAGCTGTCAATGTAGCAATAGAGACAGCAAATGACTAGTAGGAATTGATGAAGTCGATGCCGTTACTTTAGCTGCTTTAGTTGAGGGGCTCAGTAAGAAAGTCGATGCCCTCACAGTTTCAAGGAACTTGCTCGTGATGGCTTGCGATGGGTGTGGGGGAGCCCATACACAGAATGTTTGCCCTATATCAACTGGAGCCTCGACATCTTCACAGCCGATGGAGCAGGTTGATTTCGTGGGGAATGCACCAAGGCAAAATAATCCTTACAGCAATTTTTATAATCCTGTGTGGAGAAATCATCCGAATTTTTCATGGGGAGGCCAAGGACAGCAGAGGCCAGCACATCCCCCGGGATTCCAGCACCCACAGCAGCAACCGGACAGGATTTCAGAGCTAGAGAAGGTTTTAGCAGAGTATATTCAGACGTCTGATGCAAGACAAACCAATATGGAGACTCTTTTGAGGAACCAGCAAGCTTCAATTCAAAACCTAGAGACCTAAGTGGGACAAATTGCCAAGAGTCTAGCTGAGAGTCCGATGGGTAGTGGTAGTGCACTTCAAGAGAAATCTCCTAGGGACAAGGGTTAACCTTCATCAACAGAAAAGGGAAAGGATAGGCTCCCGGATATGGGAAAAGAAGATGATGGGATACAGGTCACCCATGAGCCAAGAATTCCATACCCTTCTCACCTGAAGAAGGATCAATCTGATAAACAGTACAAGAAATTTCTTAGTCCGTTTAAGCAGCAACACATCAATCTGCATTTTGTCGAAGCATTGACTCAGATGCCACGTTATGCTAAATTCCTCAAGGACTTGCTGTCAAACAGGAAGAAATTAGAGGAAGGAGCAGTAGTGGCATTGGAAACAAACTGTTCAGCTGTCTTGCAAAACAAGCTTCCTAGCAAGATGAAAGATCCGGGTAGTTTTGTAATACCTTGCTGCATTGGAGGAATGGGAACGGAGAAGGCACTAGCCGATATTGGAGTTAGCGTCAATGTTATGCCCTTTTCTTTGTTCAAGAAGCTAGGGTTGGGTGAACCATGACCCACGGCCATGACTCTTCAAATGGCGAACAGATCCATTAAACACCCTAGATGCATTGTTGAAGATGTCCTGGTTAAAGTCGACAAGAACATTTTTTCTCTCGATTTTATTGTTTTAGATGTGGAAGAAGATGCCGACATCCCATTGATCCTCGGGAGGCCCTTCCTTCGAACTTCAAAAGCTCTAATTGACATGGAAGGGGGTAAGATGACATTACGAATTGGGGATGAATCTGTCACTTATCAGATAGTTGAGGCAATAAAGAAATTGGTAAATTTTGATGATGAATGCTATTTCTGTGATGTTACTAACGTCTGTGTTGAAGAATGTGTGCAAGAATTAGTGCAGCAACATCATTTTGAAGGCTGGCAAGATTCAGCAATTGGAGACACCCTAAGCTCAGTGTTCAGGATAGAAGAGGGGTCAACATCCCTAAAGAAGACTTTTAGGAGATGGATGTGTTCACGCACCAGGAAGCAGTTCAATCCTGGGGCAAATTCAGCCACAATACACCAGGATTACAACACGCCACCCTTGGGTCAGCAGGTAAGGAGGTTTCCACTTTGAAGGAACCTCCGTGGCGTAAGAGACTCTTCATGTCAAGCCAAAGACTATAAACAAGCGCTTCTTAAGGGGTAACCCAAGTTCTTTTTCATTTTTTCTTGCTTCGTTTTTCTGCATACGTGCTTTGGTTTTGTTTTGTTGTTTTGGTTTTGACTCGACTTCGGAGACCAATGTTTGATTTGAGTACCTCATTTCTATCTTAGTTTTGCATGTTTGAACTTCTCTCTAAAGATCTTTGTAGCAAAACTTACTCTTTTGAATTAAGGGAGACTCTGAAATTCTTTCAAGTATCCTTACGGGCTACTTATGCCCGTAAGGGAGACTATAATGCGGTCACAGAGACAGTTTTGGCTTGGCTTACTGGCCGTAACATTTATGCAGAGTATTCCCGACGACCTTACGGGCTGACTTATGCCTGTAAGGTGTGGCCGTAAGTGAAAGTCCCAAAAGCCTTACGGGGCAGTTCAATCGCCACTTACGGCCCGTAACCACTTGGAAACGTTATTCAGAGGACCTTACGACCTAACTGATAAGTGCTTGCATGTACATATAATTTGAGATGTTTTTCCCTGCATGAGCATCACATTTTTCAGGTTATATTTCTCATTTCGTGTGTTTCTGTGTTCTTTCGTGCAATTAGGGTTGTGAAAAAGGTTTACGCGAAGAAAAGCAAGATTAGGTCATAATGGTGCTATGTGGAGCTCTTTTGTGCAAATACGAAGTTCAAGACACAAATCGGGTTCAAACGAGGGGGTATGTGCCAACTTCTAAAGGCTTCAAGACAATTCTTGTAGAAGGACACGAAGGCAGTCATGCTCGCTCGTTCCGATTGGTTCAAAGATTTCAAAAGCTCTCCAAGGTTTCCCATCATCAAGAAATGCCACTTGACCTTTCACATGGGCGTGTGTCCGTCCATGTGACCTCAGGAGAAGAAACGGGCGAAATCGAGGATTAGTATGAAGATTTCACAAGGCATAAAATCCACATGGGCGTGTGGAATTTCCACACGCCCGTGTGGATCCTCGAGATGGCCAATTATAAAGCCGTTCTGAAGCGTTATCCAGGGCATCATCTTCTAACTTTGGAAGGAGGCGACGGCTAGGGTTCAGGAGGTTCTTGCTACACTTTGGGGGCGCTTCTTCACCGGTTTCATCATCATTCCCTTCCAAGGAGAGCCATTGGGGGAGCCTTCGACGACTCGATTCGGCGAGGTGGGCCTTAGGCTTGGAGGAAGGGATTCTTTGAAGAAGAAGGAGAAGTTCCCATAGTCTATCAACACGAAGCCTAAGGGGGTTTTCTTTATGGATTTCTTGCACTTATCTTCATTTATTTTGATGAACTTGTATTGCTCCATGGAGAGCTAAACCCCTAGTGGGTACTTGGACTTGTAAACCCTAGATTTCCTATGTTTCATAGACTTAAATGCTTTTATTCAATTTGAGTTTGAATTTGAGTTTCAATCTTGTTTGCTTAATTGTTTCTCCCTTAGAGTGACACTAGGGTTGAGGGCTAATCCAATCATCCTTTTGACGAGTGACCATCACCATTAGGATTAGATTAATCAAGATTGGAGGGGGTTGAGAGGGTGAGTTGAGAGGTAGCGACACGTCCCCTTTCCCCTCCGGTGTGGTTCTCCCTACCTTCTTATTCCAAGTATTACCTTCGATCTCAAAGAGAGTTAGGCGTTGAGAGAGGCCTTTCCGCCGGGACTTATTTCTGATTAGGGATCTTTCGCCTGGACCAAAGGGATTGATCTATAGTTGGGAATAGGGTTTACCACTTGGAATCCCTAGAGCATAGCGCAGTCATACGTGGTGTGAGGCGTCGAGAGTCTTCTCTCCGCCGGGACCTCGTAGGGGACTAGTCAAGGTTGACCTTAGATTTGGGACCTTGTATCTCTGGATTCCACGACTCTTGAAATCTCTATTGAATAAGAGTACTTGAAGTCTTGCACGTGAAACAAGGATTCTAGGGGGAGCATTGTCCGAGTACCCCATCTTCTTATTGATCTATTTCTCCGACCTAGCTTTCATTTTCAGCACTTTGTTTCTACTACTTTCTGATTTTATTTTCTTTCAACAACAATTGGTTTATCTTTGATTACTTAACAAAGTGTGATTGTTCTTACGTCTACTCCCTGTGGATTCGACTACCCACCCGTTTGGGTACTTTATTACTTCGACACCCGTGCACTTGCGGAGTACACACGCAAGGGTGTGTCACCAACTTACAGTCGTAAGCCATAACTGTAACTGCAAATTTAGAGAGGCTTACGGCCTAGTGTTAATGATAAGTGTCTAAATACCCCGTTTCGTAACGGTGCATAACTTGTACTTTCATGCATTATTTGAATAAATCTGGTGCCCTTTGATGTGTTTTTTATGTTTTTTCTATTTCAGGGCATCTACGAGCTGTCTATGTGAAGAGAAGCATTTAGAGGATGAAACTCGAGGCCAAGGAGCGAAGAAACGAATGTTAAACGAGCTACGGACGTCATTCGGGCACTCCTACACGAAACAGGCCTATTTAGGCCTGTTTTTGGGCCTGTGTGCGGGCTGTGTGTGGCCCGCATACCCTTGGCAGAAGGGTGTGCAGCCCAGTGTGCGGCCAGGTGTGCGGGAGCACACAAGCCCACACAGGGATACGGTATTTAAGCCCGTTTAGGGCTTTTTCGTCGAGGATCTTGCCACCGGCGCCTCCAAGCACCCCTATCCTCAAATTTCCATCGGAGGAGGTTGTTTTGGAGTGGAATCAAGTGGGAGAAGAGGGAAGAACGCGTAAATCTTTATCCTAGGGCTTGCCAAAGTGGATTCGGCAAGTTGCTCCATCATCCCTAGTCAACATCTTCAAGAGGGGAGTTCTTGCTTTGTTTGTGATAAATCTTATATCTTTTAGTTTTCCTTTGCTTGTAATATTGAACTAAACCTCCCAAGACCACCGGGTAACCGATGAACCTTGGGAGGAACACTTGTATTGGATGACATTTCTTTAGTTTAATGAATGCATGGATTGTTGTGTTTGGTTTCTTTCATTCTAATGTATGTTCATTCTACAATGGATGGATTCCGTAGAATTGATTATGAAGGATACTTGTTTGGCGGGATCCATTGTACCGGCGCACCGGAGGTTCCGGGCGCTGGTAGCCTCCCGCAGGTTTTAGAGTGTATTCTAGCACAATTGCTTTTGAAAAACTCTAACCAAGATTCGCTATGCCCAATGACATCGCGTGAGTATCCTTAGGATCAAAAAACTTGTACTGGATTATGGCTACACTACGGAGGTTCCGGGATAGTCGACTTCTGAGTCTAGGCGGACCAACTTGTTACAAACCATGCATGCATTATTTATTTATTTTATCATCCATACTTGTGTTCTTCCCGGGGGAATCCTTGCCTGGGGCCTTATCTTTGATACTGGTTTTCCCTCTACGTGCTTATTGCTTGTTGGTGGCTTGATTATTTTTATTGCTTTATTTTCATACTGAGTCTTATTATAACAAAACCCCTGTTTTAACTTGACTAAATAGCTAATCTAAGAGGAAGTAATAGTAGATCTCGGGACCCTAGGGAATACGACACTCTTGCGCTCGCACAAGAGGTATTACTTGACGACCCGTGCACTTGCAGCCGGGGAGCCGTGTGCCATCAGTTAACACGCCTTACGGGTTATAATCTCTATTCTTGAGCAAATGAACCGTCTTATGGGGTAAGCCTTACGGCCGTAAGAGCCCCATAAGAGAAATTCCAAAGAGACTTACGGCCCGACTTACGCCCGTAAGTCGGCCGTAAGAGTTAGGTTTAAGGCGCCACCAGCGACCTTTCCACTTCATTTTCTTCGGGTTTGCCACCATAGACCCTTGTTGCCGGCCATTTTTTTGTGCTCGCCTGCTCTCCCTGTTCTCCCTAAGCACTTAGGGACTCTTGCAGTCGTAGGACGGAGGAACTTTCGGCCGTTGTACTTTGAGGTATTTTAGTTTTTTATCTGTTTTTATTATCTTTCCTTCGATAAATTGTGCTTTCTCAATGATAAGAACGTGATATGATTGCTACAATGTGCTTGATTGTAATTTTGGAGCAACTGGGTTACACGGAAGGTGCTTACGGCTTAAGGCTTTGGGCTTACGGCCGTAAACACCCGGTTAAGATGAAAACCCGCCTTACGGCCTTAAGTACGGCCGTAAGGGGGTCGTAAGCTGTTTTGAATTGTTTTATTCAAGGAGTTTTCTGTATTTAACGTCCAAATTTGTAATGCAGAATGCCTAGAGCGAAGCAAGTCGCACATCGCCCATCGAAAAGGGCTCGAGCTAATGATGCAGGGCCTTTCACCCAGGTCCCACCTGGTGGACCCTCGTTTACCTCTCCACGCTTCCGAGAGCGGTATGACCGCTTGATGACGAAGTGTATTAGACAGTCGAGAGTTATCGACTGGGCCCTACTTTCTCAATTGGGATTAGACGAGGAAGTCTGCCGAATGGTGGGCGTTGGTCGGTGGGACAGGCTCCTATCGATCGAGAAACCGGTGTACCGAGACATCACCTGGAGGTGCTTAGCACCTTTAAGGTGGATCGGGGCCATGTCGGGTTCTCTCGCCTGAGCGCGATCAAGTTTCATCTATTTGGCGAGACCCGGCGACTGAGTTATACTCAGTTCGCTGTGCTGATGGGGCTATACGACGCAGAATACACTTCTACAGCCCCATATGAGGCACTGGAGATTGACCTCTCCCTTGGAGTCACAGCTACGACCATCTGGCGACGCTTGAGTCAGGGGCGGGATTACGAACCGGGCTTCGCAAAAGCCATATTTTTTATCCGGCCAGCGTACAGGTATATCGACGCTATTTTTGCACGGTCTATTGCAGGCCGATCAGACAGCACTTGAGCGGTGGGGCGCCAGGAGTTGTTCTACTTATTCAGCATGACCGAGAGCCGGCCTGTCCACCTCGGCTGCATCCTGGCGGACTTCCTCGCATATCAGGGCAAGCATGTCCACCTTAGCACTATATTTGTGGGCCCTTGCATCACGAGCTTAGTCCGGGTTCTGGGACTCATCGAGCGATTGGAGGGCAGTCGCACTGAGAGCACCCCAGCACCTCTGCGGTTCGAGATACTTCGGTCGATGGGGATGATCGTCCGGCGTGGGAGCAGAGACATCTTGACGCCTCCCCCCAATGCAGCTAGTCAGGATCAGGGCGGAGCAGCATGCACTTCGTGCTGACCAGAAGGCGATTCGAGAGTCAGTAGCGCGTATGGAGGCCGACCTCTACCGTACACTGGCGATGATCGAGCACCTCCTTCCCTCTGCTGCCCCTGCCCTGGTTCCTATATCTGAGCCAGCCCCTGCACCTGCCCCTATTCCTGATTCCCAGGCACCCCTCCAGAGGACACTCCTTCAGAGTTTTAGTTTTTATTTACTTTGCATTTCTGTTATTTTTTGTGTATTTTTTTACTTGGCAAGGGTTTGTCCTGCCATATTTTGTAGTATTTTTGATCTCTTAGTGGATTTTCAGTCATTTCTTATTTTTATTTTCTGCTTCTTTTAATCTTTCTTGAGCTTAATGTTCTACGTGATCGTGCAAGAATGTGTATACTCTAACCACCATCACCAATTATACAAGGGGGGTATTCGCTCGGTCTCTTTAGACTTGGAGTGGACCCCCCTCCACTGGAACCTCCCCAACAGGTGATTCTTCCCATCGTTCTTCAATGTCTCCATCATTTGTTCAAGGAAGTACTCGTGTTTCCAAACCTCTCTTTCATGTTGATTTTTAATGGCTTAGATGAGGGCAATTGATGGGTCACCCGAAAGTATACGGGGTCGTCAAGTAAACCTCGTGTGAAAACACGAGGATCGTATTCCTCGGGGCTAAGGATCTCCTATTACTCCCTCACTGCCTATTATCTAACCTAAAATCTTCAGTGAAAGGTCTTGAAACGAAACACGAAAATAAAGACAAGTGCGAGAAAGTAAACAATAAGCAAATGGGGCGATCAATATAATGTAAAGGCCTATGGGTGTGGATCCCCTTGGTGGGATTATCATGGTATATGGATAAAGAACAAAGGATGCTAGGGTGATTGAAACTGAAGGATTTCTAAAATAGTGCAACCTCAATTTCTCGGTGATTGAACCCTAATCCCATACAAATGCTAATAGGGATCTTTCCCAAACCAACATTCATACGATTGCAAAGCGTATAAGAAATCCCAAAATAAGAGTAAACTTATTTTAAGCTCACTCTTGAGATACGGAAGGCTACCAAATACCCAATCTCTCGGCGTATTGACACAAGAATCCCCTATTAATCCATTCAAGATCTACTACATGTGAGTAGGTCACATCTACATGCACAACTTGTAAAAGAACCATGGATTTCTCCTTGGAGTGGTTCTAAGCATGAAGAACAATGGATTAAATCTCAAACAACCTAAGAAATTAAATAAAACGTAATCGTCCAAAATACGTGATAAATTCCCCCCCAAGGTTTACCAACACCAGGTGGCCTTGGGATCTAGTGTGCCATCAACAAGAAATAAACAACAAGGTTGAGCAAAACACAAAGCAAACTCATAATCAAAACTCCCTAGATGATGTGGTGATGAAGAAGATGAAGTCTATGTCGATGAACGCTTCCACGCTCCTTAGATCCTTGATCCCCTTTCCGGTGATGGTTGCTCTCCTTCTTCACCTCAGACTGCTCTCCAATTGATCCCCAGAAAAATCCCCCAATTCGCTCTTCAAGAAAGCCCTAAAAATGTTCTTTTATACCCAAGAACCATACGGGCCCGTATATGGGCCGTATGGGTGTCGTGTAGGGCACTAGGTCCATAATTTCACGATCCATACGGCCTGCATACTGTCTGCACAGTTCTCTGGATAGTAACATGAAACGGGTTCACTTCTACAGTGCACATGGACCGCTTTCTTCTTTTTTTCGCCCAACATTGTATACTCGTGTTCCCCATGGCTTTGTGATACCCTACAAATCAAATAGCACATAATTAAATGCAAAAAGGGTATAAATTCCTCATAAACTACATGCTAGTTGTATGAAATACATATATAAAAATACTTACATTTAGACACTTATCAGCAATGTAAGATTTTAAGTGTGGGGGAGGGCTGTGCATGCTTATTCATTTCATACTAACTGACAATTGATACCCTAATATGATGTTTAAGGTGAGTTCAATTACGTCAAATTATCATGTGCTAGTGTAGTTGTTTTTAGACCCTAATGTTTTTCACTTTTTGCTCTATTCATTGTTTAAAGCCGTTAATTGCGCAACTCATCTATTACATTTCGTAATTGGATGTTTTTGTAAGTGATTATGTCTCCCAGTTGAGAAAAAGTAAAAGAAAAGACCAAAGTAGTGGAACAAAAGTATGTGTTTAATTTGAGTGCATAGAGGTGGAAATAGCTGCCCCTTCTGCTGTGTGCAGCTACTCTTCACAAGTAGGATATAATATAAGCCCTAGTAAGAGAAAGAGCTACCACTTAAGGTATGTGAAAGCTACCCCTCTCTGAAAAAGAGAAGAGAGAAAGAAGTACCTTTGGAAACAACTGCCACTCCTAAGTGTGAAAGCCGCTATTTAGGATCTGGAGATAAAGGGCTACCTTAGGTGTTGTGTGAAGCTACCATGTAGTGCTTTAAAATGTACGTCAAATATCATGCTGCTACTTAAGTGAAACAAATCGAGTACACACACACACTCATTGTCTTTGAATAGAGTTTCTCTGATTACTAGAGTCTAAAATTTTTACTGCACTTGTACTTTTAATTGACACTTATTGAACTTACCGGCTCATGTTTGCTTTAAGTCACTAACACCCTGTTTCTTTGCATTACAACTTGTCCTTATTGCTTGAGGACAAGCAAGACTTTAAGTGTGGGGGAGTTTGATATGTTTAGAATTGTGCGTATTTTATATATTGAATTGTATACTAGTTGAGTTAGTATTGGAGTAATTTAGTGGAATATGAGTCTAAATCGAATATAAATTGTCTTCGCAGGAACCAAGTGTGGATTAAAGCCTAAATAGAGCCAAAGCAAGTAAATGGGAATAAAAACATCGAAGATGGCACGATTTTGCACTAGCACTTGGAAGACTAGCACTTGTAAGATGATGTTGTGTTTGTGCAACCTCCTTCACTTGGGTTCTTGTAACCTAGATAGGAAAAAATGACACCCCGAGGACCACTTCTTGAAGCACATCACACCACTTATAGCGGTAACGAACCTTGAAATGGTGGGGAACCCCCTAATGAATTCATGAGGCACTTTTGTCTCTCGTCTATACACAATTGGTTTTTTTTTTTTTTTGACTAACATGAACTTTAGTCTTCATTTTGGAAGGGTAAATACACTGATCAGGCATAATAAAAAACCCAAATTATTTAGAAGATTATAAGTTCACATGAACATGCTCGTGTTTTTCTAGCTTTTGGCTTAGGAAACACTCTTTTTAGGAGCCCGAAACCTAAGTTAATTTGCTATTCAAGTAGAGGAGCATTCTCATTCTTATTGCTATACAAAACCCTTTTTATGACCACACTTGATTTCCCTTTTTACCAATTTAAAGAGAAAGACAGAAGCCCTCAGAAAACTCATTAGGAAGAAACCTAACACGTCGAGGTACGGTATCACTAAAATGGGTTAGCTACAAAGAGGGTCATCAAGGTTATCATTTAACCTAACCTAGATGTCCAAGGTCCAAGCTAGAAGGTACGTGATGGAATGCCGTGAATAATCAAAATTCATTAAGTACAAGGTTGTGTGCAAAGCTTAGCACCTATCATTGTCCTACTCTAATGTACACTTAGGTATCATCGCCATCATAGGTTACAATCATGCATAAATGTCATCAAAGTTCACCAAAACAGTCATGCACAAGTAATAAAAAAAATTCGATGCTAAAGAACATATGTGCATGCATGCCACCCCCCACTTAAAGTCGTACATTATCCCCAATGTACATGATCAGCAGCGCAAAACATAGGATATGTAATATAAAGCAGGAAACAGGGGTGAGTGCACTTCCCTGAGTTAGAGTGGTAGCACATGAATGGATACGATCATATAATCATCGTGCTCCTAATGATAGTAGCGAAGAGAAAATGATGGCCACGTCTATCCCTGCAAGGTAGAACGGGACATTAGATCAAGGCATCCATCATCATCACACAAAAATTATGAAAGAGCTAAAAATTAAAAAAAAAAACATGAGTTTGGAAGAGTTAGGCACTTTCCAACTTGAACTACAAAAGGAAATAAGACAAGGTAGTACAATGTGTGAGTACTCAAGCATAATTGTCTCAATTGTCGTCTCTTGGTGAGAACTTGTAAAGAAAAGATATATAAAAATGGATTTTCAAGTTTAAAACATTCTCACCTTCTTTAGCTTGGGTTTTAATAAAGATTTAAGCAATAAAAGCTAGAAAGATAAGAGAGAAAGTCACACCCAAAGCTTGATTGCAAAATTCGACGGTGTCATTGAAAACTTGATGAAAAGTGATAGATCGAAAAAATTAAAACTGAAAATGATAAGGGATTTCAAGATCAAGGTTAAGTTGGCAAAAGAGAGAGGGTTTCCTACACAAAAATTCACAAAAAACTGCACTAGAATCAGCCGAGTACCTTGGACGGTGCAGGCCAGTCCAAAATCGCCGCCACCTTAGCCCGATCCATTCGGACTTCACCCCGAGAAATGACGTACCCAAGGAACTTGATTTCCTGCTGAGCGAAATGACACTTCTCCAGCTTCACATATAGCTGATGCTCCCTCAATCTTGATAGTACCTGCTTCAGATAAACAAGGTGATCCTCCATGGATTCACTATAAATGACAACATCATCCAAGTACACCACTACAAACTCCTCGATGTAATCCGAAAACACCTGATTCAATAAGTGGCAGAAAGTTGTCGGAGCATTAGTCAAGCCAAATGGCATTACAAGGAATTCAAACGAACCATAGCGTATCACACACGCCGTTTTGGACTCGTCTCCCTCTGCAATTCTGACTTGCCAGTACCCTGAGCGCAGATCCAGCTTGGAAAAATATGTTGCCTTCGCCAAGCGATCGAACAAGTCCTGTATGAGAGGAATTGGGTACTTGTTTTTGACCGTGATCTTGTTCAAAGCCCGGTAGTCCACGCACAGTCGAAGAGCGCCATCCTGCTTCTTCTGGAACAATACCGGTGCACCATACGGAGCTTTTGACGGCTGAATGAAGCCACTATCAAGAAGCACGGTCAGTTGTCTCCTTAGTTCCGCCAACTCCAACGGAGACATACGATAGGGAGCCCGCGCAGGGGGTTTGCAGCCCGGCATTAACTCAATCTGGTGATCTATTGCCCGCCGGGGTTGGAGTTCACGGGGTAGTTCCGGTGGCATCACGTCTTGAAACTCCGTCAAGACTTCTGCCACTGCTGAGGGTATATCACTCACCAGATCATCCTGCATTTCTAATAGAGCAACAACATATGTGGGCTCTCCATGTTTGAGCCCTTGCACCACCTGGTGCGCAGAAAGCATCGGTTCCTTCCCTTTCTTCTCGTTTGCAGCCACTCCCGCTACAAAGCATGGGTTCTTCTCATCCATAATAAGAAGACCACCCAAATGTGGAACAACAGCGGCCTTCACAGACTTGAGGAACTCCATCCCCAGTATCAGCTCAAAATCATCTAATGTGACCGCCAGCAGATCAATCTTCCCTTGCCATCCACCCATGTGAACGGTTACGCCAGAGATCTTCCCAGTCACCGCCAGTGCCTGAGAGTTGACTGCTTTCACTCGGCTCGTGTGCTTCCCTACGCTCAGTCCCAACCGAGTGGCCACATCCTTTCTGATGAATGTTTGAGTTGCGCCTGTGTCCACCATCCCTGTTATGGCCTTTCCATTCAGGGTCAGCTCCACATAGATAAGGGAATTCACCCCCCCCGTCACCCTTGACAGTCTTCAAGGCACCCAACAGTTGTAAAGGACTCACTCTTGCTGGGTCCTCGGAATTACTTTCTGGTTCATTTCTAAACGCGGACAACTTCTCGCGCTTAGGGCAATCCTTTGCCATATGTGGTCCTTTGCAGATGAAGCATCCACTCATCTTGCCTGAACCACTCGCTGCTTTCCCATCATCCCTGGGTCTATTCCATCTAGCCTGGCCGTTGGGCTTCCTCCTCTGGAACCCATCTCCGGCCTTCTCTCAACTGGCTTCTTGTCTTTGGATTTGAACTTCGCCTTCTCACCCTCTCCACCAGGTAAGGTTCGCAAGTCCACCAGTGCTTCAGCTACAATGATCGCGGAGGTAAGGTCCTTCGCGCCCTGTCTCCGTACCTCGATCTGGGCCCAACTCTGGAGTCCCGTAAGGAAGTTAAACAATTTGTCCTCCTCGGACATGTCCCTGATATCTAGCATCAAGGATGAAAACTCCTTCACGTACTCCCAGACAGTGCCTGTCTGCCGTAGCTTCTTCAGATTTGTACGAGCTACCCAAGCAGTGTTGCCAGGCAAGAATTGCTCCCGCAATTCCTTCTTCAACTCGACCCACGAGTTCGAACTTGTCCGACCCGCCTGAGCGTCTTCTTGCTGACGAGTTCGCCACCATAGCTTCGCATCGCCAGTAAGGTACATCTCGACCAACGGGACTTGCTCATGGCCCAGTACCCTTGCAGCCTTGAAATACTGATCCATGTCCCAAAGAAAGTTCTCCAGTGTCTTGGCACTCCGTGCGCCATCAAATGGGGAAGGTTCGGGAACCTTCACTCTCGTGGGCGCCTCCCACGAGACCGGTGTAGTGCTAGCTTCCTTGAGTTGGCCGACCTCGGCCTCCAGCGACTGTACCTTCGTCTTCAAGATCTCAATAGTCGCCTGGCTCTCGCGGTATCCGACCGCAAGATCTTCTACCATCTTCGACAGGTTCTCGAGCTGATCATCGACACTCCCGACGACGTTCTCCAAGCGCTCTGCTGTCTCTTTAAGGCGATCCAAACGATCCTTCTTGCTAGTCGTCATCTCCACCGTCTTCACCTGTGTGTCTTCTCGCGCTCCGCTTCAAGCCACAAACTCGTAGCTCTGATGCCAGCTGTCACGGCCTCAATCGATCACCATAGCGACAGGTCAGTCTTTCCTTGCAAGAACAGTTAGTGAATCCTGTTTGCATTACAAAGCACAGCGAAAATAAGAAGAAGCGAGCAAATCCGGAAAACCCCTCGGTACGAGAAACACGACACAATGAAACCCATTTTGAGAGAGAAAAACATAAAACTCTCTTAGATTGAGAAATGTTTACAACCATGGCCAAAACCAACACCAAGTGACCCTAATACAAGAGCTACCCCAAATCCAAGGTTGATTGAGCCCCATGCCCAATACCGGTCTGGCGTGAATTCCCTGACTTCACTTAGCTTGCAGTGTCCTCTGACTCGACTGTAGCTTTAATCAGCCACCCTTGGTCACAGCGCATAGCAGTACCGGTCACGCGCGGTAATACCGCGTGCCATCCTCGCCCCTGGCTCGGCAACGCTCCCGGCCACGTGCCTACTTGCATACGCCTGTGTAAAGCCTTGTCAGATCCGGAATCAGCTCTCGGTCAACCGGTCTGATCAAGTGTCCCGCCCCGCCTAGACTTGCTAGAGATCCAACACTCTACATGATGAAGTCCTGCGACACTTGACTCTTGGCAAGGGGCGCGCCTGCCCCACGCGCTCATCGGCCACGCGCACGCCCACGGTCCAGCGCGCGCGGTCCTCACGGTCTCAGCCCATGATCATGCGGGGTGTTTCACCCGCCCTTGGTCCCGACACAACACAAGCGCCGCGCCACCTGCGCGCGCTACAAAATCCACGCAGCTGTGCGCCCTCGTGACTTTGTCTATGTGATACTGTATGCCCGCTGACCAAGTGTAAGGTCATCAACCCTTACACTTGGCTACTAAAGAAAACCCTAAATTATTTTATCCTACATAAGGCCACAGAGTGTATTTAGGGAAATCCTTCGCTGTCGTGGTTAGGCTTTTGAGTTTGCAAGCATGAAAGGATAAATCATACACAAAAGAATGGAAATATATAGGCACATACTAAACCCAACCCATGACAAAGATTCATGGCCAAAACGTGATGAACATCCTGTCATCCCACCTGAACCAATAAATAAGAGGAGGGTTAGGAAAACGTTTCTTAGGAGAAAGGAAGAGGGGGAAAATGTTGGCTTCACAGAGGCAAGGTTAGTAAGAAAGGTGTTTGCATGACATGCAGCTTGTGTGGTGCAACAGAACACAATAAAAGATACCGTGGAGTTCTAGTTAGTGCAAATGTAAACTTATTAGTTGTGAAATCAATTTGCTTGCCTCACTACCTTATCTTCCTTATTCGACAGAGAAACAAAACTAATGCAAGTGGTGCAACACATGAAGAACCAACAAACACTGCTCATACTACTGTATCTCGAGCAACTCTGCAATGGTAAGTTCATGTCCTTCTTCCAGGAAATTGTATTTATTTTAAGTTGGTGCCATAGCACTTAACTGTAAATTGAAATTGGGAAGGATGACACTTTGGGAACAAGCTCTTCAAATAGGAAGGACTCAATAAGGCAACATGGGATGACAGATGTGAGTAATGCAGCCATTAGTTTTTACTACAATGATTTGTTTTTTTCTTTTTTGCATGCTAACAAATGTGCTTGTGTGAAGTTCACATTGTCATTGTTTTAAATATTCAATGGTGCCTATTGTTTGCAGAGTGTTATGGTACCTGTCCAAAACACTTATGAAGCAACATGCCCATCCCAAGTTTTAGATGACCCCTCAGCACAGGTTAATGATGCTGCAAACTGCTTAGACTCTCTACAAACCCTTGTTTGTATGTAACTTATCCATGTATTGTGTTACAATTTTGGCTGAGTTCCTATACTTCTTTCTTCTTTTTTTGTGCAGGGTTTTCATGTACAGACAATGTACACAGAGACAAAGCCAAGTTATTTGGTGATGCAAGAATCAAAAAGTGGACAAGGGAAACAAAAAAAGTCAAATACAAAACAAAGACAGGGTCCAATGGCTCAACATGGAGTAAATTCAACGATCAGATCAAATAGGGGAGAAGGGAGACAAAAAAGGTCAAAGACAAAGGATGGCAAGGAATGTAACAGGGCAGGAGATGCTGAGAAAAAGAGAAGAGTATGGGTGCCCCCAGGAGTTGGAGCCCCAACTAGTGCATCTGACCCAAACAAAAGAGCAATTTGAGTGGGAGTTTGTTTACTGTTTCTGAATTTTATTGTTTTTGAGACACTTCCTTAGATGGTTGGAGGGTTTTTTTTCTTTTTTTTAAGCAATGATTGAGTGAAACTGCATCTATACAAAATATGCAAGCATTGACCAATTTTGTACATTTATGTAGTGTCATTGCTTGTGTTAATTTTTTTATCTGACCTGAATATTATACTCCTGTCAAAGTATTGGATTAATGTAAATCGACTCTAGAGCTGCAGTTGCAGCTTTGGTTTATGTTACTATCATGTTGAAGTTAGTGAATTTACAGATCTTGTGTTCCCTTTGTTAGTGGTTTGAAGCCTGGATGTATATTCAATTATATCATTTCTCACCATTGCCACTCACACTTAACTTACAAGCATTAGATAAAATATATACCCCATCTGCAGCAATGGAAAAGAATATAATTAAGGAGGAAAAAAACTTTTACATTGATAACTAAAATAGAAGAATCTTAATTAATTGATAACCATATAATATAAACACAACATAGCAGTAATTACTGGTAATTACCACATAATACAAACACAACATAGCAGTAATTACTGGTAATTGTCACTAATTACTAAAAAATCATACAGGATCACAAAAAGAATACAAGCAATCCAAACACTTTCCTGGTAATTGGCAAATAATACAAACACATCAGACAACTAAGGATTATAATACTAATTGTCTTTATACAACAAGTCCTATTTGATGGTTAGAACTCTCCGGTGACACCAAACCCTATACTTTCCTTCTGCCACTCATTCTTCAGCGTTCGAATGGGCAAGAGAAAGCCTATCCTCCCCGCAATGGCATAGATCAACTAGTCTTCCTTGGTGGCTGCAACGATGGTCTCTGGAGGATGAAAGGGGCTTCGGTGACATGTGGAGGAGAAGAGTTGCTCATCGGTGGAGGTGGGAAGGAGGAAAGAAAGAACTGGGCCAAAGGGGGGTTTTTCTGGTGATGTGGAGGCTAATGTGGCAAGCAAGGATGCCTCATCTCACTTTGTTGACATGGACACGCCACCCTAGCAAACACCATCCAACGCATTGGCGGAGTAATAAGCTCCGCCATCCATGTCAGCATCACATAACCGGAGTCCATCTCGTGACCTACTGGTG
Source organism: Dioscorea dumetorum (assembly GCA_902712375.1). Lineage (NCBI taxonomy): Eukaryota > Viridiplantae > Streptophyta > Magnoliopsida > Dioscoreales > Dioscoreaceae > Dioscorea > Dioscorea dumetorum. Next base: position 131,240 of record CACTHL010000615.1, read on the forward strand.
AAAAAGAATTAACGTTGGGTAACCATTTTGATTCAAATCAAAGTTTGGACACCAAAAAGAAACTTGCCCAAAGTTTGGTTACCACCCAAAAAATTTACCAACACATAGCATGAAACCAAATGACAAACCATGCATTCATTGAATTAAAAGTACATCATCCAATACAAGTATTCCTCCCACGGTTCACCGGTTTCCCGGTGGCCTTGGGAGGTTTAGTTCGACATACTAAAGAAGGAAAATTCACACAATGAAAGATACATCAATAAAATACCAAGAACTCCCTCTTGAATGTGTCGACTAGGTGCGATGAAGAAACTTGCCGAATCCGCGTCGACAAGCTCTAAGATGAAGATCTTCGAGTTCTCCCATCTTCTCCCACTTGAATTCTCTCCAAAACGACCTCCTTTGATGAAGATTTGAGCGTGGGGGTGTGACACACCCTTGCGTGTGTACTCCGCAAGTGCACGGGTGTCGAAGTAATAAAGTACCCAAACGGGTGGGTAGTCGAATCCACAGGGACTAGACGTAAGAACAATCACACTTTGTTAAGTAATCAAAGATAAACCAATTGTTGTTGAAAGAAAATAAAATCAGAAAGTAGTAGAAACAAAGTGCTGAAAATGAAAGCTAGGTCGGAGAAATAGATCAATAAGAAGATGGGGTACCCGGACAATGCTCCCCCTAGAATCCTTGTTTCAAGTGCAAGACTTCAAGTACTCTTATTCAATAGAGATTTCAAGAGTCGTGGAATCCAAAGATACAAGGTCCCAAATCTAAGGTCAACCTTGACTAGTCCCCTACGAGGTCCTGGCGGAGAGAAGACTCTCGACGCCTCACACCACGTATGACTGCGCTATGCTCTAGGGATTCCAAGTGGTAAACCCTATTCCCAACTATAGATCAATCCCTTTGGTCCAGGCGAAAGATCCCTAATCACAAATAAGTCCCGGCGGAAAGGCCTCTCTCAACGCCTAACTCTCTTTGAGATCGAAGGTAAAACTTGGAATAAGAAGGTAGGGAAAACCACACCGGAGGGGAAAGGGGACGTGTCGCTACCTCTCAACTCACCCTCTCAACCCCCTCCAATCTTGATTAATCTAATCCTAATGGTGATGGTCACTCGTCAAAAGGATGATTGGATTAGCCCTCAACCCTAGTGTCACTCTAAGGGAGAAACAATTAGGCATACAAGATTGAAACTCAAATTCAAACTCAAATTGAATAAAAGCATTAAAGTCAATGAAACATAGGAAATCTAGGGTTTACAAGTCCAAGTACCCACTAGGGGTTTAGCTCTCCATGGAGCAATACAAATTCATCGAAATAACTGAAGATAAGTGCAAGAAATCCATAAAGAAAACCCCCTTAAGCTTCGTGTTGATAGACTATGGGAACTTCTCCTTCTTCTTCAAAGAATCCCTTCCTCCAAGCCTATGGCACACCTCGCCAAATCGAGTCGTCGAAGGCTCCCCCAATGGCTCTCCTTGGAAGGGGATGATGATGAAACCGGTGGAGAAGCGCCCCCAAAGTGTAGCAAGAACCTCCTGAACCCTAGCCGTCACCTCCTCCCAAAGTTAGAAGAAGATCCCCCCAATAACGCTTCAGAACGGCTTTATAATTGGCTATCTCGAGGATCCACACGGGCGTGTGGATAAGCCACACGGCCGTGTGGAAATTCCACACGCCCATGTGGATTTTCTGTCTTGTGGAATTTTGCTTGTTGGTCCCCGATTTCGCCCATTTCTTCTCCTGAGGTCACACGAACGGACACACGCCCATGTGAAAGGTCATGTGGTATTCCTTGATGATGAAAAACCCTTGGAGAGCTTTTGAAATCTTTGAACAAATCCGAACAAGCGAGCATGACTGCCTTCGTGTCCTTCTACAAGAATTGTCTTGAAGCCTTTAGAAGTTGGCACATACCCCCTCGTTTGAACCCGATTTGTGTCTTGAACTTCGTATTTGCACAAAAGAGCTCCACATAGCACCATTATGACCTAATCTTGCTTTTCTTCGCATAAACCTTCTTCACAACCCTAATTGCATGAAAGAACACAGAAACACACGAAATGAGAAATATAACCTGAAAAATGTGATGCTCATGCAGGGAAAAACATCTCAAATTATATATACATGCAAGCACTTATCAGGGTGTTTGGAGGCGTCGGTGGCAAAAGTCTCTTCAGAAAAACCCTAATCGGGCATAAATGCCCCGACTGGTGTGCACACCCCTCTGCCAGGGGTGTGTGCCCTGTGCACAGCCCGCACACTGGCCCTAAAATGGGCCTAGTTCTGTAGGAACGCTTGGGTGCCCTCCGGAGCTCGTTTATCCTTCGTTTCTTCACTCCTCGGCCTTGATTTTCAAGTTGTAAACACTCCTCTCAACGTAACTGGTCCGTGGATGCCCTGAAATAAGAAAAACAAAAAAACACATCAAAGGGCACCTGTTTTATTCAATTAATGCATGAAAGTATAAGTAGTTCACCGTTACAAAACGGTGTATTCAGACACTTATCAACAGCAGGTCTTGAGACGTGATAGTGCTTGGCAGATCTATTCTTGCATTTACATTTGAGTAGTGTGTGATTCATAAACATTGTTGTCATGCATAAGATGGATCTACTAGAACCTATGTTTATGTATTTCCATTTTGGTCTTGTAGAATCTTGATTGGTTCAGTTAGGACCTTAGGTTATATGAGCTTTACTCGCAGTGATTGGGGGAGACTATGATTGTGTTCATGATCATTGCTGTTTTGATTTCCAGGGATATATATATACCTGGTGTGAGTATGTTGATCTTGTACAGGGTTGTGGTTGAATACCTTAGATTTAAAGTATTATTGTTGTGATGTTAATATTGTACAGGTAACACGTTAGCCTTGGGTTGTCGTAGCGGTACTGCCGTGGGTCGGGGCGTGACACTACTTTAGTGGTATCAGAGCCAGGTTTCATGATTGGGTCGTTATAAGGTTTCATGATTGGGTCAGTATAACGTTTCATAATTTGGTCAGTATAAGGGTTCAAGATTGGGTCAGTAACCAGTTTAGAAATCTGACCCTGCGCCCGCAAAATCTGAGAAAGTCTCTGGATGCCTTGCGGGCAACCTTGCGCCGCAAGGTCACCCGCAAGGCATCGCGATTTGATAACTTTAAAGGTTTTAGGGCATTTGGAAAGAGGGGACTTCGTCTACTCTTCTAGGGCCGGCGCCCCACCTTCTTTGCCGCCCATTTCCGGCGATCTACGGCGCAATCTTCACCAAGAGGGAGGCACACATCGTAGGAGAAGGTTTGGAGGGAAGATCCAAGACATCAAGGCGTATTTTGAAGGTCTTCATCCATTCAAGGGTTTCCAAAGATAGAGGGAGTGTTTCTTCCTCCTTTTCTTGTTTATTTGCTCCTTGAACTTGTATGAGTGTTCCTCTTTCATGAGGAACTAACTTATTTGTGGCTTGAACATGATGAACTTTAGGGGTGTTTGTTTGTAATTTAGAGGATCATCCTTGTGATGTATTGTTGTATGTTGTATTTCTTTTATGGAATCTTGTAGTTTGTGGTTCATGTTTGGTGTATTTTAATTCCTTGGTATGCATGAGAACTCGGTGTGCCATTTCTAGGAAATGCTAGGTTGCATGACCATTTCCCTAGTATTAGACTCACCAAGCTTGAAACGGATTCATGTATGAATACACCGTGACCATCGGGTATTTCGCACCCCTCCAACCATTAGGGATGAACATAGATATTGTGTTTGACCTTAATTAGAGATTTCCCTAAGTTTATTGCAATCATGGAGGATTTGGGCGGATGTGATTTCGATCCAATACTTCTACCGGATTAGGGGTTGATCGCCGTGACCATCGGGGTTGACCTACTTTGGGAGTCTCTTGGCCCATCTACCATCTCAACATTTCATCCTAAATTCAGAACCTAATGACAACCCTAGGGGAATTCATTGTCCAAATCACCTCTTTGTGTGTTTGATTCTCCCTTGTTTGCTAAATGTGTGTAGTAGTAGCCCGGATTTCATTTTAGTAGTTTTTTATCTATTTGCAATCATTGTTTATCTTTTGAAGTGTTAGACTAGGAAATAGACGAAAGGGGAGTAATAGTAGCTCCTTGGCCCCGTGGAATACGACCCCTGTGTCACGCACAGGGTATTACTTGGCGACCCCGTGCACTTGCGGGATACCGATCACAACTCCTAAGGCAATTAAAGCTTTTAGGGCTCATTGGGCTACCAAAGGAAGGCAGCCTACCTATTAGGAGTACCACGATTTTATGGAGTATTGGAGGGCTTTTGGGGGTCAGGGTCAGGCAGACACAAGGCCTACCCCAGCACCTCCAGTGCCAGTGGTTCAACATGCTCCAGTAGAGGCCAGTGGATCTAGTCAAGCCTTGGCTTTGTCTACACTTCTGAAAGAAGCCCGGTAGCTTGGTTGTGGTTCTTTTGATGGCACAAGTGATGCCATGATTGCTAAGGAGTCAGTCAAGAGGGTAGTTGCTACTTTTGATGACATGAATTTAGGTCCTGAGATAAGACTCAAGGAGGCTACCAGACTACTTGATAGCCGAGCTCGAATTTGGTGGGTGATACGGCCCTTGCGTAACCGCAAGTGCACGGGTCGTATAAGTAGTAAAATGTGCCCTTAGGGTCGGATAGTCATATCCACTGGGACTGGTGTAGCTTCTAGTACTAACGTTCTGCTTAATATCTAATCAATTGAAGAGAGATGGATTTGACTCTAGGTTGGATTCAAGGTGATTGAGAAAAGGGATTGCACTAAGGGAAATGTGAGGATTGGCTCGATGGAGGAGATGGGGCCCCGGGGTTGGATTCCTGACGTTCACTAACTCGGTCTTTCTCAGCATCTATCAGAGATGTCTTCAGTTCTAAATCTAGTTATGCTATATGAATGAAGCTTACAATGCTGTTGAATCCTAAGTTGAGATCTTACTGCTTGCAACTATCAGTAATGATTCACAAGCCAAGATAAGAAAACCAAACTTCCAAGATTTCAACCACTAAACAACAATCAAGATAGCCAATAACCAAAATTTATTTCAACGAACAAGACATTCATAAATGCTGCAAGTAGAGTAAACAAGTTCAAGCTACAACGTCAGACAAACCACCCTGGGGCTCCTTTAAGAGTCTAGCCCCTCATGACATTAAACAACAAGGTAATTGCCAAAGAAATTAAAATACAAGAAGTTGAAAACTCCCTAATTTTTTGCATCCTTGCGGTTGTCAGGGGATCTATGATGTCTTGGAATCTCCTCCCGATCGGCCTACCATACGGGCGACATTCCCTTGGTGAAGATGAGGACGGCGCCCCAAAGTTCTCCCTTTCTTCTTCCCTTGATTCGCAGCCAAAAAGTCCCCCAAAAACCTAAGTTTTTGGGGTTTTAATCTTTTCCCGATGTAAGCACGGGCGTGTTGAAGCCGTGCAGATTACGGCAAAATAAAACTCCTTAAACTCAAATTCTTGTAATCTGCACGGGGTACAGCATGGGCGTGCTTAGGCCGTGCTGATGGGTTACACGACCATACTTAGCGAACTCAGACTGTGTTGACTTTGGCTGAATTCTCCTGCAATCTGCACGGGGTACAACACGGGCGTGCTTAGGTCGTGTTGAGCTTGATGAGGTTTCTTCTAAGTCCTTTAGGTTCTAAAATCATTCCAAAACACTTCTTCTAGCTTCAGGACTTTGATATCTGCATGGAAAACTAAGAATACCCCCAAACTTGGAGAATTACAGCCGATAAATTCAACAATTATGAGAGTAAGATATAAAATATATGTCTATGAAATGCACTCATCAAATACCCCCTAACTTGAATTGTTCCTTGTCCTCAAGCAACCTTAATTCCCTAATAAAATTATGAGTGCATGACCTTTGATCTCAACAAATTTAGAGAGTTACTGAATCTTAAGGAGCCTCTAAGAACTAGTGTCTTAGACAATTGAAAGCTTATGAAAAATTTTAGTTTTACTCTGTATTGCCGTGTGTGTGTGTCGCCTCATGAAGTATGTCAAAACTGTTCGTGAGGGGGTCTAGTGCATGCTATTACTTTTCACTTTTTTCAACGTTGACTCCTAAACTAGGTAGTAGCTTCATACACCCTAGAGGCAGCCATTTCACTTGGTAGGTCATCAAAAATGACATTTGTGATGCCTAAAATCCGACTACTCAAGTGCGGCTTTCGCTTTTTCTAAAGTGATAGCTCTTTCTACCATCTTTCACACAAAATTTGAAAGGGCATCCAAAAAGGAATCTGACTTGTCACAATTCTTTTCTTTTTCTCATTTTTAAATTTCTTTGCATATTCCATTTTATTATTTGCGTTTGGAGTCAAAAACTAATTGTTTCACAAGCTTTACAACTAGTCCTTCCTCTAACAGAGTGACAATACAACAAAGGCTAAGTGTTCAGATTAGGGTTTCCAAAGTAAGAGCAAAATAAAACTTTAAGTTCAACAAAAGTGCACTAGTATGCTCAAAAACTCCCAGCTTAGCAATTCTCAACCAAAAATTTCATAGATCGTCCTAAGTCATGCACAACATCTAAACATATTAATACACAAGTACACAACCCTACCCTACACTTGAATGAATCATTGTCCTCAATGTTTAAAAATATAACATGCAATGCAAAGAAAAATATTTCAAGTAAAAGTGAAGTGAGAGTTGGGGAATGTTCACCAAGTTAAAGGAGAGGTGCCGGCGAATAATTCCATGTCACACAAGGGCGTGTATTGATCACCATCTAGGGAGAGGCCTTTTGATACAACCAGCAAGAGAGACATTCATACCTCCTGAGGTAAGTATGCAAGCATTAGAGAGACAAAAAGATAAATAAAAGAAACTCACTAAAAAGAGATCAGTTTAGTAGGGGACTCCCCTTGCTAACTGACTCAAAGAGAACCAAAGATAACAAAAATAAAAGCAAAGTACAACGATAGAAAAGAAAAATAGAACAAAGACACGGAAAATAAAAATCCGGCGCTCTCAGAGTCGGAGTTAGACTCCGATGGAAGGTCAGTGGTGTCGACTCCCACACTCCTGGAAGAAGATGTGCCAGCAGCATAGGGAAGAGGGAGAGAGAGCGTGACATCGAGATGGCTGGAGAGACGCTGCATGCTCCGAACCATCCAACGACGGAAGGAAGAGGACCCAACTGGAGGAGAGTCTGGGATACGTGTGGAGGTGTGATAAGTGCTTGCATGTACATATAATTTGAGATGTTTTTCCCTGCATGAGCATCACATTTTTCAGGTTATATTTCTCATTTCGTGTGTTTCTGTGTTCTTTCGTGCAATTAGGGTTGTGAAAAAGGTTTACGCGAAGAAAAGCAAGATTAGATCATAATGGTGCAATGTGGAGCTCTTTTGTGCAAATACGAAGTTCAAGACACAAATCGGGTTCAAACGAGGGGGTATGTGCCAACTTCTAAAGGCTTCAAGACAATTCTTGTAGAAGGACACGAAGGCAGTCATGCTCGCTCGTTCCGATTGGTTCAAAGATTTCAAAAGCTCTCCAAGGTTTCCCATCATCAAGAAATGCCACTTGACCTTTCACATGGGCGTGTGTCCGTCCATGTGACCTCAGGAGAAGAAACGGGCGAAATCGAGGATTAGTATGAAGATTTCACAAGGCAGAAAATCCACATGGGCGTGTGGAATTTCCACACGGCCGTGTGGAATTTCCACACGGCCGTGTGGACTATCCACACGCCCGTGTGGATCCTCGAGATGGCCAATTATAAAGCCGTTCTGAAGCGTTATCCAGGGCATCATCTTCTAACTTTGGAAGGAGGCGACGGCTAGGGTTCAGGAGGTTCTTGCTACACTTTGGGGGCGCTTCTTCACCGGTTTCATCATCATTCCCTTCCAAGGAGAGCCATTGGGGGAGCCTTCGACGACTCGATTCGGCGAGGTGGGCCTTAGGCTTGGAGGAAGGGATTCTTTGAAGAAGAAGGAGAAGTTCCCATAGTCTATCAACACGAAGCCTAAGGGGGTTTTCTTTATGGATTTCTTGCACTTATCTTCATTTATTTTGATGAACTTGTATTGCTCCATGGAGAGCTAAACCCCTAGTGGGTACTTGGACTTGTAAACCCTAGATTTCCTATGTTTCATAGACTTAAATGCTTTTATTCAATTTGAGTTTGAATTTGAGTTTCAATCTTGTTTGCTTAATTGTTTCTCCCTTAGAGTGACACTAGGGTTGAGGGCTAATCCAATCATCCTTTTGACGAGTGACCATCACCATTAGGATTAGATTAATCAAGATTGGAGGGGTTGAGAGGGTGAGTTGAGAGGTAGCGACACGTCCCCTTTCCCCTCCGGTGTGGTTCTCCCTACCTTCTTATTCCAAGTATTACCTTCGATCTCAAAGAGAGTTAGGCGTTGAGAGAGGCCTTTCCGCCGGGACTTATTTGTGATTAGGGATCTTTCGCCTGGACCAAAGGGATTGATCTATAGTTGGGAATAGGGTTTACCACTTGGAATCCCTAGAGCATAGCGCAGTCATACGTGGTGTGAGGCGTCGAGAGTCTTCTCTCCGCCGGGACCTCGTAGGGGACTAGTCAAGGTTGACCTTAGATTTGGGACCTTGTATCTCTGGATTCCACGACTCTTGAAATCTCTATTGAATAAGAGTACTTGAAGTCTTGCACGTGAAACAAGGATTTTAGGGGGGAGCATTGTCCGAGTACCCCATCTTCTTATTGATCTATTTCTCCGACCTAGCTTTCATTTTCAGCACTTTGTTTCTACTACTTTCTGATTTTATTTTCTTTCAACAACAATTGGTTTATCTTTGATTACTTAACAAAGTGTGATTGTTCTTACGTCTACTCCCTGTGGATTCGACTACCCACCCGTTTGGGTACTTTATTACTTCGACACCCGTGCACTTGCGGAGTACACACGCAAGGGTGTGTCAAGTTTTTGGCGCCGTTGCCGGGGAGTTAGGCGTTTTAGGAATTTTTACACTTTGTTTCGCTAGTCATTTTTCGTACATTCTATCTCACATTTCTTTTACTTCCATCGTTCTGACTTCACTTTCTCTTCTTGATTTCAGCCCCGGGTTATGACCCGTGGACATCCTTCGACATTAGTGGAAGGTGATCCGGAGATAGAGAGGAGATTGCACGAGACGGGGAAGACAACCCGACTTGGAACAGTTTGATCGAGCTGAGATAGAAGTTGAAGAGTCCGTAACCATGGCTGAACGAGAATGAGCAACGGCGGACCCTTTTTCGATTTTGCTCGGTCGTCTATTCGTGGTACACAATCAAGCATAGTCAGGCCACCAATTTCAGCTCATAATTTTGAGCTTAAGCCGGGGTTTATTCAGATGGTCCAACAGTCCGCACGGTTTAATGGGTTAGCGAGATGAAGACCCAAACAATCATATAGAAAATTTCTTGGAAGTGTGCGACATGTTGAAGATCAATGGAGTTACGGACGACGCCATCGGATTGAGAGCCTTCCCATTTTCCTTGAAGGGGAAAGCAAAACAGTGGTTGCAATCTTTACCTAGAGCATCAATTACCACTTGGGAAGAAATGGTTGAGGCCTTCCTTGCCCGATATTTCCCTCCTGGGAAATCCGCCAAGCCGAGAAATGAAATTTCTTCCTTCATGCGATCGGAATTGGAGTCTCTTTTCGAGACATGGGAAAGGTTCAAGGACCTTCTGCGCAAATGTCCTCAACATGGGTTCCCGAGTGGATGGTCATCCACACCTTCTACAATGGATTGAACCCAAGCACAAGACAGCTACTTGATGCCGCGGCGGGGAGGTACCTTAGGAAGCAAGACCCCCGAAGCTGCCCGCCAACCGATAGAAGAAATGGCTATGAATAGCTATCGGTGGAATGCTCGAGACAAGAGGAAAGTGGCGGGTATTCATGAAGTTGATGCGGTGACATCTCTAGCGGCTCAAGTTGAAGCATTGAGCAAGAAGTTGGACACTTTGGCAGGCCCATCTAGAATAGCTGCAGTGATGAATTGTGATAGTTGTGGAGGAGGGCATGTTTCTGCTGATTGCCCTATTTCTATGGTCGGAACAGCACCTGTTGAACAGGTTGATTTCGTGGGGAATGCTGGACGAGGTCAAGGAAACCCCTATAGCAACACCTACAATCCGGGGTGGCGAAACCACCCGAACTTTGCATGGAGCAATCAAGGGCAACAAAGGCCCTCTGCACCCCCCGGATTTCAGCAATCCCAACAACCAAACATGGAGGGCCGAGTTTCAGGGCTTGAGAACCGAATGACAGACTTGGAAAAGGCGTTGACCAAGTTCATTCAGTCCTCAGACACGCGCTTTCAAGGCGTGGAGAGTACACTTCGCAATCACACCGCTTCCCTACATAACTTGGAAAATCAGGTGGGGCAGATTGCGAAATCGTTATCTGAACGACCACAAGGAAGTCTCCCGGGAAATACAGAGACCAACCCAAGAGAGCAGCTGAAAGCAATCACTCTTAGGAGTGGTCGTGAGGTTGAGGGTAGACTTCCCACTGAAGAGGTTGTTCAAATTCCTGCTAAGGAGACAGACAAGGAAAAGGGTAAGGAAAAGGAGGTAGCACCTGCACCATACAAACCAAGGATTCCTTACCCTTCAAGGCTGAAGAATGATCAAAATGATGAGCAGTACAAGAAGTTTTTGGGCCTTTTCAAGCAGCTGCACATTAATATCCCTTTTGTGGAGGCTTTGTCTCAAATGCCTCGATATGCAAAATTTTTGAAGGACCTCTTAACCAACAAGAGGAAATTGGAAGAGGTTGCAGCAGTGATATTGGATGCATCTTGTTCAGCTGTGTTGCAGAAAAATCTACCTAACAAGATGAAAGACCCTGGATGCTTCATCATCCCATGTAACATTGGGAATTTGGGTGAAGAGAAGGCATTGGCAGATTCAGGAGCCAGTATCAATGTCATGCCTTACTCCTTCTTCAAGAAGCTGGGACTGGGAGAGCCAAGGCCCACTCGGATGACCTTACAACTAGCTGACCGTTCCATTCGTCACCCGAGAGGCATCATTGAAGATATTTTGGTAAAAGTGGATAAATATATATTTCCTGCAGATTTCGTGGTACTTTGGATGTAGATGAGAATGTCGACGTGCCGGCGATACTTGGAAGACCCTTTCTGCGTACTTCCAAAGCTCTTATAGACATGGATGGCGGGGAGATGACATTGAGGATAGGAGATGAGAAGCCGACCTATCGCCCGGGCGAGGCCATGAGACATTCTCTCAACTTTGATGATACTTTGTATTTTCTTGACACTACTGATGCTTTGATTGATGATTATGTGCAGGAAATCTTTTGCCCGGATCCACTAGCTGATTTGTTGGATCAAGAGATGGATGATGATCACATTTCATTAGTTGACCTGGAAAACAAGGATACATCTATCACGAGTACGGTCAACAAACTAATGAAAAAGCTAAAGAGGGTAAGACATCGCCGCAAGAAGCAAACGAATGAACCTGCGGACGTTCCTTCAAAGTTTAAGGATGATACCCTTCCATCGGTAACAAATTCGATCACTCATCTTCTAAATTCCAGAACTTATGCTCTTCATGTTTCACATTTCCAAGCGGCGAAGTGCTTTCGACCCATGACCCCCTTGAGTCTAGAGAGGCGGGTACGTCAAGCTAGTGACGTAAAACAAGCGCTTATTGGGAGGCAACCCAATTTTTAGAACTCTTTGCTTGTGTTGTAGTTAGTTTTATTTCTGCATTTTTTTTTGTTTAGTTTGTAATGTGTGGATTTATTCTTTGGTAGTGCATTTCTATGTGTTCATCATTTATGGCAAGTTAGGTGGTATTCCTGTGAATTTTGCGAGATTTTAAATCGTAAACGTCTTAGTTTTCAACTTTGCGGTCGTTCCATGTGTTTTCATTAATTTCTGCGAGTTTGGACTATTTTTGAGTTGAAGAATGGAAGCACACGGCCATGTGGAAATTCCACATGGCCGTGTGGATGAAATTGTGAAGGAATTTTCTCATCCGAGAGAATCCCCACGGCCGTGTGGAAATTCCACACGGCCATGTGGATTTATTTAGTACAAATCTTCACAATACGAGAGAATCCCCACGGCCGTGTGGAAATTCCACACGGCCGTGTGGAATTCCGGGGGAGTTTTATAAGGCCATACGGAGAATCCACACGGCCGTGTGGAATTTCCACACGGCCGTGTGGGGTACTTAAACATGAAAAGGGGACTTTCTCTTTATAACCCCCCCAAGCAACCCTTCACCTTCAAACGCCTCCTCTTCAAAGGTCGCCACGGTTGCTCTTTTCCTTCCATTCTCTCGCTTATTTAAGGGATTTGTGGGCCTTACTCGTTACTACATTGTTAGATTGGACTCATCTCCTCCGGTAAGCCTTCTTCCCCTCTTCTTGCCATGAGACCTTCATTAGTTGTTGTGGTTGTTGAATCTTGTGTCTTTGCATGCTATTTTCTTGTTTAATACTTAGATTATTGCTTAAAACACTTGTGCTCAAATTTGTGGATGATTGTATAAAGGGGTGTGGATTCACCATGGTGCTTTGGCCATGGTCGAAGATCCACACGGCCGTGTGGAAATTCCACACGGCCGTGTGGATTATCGGGGTGCCCCCTCTGAATTCCAGAGGAGACACACGGCCGTGTGGAAATTCCACACGGCCGTGTGTATTGGCTGTTTCTTTGTTTTTGGGTAACCAGAGGAGACACACGGCCGCGTGGAATTTCCACACGGCCATGTGGAATCCTGGGAACCTATTTTAAGCTCTGAATTAACTTCCTTACCCTTCTTATGCACAGGAATGGCCCCAAGAACGAAGAAACTCGCTCATAAGCGCCCTCGTGAGGCCCGTGAGGTCCGGGAGTCCCGTGATCTCTCGCCCGCACCATTCGAGTTCGCCGTGCCCGAACATCAAGCACGGTTTGATCGACTTTCAAAGTTAAAGTTTGGCCAGACACGCATTCCCGACTTGCAAGCTTTGGAGGCCATAGAACATGCGCGTGCAGCCGAGTTGGCGGATGAGGTCCGTGAGCTTATTGCTGTTGGCGGGTGGGAGCGACTATTGTGCATCAAAGACCCAGCCACTCGCGATCTCACTTTCGAAGTCCTCGCGACATTTGAGTTTGATCGCTCCCACACCGACTACCACCGACCGGACACAGTTCGATTCCGCATCTTTGGGCAGTATCACAGCATGAGCTTGACAGATTTTGCCGTCGCCCTCGGCCTGTACGATCGAGACTTCATCCACACGGAGGAGTACGCGCAGCTGCCATTCGACTATCCTTTCCGTGTCACTCCAAGCCGGGTTTGCCGGATGCTGTGTGGAGATATACAGTACGAGCCCGGGTTGACCAAGGCGTCTTTGCTCCTCCGCCCCGCCCACGGGTACATTCATGCCATCCTGAGCGGGTCTATTGCTGGGCGGGGAGACAAGACCGGCGTATTGGGGCGGCTGGACCTCCTCTATTTGTACTCTATGGTCCAAAGCCTGCCCCTGCACTGGGTTACGTGGTAGCTGATTTTTCGAGGCACCGGGGGACGGTACGCGCGGATAGGAGTTCTTTTCTCTGGTCCCTACATCACCCGACTCATCCGAGGAATGGGACCGATTGATCTTGTTCGGGGAGGCGACAAGGTTATTGTTCCCTCCCCACTTGGCCTTGATACCTTGCGTATGATGGGCATGGTGAAGAGGGCCGCTCCCGGCAGGTATGTACTTGCTTGTTCCATTCCCGGATGAGTCCGAGGAGTCTCGAGGACGAAGACGAAGACTCGGAGGAGACCCAGGCAGGGCCATCATCACAACCCGCACCCATGGAGGCGAGAGGACACCCAAGCGGACGAGGAGGGGCCACCGGTATCGGCACCTGTATCCCCTCCAGCCACGGGGATCGCATAGGCGGACTTGAGGCTGCTTGTGGGGACTCTTCAGACTGATCTCGCCACCATGCGAGTGACTCAGGCAGCGAACCACACTGAGGTTCTCGCTCGCATGGCTGAGTACCACTCGGAGATGATGACGCGCATCACTTCACTCCACCAGTTGATGGCGAGAGGTAGCGATTCCACTCCGCCGTCCACACCCCGAGCACCCTACGCCTCCCCAGCATCCCCAGCCGCACCAGCAGATGCCGACGCTTGATGCGTCTTTCATTCTTTCTTTTTATTCCCTTGTACTTTCTTTTGTGTTGAGTCTTTGTGTACTCAGAAAGGTTACACCTTCTGAGAGTTATCTTACTGCTTTCTTTTCATGTTCTTTGTTGAGTTTGTGTTTGGCTTGTTTAATTTTTGTACTCTTTTAATCGTAGCTTTTGTTGAAATCCACTTGAACCCCTTTTGTGATGTGCGGATAGACTTGTCAACTTGGTTTTGAGAAATGGTCATAGGCACGGCCGTGTGGAATTTCCACACGGCCGTGTGAGCTTCACAACCCTACGCTACTCCACTTCCCACCTTCACACCTCCATTCAACTACCACACTCGGAGATCAGGGGAGTGTTGTTTTTAATCCCCACGCCCTCATGTTTTATTTATATTCTGTTTTTGTATGCTTGCATGCGTACAATGAGGGCATTGTACATCTTAAGTGTGGGGGGGAGTTCACGTTGCACACGTTCTCTATGTATGTATGCTCATCACTCATATGCTTATCTAGCCAATGATAGTTCACCTTAAAAGACAAGGATTGCAGTCTTGAATTTAGGAGAATTTTAAACATCGTTTGTACTCATGCTCTAGTTTACTCGAAAAACTTAGAAATTTTTTTTTTGATTGCATTACTTACACCTTTCTTGCTCTGTTAACCCTGATAACTCTAGTTCAGTGCCAAAAGGAAATTAATTTTTTTTATTTTGAAAAAAAAAAAAAAAAAAAAAAAAAAGAAGAAAACAAAGGAAGAATGCCTTATTTGTTTACTTGTTTTCGGAGTGGAAAGAGCTACCACCTATGTTGTATGCGGCTACTCTCATAAGTCGGATACTAGCTATGCCCTAAGGAGAGAAAGAGCTATCTAATAGGGTGTGTGAAAGCTAACACTCCCGGGTGGAAAGAGCTACCACCTCAAAGTGTGAAAGCCGCCCGGGAGGCATCTTGGGAAATGGCTACCTTCGAGGTTGTGTGCGGCTACTACCTACTTTTGTCCTTAAATAAGCCCTTTTCAATAAGAACTTTTAAGAGTAAATTTAGGGTTGGCATGAGTAAGCATACACACACACACGCAGTCGGATTCTATTTTCTTTGTGCTTCGTGTTTTTGCTAGAGCATCGGTTTTTATCTTTCTATGTTGCAAATTGTTCCTTTGTTTAAGAATACTCTCCTTACATACTTTTTGGTGAACTTAAGGCTAAGCACTTCTATCACTCTACTTGTGGATTTTATTGTATAAATTTTGCTTGAGGACAAGCAAAAGCTTAAGTGTGGGGGAGTTTGATAAGTGCTTGCATGTACATATAATTTGAGATGTTTTTCCTCGCATGAGCATCACATTTTTCAGGTTATATTTCTCATTTCGTGTGTTTTCGTGTTCTTTCGTGCAATTAGGGTTGTGAAAAAGGTTTACGCGAAGAAAAGCAAGATTAGGTCATAATGGTGCTATGTGGAGCTCTTTTGTGCAAATACGAAGTTCAAGACACAAATCGGGTTCAAACGAGGGGGTATGTGCCAACTTCTAAAGGCTTCAAGACAATTCTTGTAGAAGGACACGAAGGCAGTCATGCTCGCTCGTTCCGATTGGTTCAAAGATTTCAAAAGCTCTCCAAGGTTTCCCATCATCAAGAAATGCCACTTGACCTTTCACATGGGCGTGTGTCCGTCCATGTGACCTCAGGAGAAGAAACGGGCGAAATCGAGGATTAGTATGAAGATTTCACAAGGCAGAAAATCCACATGGGCGTGTGGAATTTCCACACGGCCGTGTGGAATTTCCACACGGCGGTGTGGACTATCCACACGCCCGTGTGGATCCTCGAGATGGCCAATTATAAAGCCGTTCTGAAGCGTTATCCAGGGCATCATCTTCTAACTTTGGAAGGAGGCGACGGCTAGGGTTCAGGAGGTTCTTGCTACACTTTGGGGGCGCTTCTTCACCGGTTTCATCATCATTCCCTTCCAAGGAGAGCCATTGGGGGAGCCTTCGACGACTCGATTCGGCGAGGTGGGCCTTAGGCTTGGAGGAAGGGATTCTTTGAAGAAGAAGGAGAAGTTCCCATAGTCTATCAACACGAAGCCTAAGGGGGTTTTCTTTATGGATTTCTTGCACTTATCTTCATTTATTTTGATGAACTTGTATTGCTCCATGGAGAGCTAAACCCCTAGTGGGTACTTGGACTTGTAAACCCTAGATTTCCTATGTTTCATAGACTTAAATGCTTTTATTCAATTTGAGTTTGAATTTGAGTTTCAATCTTGTTTGCTTAATTGTTTCTCCCTTAGAGTGACACTAGGGTTGAGGGCTAATCCAATCATCCTTTTGACGAGTGACCATCACCATTAGGATTAGATTAATCAAGATTGGAGGGGGTTGAGAGGGTGAGTTGAGAGGTAGCGACACGTCCCCTTTCCCCTCCGGTGTGGTTCTCCCTACCTTCTTATTCCAAGTATTACCTTCGATCTCAAAGAGAGTTAGGCGTTGAGAGAGGCCTTTCCGCCGGGACTTATTTGTGATTAGGGATCTTTCGCCTGGACCAAAGGGATTGATCTATAGTTGGGAATAGGGTTTACCACTTGGAATCCCTAGAGCATAGCGCAGTCATACGTGGTGTGAGGCATCGAGAGTCTTCTCTCCGCCGGGACCTCGTAGGGGACTAGTCAAGGTTGACCTTAGATTTGGGACCTTGTATCTCTGGATTCCACGACTCTTGAAATCTCTATTGAATAAGAGTACTTGAAGTCTTGCACGTGAAACAAGGATTCTAGGGGGAGCATTGTCCGAGTACCCCATCTTCTTATTGATCTATTTCTCCGACCTAGCTTTCATTTTCAGCACTTTGTTTCTACTACTTTCTGATTTTATTTTCTTTCAACAACAATTGGTTTATCTTTGATTACTTAACAAAGTGTGATTGTTCTTACGTCTACTCCCTGTGGATTCGATTACCCACCCGTTTGGGTACTTTATTACTTCGACACCCGTGCACTTGCGGAGTACACACGCAAGGGTGTGTCAAGGTGCGTGCTCGTGGTGTCTGCGGAGAGGAAGGGCCAAATGCCTCTGGTGAGGAGTCAGGTACGCTGGCAGCGGTGGTGGCACGATACTCGGTGCCATGAGAGGTGTGGGTCGAGCGCAGCATCCCCATCGCTCGGAGCGTGTCCACAGAGACAGGCAGCACTTCACCCAGCATCCTCATCGCACGAGTGCCTGCCTGGAGGGCCATCCCATCGGGAATCCTGTTCTTGATGCTGGATCTTGAAGGCGACCTCGTAGCCGAGGTGCAGCTGGAACCCATCCAACATGCTGTCTCCCTGCCCTGTGATCGAATGACTGAGTATAAAATGAATGTACTTGAGGGCTGGGAGACGAAGGGACAAGGCCTTGGACCGGCGAGGGTCGTAGGCCCGGTCCGTGCTCAAACGCTGCCAACACACCTCCTGGGACTCGCCGGGTGGTCGGGAGACGAGGAGGGCATCGTACACCGGAGTCCTGGTGAACTCCTCATCGTACAGGCCAAGTCTGACGGAGAACTCCGTCAAACTCATGCGGTGTAGCTCGCCAAAGGCCTGGAACAGGACTGTGCCGGCGCGGTGGTAGCTAACGGCCGTCGGGGCATCTCGAAGGTCGCGAGGACCTGCAAAGATAGCTCCTGGTAAGCGGGGTCGGTGATGACAAGTAGCCGCGTCCATGCGCTCTTGCTGAGGTATCGGCGCACGTCCGTATCCAGGCCCACCTCGCGGAGAACCTCCCAGTCAATGATCCGCATCTCGCCAAACCGCTTAGCGCTCAAACGGTCGTGCCGCTTCTGGTGAACGGGAGCGCCAAAAGTGGGCTCGGCGATAGCGGCGGGGGTAGAAGACTCCCCCCTGGGCCTCTTCGAGGAAGAGCGCGATGCAATGGCCTTCCTCTTCATGATCTGCTAAAAGAAAATAGAAAACAATTAAGAACAGCAGTGAAGCACGGGCGTGTTGATCAAAAACAAGATTTACAAACGAGGACGGTCATGCTAAACAAGCACGCCCTTGCTTTCCTGCAATTTCAGATCTTATTTCAGAGCATGGCCGTGCTTACGTGAGCACGCCCGTGTTGATGAAGTCCTGTGTCGTCTCTGACGGCTTCTAACCCAAAAATTGACGGTACAAAGATGTTTAAACTAATCAAAAGTCACCCTAGATGCCTCTAAAGCCTAAGTTAAATGTTTAAAAATGAATAAAGACATAAAATCAAAGATTTTGAAACGAAACACGAATCAAGGGTTCGTCGACTCACCAAATCGTTAGAGAAGAAGAAGTACAAGCGAGGGAACGCCAAGAAAACTTTATGACCGAGCAAATAAACGCGAAAAACGCAAGGAAATCAAGAGTACCAGAGATAAAATTCGCAGGTGAAGAGAAAAAGGGGCGTGAACGGCCGTGCTTAAAAGAAGAAACTCGCAGGAAACGAACCGTCGCGCCGAACACGCCCTTAACACGGCCGTGTTGTGCCCGTGCTAATAAAATTCACTAGAAATGAAGAACGCGGCACGCCCCTTGCCGCGTGTACGGCCATAGCACGGCCTTGCTTGTCCCCGTACTGCCAAGGAGAAATAGAACGTCAAAAACCTGTAAATTGCACTGCAATCAACACGGGGTGTTATCCCCGTGTTGAGCCTGAAACCTTATAAAATAAAGGAAAACACGTTGGACTCGATTCGAAACACGACAAAAACTCAAAAACACAGAACAAAACAACCACAACGAAGGAATAAAAAGACATGAAGTCAATCGGGTTGCCTCCCGATAAGTGCTCGTTTAAAGTCACTAGCTTGACAGATATAGTCTCATCTCATGAAGGCTCAAAAACATACCTTCTTTCATGGCTCCCTGCAAAACAACATTCCATGAAAAGAGATAATGAATTAATCAAAAATGCCTCACCAACACTGAGGACATTAGCAGGGTTATGCTGCGGGGTAGAGGCTTGTTGTTTCTTCCTCTCCTCTACCTTCTGCCACCATGTCTGGGCCTTAGATACTTTCTTTTTCCTTTTTTTGGCATTCACTGCTGGTTTACCAGCGCTTGGTGGTGTAATAGCGATGTCTTCCACCTGGTCTATAAGTTCTTCATCTGGAGGTTCCTCCCCTAACAAATCAGTAAGGTAATCCTTTTGCCACGTTTCCTGCACACAATCACAAATCACATCATCAGTATCATCAAGAAAATAACAAGAATCATCAAATGCCGTGGGGTGTCTCATTGCTTCTTTCAGTCGAAACACCACTTCTTCATCCCCCACTCTTAGAGCCAGGCGACCGTCCTTCATGTCGATAATAGCTTGTGAAGTGGCCAGGAATGGTCGCCCAAAAATTAGAGGTACCTCAGCCCTATCATCTAAATCCAGTATAACAAAATCTACGGGGAATATGAACTTGTCCACCTTCACCAAAATGTCTTCCACAATTCCCAAGGGTTGGTGAGTGGAGCGATCAGCAAGTTGGAGTGTCATTTGAGTCGGCTTGAGCTCCCCTAGTCCCAACTTCTGAAAAATTTTTAATGGCATCAAATTTATGCTCGCTCCTAAATCAGCCAATGCTTTTTCATCCATCATTAACCCAATTGTGCATAGAATGATGAATCCTCCCGGATCTTTCTCCTTCTTGGGAATTTTATTTGAGATGATGGCAGAACATTCTTCACTCAAAGTGACCGTCGATACTGCTTCCAACTTCTTCCTATTGGTCAACAATTCCTAGAGGAGCTTGGCATACTTCGGCATCTGGGAGAAAGCTTCAACAAAGGGAACATTGATGTGCAATGTCTTAAATATCTCTAGAAACTTCTTAAACTGTGCCTCTTGTTGGTCCTTCTTGAGTTTTGCTGGATAAGGCAAAGTGGGCTTGTATTCTGCCACCGGCTCTTTCTCCTTACCCTTCGACTTTTCTCTTGCGCTTGAGCTTAACCCTGGCTCTCTCTTCAGCACTTCCACCTCTGATTCACACAGAGATTCTTGTTGTGCTTGTGGAGGTGAGGACTCGAGTTCTATGCCACTTCTCAAAGTGACTACCTTGAGGGACTCCCGAGGGTTGACTTCAGTATTTCTAGGTAGAGCACCCGGGGGTCCTTCAACAAGCGTACTTGCAATCTGTGCGACTTGACGGTCAAGATTCTGTAGAGAGGCCTGTTGATTTCTCATGACCTCTTCATGCCCTGTGATTCGGGCATCATTGGATTGAATATACTGGACCAGTAGGGCCTCAAGGGAAGGTTCCTTCTGTTTTGGTGGTGGGGGCCTCGAAAACTAAGGCTGTGACTGTTGTTGCTGCTGTTGTTGTTGCTAAGGAGGGCGCTGCTGCCCCTGATTCTGATCCTTCCAAGAAAAATTTGGGTGATTCCTCCACCCAGGATTGTATGTGCTGCTGTAGGGGTTGTTCGCATACCGCTGATTTTGACCAATAAAATCTACTTGTTCGGTCACCTGAACCCTTTCTGATGAGTAATTGGGCCCTGCTTGACTTGCTCAACTGTCATGACTGCTACCTTGTGTCGAAGACTGAATTTGCATTGTGTCCAATCTCTTGGAAATAGCTTCGACATGTGCCGCTAAGGTGGTGAGCACATCAACCTCATAAAGCCCGGCTGTTTTCACGGGCTTGTTCCTTTCAGAGCTCCACTGATACCCTTTGGAGGCCATATCTTCAATTAGAGTCTGTGCCTCATCGGGTCTCTTACTACATAAGGAGCCTCCTGCTGCTGCGTCCAACATCTGCTTGGTGGCCACATTCAACCCGTTGTAAAATATTTGGATTTGCATCCACTCCACTATTCCATGTTGCGGGCACTTCCTCAACAAGTCCTTGTACCGTTCCTAAGTGTCGTACAAGGTCTCAGATTCTACCTGTCGGAAAGAGGAAATATCACTTCTGAGCTTGGTGATTTTGGCCGGTGGAAAATAGCGGGTCAAGAACTTCTCCGGTAGCTGTTCCCAATTTGTAATAGAACCCGCCGGCAAGGAACTTATCCATTGCTTGGCCCTTCCTTGCACAGAGAATGGGAACAATCGAAGGCGAACAGCATCCTCGGACACATTATTCGCCTTGAAAGTATCACAAATCTCCAGAAAATTTGGAAGATGAGCATATGGGTCCCCATCTTGAAAACCATCAAAGTGGCACATCTGCTGCACCATTTGAATGAAGTTGGGCTTCAGCTCAAAGTTGTTGGCCGCAACTGGGGGTCGCACAATACTAGACCCAGATCCCTCAGGATTAGGCCGGGCATAGTCTGAAATACTTCTCTGATTTTTAGCCATATTTTCCTCTTTGTCCACCTCTATACTCACTTCAACTGACCATTTTTCCCTTAGATTAATCGCCGCCGTCTCCGATGAAATGTCCGTTCGATGTCGGGATCTGGAGATGCTAGCTGGGAAGAATTCCCCCAGGTCATACACTACGGCTGCGCAATAACCAAAAGAGAAAATGAGATATGAACTTTTAAGCTTGAAGCAAAGAAAATAGCAAACAGTTTAAACAGAACACAAATACTAACGAAAACTAATAAAAGAAAACGAGCAAAACAAGAACAAAAGAAATGAAAACTCAAAGCAAAAAGAAACGATTAGAGTACTAAAACTGTCCGATATTCTTAGAAGTTGCCAGTCCGCGGTAACGGCGACAAAAACTTGATACGCCCCTTGCATAACCGCAAGTGCACGAGTCGTATAAGTAGTAAAATGTACCCTTAGGGTCGGGTAGTCGTATCCACTGGGATTAGTGTAGCTTCTAGAACTAACGTTCTGCTTAATATCTAATCAATTGAAGAGAGATGGATTTGACTCTAGGTTGGATTAAAGGAGATTGAGAAAAGGGATTGCACTAAGGGAAATGTGAGGATTGGCTCGATGGAGGAGATGGGGCCCCGGGGTTGGATTCCTGACGTTCACTAACTCGGTCTCTCTCAGCATCTATCAGAGATGTTTTCAGTTCTAAATCTAGTTATGCTATATGAATGAAGCTTACAATGCTGTTGAATCCTAAGTTGAGATCTTACTGCTTGCAACTATCAGTAATGATTCACAAGCCAAGATAAGAAAACCAAACTTCCAAGCAATCAACCACTAAACAACAATCAAGATAGCCAATAACCAAAATTTATTTCAACGAACAAGAGATTCATAAATGCGGCAAGCAGAGTAAACAAGTTCAAGCTACAACGTCAGACAAACCACCCCGGGGCTCCTTTAAGAGTTTAGCCCCTCATGACATTAAATAACAAGGTAATTGCCAAAGAAATTAAAAAACAAGAAGTTGAAAACTCCCTAATTTCTTCCATCCTTGCAATTGTCATGGGATCTATGATGTCTTGGAATCTCCTCCCGATCGGCCTACCATACGCGCGACATTCCCTTGGTGAAGATGAGGACGGCGTCCCAAAGCTCTCCCTTTCTTTTTCCCTTGATTCGCAACCAAAAAGTCCCCCAAAAACTTAAGTTTCTGGGGTTTTAATTTTTTCCCCATTTGAGCACGCCCGTGTTGAAGCCGTGCTTCAAGCCGCGCAGATTACGGCCAAATAAAACTCCTGAAACTCAAATTCTTGTAATCTGCACGGGGTACAACACGGGCGTGCTTAGGCCGTGCTGATGGGTTGCACAACCGTGCTCAGCGAACTCAGACTGTGCTGACTTTGGCTGAATTCTCCTGCAATCTGCACGGGGTACAACACCGTCGTGCTTAGGCTGTGTTGAGCTTGATGAGGTTTCTTCTAAGTCCTTAGCTCCTAAAATCATTCCAAATCACTTTTTTTTGCTCCCGGACTTTGATATCTGCATGGAAAACTAAGAATACCTAAAATAGCACTGCACTTGGAGAATTAAAGCTGATAAATTCAACAATTATGAGAGTAAGATATAAAATATATATATAAAATGCACTCATTATTAGGCAAAAAGAGTAGAAAATAGGAATTGCATACCACCCCCATACTACCAAGTATGGGGGCCTTAGGCAGTGTAGCAGCGGAATGATTTGGAGTTATCTGCCCAGATTTCCATACTACCCAGTATATGGGGCCGTATGGAGGCCGTATGGACCCCGTATGAATCGCAAATCTAGGTTTTTTGAGTGCTATACGACCCCCATACGACCCCTATACGGCCCGTATGTCATGGGGGTATAAATACTGACTTTTAGGGCAGAACTAGAGGACTTTTTCCGGACTTTGTCTGGGCCAATTTTCGGAGATCACTTGGGAGGTTTTGGGTGACCTTGGGAAGGAGAAGAAGGGCAAGGAAGCTAGGAGATCAGTCAAGCCCAAGGTCCAAGACTCTCAAAGCAAGAAGGCAACATCATTCAAGGGGAGATCTACCACGATTTGAAGGAAGGAGACCTGCGGCTAGCGGAAGTGTCATTCGGCATTGCTTTGGCGGTGGAAGCATCATTCGGCATATTTTCTACCTCCTCCTGAGCCATTTCATCTAGGGAGTGTCATTTATGCTTTTCTTGTGTGTTTTACTTGATTGTATTACGTGTTGTGGGATGATGACACACTAGACCACCAAGGCCACTGGGTGTTGGTGAACCTTGGGGGGTTTTATCATGTATTTTTGATGATTACTTGTTAATTTCATGCTTGGGTAATTTTGATATCTAGTCCATTGTTTTCATGCTAAGTGCTACACTAAGGAGAAATCCGTAGCTCTTTTATGAGTGATGCATGTAGATGTGACTTGCTCGCATGTATTAGATCATGAATGGATTAGAAGGGGACACTTGTATCATCACACAGAAAAATCGGGTGTTTGGTAGCCCTCCATATAGGTTTAATCTGAAAAAGAGTAGGTTTACTCCTAAGTGAGATTTCCTCGTACTTAATGCAATCGTAGGAATGTGGATTTGGAAGAAATTCCTATCTATGTTTGTATGGGATTAGGGTTCAATCGCCGAGAAATTGGTGTTGTTCTAATCTTGGAATCTCATGGTCCATTTTACCCTTGCATCTTTTGTTCATCATCCATGTTTCATGATAACCCTTCAAGGGGATCCACATCCATAGGCCTTTGCATTACATTGAGATTCTTCCTTGCCTATTGGTTGTTCTCTCTAATTTGTTCATAATCTTGTTTTAAATTTTAATTGCACCTAGTAGAGTAAATTCCATCACTTGAGATCTTAGGCTAAATAATAGCTCGAGAAGGAGTAATAGGAGATCCTTAGCCCCGTGGAATACGATCCTTATGTCTTCGCACGAGGTATTACTTGGCGATCCCATTGATGAGCGCATTTCATATATATGTATTGCATGCTTTACCCTCATCATTATTGAATATTTTGGCTGTAATTCTCCAAGTACAGTGCTATTTGAGGTATTCTTGGTTTTCCATGTAGATATCGAAGTCCTGAAGCAAGAAGAAGCGCTTTTGGAACAATTTTAGAAGCTAAAGGACTTAGAAGAAACTTCATCAAGATCAGCACGGTTTGAGCACGCCCGTGAAAATTACAGGAGAATGTGGCCATAAATCAGGACAGCCAGAGTTCGCTGAGCACGGTCGTGCAAAGCCTCAGCACGGTCTAAGCACGCC
Source organism: Dioscorea dumetorum (assembly GCA_902712375.1). NCBI lineage: Eukaryota > Viridiplantae > Streptophyta > Magnoliopsida > Dioscoreales > Dioscoreaceae > Dioscorea > Dioscorea dumetorum. The sequence goes on from CACTHL010000615.1 coordinate 155,974, forward strand.
CGTGCTGTTCCCCGTGCAGATTACAGGTTTGTGAAGTTTTCTGAAGAGTTATTTGGCCGTAATCTGCACGGCTTGAAGCACGGTTTCATCACGCCCGTGCTCACATCGGGAAAACTTTAAAACCCTAAAAACTTAGGTTTTTGGGGGACTTTTGGGCGGCGATCTTTGGGGAGAAAGAAAGGGAGAGCTTTGGGGATTCATCCTCAGCTTCATCAGGGGAATGTCAAGCGTATTTTAGGCCGATCGGAAGGGGATTACACGACATCATAGCTCCTTCGACAACCTCAAGCATGCAAGAAATTAGGGGGTTTTCAATTCCTTGTTTTGTAATTTCTTTGGCATCGTGTTTGTTGGTTGTTATTATGAGGGGCTAAACTCTTAAGGGAGCCCCGGGGGTGGTTGTATGACGTTGTAGCTCGAACTCGTAGTCTTTACTTGCAGTTCTTATGATTGTCTTGTTTATTTTAGTAAATCAAGGTTATTGGCTATCTTGTATGTTGTTTAGTGCTTGATGCTTGGTAGTTTGGTTCTCCTATCTAGGTTTGTGAATCTTTATTGATCGTTGCAAACAGAGGGAGTTCAACTTAGAGCTCGGCAGCGCTAGAAACCACATGCTTATAGCATAGCTAGGTTTAGAACTGAAGACATCCCTGATAATTACTGAGAAAGACTGAGTTAGTGAACGTCAGAAACCCAACCCGGGGGCCCCATCTCCTCCATCGAGTCAATCCTAAATCTTCCCTTGGTGAACTTTCCATTCCCTCAACTTCCTCAAAGTCAGTCCAAAGTCAACTCCTTCATTCTTGATTTGGTTAGATATTGAGTAGGACGTTAGTATTAGAAGCTACACCAGTCCCTGTGGATTCGACTACCCGACCCAAAGGGTACATTATACTACTTGTGCGACCCGTGCACTTGCGGTTACGCAAGGGGCGTACCACCCATACACTTGCGGGGAAGCAATCAGTGCCCTATTTGCAAATTTTGTCAGCAATGAAGAGTTTGAGGTTAGAGCTTGAGACTGAGGATAGTGGAGCCTTAGTGGCCCGTTTTGTGGTGAGACCTTCGCGGTTGGAATGTATTAAGGAGCTTTAGAGTGTTAATGAAGAGTTGGTGCAAGAAGTGAAGAAGTTGTAGGCCGGGGAGACTAGTGAATTCAGGTTGAGAGATGATGGAATCCTAGAGTTTCTAGGACGTGTTTGTGTTCCATCATATTTTGAGCTGAGGAAAGCTATTTTGGAGGAAGCTCATTCTTCAGCTTATGCGGTTCATCCTGGGAGTACCAAGATGTATAGAACCATTAAGTAGAGTTATTGGTGGTCAGGAATAAAGAGAGAGATAGCAGAGTTTGTGGCTAAGTATTTGGTGTGTCAGCAAGTCAAGGCCGAACACTAAAGGCCATCTGTGTTCTTACAACCTCTTCCTATCCCAGAATGGAAGTGTGATCATGTGACGATGGATTTTGTGGTTGGTTTACCGCGAACGCCTCGAAGATGTGATGCAGTGTGGGTGATAGTGGATAGATGATGATTATCCGCAAGCGCACGGGTCGTCAAGTAATACCTCTCACGCACGTGTGAGAGTGTCGTATTCCCTGGGGTCCCAAGAGCTGCTATGGTGGTTGTCCCGCAAGCGCACGGGGTCGTCAAGTAATAAACCACTCGCGCACGCACGAGTGGGTCGTATTCCCAAGGGCCCGAGAATCTATCCTTACTTCCTTCTCGCAATGTTGTCTAGCCGATTAATTTCGAGAGTAAAGGAAGAAAATGCAAAAACAAGAAATAAATGCAATTCAGAATGCTAATTAACCAGGGCAATAGAAAGTGTGAAATCAGGGTGAGAAAGCGGTCCCGGATAAGGATCCCCTCAGGGGCTACTGAAGTGTACAGGATGCTGGATTAACATGTAAATGGCTTGTTGGACCGAGAAAACCCTAGATTAGGTCAACCCGATGGTCACGGCAGTTGACCCCTAATCCGGTACGAGTATTGAATACGGGCTCTACCCGTATAAATCCTCATACGATTGCAAAGGGTGAGGTGGTTTTCTCAAACTAAGGTTGAATCACAAATAAGCAATTAACCCTAGAATTGGAGGGGTACAAATACCCGATGGTCACGGCGTATTTATACGTATTTCCCTTCCAAGCTCGGTGAGTCTAACACTAGGGCAATGGTCATGCAACCTAGTATTGGCTAAGTATGGATACACAGAGTTCTCATGCATACCCTAACATTCAAAAGCACCAAACAAGGATCACAAACAAGTCTACAAACATTAATTGAAACCAAGCATCCAAAATACACAAGTTCACCCCCAAGGTTCACCTACATCCGGTGACCTTGGGGTTTAGTTGTTCATAATATCAAAATACATACTCAAAAGCATGAAAACAACTAAAGAAAGCATAATCACTCCCTCAAATACGAAAATGGAGTTCCCAAGACGCCACTCAAGAGGTGGCTTCTCTTGTCTTCAACCCTCCTTCAATGATGCCCTAGAGTAGGATCTTGCTCCCAAACGCACTCTCCTCCAAGATCTTGCCGTGAAAACGCCCTCAAAGCCCTCCTCCAAGCCGGATTTTTAGATGGTTGTGTGGAGCTCCAAGGAAGAAGACTTTTTTTCTCCCTCAAATGCCCTAGAAAAGCCCTTTAAATCAAGGCATCCAGAGAGTTTCTCAGGGATTTTTCCATTCAGAGCTACAGTACACTGCTACAGTACTGCTACAGTGATGAATCCCAAAAACGCCGTATTTGGTGTCGATTTCTTCATGAATACGTTCTTGAGCTTATTTCGGGCCTGTAACACAAGTAAAACCACATTAAACAAGAAAATAGAAAACAACTTAACAAAAAGAGAGAATAAACTATACACAAGTACGTAAAAAATACGTATATTTAGACGTTTATCAAACATCCCCACACCTAAGCGTTTGCTTGTCCCCAAGCAAACAAACATGAAGAACAGGGGCAAGAAGATAAATGGCTAAATATACGACCTCAAGCTCAAATGTACAGGACTTCACTAGCACAGGTGGTTAGAAATCAGGAAGTGAGTTGTTCAGTGTATAGACAAGTAATATCAGCTCTGTTTCATCCAAAGTGTCATCGTGAGTGTGTGCTGACTCCCACACTGATCTCCACACCCTGGATTACCCCAGGATGTCCATTGACCTCACACAGATTGAAGTTAGTGTTAGGAATGCTAAAGACCCTCTCAATAGTCAATTAAAAATCTTCTGGTCTCCAAAAAGCAACTTTAACATCAAGTGAAGATAGAACGGGTTTTCGGCGTTTTTTTTTTTTTTTTTTTTTCTTCGAGTCCGCCTAACGTAGACTGCACAAAAATCTTTCAGCAGGATGCACATGCTGGCCAGGCACAAGAGCCACCCAACTTACTTGACTACAGATCTACATATACGCATTCATGCTTTTATAAGCAGAGGAATACTGACATAGACTCTCTGTTTTTTTTTTTTTTTTTTTTTTTTTCACAACGCCTGATCAAACCTGCTAAAAACTTCACTTAAAAACCTCACTGAGGGTTAAAGCAAAAACAGGAGACTCAAAAGTTTTTAAAGGACTATTGAAAGAAGAATTTAACATCCTAACACAAAAATCAATAAGATGGGTTAGAGCGTCAGAATTGGGAGTTATAGTGAGCAGGTATAAATATGCACTAAGGATGAAACAGAACTACATTCATGCACATGTAAAGTACAACTCACTACTGTCATTCTACCAAGCTAGGAAATCCTTAACAAAAAGATCATAGCTATCATAGGTAAAATACAAGCATGCAATACAATATAAATACTCCATCCCCACACCTAAAGCTGTACATTGTCCCCAATGTACATAAATCAGCAGTACAGGGTGGGAAATAAATATAACAAGGATTAAAAGATGGAGTAAGAAACTTCCCCAATCCGTCGATGAGATGCATGTGGACTGGGGGGGTCCATTTGGTGAGGGCTGGGAGTGTGAAGCATTCCTAAAGGAATTCCTGGAAAAAGACAGAACACTGATCACAACTCCAGAATCAAAATGATAGAGAAGAGTGCAAAAACAGAAAGTGCAAAATAAACAGAGAAAGTTTAGTAGGGTCGGAACCCTAACTAACTTAAAAAGTAACACTAAAGCAAACAACAATAAGAGCAGCAAAATAAATAAAAAGAACAACAACAAGTGCCGTGATGCTGGGAGTCTAAGAGTCAGATGGCCGTGATGATGCAGCACAGGTGGTAGCTGCGGAGGTGGTGCCTTGAAATGTAATCACACTTGGTCGGCCGGCACACCATTGTTTTGCAACTTCAATGGAGCTTAAGACTTCTAATGTGAGCTCTTTGTAGGTGGGTTCTTCAATGGAGAACAATTTGTCCCACCCATCATGAGAGATAAGCTCCAAGATGACTTCATCTAACCCCAAGGCTCTCAAAACATTCCAATCAATTTTTCGTATGGTGCCGAATGTTTCCTTGACAAAAGGGCGAATCGGGTCTTGTGATCGTCCTTTCGAAATCGTGGTCCGTCGCCGGGCGGAGAACGGTCTCTCCGTGTCCTCTTATGAGCCACTTTCTTGGTCCTCATACCTACAAGACCAAGGGGACACCATTAAACCAAATTTTAAAGAAATTGAGGCTTCATGGAATGAAAATTAAGGAGAATGGTTCATTGCTACAGTAACTCCGAGAAATTTTGGCAAGAGTTTTGCTTGAAAAAGTAGCCAAAAATTTCTACAGTCATGCAAAACCAATCTCACAATGCTATATTAAACAAAGAGAACCAAAAACACAAAGATTACATCCCCACAATTCATTAAAACATAAAGTAAAAGAATGAAAACCAAACCTTAACCCTAGAGTATGTGGGATGAATTAAAAGCTTGAAACGGCTTGAAAAGGTTGTAATCTTCCAAAATCCTTCCACAAAAGAGTTTAGAGGAGGAGAAGAGTGATTTAGAGCAAAAAAAATGAGGTGATTTGGTGGAGAAATGAGTGAGAAATGAGAGGAAGAAGATGGGAGTGTGAAGATGAGAGAAAGAGTTGGGAAGAAGCCTTTTTAGGGCAAGTGTCGGGCATCCTTGCGGGTAGCCTTGCGGGCGCAAGGTTGCCCGCAAGGATCCTCGGGAAGCCTTGCGGTTGGGCTTGCGGGCGCAAGCCCACCCGCAAGGCCCCTCTGGATGGTTCACGGGCAAGCTTGCGGGCGCAAGCTTGCCCGCAAGCTTGCCAAATCCGACCAAAACCCTCTCTAACGGTCATAAAACGGCTCTAAACTTGTTTAGCATCAACATAACCTCCTTTAAACCCTAAAAACAATGAAAACAAAGCCGATATAATCCCATAAACACACAAGAAGCAAGCTTCATGGCATCAACACATCAAACAACTCAAAGAATCCCAACATCAAGCAACAAAGAAATGACAAAGAAGAAGAACAAAATAACTAAAACAAAGACAACATCTAACTACTACAAAATTAAAGAATACGAAAACTAGAGTGCAAGGAATTTTAAAAGCTTGGGTTGCCTCCCAAGAAGCGCTTGTTTAAAGTCGTTAGCTCGACTTATCATACCTTGATTCATGGTGGGTCAAATGGTGGAGAATTACCTCCATTTCTTGGCGGGGGTTGTTACCTGGAAAGTAATGCTTAAGACGGTGACCATTAACCTTGAATGTTCCGTTCTGAGGGTGAGTTATTTCGATGGCACCGTGAGGAAAAACTTCCGTGACAATGTATGGCCCATGCCATCTTGATTTCAATTTCCCGGGGAATAGTCTCAGTCTAGAATTGAACAATAAAACTTGATCTCCTTTTTGAAAATTTTTAGCTCTTTTAATGTGGCGATCATGATACTCCTTTGTTTTCTCCTTGTATCGCACCGAGGTTTCATATGCCAAAGTTCGCCATTCGTCTAATTCATTTAATTGAAACTTCCTCTTGTGGCCACTAAGGTGAGGGTCGAAGTTGAGTTGTTTCATGGCCCAGTAAGCTCTGTGCTCCAATTCAACTGGTAAGTGACAAGCCTTTCCATAAACTAATCGGTAGGGTGTTGATCCGATAGGTGTCTTGTATGCCGTCCTATATGCCCAAAGTGCATCATCAAGCTGTTCTGCCCAATCTTTTCGGTGATGGTTGACAGTTTTCTCTAGGATCCGCTTTAACTCCCTGTCTGATACCTCAACCTGCCCACTGGTTTGAGGATGATACGCGATCGACATGCTATGAGATACCCCATACCGTTTTAGGACTTTCTCAAGTTGAGAGTTGCAAAAATGGGTGCCTCGATCACTTATGATCACTCCGGGTGCGCCAAACCGAGAGAACGACTTCTTTAGAAATTTCACCACCACCCTAGCATCACGGGATGGAAAGGCTTGGGCTTCCACCCATTTTGAGACATAATCTACCGCCACCAAAATGTATTTGTTACCTTGGGAGCTAGGGAATGGACCCATGAAATCAATCCCCCAAACATCAAACACTTCGCAAGCTTGATTCCACGATTGCGGCATTTCTTCTCTTTTTGAGATATTACCGGTCCTTTGACATACGTCGCCTTTGTTGTACCAACGTTTGCGCATCCCGGAACATAGTGGGCCAGTAGAATCCCGAGTCAAGAGCCTTCTTAGGCCGTTCTGTTCCCGCCGTAGTGGCCTCCTGTCGGACCTAAATGGCAATGCATCAAGATATCTTGCCCTTCCTCTCGTGGAAACACATCTCCCGACGACCGATCGGCGCACATCCCGAATAGGTACGGGTCTTCCCAAATGTAGTGCTTTAAATCGGCAAAGAATTTCTTCCTTTGTTGATATGTGAGCCGCTTTGGGAATATTTTTGCTGCTAAATAATTTGCGATATCTGCGAACCACGGAGTCTCATCTTCCTCGATCACCCGAATATTGCACAAGTTGTTCACCGGGGAATGAATCATTTATCTCACCCTTACGCCAATTATTCTCCATAGGCTCCTCAAGGCGTGAGAGATGATCAGCAGCTAAATTCTCCGCCCCCTTTTTATCCTTTATTTCTATATCAAACTCTTGCAGTAGTAGGACCCATCGGATCAATCGGGGTTTTGCGTCTGACTTGCTAAGTAGATATTTCAGGGCGAGAATGGTCTCGTGTACACAATCACCTTCGATAGCACCAAATATGATCTGAATTTGTCAAATGCAAATACAACAGCGAGCATTTCTTTTTCAGTGGTGGTGTAGTTTTCTTGCGCGTCGTTCGGGGTTTTGCTTGCATAGTAGATGGGGTGGAAATGATTGTCTCGCCGCTGTCCAAGCACGGCTCCCACAAAGATAGTCACTCGCATCACACATTAGTTCAAATGGTAGACTCCAATCTGGAGAAACCATAATTGGTGCTTCTATAAGCTTTTTCTTCAGGGTGAGGAAGGCTTTCATGCAGTCTTCGTTGAACTCAAAAGGGGCATCCTTCTCGAGTAGCTTCGTCAAAGGTCGGGCAATTGAAGAAAAATCTTTTACAAACCTCCTATAGAACCCTGCATGGCCCAAGAAACTTCTGATTGCTTTTACTGAAGTTGGAGGAGGAAGTTTCTCAATGGTAGCAACTTTTGCCTGATCCACTTCTATCCCCTTTTTAGAGATTTTATGTCCAAGTACTATACCCTCCTTTACCATAAAATGACACTTCTCCCAGCTAAGTACCAAATTCGTTTCTTCACACCTTTTTAAGACTCGCTCCAAATTTTTGAGACAGAAATCAAACGAGTCACCAAAGACTGAAAAGTCATCCATAAACACTTCCATAATGTTCTCCACCATACCCTCAAAAATGGCCAACATGCATCTCTGGAATGTGGCAGGTGCATTGCAAAGCCCAAAGGGCATACGGCGGTAGGCAAATGTTCCATACGGACAAGTGAAAGTGGTCTTCTCTTGGTCCTCGGGAGCAATCGGTATCCGAAAATATCCGAGAGAGACCATCCAAGAAGCGGTAATAAGCGTGTCCCGCCAATCGTTCGAGCATCCGGTCTATGAAAGGCAAAGGGAAGTGATCCTTCCTTGTGGCATCGTTCGGCTTCCTGTAATCAATACAGACCCTCCAACTTCGTGGACTGTTCTCGTCGGGATAAGCTCGTTCCTCTCATTGGTAATAACTGTCATTCCTCCCTTTTTGGGTACTACTTGCACAGGACTCACCCGAGCACCGTCGGATATAGGGTATATAATGCCGGCGTCGAGAATCTTGATGACCTCATTTTTCACTACTTCCTTCATGTTAGGATTCAACCTTCGTTGAGGTATTGCCATGGGTTTGTGATTGTCTTCCATAAGAATTTTGTGCGTGCAAAATGATGGACTGATCCCTTTGATATCAGCTATTTTCTAAGCAATTGCCTTTTTATACTTTTTGAGTACCTCAAGGAGTTTGCCCTTTTGTTCCTCTCGTCAAATCTGACGCGATGATGACTGGAAGTTTGGAACCCTCACCCGAAATGCGTATTCCAAGTGCACCGGTAATGGTTTTAGTTCCAGTTCAGGCGGTTCCTCCAATGATGACTTCAATTTCCCAAAACGCCCATATCGCATTTTTCAGTCCTCACCTCTTCTGCTTCTGATGCACTGTCACTAGAATAACTTTCTTCCCTTGCTTGTGCCTCCGTTTCTCCATGAATTGGGTTTTCCTCCATTCTAAATTCCCCTTCTTCTAAATTGGTTGTCAATGGGTGCTCTGTGCCCTGTTCCGTTGGAGAATGCTCTACGAGGTTCAATTTTTCTGTTTGCATGTACTGGTTGAGGAACGACTGAGTATCAAGATCTCCATGGGCGTGATTAATCGAACCCCCACAATACTGCTTCTTCCAATTATCATCATAAAAGTTTGGAGTGTTTGACTCAATCCCAGTGCTAGAGTAGTAAGAGCACGGCACCTGCGACAGATGATAGTTAACCCAATCATTGGTTGCATACATAATTAAATAATAGAAAAACAATATTTACAATCTCAGAATAAAAAGAATGGAAGCAAAACACGAAAAAGAAAGTCAATAGAAGTAATAATGGAATATAAACAAGAATGGCAAAAACAACAAAACAATAGCTAAATCAACACGCTAAAAGTTTTCCGAATATTTCTCGAGGGTCCCCGGCAACGGCGCCAAAAACTTGGTGGTTGTCCCGCAAGCGCACGGGGTCGTCAAGTAATAAACCACTCGCGCACGCACGAGTGGGTCGTATTCCCAAGGGCCCGAGAATCTATCCTTACTTCCTTCTCGCAATGTTATCTAGCCGATTAATTTCGAGAGTAAAGGAAGAAAATGCAAAAACAAGAAATAAATGCAATTCAGAATGCTAATTAACCAGGGCAATAGAAAGTGTGAAATCAGGGTGAGAAAGCGGTCCCGGATAAGGATCTCCTCAGGGGCTACTGAAGTGTACAGGATGCTGGATTAACATGTAAATGGCTTGTTGGACCGAGAAAACCCTAGATTAGGTCAACCCGATGGTCACGGCAGTTGACCCCTAATCCGGTACGAGTATTGAATACGGGCTCTACCCGTATAAATCCTCATACGATTGCAAAGGGTGAGGTGGTTTTCTCAAACTAAGGTTGAATCACAAATAAGCAATTAACCCTAGAATTGGAGGGGTACAAATACCCGATGGTCACGGCGTATTTATACGTATTTCCCTTCCAAGCTTGGTGAGTCTAACACTAGGGCAATGGTCATGCAACCTAGTATTGGCTAAGTATGGATACACAGAGTTCTCATGCATACCCTAACATTCAAAAGCACCAAACAAGGATCACAAACAAGTCTACAAACATTAATTGAAACCAAGCATCCAAAATACACAAGTTCACCCCCAAGGTTCACCTACATCCGGTGACCTTGGGGTTTAGTTGTTCATAATATCAAAATACATACTCAAAAGCATGAAAACAACTAAAGAAAGCATAATCACTCCCTCAAATACGAAAATGGAGTTCCGAAGACGCCACTCAAGAGGTGGCTTCTCTTGTCTTCAACCCTCCTTCAATGATGCCCTAGAGTAGGATCTTGCTCCCAAACGCACTCTCCTCCAAGATCTTGCCGTGAAAACGCCCTCAAAGCCCTCCTCCAAGCCGGATTTTTAGATGGTTGTGTGGAGCTCCAAGGAAGAAGACTTTTTTTCTCCCTCAAATGCCCTAGAAAAGCCCTTTAAATCAAGACATCGCGATGCCGTGCGGGTGGCCTTGCGGGCGCAAGGTTGCCCGCAAGGCATCCAGAGAGTTTCTCAGGGATTTTTCCATTCAGAGCTACAGTACACTGCTACAGTACTGCTACAGTGATGAATCCCAAAAACGCCGTATTTGGTGTCGATTTCTTCATGAATACGTTCTTGAGCTTATTTCGGGCCTGTAACACAAGTAAAACCACATTAAACAAGAAAATAGAAAACAACTTAACAAAAAGAGAGAATAAACTATACACAAGTACGTAAAAAATACGTATATTTAGACGTTTATCATGCTATTAGTTCCCCCTAGACGGCACTGCCTAGTCTAACTAAGTGATGCGTCTCCGCAACAACACAACAGGGTGATGTGTGTCAACCCCTTGCGTTACGGCAAGTGCACGGGTCGTCAAGTAATAAAAGTGGACCCAAAGGGTCGGGTTGTCGAACCACAGGGAACAGAAGTACTAGTAATAGCCCCTCTTTACTCTTGGTAATTCTAAACCTAGCGGTGATCTCTCTCTTCACTAGATTGAATAAAACATGCAAGGCAATTAATAATGAAATCAAAAGCACAAACAAGCATTAAGAACTCAAGAGTAAAACTCAATCTGATAAATTCGAATAGAAACACAATGTAAATCTAATGAAAATAAGAATCCTAGGGTTTACATGTCCGAATACCCTCTAGGGGTTTAGCTCTCCATGGAGCGAGTCACAAAACAAATAATAAATTCAGAAATAAGTTCCAAAGACATAAAGAATAACCCTCTTAAATCCGTGATGATAGTCTTGATGGGTAGTTTCCACGTCTGGATTGAATCCACTCCGAAGCTAGGTTGCCGATGGCTTCCTTGACGCTATGACGGAGGAGGAATCGATCCAAGTTGGTGAGGAAAGCTTCCCAAAGCCGCAAAGAACTCCTTCCAAGCCCTAGCCGCCTTGTCTCTCCAAAGTGGCCAAAAAGATCCCTAAAAATTATCACAAGCCGGCTTTTATAATTTGAATTCGGGACATTACGCGGGCATCCACACGGGCATCCACACGCCCGTGTGGAAATTCCACACGGGCGTGTGAAGTACTCTGCTACAGTACTGCTACAGTACTTTTGCTGCATTACTTTGCTACAGTGATTTTTTCCCCCCCGAGGTCTTCCTTGGAGTCCACACGGTCGGGCACACGCTCGTGTGGTAGGGTGTGTGGCTTTCTATGCTTTGAAATCCTCAAGAACCTTCTTTTGCTTTGTACGGAAGCTGGGACATGGGCGTACTACTGCCTTTGTGCCCTTTCGGTTTGTGTAATGACTTGTACTCCTCCGAAAGTTGGCAACACCCCCATGCATATGAACACAGCTTCCGATTGTGGTCTTGAAACGTGTCATCACACCCTATCTTTGCTTCTTCCTGTATGTCATGTCTCCAAAGCTCTGTTTGCACAAAAGAACACAAAACACACCTTGTTAATGCTAAAATCTGATAAAAGTGATGCTCAATGCATATAAACTGATATTATAAAATATATATAATCAAGCACTTATCAAACTCCCCCACACTTAAGCTTTTGCTTGTCCTCAAGCAAACTAAACATTCATTACAAGGAAAGAAAGGATAAGTGCTTGGCCTCAGGTTCGCTAGAAAGTATGAGAGTATGATTCTATAACAAAAGGGGAAAACTATTTAACACCAAACAGCTCAGTCAATGCTCTAGAAAACAATCCAATGACAAGAAAGAAAAAGAAATCCGAAAGTGTGTGTGTGTGGAAAAACTCATCTCAATTCGACTCTATGTCCACTACTTACAGTTTTTATTGCTCGAGACTCATATAATAGCAAAAAGAATGGTAGTAGCTGCACACAATCTCCAAGGTAGCCCTTTCTCAGGCGGCCTCCCGAGTGGCTTTCACACTTAAGAGATGGTAGCTCTTTCTACCGAGGGTGCTAGCTTTCACATATCCCCTGTGATAGCTCTTTCTCTCATTAGGGCATAACTGGTATCCGACTTATGAGAGTAGCTGCATACAATCAAGGGTAGTAGCTCTTTTCACCCCCTATATACACGAAAGAATTCACAATTGCTAAACTATATATATATCTTTTTTTTTTTTTTTTTTTTTTTTTTTATAAAACAACTACTAACAAGTCTCAAAAACATTAAACTAGAGCTTCTATAGGTCTAATGAGTGAGTAGAGTGTATAAATGGCAATCGGACAAAAATTTCTCAAAAAATTGGATGACAACTAGAGCATGATGAAATCTAGTGTTCGAAGCTCTCCTATAGTCTAGAATCTAACTCTTAACTTTAAAGTGAACCTTCATAGGTTGCATGAGCATATATAATGAAAACAGACAATAAAGTAGTGTATAAAGTGATCCCTCCCCCACACTTAAGATGTACATTGTCCCAAATGTACACATGCAAGCACAATAAAATTATAAATTCTGAACACAAAGCATGTGAGGGTGTGCAAAAATCAAAATAATACTCCCCTGAATTCCAGGTGAAATAGTTGGTGGAATCTTGTACAAGGGTGTGTTTGGCTCAACGGGCATTTGGAGGTGAGACGGCCGTGTGACCTAGTCACACGGCCATGTGCATAACTTGATTTCCATTTCCCAAGACTCTCAAGACTATCTGCGGATTCAGGGGGTTCAATGAAGCTCAACAAGATTAGAAAATAAAACAACGAAAAACAACTAGAACCACAAAATAAAAATGACAGAAATAAAAGACAGAGTCTCAACTAGCATGCGGAAAATAAAACTATAGAAAATAAAAATACAGTAGATAAAATAAAATGACTCAAGGACGCCTCATGCGTCAGGAAACTCTGCTGGTGCTGCTAGTGGTGCTGGTGGTGCTGATGTCGTCGCCTCAGATGCTGTGTCGCTCTCCAGAAGATTTCGAATGATGGACAACTGCGACATCATCATGGACTGGTTGGCGAGCACAGTCGCCATGTCCCCATGGAGAGCTCCAACTGCCACCTCGAGCCTCGCCAAACGGTCACGGGCTCGAGTGGAGGGCTGCTCTGGCTCTGGCTCGGATGCAGGGGCCTCGGTGTCCATCGGCACAGCTGTGGGTGCCGGTGAATCAGGAGCGTCTGCTGGGTCGGCTGCCTCCTCTTCTGACTCCTCCTCCTCAGCCTCCACTGCGAGTATATAACGGCCAGTGCTCGTCTTTTTCACCATACGCATGGCTCGGAGAGATGCAAGCCCAAGGGTGCTGGTATGCTGATCCTCTCCATCCCTCGAAGTGCCTCGGACAACCCCATGCCACGAACGAGTCGGGTAATGTATACTCCTGAGAAGATCACACCGATCCTCACGTAATGGCTTTGATGGCGGAGGTAATCCGCCACAACAAAGCCTAAATGTAAGGGGATGTTCTGGACCATGGTGTATAGGTAAAGCAAGTCGAGGCGGCTCAAAACTCCAGTGCTGTCGCATCGTCCCGTCACGGTCCTGCTGAAAATAGAATGTATATACCTGTAGGCCGGACGGCTGAGCATGGTGGCCTTGGAAGATCCCGGCTCGTACTGGAAGCCTCCGCATATGGTCTCGTACGCACGACTCGGGGTGAGTTGCTCGTACTCCCCCGTGTGAACATAGTCTCTGTCATATAAACCGAGAAAAACTGAGAACTGCGTGAGGCTCATGGAGTGGTACTGACCGAATAGCCTGAAGCGGATCGTGTCCTCCCTCTCAAAATCATGGCGAGCGCGGTCGAAGTCGAACGAGGACAAGACCTCCAGTGTGAGCTCACGATAAGTGGGATCACGAATAGTAAGGAGCCGGTCCCAGCCTCCCACAGCGGTAAGCTCGCGCACCTCATCGGCCAAGTCAATCTCCTCGAGTGCCTTCCAATCGATCACGCGCGCCTGTCCGAATTTGAGACGCTGTAAGCGCTCATATCGCTGCTGATGCTCAGGGATGGCGAACTCCAATTCCTCGGGGGGAGAAGGCTCCCGAGCGGCGCGAGAGCGCTTGTGGGCGACCTTCTTGGTCCTAGGGGCCATATCTGTGAAAATCAGGGCAAGTTAGTGCAAAATTCCACTGTGCTGAAATCCACATGGGCGTGTGGATGATCCACACGCCTTTGTGGGTCATCATCCTCATCCACACGGGCGTGTGGATGGGCCACACGCCCGTGTGGATGCCCGACCATGGCGAAAAGGTCATGGTTGGGTGGTTTCCACGTCAAAAACTACCCCTAAATCAACAAACATGCATATTATGATAGTTCTCATGGAAGATTTATGCATAAAACATCAACAAATCACCAGATCTGAAATTCAAAATTCATGGCAAGAACTAGAAAAACTTGGAGCTTAACGGAGATTTTTGATGAAGAAGAAGATGGAAATCGCCGGAAAAACACCCAAGAATCCTTAAATAAGCTAAGGAGAGGCGTTAGGAACCCAAGAGGTGCGTCTCTTCGCGTGGAGGCGTCGGAAGGAGAAAAGGCGCGAAGGTTTGAATGAGTGTTCAAGGCCTTCTCATCTCCTTTATAAGCCACATGGGCGTGTGAGGGTCTCACACGCCCTTGTGGATGGCCACATGGTCGTGTGGATGAGCCACACGCCCTTGTGCCTTGAAAAATCGACGCCAGAAAGCCACAAGGGCACTCACACGGGCGTGTGAGTGCCGGTGTGGATTAAAAACTCGAGACAGAAGGCCACAGGGGCACTCACACGGGCGTGTGAGTGCCCTTGTGGACCTGGAAAATCCACAGGGGCAGCCACACGGGCGTGTGGCTGCCCTTGTGCCTCTCTGGAAACCTGAAAAATAAATTTTCAGGTCTCACACGCCCATGTGGATGAGCCACATGGGCGTGTGGCTCCTCAGGAGGGCCACAGGGGCACCCACACGCCCGTGTGGGTGCCCTTGTGCCCTTCTGTTTCATGTTTTTTCAATTTTTCAGCAAGGCACAGGGGCACTCACACCCCCTTGTGCCTGCCCTTGTGGATTTTCAGCAAAACATGAAACACTTAAGCACAAGGCGAATTCTTAACTTTAAATCTCTAAATCAATCTAGATCAAGCCACACATGTATAATTATCATGAAACACCAAGAATAAACAATAAAAATACAGCAACGACAAAATTAACGCAAAGTCGCCTACTCAAGCCAATTATTACTGCAGAATTGAAAAACTAACTATGAAAGCAATAAAATGACTTGGGTTACCTCCCAAGAAGTGCTTGTTTTACGTCATTAGCTCGACGTACATGTTCCTCTATGGGGGCTCATGCAAGTGAAATACCTCCTTTCCTCAGAATCGCTTCTTCCCCGAAAAATAGCGCTTCAACTTTGTGTCCGTTCACCTTAAACGTCCCTTTTTCGGGGTGAGTGATTTCAACCGCCCCGTGCGGTGATACTTGAGTCATCGTATAAGGTCCTGACCATCTCGATTTTAATTTTCCTGGGAATAATCTCAAACGAGAATTGAAAAGTAACACCAAGTCGCCTTCATTGAACCCTTTCTGCAATTTGATGTGCTTATCATGCCACCGACGCATTTTCTCTTTATAAATCTTTGCATTTTCATATGCACGCAACCGCCATTCATCTAATTCATTCAGCTGCAACTTCCTTTGTTCTCCGGCTTGTGCAAGGTCAAAATTCATCGCCTTGATTGCCCAAAGAAGCTTTATGCTCGAGTTCCACCGGTAAGTGACAAGATTTTCCATAAACCAAGCTGTATGGTGTTGTTCCCACTCGGTGTCTTGTAGGCCGTACGATATGCCCAAAGTGTGTCATCGAAACGTTCGGACCAATCCTTTCGGCCGTGTTCCACCGATTTCGCTAGAATTCTCTTTAACTCCCCGTTTGTTACCTCGACCGGCCGCTTGTTTGCGGGTGGTATGGAGTGGCTAGCCGATGATACACTCCATATCGTTTCAGTACCTTATCAAGCTGCACATTACAAAAATGAGTCCCTCTATCACTAATGATGATCCCTGGGAGTACCAAAACGAGCGAACAAGCGCTTGAGAAATCTAACTACGGTTCTAGCGTCGTTTGTGGGGAGAGCTTGTGCCTCAACCCACTTGGACACATAATCCACGGCGACTAGAATGTATCGGTTTCCATTTGAGCTAGGGAATGGTCCCATAAAGTCAATACCCCAAACGTCGAATACTTCACGTAACCGAATAGGATTTTGAGGCATCTCGTCCCGTCTAGACAAATTACCGGCTCTTTGACATTTATCACAGCTTTGAACGAATTGATGAGCATCTTTAAATATGGTTGGCCAATAAAAACCTGCAGCCAACACTTTCTCTGCAGTTCGGCCTGCCGCATAATGACCACCAGTGGGTCCCGAGTGGCAATGAGTAAGGATGCTCCACCCTTCTTCCCTTGAAACACATCTTCGCACTACATGGTCCGCACATACTCGGAACAAATATGGATCTTCCCAAAGGAAATTTTTCAGGT
The DNA here is from genome assembly GCA_902712375.1 of Dioscorea dumetorum. Classification (NCBI taxonomy): domain Eukaryota; kingdom Viridiplantae; phylum Streptophyta; class Magnoliopsida; order Dioscoreales; family Dioscoreaceae; genus Dioscorea; species Dioscorea dumetorum. The sequence goes on from CACTHL010000615.1 coordinate 172,605, forward strand.
CGGCGAAAAACTTCTTCTTTTGCTGAAATGTGAGTCCCTTGGGGAGAACCTTGCCCGAAAGATAGTTTGCAAAATCAGCGAACCATGGAGTATCGGATATTGACTCGATCTTGAACTCCATACGGGTGCTCCTCTCGGAAATGAGTCGTTGATTTCATTATGAGTGGCTTCATCATCTTCTAAACCCTCCGGCCAAGGGATAAATGATCTGCCGCGGATTTTCTGCACCCCTCTTGTCCTTGATTTCCACATCAAATTCCTGCAACAACAAAATCCAACGAATTAGTCTTGGTTTGGCATCAGCCTTGCTCATTAGATAACGAAGGGCCGAATGGTCTGTGAAAACAACCACTCTGGATAAAATTAAATAGGGTATGAATTTATCAAACGCAAAAACTACAACCAACAATTCTTTTTCGGTAGTTGTATAATTCTCTTGGGCACTTGTCAATGTCTTGCTTGCATAATAGATTGGTTGAAAGTGCTTGTCTCTTCTTTGTCCCAAAACAGCCCCAACTGCATGGTCACTAGCATCACACATGAGCTCAAAGGGAAAGTTCCAATCAGGCGTGATTAGGATGGGTGAATGAGTAAGTTTTTCCTTTAATAAGCTGAAAGCAGATACACACTCATCATTAAACTCAAAATGGACATCCTTTTCCAAAAGTTTGGTAAGCGGTCGAGTGATCTTGGAAAAATCTTTTATGAAGCGGCGATAGAATCCCGCATGCCCCAAGAAGCTGCGAATTGCCTTGACGTTAGTTGGTGGTGGTAGCTTCTCTATTGTTTCAATCTTTGCTCTGTCCACTTCGATTCCCTGGCTAGAGATTTTATGCCCCAGCACTATCCCCTCTTGCACCATGAAGTGACACTTTTCCCAATTCAAGGCAAGATTCGTTTCCTCGCACCGCATGAGTACCCTTTCCAAGTTCTTAAGACATGCGTCAAAAGAATGCGTCCATGAAGACCTCCATGACATCCTCCAGTAGTTCATCAAAAATGGCTGTCATGCATCTTTGAAATGTGGCTGGTGCATTACATAACCCGAACGGCATCCTTCTGTATGCAAACGTACCATAGGGGCATGTAAATGTTGTTTTCTCCTGATCTTCAGGGGCGATCGGGATCTGAAAATACCTAGACATGCCATCCAGAAAACAATAGAACTGATGACCTGCGAGACGCTCTAGCATTTGATCAATAAAAGGAAGAGGGAAATGATCCTTTCTTGTGGCGTCATTTAATCTTCGGTAATCAATGCACACACGCCAACCGGTTACTGTACGTGTGGGTATCAGATCGTTTTGCTCGTTCTTCACCACAGTCATACTCACCCAAGCACTATCGGATATAGGGTAAATAATGCCTGCATCAAGGAGCTTCACCACCTCTGCTTTTACTACCTCCTTCATGTTTGGATTAAGCCTTCGTTGAGGTTGGATGACTGTTTTATAGTTGTCTTCCATCAGAATCTTATGCGTGCAAAAGGATGGGTTTATCCCTTTGATGTCTGAAATCTTCCATGCAATAGCAACTTTATGTGCTTTCAATAAAACCACCAGTTTTTCTTTTTGTGATGCAGAAAGGCTGGAAGCAATGATTACCGGCAACTTCGACCCTTCGGCTAGGAAAGCATACTCTAGATGGTCAGGTAATGTCTTCAATTCCAGCTCAGGGGGTTCTTCCACTGAAGGCCGTAATCGATTACCCTGTTTCTGCTCAATTTCTTCGAAACCCTTGTGTTCATTTTCCGGTTCCTCCTCGAATACATCCAGTTCTGGTTGGGCTGATGGGACAATCTCTAAATCTTCAGGATAGTCTTCTCGAATGCCAATGCTACAAATTTCTGCCGCTAGGATTTGATCAACATCTTCTAAAGAATCATCATCTCCATCTGAATTACTTTCTGTCATGATCATATTAAACTGTGCCATTGCTTCTTTCAGATTAACTTCAGGTTCTTCATTAAAAGAGAGGATTGCCGACTTATCAAATTGGTCTAGTAAGCTAGCCAGATATGCACCGTGATATGAATTCCCGAACCCAGTGATCGAGTCTTCGTGGCTCCACTTGTAAGTTGCAACTAATTGTTCTACCTTCTCTTCATTCGTCGCCATTACTTCCTTCAATGTCTCCAATATTTCCTTCGTATTGAACATAGTCCTTGGGCACAATAAACACAAGATCAGAAAATGAGAATAATGAAAGTAGAGAAGTGGTGATCGTCCCGCAAGCGCACGGGGTCGTCAAGTAATAAACCACTCGCGCAAGCACGAGTGGGTCGTATTCCCAAGGGCCCGAGAATCTATCCTTACTTCCTTTTTGCTATGTTGTCTAGCCGATCAGACTTGAGATTTGGAAAGTGAAAGTAAAGAAGTAAAAATAAAGCAATTAAAATGCTAAATACCAAGGGCGATAAACGGGAGGAAAATCAGGGTAAGAAGATGGTCACGGATGAGGATCCCCTCGGGGTTACTAAAGTGCGAAGGATGTTGGATTAACATGCAAGTGGCTTGAAGGACCGAGAAAACCCTAGATTAGGTCAACCCGATGGTCACGGCAATTGACCCCTAATCCGGTACGAGTATTGAATACGGGTTATACCCGTACAATTCCTCCTACGATTGCAAAGGGCAAGATGGTTTTCTCAAGCTAAGGTTGAATCACACATGAGTAATTAACCTTAGAATTGGAGGGGTACAAATACCCGATGGTCACGGCGTATTTGTACGTATTTCCCTTCCAAGCTTGGTGAGTCTAATACTAGGGCGATGGTCATGCAACCTAGTATTGGCTAAGTATGGATACACAGAGTTCTCATGCATACCCAAGCATTCAAAAACACCAAACATGAATCACAAACAAGCTAACAAGCATGAATTAAACCAAAACATCCAAACATCACAAGTTCACCCCAAGGTTCACCCACATCCGGTGACCTTGGGGTTTTAGTTGCTCATAGTCTCCAAATACATGAATAAAAGCATGAAAATAACTAAACCCAACATAAAAGACCTCCCTCCAAAGATTAGAGTCGAAGAAGCTTCCAAAGACGCCACTCGAAGGGGTGGCTTCCCGTCGTCTTCAACCTCAAGATTTGAAGCCCTAGAGGTAGATCCCGCACAAGAACGCGCTCTCCTCGCCGATTCTACCGTGGAAATGCCCTCCAAGCTCTCCTTCTTGGTCGGATTTGGAAGAGGTGGTGTCAAGCTTCAAGAAGAGCCAAAAGTCCCGTTTCTTTCATGCCCTAAAAGCCCTTAAAAGGGTGAAAATCGCGACTTCTCACGGGCTGCCTCACGGCCGTGAGGTTGCCCGTGAGGCATCCAGAAAGTTCTGCACGAAATTTCACCACGGTGCTACAGTACCCCTGCTACAGTACCTGCTACGGTGATTCCGCTACAGTATTTCCGATACAAGATCTTGCTACGATGAAGAACCCAAAAACGTCGTATTTGGTGTCGAATTCTTCCTAAATACGTTCTTGAGCTCATTTAGGGTCTGCAACACAAAATAAAGGGGTTTAGACTATAAAAAGGGCATCGACTTATCAAAAAGATAATAAAATAATACAAATAAATACGTATAAAATACGTATATTTAGACGTTTATCAAACATCCCCACACCTAAGCGTTTGCTTGTCCCCAAGCAAACAAACATGAAGAACAGGGGCAAGAAGATAAATGGCTAAATATACGACCTCAAGCTCAAGCGTACGAGGACTCCACAAGCACAAATGGACAGAAATCAAGAAGTGAGTTGTTCAATTTATAGTCAAGTAATATTAGCTCTGTTTCATCCAAAGTGTTCCCGTGTGTGTGTGCCGACTCCCACCTTGACCTCCACACCCGGATTACCCGGGATGCTTGTTCACCTCACTCAAATTGAAATTAGTGCTAGGAGTGCCAAACAAAAATCCTCTCAATAGCCAAGTTAAAAATCTTTTGGTCCCCAAACGAAACTTTAACATCAAGTGAAGATAAGACAAGGTTTCGGGCGCCCAAAGGTTTTTTTTTTTTTTTTTTTTTTTTTTTTTTTTTTTTTTGGAGTCCGCCTAACGTAGACTCGCACAAAAATCTTTCATTGGATGCACATGCCGGCCGTGCACAAGAGCCACCCGACTTACTTGATTACAGATCTACATATACGCATTCATGCTTTTAGAAGCGAGAGGAATACCGACATAGACTCAATTTTTTTTTTTTTTTTTTTTTTTTACACAACCTAACTCGGGACGCCCGATCAACCACCGCTAAAAACCTCACTTAAAAACCTTACTTAGGGTTAAAGCAAAAATAGGGGACTCAAAAGTTTTTTAAAGGACTATTGAAAGAGAAATTTGACATCCTAACACAAAATCAAAAAGATGGGTTAGAGTGTCAGAAGTGGAAGTTTGAGTGAGCAGGTATCAATGTACACTAAAGATGAAACAGAACTACATTCAAGTACATGTAAAGTACAACTCACTACTATCATTCTACCAAGCTAGGAAGTCTTTAACAATAAAATCATAGCTATCATAGGTGAGTCAAGCATGCATTAAAATAAAATACTCCATCCCCACACCTAAAGCTGTACATTGTCCCCAATGTACATAAGTCAGCAGCACAGGGTGGGAAATAAATATAAACCAAAAATTGAGAGATGGAGTAAGAAACTTCCCCAATCCGTTGATGAAGTGTGGAACATGTGCATGTGGACTTGGGGTAAACTAAGTGGTGAGGGCCTGGAGTGTGGAACAGCTGTATCATCATCCTGAAAGCACAACAAAACTGATCACAACTCCAGAGACAAAAAATAATAAAGGAGGAGCGCGTACAAAAATAGTTCACAAAGACCAACATAAAGTTTAGCGAGAGCGAGAGCCCCGACTAACTTAAAAGTACAACGGACGGCAAAAGAAAAGAAAAACAAACAAGCTCGAAGAAAAGAATAAAAGACACAAGGTGGTGGTAATGTTAGGCCCAAGCTCTTGAGCACAACCCAAACTATCCTTCTAATGATGCCGAAGCCCTTTTGTGAAAGAAGCGCGACACGAGATTCGTGATGTTCAATTTTAAACTTTGGTTCGTCGCGGGGTGGAGTACGGTGATTTCGGGCTCTCTTGTGTGCTACTTTCTTTACCGGCATCCTACAAAACCAAAGGGTCATCAATTCAACTAGTTACAAGAAAAGCACTAGCAAAATAATGAAGATTTCATGGAAAATGCTCATTGCTACAGTAAATCCGAGAAAATTTTGCAAGAGTTTTTTCTTGAAAAAGTAGCCAAAAATTTTTACAATCATGCCAAATCATACTTAATATACTCTTGCAACAAAAGAGAGCAAGATCCAAGTTTAAAATACCCCACAAACCCAAAAGAAATCAAGTCCTTGAGAGAAAGAACATTACCTAGCCCTAGGATATGTGGAGTAATCCCTTTGCAAAATCCGGCCAAAGGAGTGTTTTTTTCTTCAAAATTTCTTCACCAAATTAGTTGAGGGGAGGAGGAGAGGGATTTAGAGCAACAAAAATGAAGAAAATCGGTGGAGAATGGAGGGGGAAATGAGAGAAAGTTTGGATGGGAAAAATGGACCAAAGAGCTTGAAAAGATGCTCTTTAAAGCTCCAACCCGTGAAGCCTCACGGGTGGGCTCACGGCCGTGAGCCTACCCGTGAGAAATCCCTGGATGGCTCACGGGTGAGCTCACGCCCGTGAGCTCACCCGTGAGCTTTCCCTGAGTTTCTTAAGGGCAAGTTCACGGGCCATAAACGGCCAAAATCTGAAACTTTCTCAACTTAACCTCTTCCAAACCCTCAAAAACGTTTAAAACAATGACAAATTAAGCATGGAAACACTCAAAACATGATTTTCATGGCATCTAATTTACAAATCATTCAAGGAAACACAAGATCATGCAAAGGGATTTGGACAAAAATGATGAACAAAACCACCACAAAATGAAAAGCAACTTGAAAACTAACACACCGAAAATACGGAAAAAGAACACACTAAGCAAACAAACAACAAGAAAGAAGAAATGCAACAATTTAAGAGCTTGGGTTGCCTCCCAAGGAGCGCTTGTTTAAAGTCGTTAGCTCGACTCTTCTTACCTCGAATCAGGGTGGGACAAAGGGTGGAGAGTTACCTCCATTTCTCGACGCGATGTTGTGACCTGGAAAGTAATGCTTGAGACGGTGACCATTGACCTTGAATGTTCCATCTTGAGGGTGAGTTATTTCGATGGCACCATGAGGGAAAACTTGTGTGACAGTGTATGGTCCATGCCATCTTGATTTCAATTTCCCTGGGAACAATCTCAATCTAGCATTGAACAATAAAACTTGATCCCCTTTTTGAAAATATTTAGCTCGTTTAATGTGGCGATCATGATACTCCTTCGTTTTCTCCTTGTATCGCACCGAGGTTTCATATGCCAATGTTCGCCATTCGTCTAATTCATTTAGTTGAAACTTCCTCTTGTGGCCCCTAAGGTGCGGATCGAAGTTGAGTTGTTTAATGGCCCAAGTAAGCTCGTGCTCCAATTCAACCGGTAAGTGGCAAGCTTTTCCATAGACCAATCTGTAGGGTGTTGATCCGATAGGTGTCTTGTATGCCGTCCTATATGCCCACAGCGCATCGTCTAGCCGTTTCCGCCCAATCTCTTCGGTCTTTGGTTGACGGTTTTCTCTAAGATCCGCTTTAACTCCCTATTTGATACCTCAACCCGCCCACCGGTTTGAGGATGATACGCGATCGACATGCTATGAGATACCCCGTACCGTTTTAGAACTTTCTCAAATTGAGAGTTGCGAAATGGGTGCCTCGATCACTTATGATCACCCCCGGGTGTACCAAACCGGGAGAATAATTTCTTTAGAAATTTCACCACCACCCTAGCGTCACAAGACGGAAGAGCTCGTGCTTCCACCCATTTTGAGACATAATCTACAGCCACCAAAATGTACTTGTTACTATGGGAACTAGGGAATGGGCCCATGAAATCGATTCCCCGGACATCAAACACCTCACAAGCTTGATTCCATGATTGCGGCATTTCTTCTCTTTTTGAAATATTGCCGGTTCTTTGACACCTGTCACACTTGTTGTACCGGTGCTTGTGCATCCTGAAACATAGTGGGCCGCAGTAGAATCCCGAGTCAAGAACCTTCTTCGCCTGTTCGCTCCCGCTATAGTGGCCTCCCCTGTAGGCCCCGAGTGGCAATGTATCAAGATATCGTGCCCTTCTTTCGTTGAAACACATCTCCGACGATTTGATCAGCACACATCCCGAATAGGTACGGGTCTTCCCATATGTAGTGCTTTAGATCGGCAAAGAATTTTTTTTCTCGCCGATATGTGAGATGCTTTGGGAAAATTTTTGCTGCCAAGTAATTTGCTATATCTCGCAAACCACGGAGTCTCATCTTCTTCAATCACCCGAATCTTGCACAACCTGTTCTCCAGGGAATGAATCATTAATCTCATCCTTTTGCAAAGTATTTTCCATAGGTTCCTCAAGGCGCGAGAGATGATCGGCAGCTAAGTTCTCTCGCCCCCTTTTTATCCTTTATTTCTAGATCAAACTCTTGCAGCAGTAAGACCCATCGGATTAGACGAGGCTTTGCATCGACTTGTTAAGTAAATATTTTAGGGCGGGAATGATCTCGTGTACACAATCACCTTTGATAACACCAAATATGAGCGAAATTTGTCAAATGCAAAGACAACGGCGAGCATTTCTTTTTCAGTGGTGGTGTAGTTTTCTTGAGCATCGTTCGGGGTTTTGCTTGCATAGTAGATGGGGTGGAAGTGATTGTTTCGCCGCCGGCCAAGCACGGCTCCCACAAAGCATAGTCACTCGCATCACACATTAATTCAAATGGCAGATTCCGGTCTGGAGAAACCATAATCGGTGCTTCTATAAGCTTTCTCTTCAAGGAAAGGAAGGCTTTCATACAGTCTTCATCGAACTCAAAAGGGGCATCCTTCTCGAGTAGCTTCGTCAATGGTCGGGCAATCGAAGAGAAATCTTTCACAAACCTCCTGTAAAACCCCGCATGGCCCAGAAACTTCTGATTGCTTTTACTGAAGTTGGAGGAGGAAGTTTCTCAATAGTGGCGACTTTTGCCCGATCCACTTCTATTCCCTTTTTAGAGATTTTATGTCCAAGTACTATACCCTCCTTGACCATAAAATGACATTTCTCCCAAGCTAAGCACCAAATTCGTTTCTTCACACCTTTTTAAGACTCGCTCCAAGTTTTTGAGACAGAAATCAAACGAGTCACCAAAGACCGAAAAGTCATCCATAAACACTTCCATAATGTTCTCCACCATACCTTCAAAAATGGCCAACATGCATCTCGGAATGTGGCGGGTGCATTGCAAAGCCCGAAGGGCATACGGCGGTAGGCAAATGTTCCATACGGACAAGTGAAAGTGGTCTTCTCTTGGTCCTCGGGAGCAATCGGTATCCGAAAATATCCGAGAGAGGCCATCCAAGAAGCAAGAATAAGCATGTCCCGCCAATCGTTCGAGCATCCGGTCTATGAAAGGCAAAGGGAAGTGATCCTTCCTTGTGGCATCGTTCGCCTTCCTGTAATCAATACCAGACCCTCCAACTCCGTGGATTGTTCTCGTCGGGATAAGCTCGTTCCTCTCATTGGTAATAACTGTCATTCCTCCCTTTTTGGGTACTACTTGCACAGGACTCACCCGAGCACCGTCGGATATAGGGTATATAATGCCGGCATCGAGAAGCTTGATAACCTCATTCTTCACTACTTCCTTCATATTAGGATTCAACCTTCGTTGGGGTATTGCCATGGGTTTGTGATTGTCTTCCATAAGAATTTTGTGCGTGCAAAATGATGGACTGATCCCTTTGATATCAGCTATTTTCCAAGCAATTGCCTTTTTATACTTTTTGAGTACCTCAAGGAGTTTGCCCTTTTGTTCCTCTCGTCAAATCTGACGCGATGATGACTGGAAGTTTGGAACCCTCACCCGGAAATGCGTATTCCAAGTGCACCGGTAACGGTTTTAGTTCCAGTTCGGGCGGTTCCTCCAATGACGACTTCAATTTCCCGAAACCGCCCATATCGCATTTTTTCGGTCCTCACCTCTTACGCCTCGATGCACTTGTCACTATAACAACTTTCTTCCCTTGCTTGTGCCTCTGTTTCTCCATGAATTGGGTTTTCATCCATTCTAAATTCCCCTTCTTTTAAACTGTCTCTCACTTGCGTGCTTTGTGCCCTGTTCCATTGGAAAATGCTCTACGAGGTTCAATTTTTCTGTTTGCATGTACTTGGTTGAAGAATGACTCGAGTATTGAAATCTCCCCGGGTACTATTAATCGAACCCCCACAATCTTGCTTCTTCCATTTATCATCATAAAAGTTTGGAGTGTTTGACCCAATCCCAGTGCTAGAGTAGTAAGAGCACGGCACCTGCGAGTGATGATAGTTAACCCAATCATTGGCTGCATACATAATTAAATAATAGAAGAAAGATATTTACAAAGTTAGAATAAAAAGAATGGAAGCAAAACAAGATAAGGAAAGACAAAAGAAGAAAAAAAACAGAATATATACAAGAATGGCAAAAACGTCAAAACAAAAGCCAAATCAACACGCTCAAAGTTTTCCGAATATTTCTCGTAGTCCCCGGCAACGGCGCCAAAAACTTGGTGATCGTCCCGCAAGCGCACGGGGTCGTCAAGTAATAAACCACTCGCGCAAGCACGAGTGGGTCGTATTCCCAAGGGCCCGAGAATCTATCCTTACTTCCTTTTTGCTATGTTGTCTAGCCGATCGGACTTGAGATTTGGAAAGTGAAAGTAAAGAAGTAAAAATAAAGCAATTAAAATGCTAAATACCAAGGGCGATAAACGGGAGGAAAATCAGGGTAAGAAGATGGTCACGGATGAGGATCCCCTCGGGGTTACTAAAGTGCGAAGGATGTTGGATTAACATGCAAGTGGCTTGAAGGACCGAGAAAACCCTAGATTAGGTCAACCCGATGGTCACGGCAATTGACCCCTAATCCGGTACGAGTATTGAATACGGGTTATACCCGTACAATTCCTCCTACGATTGCAAAGGGCAAGATGGTTTTCTCAAGCTAAGGTTGAATCACACATGAGTAATTAACCTTAGAATTGGAGGGGTACAAATACCCGATGGTCACGGCGTATTTGTACGTATTTCCCTTCCAAGCTTGGTGAGTCTAATACTAGGGCGATGGTCATGCAACCTAGTATTGGCTAAGTATGGATACACAGAGTTCTCATGCATACCCAAGCATTCAAAAACACCAAACATGAATCACAAACAAGCTAACAAGCATGAATTAAACCAAAACATCCAAACATCACAAGTTCACCCCAAGGTTCACCCACATCCGGTGACCTTGGGGTTTTAGTTGCTCATAGTCTCCAAATACATGAATAAAAGCATGAAAATAACTAAACCCAACATAAAAGACCTCCCTCCAAAGATTAGAGTCGAAGAAGCTTCCAAAGACGCCACTCGAAGGGGTGGCTTCCCGTCGTCTTCAACCTCAAGATTTGAAGCCCTAGAGGTAGATCCCGCACAAGAACGCGCTCTCCTCGCCGATTCTACCGTGGAAATGCCCTCCAAGCTCTCCTTCTTGGTCGGATTTGGAAGAGGTGGTGTCAAGCTTCAAGAAGAGCCAAAAGTCCCGTTTCTTTCATGCCCTAAAAGCCCTTAAAAGGGTGAAAATCGCGACTTCTCACGGGCTGCCTCACGGCCGTGAGGTTGCCCGTGAGGCATCCAGAAAGTTCTGCACGAAATTTCACCACGGTGCTACAGTACCCCTGCTACAGTACCTGCTACAGTGATTCCGCTACAGTATTTCTGATACAGTACTGCTACAGTGAAGAACCCAAAAACGTCGTATTTGGTGTCGAATTCTTCCTAAATACGTTCTTGAGCTCATTTAGGGTCTGCAACACAAAATAAAGGGGTTTAGACTATAAAAAGGGCATCGACTTATCAAAAAGATAATAAAATAATACAAATAAATACGTATAAAATACGTATATTTAGACGTTTATCAAGAAGATGGAGTAGAAAAACAGTAAAAATAAATGAATGGCTAAAGTAACAAAATACTCGCGTTCCTAATATCCTGTTGCCCGGCAACGGCGCCAAAAACTTGATGCGTCTCCGCAACAACACAACAGGGTGATGTGTGTCAACCCCTTGCGTTACCGCAAGTGCACGGGTCGTCAAGTAATAAAAGTAGACCCAAAGGGTCGGGTTGTCGAACCACAGGGAACAGAAGTACTAGTAATAGCCCCTCTTTTATTATCTAGCCTAATGAATGTAGTGTTTGATGATTTAATGGCCAACACTAAGAGTGTCACCACAAGTGCGCAGGAAATAAAAGGAAAAGAGTTCTCAATCAATAAAAGTGAGGTATCCGGACAATGCTCCCCCTAGGATTCGGGTGTTGGATATAGATTACAAGTGTTTCTAAACGAAGACAATGAGTCGTGGGTATCCAAATGTATAACGGCCCCTGCCTCCAGGTCACCGATAACTAGTCCCCTACGAGGTCCCGGCGGAGAATTCTCTCGACGCCTCACACCACATATGACTGCTTAAAACTCTAGGGATCCCAAAGATATGACTAATTCCTAAAAGTAGATCTAACCCTGCTTCCAGGTGGAAGATCCCTAACCCCCTACGAGGTCCCGGCGGAGAATTCTCTAGACGCCTCACACCACATATGGTTGCTTGACATTTAGGGAATATGGAGATAGGAAATATCTGTCGGAAGGGAAAGGGGACACTCCGCTATCTCACGGCTCACCCTCTCAACCCTCTTTACTCTTGGTAATTCTAAACCTAGCGGTGATCTCTCTCTTCACTAGATTGAATAAAACATGCAAGGCAATTAATAATGACATCAAAAGCACAAACAAGCATTAAGAACTCAAGAGTAAAACTCAATCTGATAAATTCGAATAGAAACCCATGGGAGGTCAACACCTGCCTCAACCCCAGGTCGCCGTAAGGCTAACCTGTTACCTGTACGATATTAACATTACCACAATAATACTCTAAATCTAAGGTATTCAATCACAACCCTGTACAAGATCAACAGACTCACACATATATGTACATATATCCCTGGAAATCACAACATCAATGATCATGGACACAATAATAGTTTTTCACAAACACTGGATGTAGACTCATACAACCTAAGGTCCTGACTGAACCAATCAAGATTATACAAGATCAAATGGAAATACGAAAACATAGGTCCTAGTGGATCCATCTTATCCATCTTATGCAAGATCATAAACATCAAGGTTTCTAGATCTCAAGGAAATCATCTCATGAGTCTTTTGTAATAGAATCAATAGTTAAGCAAGATCATAAACATCAAGGTTTCTAGATCTCAAGGAAATCATCTCATGAGTCCATTAAGATGAAATCAAGAATTAAAAGGAACATATAGTATCATAATTTCAGTTTTCAAGAAACATTTCAAGAATCCATTGAAATCAAGAATTTCTCATTTCAAGGCATGCATCATTAAACAAGCATGATCATAGCTCTTTAATTAACAATTCCCACTCACAAACTTGGCGAGATCGAACACTTGGATCACTCGCCTACTTGATCTTTACCCTTGCCTTTAGATCCACCTTCTTCAAGCCATTAACCATCCAAGAAAAACAAGAATCAATCACAACCTTATACAATCAATAAGAGAGGAAAGAATGCTCCAAAATTAGATCTCAAGGCTTCTAGGGTTTACTATGTGCTCTAGATTCAAGAATTAACAATAATATAATCCTTAAACCCATAAAATCAAAATGAAATCAAGAACATCCTAATTGGGTTCGGATCTACAAGAATCAAAGGTTTAGAGATCAAGGATCTCCTTCATTCTTCACCAAAACATGAAATCAAGGCTCCTATACCATTTAAACATTAGATCCATGGCTAAATTCCAATTAAATAATAAATCCATACTAAACCCACACTAATTCTCCATGGATCTAAAGAGAAATGAATAAAAGAACAAGGAGTTGAAGAAGAGAAGAAAACCCACCTCAATTCTTGCTAGAACTAGAGGAGATTCACCACCAATGGAGAAGAGGGGAAGATCAACACCTTTCTCCTTTCTTGGAGCTCAAGAATGGAGATCTAATGGAGGGGAGAATGAGGGTTCAAGATGGGGAGAAAAAGAGAGGGAAATGGGGTCTTATAAAGGCCATTTAAGTTTGAAAACGGGTATTTATAGACCCAAAGCGCGGGAGGGCTCGCGGGCTCCCTTGCGGGCGCAAGGGAGGCCGCGAGGCCCTTTCCAGACGGCCATGCGGGCGGCCATGCGCCCGCATGAGGGGCCGCATGGCCCCTTGCTGGCGGCCATGCGCCCGCATGCGGGGCCGCATGGCCCCTTGCGGCCTCCCATGCGGCCCGCATGGAAGGCCGCAAGGCCCCCTGTTTTTGGGGGTTTCTCGCGGCCTGAAGCACCCTTACTCGCTCCACTTAAAAGCTCTCTCCCCCAAAGATTTTCCTCCTCTTTTACACTCTAAAAAGAGCCTTAACTAAGGTCCCAACAAAAAATAAAACTCGACAAAAACTTAAACACACAACTTCTACACAAGAAACAAAGCACAAGAGAAGCGAAAAAGATCGAACTTCCACACGCCCGTGTGGAATTTCCACACGGGCGTGTGGATGCCCGCGTAAAGCCCCGAATTCAAATTATAAAAGCCGCCTTGGGATAATTTTTAGTGATCTTTTCGGCCACTTTCAAGAGACAAGACGGCTAGGGCTTGGGAGGAGTTCTTTGCGGCTTTGGGAAGCTTTCCTCACCAACTTGGATCGATTCCTCCTCCGTCATAGCATCAAGGAAGCCATCGGCGACCTAGCTTCGGAGTGGATTCAATCCAGACGTGGAAACTACCCATCAAGTCTATCATCACGGATTTAAGGGGGTTATTCTTTATGCCTTTGGAACTTATTTCTGAATTTATTATTTGTTTTGTGACTCGCTCCATGGAGAACTAAACCCCTAGAGGGTATTCGGACATGTAAACCCTAGGATTCTTATTTTCATTAGATTTACATTGTGTTTCTATTCGAATTTATCAGTTTGAGTTTTACTCTTGAGTTCTTAATGCTTGTTTGTGCTTTTGATTTCATTATTAATTGCCTTGCATGTTTTATTCAATCTAGTGAAGAGAGAGATCACCGCTAGGTTTAGAATTACCAAGAGTGAAGAGGGTCGAGAGGGTGAGCCGTGAGATAGCGGAGTGTCCCCTTTCCCTTCCGATAGATATTTCATATCTCCATATTCCCTAAGTGTCAAGCAACCATATGTGGTGTGAGGCGTCGAGAGAATTCTCCGCCGGGACCTCGTAGGGGGTTAGGGATCTTTCACCTGGAGGCAGGGTTAGATCTACTTTTAGGAATTGGTTATATCTTTGGGATCCCTAGAGTTTTAAGCAGTCATATGTGGTGTGAGGCGTCGAGAGAATTGTCCGCCGGGACCTCGTAGGGGACTAGTTATCGGCGACCTGGAGGCAGGGGCCGTTATATCTTTGATACCCACGACTCATTGTTCTCGTTTAGAAACACTTGTAATCTACATCCAACACCCGAATCCTAGGGGGAGCATTGTCCGGATACCCCACTTTTATTGATTGAGAACTCTTTTCCTTTTATTTCCTGCGCACTTGTGGTGACACTCTTAGTGTTGGCCATTAGATCATCAAACACTGCATTCATTAGGCTAGATAACAAAAGAGGGGCTATTACTAGTACTTCTGTTCCCTGTGGTTCGACAACCCGACCCTTTGGGTCCACTTTTATTACTTGACGACCCGTGCACTTGCGGTAACGCAAGGGGTTGACACACATCACCCTGTTTTGTTATTGCGGAGACGTATCAAGTTATTGGCGCCGTTGCCGGGGAACAGGATATTAGGAACGCTAGTATTTTGTTACTTTAGCCATTCATTTATCTTTGACTGCTTTTCTATTTCATTTTTCTTACTTTCGCCGTTCTCACTTATCTTTGTATATATCTTTTGTACAAGGAACATGAAAGATGGTTGATCCAATTTTAACTTTGTCCATGCAAATTGAAGCTTGCAATGCAAGGATTGATAAACTTTTAGGTGCAAGACAACAAAGCTTCCCTTTCTGTAACACATATCTTCAAGTCATAGGAGTTCCCCCAACATCTCGTGGATGTGCGTGGACAACAATGGCAAAGCCCACAATTCAGTTTTAAAGAGCACATTCCACCACAAGAGCATGATCCTAGCCTAAAAGGTCTATTGGCAAGATTTCTTCAGGGTTCTGAGGCTCCCCTAGTGGAAGAATCTCAAGATGAAAATTTGAATTTGAAGGATGTATTAGCTAAGTTTATCCAGAACACTGAAACCAGCATCAAAGCCCCTGAGATTTCACGACAAAATCAACAAGACAACATTCATGACTTTGAGAACCATACTGAAGGACTTGTTGAGGATGTTTCTTTAGAAAATGACAAGGAAGAGTGCGAGAACAATGGGCAAGTGGGGGAGAAAGAACAAGATGTTGCAGAGAATCAAATGGAGGAAGAAGAGCCCCAATTTGAGAATGATGAATACTTGAATGGACAACATGTTTTTGAGGAGGAAGCTTTGGAAGAGGCTTTGTTGAATCCATATTTCTTGCAAGTTGAAAAGGTAAAGAAACAAACCCGAAGGCAATGGAACAAGTACATCTCCTTGAAATCGATCAACCAACAAAATGCAAGAAAAAGGCCATGGGAATTGAAGAAGATGTGGGTAGGAGGCTCAAACAATCCAAGGACCCACCTAAGGTGAACTTGAACAATTCTCGGCCAAAATTGTTTCCATGGAGACCTAAAGTAAAATTGTGCAAGCCTCGAATAAAAGTGCATCACCGTCGAGGCAAAATTATGTTCATGGGAAGTAGCAACGCAAGAGATAGTCGGGAGGAGCACACCCTTTTCAAGCCTCCATAAGATAAGGAAGATCAGGTACGTCGAGCTAATGACGTAAAACAAGCACTTTTTGGGAGGTAACACAAGTCATTTTATTGCTTTCGTAGTTAGTTTTTAATTCTGCAGTAATAACTAGCTTGAGTAGGCGACTTTGCGTTAATTCTGTCGTTGCTGTGTTTTTATTGTTTATTCTTGGTGTTTCATGATAATTATACATGTGTGGCTTGATCTAGAATGTTTTAGAGGTTTAAAGTTAAGGAATTGGCCTTGTACTTATATGTTTCATGTTGAGCTGAAAATCCACAAGGGCAAGCACAAGGGGGTTTGAGTGCCCCTGTGCCTTGCTGAAAATTCAGAAAAACATGAAACAGAAGGGCACAAGGGCACTCACACGCCCATGTGAGTGCCCCTGTGACCCTTCTGAGGAGCCACACGCCCATGTGGCTCATCCACATGGGCGTGTGAGACCTGAAAACCCAATTTTCAGGTTTCCAGAGAGGCACAAGGGCAGCCACACGCCCGTGTGGCTGCCCCTGTGGATTTTCCAGGTCCACAAGGGCACTCACACAGGCGTGTGCGTGCCCCTGTGGCCTTCTGTCTCGAGTTTTTAATCCACACCGGCACTCACTCACACGTGTGAGTGCCCTTGTGGCGTTCTGGCGTCGATATTTGAAGGCACAAGGGCGTGTGGCTCATCCACACGCCCGTGTGGGCATCCACAAGGGCGTGTGAGACCCTCACACGCCCATGTGGCTTATAAAGGAGATGAGAAGGCCTTGAACCTTTCATTCAAACCTTCGCGCCTTTTCTCCTTCCGACGCCTCCACGCGAAGAGACGCACCTCTTGGGTTCCTAACGCCTCTTCTTAACTTATTTAAGGATTCTTGGGTGTTTTTCCGGCGATTTAGATCTTCTTCTTCATCAAAACGCTCCGGTAAGCTCCAAGTTTTCCTAGTTCTTGCCATGAATTTTAAATTTCAGATCTGGTGATTTGTTGATGTTTTACGCATAAATCTTCCATGAGAATGATCATAATATGCATGCTTGTCGATTTAGAGGTAGTTTTTGATGTGGAAACCACCCAACCATGGCCTTTTGGCCGTGGTCGGGCATCCACACGGGCGTGTGGCCCATCCACACGCCCGTGTGGATGAGGAGGATGATCCACAAGGGCGTGTGGATCATCCACACGCCCATGTGGATTTCTGCACTGTGAGATTTTGTATTAACTTGCCCTGATTTTCACAGATATGGCCCCTAGGACCAAGAAGGTCGCCCACAAGCGCTCTCGCGCCACTCAGGAGCCTTCTCCTCCCGAGGAATTGGAGTTCGTCGTCCCTGAGTATCAACAGCGATATGAGCGCTTACAGCGTCTCAAATTCGGGCAGGCGCGCGTAATTGATTGGAAGGCACTCGAGGAGATTGACTTGGCCGATGAGGTGCGCGAGCTTACCGCTGTGGGCGGCTGGGACCGGCTCCTCACTATTCGTGATCCCACTTATCGTGAGCTCACGCTGGAGGTCTTGTCCTCATTCGACTTCGACCGCGCTCGCCATGATTTTGAGAAGGAGGACACGATCCGCTTCAGGCTATTCGGTCAGTACCACTCCATGAGCCTCACGCAGTTCTCTGTTTTTCTCGGTTTATATGACAGAGACTATGTTCACACGAGGGAGTACGAGCAACTCATCGTCGATTACTGATAAACGTCTAAAAGTACGTATTTTACATGTATTTGTTGTGTATTATTTTCATATCTTTTTGTTGAATCTATGCCCTTTTAGATCTAAATTGCTTTATTTTTGTATTTCAGGCCAGCCAGAAGCCCTGGGGACTCGACGACGAGATGGGAAGCGATTTCGACATCAAAACAGCGTTTTCGAGACCGGACACTGTAGCACGGCACTGTAGCCAATCACTGTAGCAGTCACTGTAGCTCATCGCGGACTTCTGGGCAGAAAAGTAGAAATCCCGAGGGGTCAGCATACCGGCAGTATACTGACCCGTTTACCCATCGGGATTTGGGGTTTAAAGGCCGATCTAGGGCATTTTGAAGGAGACTTTTGCATCTTCTTGGAGATAGCTTTTGGGGGAGAAGAAGGCTAGGGTTTGGACATCATTTCTACACCATTTTGGAGGGCAAAAGGAGAGGAAATTCGGGTTTTCTAAGGAGAGGAGAGCAAGATTGTGGAGGATCTACTTCAAAAGCTTCATTGTTTGGAGGTTGAAGACAACGGGAAGCCACCCCTTCGAGTGGCGTCTTCGGAAGGTTTTCTCCGGGGATCCAAGCGGCATTCGACCTTCACCGTTTGAGGGAGTGTTCCTCATGTTTACTTTGGTTATTTGCATGGTTTGTGTGGTGGATTTGTTGAACATGAACAACTAACCCCAAGGTCACCGGATGTAGGTGAACCTTGGGGGCAAAACTTGTGATGTTTTGGATTATTTGAGTTATTTATTGTATGATTGGCTTGTTGTGATCCTTGTTTGGTATTCTTGATTGTTTTGGTACATATGCTTAATTGTTGTATCAAATGCTTGGTAGCACTTTGTAGCATGATCATTGCCTTAGTGCTAGACTCTACCAAACTTGGAAGGGATTAATGTATAAATACGTCGTGACCATCGGGTATTTGTACCCCTCCATTTCTAGGGTTGAAAACTAATTATTGTTTCCACCCTAACTTGAGAAAACCATTATTCTCCTTGCAACCGTGTGAGAGGTTGAGTGGAAGAAATTCCCTACTCAACTCTTGTACCGGGTTAGGGGTCAATTGCCGTGACCATCGGGTTGACCTAAGCTTAAGTTTTCTCGGTCCAACTAGCCACATACTTAATTTCTCAAATATCCTACTCACTTGAGTAGCCCCCTTGGGGATCCTCATCCGTGACCGTTTTCCATCCCTGAGCATCTCCCGAGTTTTGTTTCAAACGTATTTATAAAGAAAATTTCTCTTGTTGCTATTTGTTTTCTTTCTTTTCTATTCTCTTGAAAATGGAATCGGTGAGCTAAACAACAAGTGAAAAGTGAGTAAGGTAGCTCCTCGGGCCCCTTGGGAATACGACCCACTCGTGCGTGCACGAGTGGTTTATTACTTGACGACCCCGTGCGCTTGCGGGTGTTGACACATTCCATGTCGATCAAGTTTTTGGCGCCGTTGCCGGGGATTTCACCGAGGGATATTTGGAAAGCTTCAAGCTTGTTGATTTAGCCTTTTCTTTTCCTTTTATTTCTCTTTTATTTTTCTTTCTTTTTGTTGTGTGTTTTATTTTGTTTTTGCGTTTTCTTGTTTTTGGTTGTTGAGCTTTTGTAATTATTCCAGCTGTGTATTCTTTTGTTGCTTCTTTGTATTTCTTGTTGTTAGCTAACATTTTGACTTCGTTCGGAGTGACAAGATGGTTTTCAGCGATAATCTTTGGAAGGAAGATTGGTGCCGAGGATACATTTATGCAATCTGTACCAGAATCAAGGAGCTCGAGTCAATCTTCAATAAATTTTTGGAATCGGCGGGGAAAGTTGGCAACAGAAATTCCCCCATCCAAGTAGCGGCCTAATTATACTCGTGAGGAATTTGACACTAGTCCTGAAGAATTCCCCGAGTTAACCTGTTCGGATAAGGATGAGGTAATTCAGTCAACAGTTGAAAGAGTAGAAGAGGTAGATTACATCCGAGAGGGATGATTTGAATACGGTTGAGGCAGAATTTCGAGCCAAGAATTGCAGCTTGAACAGTGATGGTGAATCGAAGAAATGGAGGAGATTGAGGAGCGTGACCTTAGAAATTATGGAAGGGTAAAGTCATCAATTGAAGAACCTCCGAGCTAGAATTGAAGCCCCTCCCCGATCATCTAGAATACGCTTTCCTGGGAAAAGAATCTACACTCCCCGTTGTCATTGCCTCGGATTTAACAAGGGAACAGAAGGACCAACTCTTGAGCATGCTGAGGAGGCACAAAAAGGCAATTGCGTGGAAGATTTCTGATATTCGAGGAATCAGCCCATCTTTTTGTACGCACAAAATACTTATGGAGGATAATCACAAACCCTCAGCAATCCCCCAACGAAGACTCAATCCCAACATGAAGGAGGTTGTGAAGAATGAAGTCATAAAGTTGCTTGATGCGGGCATTATATACCCTATCTCTGATAGTTCCTGGGTGAGCCCAGTGCAAGTGGTGCCAAAGAAAGGAGGAATGACAGTCATCACTAATGAAAAAAATGAGCTTGTTCCCACAAGAACAGTCACAGGTTGGAGAGTCTGTATCGATTTTTGGAAACTCAATGATGCTACAAGAAATGATCATTTCCCTTTACCTTTCATTGATCAGATGCTTGACAGACTCGCGGGACATTCTTACTACTGTTTCTTGGACGGTCTTTCTGGATACTTTCAGATCCCTATTGCACCAGAAGATCAGGAGAAGACTACTTTCACATGCCCTTACGGGACATTTGCGTATCGTCGTATGCCTTTTGGACTTTGTAATGCACCGGCTACATTCCAAAGATGTATGTTAGCAATATTTGAAGATATGGTAGAAGATATCATGGAGGTGTTTATGGATGATTTTTCGGTCTTCGGGGATTCATTCGAGTTATGCCTTAAAAATCTTGAACGGGTCCTAAAAAGGTGTGAGGAGACTAATTTAGTCCTCAGTTGGGAGAAATGCCACTTTATGGTCAAGGAGGGCATAGTACTCGGGCATAAGATTTCAAAGAGGGGAATTGAAGTAGATAGAGCGAAAGTCTCCACCATCGAAAAACTACCCCCTCCAAGTTCAGTGAAGGCAATCAGAAGTTTTCTGGGACATGCAGGGTTTTATAGAAGGTTTATCAAAGACTTTTCTGCAATCACCCGACCACTAACAAAGCTCCTGGAGAAAGATGCTCGTTTTGAGTTTAATGAAGATTGCATGAATGCCTTCCTCTGCTTGAAAAAGAAACTAGTTGAAGCACCAATAGTGGCTTCTCCGGACTGGAATTTACCTTTCGAGGTGATGTGTGATGCAAGTGACTATGCAGTGGGTGCAGTATTAGGACAAAGACGGGGTAAACACTTTCATCCTATTTATTACGCAAGCAAGACTTTGAATGACGCACAGGAGAACTACACTACCACGGAGAAAGAATTGCTAGCGGTGGTCTTTGCTTTTGATAAATTTCGATCATATTTAGTGCTATCTAAGGTAATTGTTTATACTGATCACTCTGCACTCAAATACCTACTGAATAAATCAGATGCCAAGCCTCGATTGATCCGTTGGGTGCTTCTACTACAAGAGTTTGATCTAGAGATAAGGGATAAAAAGGGGGCAGAAAACTTGGCCGCTGATCATTTATCACGCCTTGAAGGGCCTCATGATGAGGAGTTGAAGAGAGAGGGGATAAATGACACATTCCCTGTGGAGCAGTTATGCAGCATTCAAGTAGTGGAAGAGGATGAGACACCATGGTTTGCTGATATCGCAAATTACTTGGCAGCAGGGGTTTTCCCAAAGTGGCTCACCTATCAACAAAGAAAGAAGTTCTTTGCTGACCTGAAGCATTATACTTGGGAGGATCCATACCTGTTCAAGACTTGTTCTGATCAAATTGTCAGGAGATGTGTCTCAACAAGAGAAGGACATGACATCCTGTTGCATTGCCACTCGGGCCCAGCAGGGGGGCACTACAGTGGAAACAGGACAGCGAGGAAGGTACTTGATGCCGGATTTTATTGGCCCACGATATTCCATGACTCTCAGATGCTTGTGCAGCACTGTGATAGGTGTCAACGCGTAGGTAACATATCAAAAAGGGACGAGATGCCGCAAACTTGGAATCAAGCTTGTGAAATTTTTGATGTTTGGGGGATCGACTTCATGGGACCGTTTCCTAGTTCTCATGGCAATAAGTTTATTCTCGTGGCCGTAGATTACGTCTCCAAGTGGGTAGAAGCGCAAGCATTCCCAACCTGTGATGCAAGAGTGGTAGTAAAATTCTTAAAAAAATTGTTCGCTAGATTCGGCACTCCAAGGGCGATCATCAGTGACCGGGGCACTCATTTTTGCAATTCACAATTTGAAAAAGTTTTGAAACGATATGGGGTATCACATAGAATCTCCACTGCTTACCATCCCCAAACGAGTGGTCAAGTCGAGGTATCTAATAGGGAATTGAAAAGAATCTTGGAGAAAACGGTGAGTCATCACAGGAAGGATTGGGCGGATCAACTTGATGAAGCACTCTGGGCATACAGAACAGCATTTAAGACCCCTATTGGATCAACTCCGTATAGGTTGGTATATGGGAAGGCTTGTCACTTGCCGTCGAATTGGAGCACAAAGCTTATTGGGCCATAAAGCAATTGAATTTTGATCCCCGTCTAATAGGCCACAAGAGAAAATTCCAGTTAAATGAATTAGATGAATGGCGGTCGGTGGCATATGAGAGTTCAATACGGTATAAAGAGAAGACAAAGGAATACCATGACCGACACATTAAACAAGCTAAACATTTTCAAGTCGGAGACCAAGTGCTACTTTTCAACTCTCGATTGAAACTTTTTCCGGGAAAACTGAAATCAAGATGGTATGGGCCATTTTCAGTCTCACAAGTGTTTCCTCACGGGGCCGTTGAGGTTTACCATCCAGCAAAAGGTACTTTTAAAGTCAATGGCTATCGTTTGAAACATTATTTTCCAAGTGGCAATCCGGTTCCAAAGGTTGGAGGTAACTTCCCTCCATTTGTCCCACCATGAGATTTTGAGGTAATGCAAGTCAAGCTAATGACGTTAAAGAAGCGCTCCTTGGGAGGCAACCCAAGTTCCTTTCATTTCCCGCATTCTTTTTCTTATTCGTGTTGTCTTGTTTTGCTTATGTTTTTAGTAGTAGTTCTTGTGTTGTTTTGCTTTTCGTCGTTTTTCTTGTTTCTTTCGCCTTTTTGTTAACTTGTTTGTCATGTGGTTTATGGAAAATTCTTGTTCTAGATGCATTCATGTTGATGTTTTGAGTGTTTAAATGTTGTTTCCGGCCATATTTTTCAAGGTTTCATCAAGGGTTGGCGCGTACGAAGTGTAGAGAAAGAACCGGTGCAAAAATTGGGTCTTGCCGACCATCCTTACGGCCGTAAGGATGGCCGGCAAGAACCATCCCGAGGTTCTTGCCGACCATCCTTACGGCCGTACGGATGGTCGGCAAGACCACCCGAACTTAGGTTTTAAATGGGGTTTTGGGGTTCTTCACACTATTCATCCTTCTTCCCCATTCTTTCAACCTTTTCTCCCTCATTTCTCCACCGTTTTTACTCATTTTTTTTTGCTCTAGTTTGCTCTCCTCCCCCTCTTTTCCATCTTGGTGACAAAAATTTGGAGTTTGAGCAAGCTTTTGGCCGGATTTACCATTTGGATCTACTCGTTTTACCCTAGGGCACAAGTATGACACTCACTCAAAAACTTTGATTTTTCCTTACTTTCATGGCTGAAATTTGTTGGAAATGGTTGGAATATTATTGTTGGGTGAATGTTTAAGATTTATCAAGGCATTTTTCATAGTTTGTAAAATTTTTTTGGCTACTCCTACAAGCAAAATTCTTGAAAAATTTTTCCGTAATTACTGTAGCAATGCACATTTTCTTGGATTTCCTCATTTTTTGGTGCTTATTTTGCTTGTAATTTAGTTGGTTAATCTCTATTTTATTTTTATAGGATGCCAATCAAGAAACTAGCTTCCAAGAGACGTAGGAGGGAACCTTCCCCTCCCGTGCAAAAGCCCAAGTTTTTCAAGGATACGACGCGTTTTGCACTCCTATTACGAAAGGGGTTTTGCACCGTTAGGAAGATTGATTGGGCACGACTTAGTCGAGCGGATTGAGCGCGACCTATCCGAGCTCCTTACCATTGTTCGCAGCTCATCCTCATCGACCTCTGCTGCCACTACTTGCGCTGCATCATCACTTTAGACCCATGACAAGACCTTGTTTATTTTCTTTCTGTTGTGCTTTGTTGTTTGTTGTTAAGACTTGTACTTTTGAGTTAGCTAGGGTTCACTCCCTACTAAACTCTCGTGTTATTTTTGTTGGAGCTCTCTTTTCTTTACTTTATTTATTTTTTTCCTCCTGAAAAACTTTGAATGATAATAAGCTCCTTATTCTTTTCAGGATTATTAATTTTGGGAGCTTTACTTGTGTTGGCCCTCCTTAGGTGAAATACTCCTGATCCAAGTGGAACAACTGAGAACCACATCAAGGAATCAGGGAAGTTTCTTCACCCCCATTTTTTGGTTATCATTCACATCCCCCCCATTATTCTGCTGACTTAGGTACATTGAGGACAATGTACAACTTTAGGTGTGGGGATGGTTATTTACTTAGGGTATTTTGCATTTATGCATGCTTGTTACCTATGATGGCTATGATTGTGTTGTTAAAGGATTTCCTAGCTTGGTAGAATGATAGTAGTGAGCTGTACAAAGCACTCGTACTTTAATGTAGCTCTGTTTCATCTTTAGTGCACCTGTATACATGTTCACGATCACTCTCACCTTGTACACTCTATCCAACCCATCTTAGTGACTTTGGCATTAATTTGTTAAATTCTTTCTTCAATGCACTTTTAAAAGCTTTTAAGTTCCTTTATTGTTTTCTCCAACCTAAGTGAAGTTTTTAGCGAGGTAGTTTATCGGGCGAAAAAAAAAAAAAAAAAAAAAAAAAAAAAAAACAATTTTTGGGGTCTATGTCAGTATTCCTCTGCTTTTAAGCATGAATGCGTATATGTAGATTGTAATTGATTAAGAGGGTGACTCTTGTGCCTGGCCAGCATGTGCATCCATCTGAAAGATTTTTGTGCAGTCTATGTTAGGCGGACCCAGAAAAAAGAGAATTTGTATATTTTTGTGAATGAAATAAATGAAGTTTCCATTTTGATCCCTAGATCCTGTTTTATGGTCACTTAAGAGTTGGAGTTGTATTTAGGAACCAAAGGACTTTAACTGGGCATTGAGGAAGTCTTTAGCACTCTAATGCCATCTTCATTTTGTGTGGGGTGAATGGTCATCCTGGGGTAATCCGGGGTGTGGAGGTCAAGGTGAGAGTCAGCACACACACACATAGGGCACTGTGGATGAACCAGAGCTATTAGTTTTGAGCAGTTCACTTCTTGATTTTTGTCCAATTGTGCTTGTGGAGTTCTTTACTTTTGAGCCTGAGGTCGTATTTTTAGCCGTTTATCTTCTTTCCCTTGTTCTTCATGTTTGTTTGCTTGGGGACAAGCAAACGCTTAGGTGTGGGGATGTTTGATAAACGTCTAAAAGTACGTATTTTACATGTATTTGTTGTGTATTATTTTCATATCTTTTTGTTGAATCTATGCCCTTTTAGATCTAAATTGCTTTATTTTTGTATTTCAGGCCAGCCAGAAGCCCTGGGGACTCGACGACGAGATGGGAAGCGATTTCGACATCAAAACAGCGTTTTCGAGACCGGACACTGTAGCACGGCACTGTAGCAATCACTGTACCGGACACTGTAGCTCATCGCGGACTTCTGGGCAGAAAAGTAGAAATCCCGAGGGGTCAGCATACCGGCAGTATACTGACCCGTTTACCCATCGGGATTTGGGGTTTAAAGGCCGATCTAGGGCATTTTGAAGGAGACTTTTGCATCTTCTTGGAGATAGCTTTTGGGGGAGAAGAAGGCTAGGGTTTGGACATCATTTCTACACCATTTTGGAGGGCAAAAGGAGAGGAAATTCGGGTTTTCTAAGGAGAGGAGAGCAAGATTGTGGAGGATCTACTTCAAAAGCTTCATTGTTTGGAGGTTGAAGACAACGGGAAGCCACCCCTTCGAGTGGCGTCTTCGGAAGGTTTTCTCCGGGGATCCAAGCGGCATTCGACCTTCACCGTTTGAGGGAGTGTTCCTCATGTTTACTTTGGTTATTTGCATGGTTTGTGTGGTGGATTTGTTGAACATGAACAACTAACCCCAAGGTCACCGGATGTAGGTGAACCTTGGGGGCAAAACTTGTGATGTTTTGGATTATTTGAGTTATTTATTGTATGATTGGCTTGTTGTGATCCTTGTTTGGTATTCTTGATTGTTTTGGTACATATGCTTAATTGTTGTATCAAATGCTTGGTAGCACTTTGTAGCATGATCATTGCCTTAGTGCTAGACTCTACCAAACTTGGAAGGGATTAATGTATAAATACGTCGTGACCATCGGGTATTTGTACCCCTCCATTTCTAGGGTTGAAAACTAATTATTGTTTCCACCCTAACTTGAGAAAACCATTATTCTCCTTGCAACCGTGTGAGAGGTTGAGTGGAAGAAATTCCCTACTCAACTCTTGTACCGGGTTAGGGGTCAATTGCCGTGACCATCGGGTTGACCTAAGCTTAAGTTTTCTCGGTCCAACTAGCCACATACTTAATTTCTCAAATATCCTACTCACTTGAGTAGCCCCCTTGGGGATCCTCATCCGTGACCGTTTTCCATCCCTGAGCATCTCCCGAGTTTTGTTTCAAACGTATTTATAAAGAAAATTTCTCTTGTTGCTATTTGTTTTCTTTCTTTTCTATTCTCTTGAAAATGGAATCGGTGAGCTAAACAACAAGTGAAAAGTGAGTAAGGTAGCTCCTCGGGCCCCTTGGGAATACGACCCACTCGTGCGTGCACGAGTGGTTTATTACTTGACGACCCCGTGCGCTTGCGGGTGTTGACACATTCCATGTCGATCAAGTTTTTGGCGCCGTTGCCGGGGATTTCACCGAGGGATATTTGGAAAGCTTCAAGCTTGTTGATTTAGCCTTTTCTTTTCCTTTTATTTCTCTTTTATTTTTCTTTCTTTTTGTTGTGTGTTTTATTTTGTTTTTGCGTTTTCTTGTTTTTGGTTGTTGAGCTTTTGTAATTATTCCAGCTGTGTATTCTTTTGTTGCTTCTTTGTATTTCTTGTTGTTAGCTAACATTTTGACTTCTGTTCAGAGTGACAGCATGGTTTTCAGCGATAATCTTTGGAAGGAAGATTGGTGCCAGGATACATTTATGCAATCTGTACAGAATCAAGGAGCTCAGTCAATCTTCAATAAATTTTTGGAATCAGACTGGGGAAAGTTGGCAACAGAAATTCCCCCATCCAGTAGCCAGTCTAATTATACTCGTGAGGAATTTGACACTAGTCTGAAGAATTCCCCTGAGTTAACCTGTTCAGATAAGGATGAGGTAATTCAGTCAACAGTTGAAAGAGTAGAAGAGGTAGATTACATCCAGAGGGATGATTTGAATACAGTTGAGGCAGAATTTCGAGCCAAGAATTGCAGCTTGAACAGTGATGGTGAATCAGAAGAAATGGAGGAGATTGAGGAGCGTGACCTTAGAAATTATGGAAGGGTAAAGTCATCAATTGAAGAACCTCCAGAGCTAGAATTGAAGCCCCTCCCTGATCATCTAGAATACGCTTTCCTGGGAAAAGAATCTACACTCCCTGTTGTCATTGCCTCGGATTTAACAAGGGAACAGAAGGACCAACTCTTGAGCATGCTGAGGAGGCACAAAAAGGCAATTGCGTGGAAGATTTCTGATATTCGAGGAATCAGCCCATCTTTTTGTACGCACAAAATACTTATGGAGGATAATCACAAACCCTCAGCAATCCCCCAACGAAGACTCAATCCCAACATGAAGGAGGTTGTGAAGAATGAAGTCATAAAGTTGCTTGATGCGGGCATTATATACCCTATCTCTGATAGTTCCTGGGTGAGCCCAGTGCAAGTGGTGCCAAAGAAAGGAGGAATGACAGTCATCACTAATGAAAAAAATGAGCTTGTTCCCACAAGAACAGTCACAGGTTGGAGAGTCTGTATCGATTTTTGGAAACTCAATGATGCTACAAGAAAGGATCATTTCCCTTTACCTTTCATTGATCAGATGCTTGACAGACTCGCGGGACATTCTTACTACTGTTTCTTGGACGGTCTTTCTGGATACTTTCAGATCCCTATTGCACCAGAAGATCAGGAGAAGACTACTTTCACATGCCCTTACGGGACATTTGCGTATCGTCGTATGCCTTTTGGACTTTGTAATGCACCGGCTACATTCCAAAGATGTATGTTAGCAATATTTGAAGATATGGTAGAAGATATCATGGAGGTGTTTATGGATGATTTTTCGGTCTTCGGGGATTCATTCGAGTTATGCACTTATCAAGCACTTATTCTTTCTTTCCTTGTAATGAATGTTTAGTTTGCTTGAGGACAAGCAAAAGCTTAAGTGTGGGGGAGTTTTGATAAGTGCTTGATTATATATATTTTATAATATCGGTTTACATGCATTGAGCATCACTTTTATCAGGTTTTAGCATTAACAAGGTGTGTTTTGTGTTCTTTTGTGCAAACAGGGCTGTGGAGACATGGCGTACTGGAAGAAGCAAAGATAGGGTGTGATGACACGTTTCAAGGCCACAATCAGAAGCTGTGTTCATATGCATGGGGGTGTTGCCAACTTTCGGAGGAGTACAAGTCATTACACAAACCGAAAAGGCACAAAGGCAGTAGTACGCCCATGTCCCAGCTTCCGTATAAAGTAGAAGAAGGTTCTTGAGGATTTCAAAGCATAGAAAGCCACACACCCTACCACACGAGCGTGTGCCCGACCGTGTGGACTCCAAGGAAGACTTCGGGGGGGGCAAACACTGTAGCATTTACTGTAGCAGTAATGTAGCAAAGTACTTCACACGCCCGTGTGGATGCCCGTGTGGATGCCAGCGTAAAGCCCCGAATTCAAATTATAAAAGCCGCCTTGGGATAATTTTTAGCGATCTTTTCGGCCACTTTCAAGAGACAAGGCGGCTAGGGCTTGGGAGGAGTTCTTTGCGGCTTCGGGAAGACTTTCCTCACCAACTTGGATCGATTCCTCCTCCGTCATAGCATCAAGGAAGCCATCGGCGACCTAGCTTCGGAGTGGATTCAATCCATACGTGGAAACTACCCATCAAGTCTATCATCAAAGATTTAAGGGGGTTATTCTTTAAACCTTTGGAACTTATTTCTGAATTTATTATTTGTTTTGTGACTCGCTCCATGGAGAGCTAAACCCCTAGAGGGTATTCAGACATGTAAACCCTAGGATTCTTATTTTCATTAGATTTACATTGTGTTTCTATTCGAATTTATCAGTTTGAGTTTTACTCTTGAGTTCTTAATGCTTGTTTGTGCTTTTGATTTCATTATTAATTGCCTTGCATGTTTTATTCAATCTAGTGAAGAGAGAGATCACCGCTAGGTTTAGAATTACCAAGAGTGAAGAGGGTCGAGAGGGTGAGCCGTGAGATAGCGGAGTATCCCCTTTCCCTTCCGATAGATATTTCCTATCTCCATATTCCCTAAGTGTCAAGCAACCATATGTGGTGTGAGGCGTCGAGAGAATTCTCCGCCGGGACCTCGTAGGGGGTTAGGGATCTTTCACCTGGAGGCAGGGTTAGATCTACTTTTAGGAATTGGTTATATCTTTGGGATCCCTAGAGTTTTAAGCAGTCATATGTGGTGTGATGCGTCGAGAGAATTCTCCGCCGGGACCTCGTAGGGGACTAGTTATCGGCGACCTGGAGGCAGGGGCCGTTATATCTTTGATACCCACGACTCATGGTTCTCGTTTAGAAACACTTGTAATCTACATCCAACACCCGAATCCTAGGGGGAGCATTGTCCGGATACGCCACTTTTATTGATTGAGAACTCTTTTCCTTTTATTTCCTGCGCACTTGTGGTGACACTCTTAGTGTTGGCCATTAGATCATCAAACACTACATTCATTAGGCTAGATAACAAAAGAGGGGCTATTACTAGTACTTCTGTTCCCTGTGGTTCGACAACCCGACCCTTTGGGTCCACTTTTATTACTTGACGACCCGTGCACTTGCGGTAACGCAAGGGGTTGATACACATCACCCTGTTGTGTTGTTGCGGAGACGCATCAGTGTTATTAAAGAATACACTTATGATAATATTCTTCATGAAAATAATATCATTGCCGAAGTTTACTCAAGAATTCACTTTCGAGTTGATAGTTGTATCTATGAGAATTTGTGATCTCTCGACGAGATTTATGATATCATATTGATGTGTTCGTATTATTATATTGATGCGTTCATGATGAGCCTATGGGTGGGATGGATATCTCAAATGTTTCAATGGTGACATTGGGAGGATCCCCATCTTCTGCAGAAGCAAGACTCCACGGACCGACCTAGTTGGGGTGGCATGGAGTTCTTGGTTGACTAGCCCTTACAGGAGGCGCATATAGAACCTGAAGGTGCTGTGTTGGGTTCCCGGAGTCACCACACTGGATTCCCAATGGCCACCGCCAAGATACGCGCATCTTGGTGGCTTCTGACTTAGCCACGGCCATGGTTAGTGATGGAGGGTTTTCATAGGCTATTGATAATGCTATCGATAGAGGACTTCCGCATGTGTTGCACTATAAATCCTTGATTCGATGGGTTTGATCTTTTAACAAGTATTCTTAACTTGAATTTTCAGTATTGAATCTCTTTATAAATGATTTTCAGAGTTCTATTGATGCCTTTCTTTGAGAAAGTTGGAAAGCTTCTTATATTGAAATGTGCACTTAAAGCATTTTGTAAGTTGTTGGTTGTTAAAGATTTACATATGTTTTCGGCATATCATTCGTTACACTTGAATGAGTTATAGCTCCATGTTAAACCCCTCACTGAGTAACTTAGTTACTCACCCATTCTTCTTCTCTTCTTTTCAGGTGTTAGCACGGCAGCAGGGCGTGAGACGTGATAGTGCTTGGCAGATCTATTCTTACATTTACCTTTGAGTAGTGTATGATTCATAAACATTGTTGTCATGCATAAGATGGATCTACTAGGAACTATGTTTTTGTATTTCCATTTTGGTCTTGTATAATCTTGATTGGTTCAGTCAGGAAATTAGGTTGTATGAGCTTTACAGCCAGTGTTTGGGGGAGACTATGATTGTGTCCATGATCATTGATGTTGTGATTTCCAGGGATATATGTACATACATGGTGTGAGTATGTTGATCATGTACAGGGTTGTGGTTGAATACCTTAGATTTAGAGTATTATTGTGGTAATGTTAATATTGTACAGGTAACAGGTTAGCCTTGCGGCGATCTGCGGTTGAGGCAGGTGCTTGACCTCCCCTGGGTTGTCGTTGCGGTAGTGCCATGGACCGGGACCCGAGGGACAGGGTGTGGCATTGCCTGTGCTAAGCCCAGGAAAATTTTTTCTGGAATCTAAATCTCGATGTTATTCAAACATTAACCCGTTAGTGCTCAGCCTAACCAATAACCAAATGAAAATGTAATGCAGAGCCCTTGAACACCAAGAATCCCAAGATACCACCAGCCAAACAATGAGTTTCAATGAAAAGTAAAGAACTAACTAAAAGAAAACAAGAAAATACAACAACCAGAATTGTTTGGGTTACCTCCCAAGAAGCGCTTGTTTAACGTCACGAGCCTGACGTACCTCTTTCTTACCTTTGGGAGGCTTAACAAGGGTGTGCTCCTCCCTGCTGTCGCTTGCATAGCCACTTCCCATGAAGACATTTTTTTGGGATCGGGGGTGCACTTTTATCGGAGGTGATAAGTGCTTGCATGTACATATTATTTGAGATGTTTTCCATGCATAAAAATCACATTTTTCAGGTTATATCTCTCATTTCGTGTGTTTTTGTGTTCTTTCATGCAATTAGGGTTGTGAAGAAGGTTTATGCGAAGAAAAGCAAAAATAAGTCATGATGGTGCCGAGTGGAGTCCTTTTGTGCATACACAAAGTTTAAGATGCAAATCGGGTCAAACAAGAGAGTCTGTGCCAACTTCTAAAGGTTTCAAGACAATTTTTGTAGAAGGACACGAAGGCAGTCATGCTCGCTCGTTCTGATTTGATCGAAGATTTCAAAAGCTCTCCAAGGGTTTTTTGACATCAAGAAATGCCTTATGACCTACCACACGATCTTGTGTCCGTTCGTGTGGCCTCAGAAGAAAAAGCGGGCGAAATAGGGGACCTATAGATGCAGTTTTGTAGAGGCTGAAAAATCCACATGGGCATGTCGAATTTCCACACGGCCGTGTGGATTTTCCACAGGGCCGTGTGGATCCTAGATTTTTGCCATTTAAAAGGCCATTCTGAAGCATTTTTAGGGGATCTTTTTCCTATCTTTGGGAGAGAGTTCGGCTAGGGTTTGAGAAGGTTTTTGCTACGTTTTGTGGGCATTTCTTCACCGATTTCAACACCGATTCCTTCCAAGGAGAGCTATTGGGGGAGCCTTCGACGAGTTCGATTCGGCGAGGTGTGCCCTAGGCTTGGAGGAAGGATCCGTGGAGAAGAAGGAGCAGCCCTCATAGGCCATCAAAACGAAGCTTAAGGGGTTTTTTTTATGGATTACTTGCATTTATCTTCATTTATTTTGATGAACTTGTATTGCTCCATGGAGAGCTAAACCCCTACTGGGTACTTGGACATGTAAACTCTAGAATTCCTTTGTTTCAATGACTCTATTTCTTTTATTTTAAATTGAGATTTATTTGAGTTTCAATCTTGTGTGCTTAATTGTTTCTCCCTTAGAGTGACACTAGGGTTGAGGGCTAATCTAATCATCCTTTTGACGAGTGACCATCACCATTAGGATTAGATTAACCAAGATTGAAGAGGGTCGAGAGGATGAGTTGAGAGGTAACGACAAGTCCCCTTTCCCTTCCGGTGTGGTTTACCCTACCCTCTTATTCCAAGCATTATTTTCGATCTCAAAGAGAGTTAGGCGTTGAGAGAGGCCTTTCCGCCGGGACTTATTTGTGATTAGGGATCTTTCCCCTGGACCAAAGGGATTGATCTATAGTTGGGAATAGGGTTTATCACTTGGAATCCCTAGAGCTTAGCGCAGTCATACGTGGTGTGAGGCGTCGAGAGTTTTCCGTCGAGAGTTTTCTCTCCGCTGGGACCTCGTAGGGGACTAGTCAGGGTTGACCTTAGGTTTGGGACCTTGTGTCTTTGGATTCCATGACTCTTCAAATCTCGTTTAAGTAAAGGTAATTAGAGTTTTGCACTTGAAACAAGGAACCTAGAGGGAGCATTGTCCGAGTACCCCATTCTTATCTTGATATATTCCGTACCTCTAGTCATCGATTTTAATATTTATTTTCTGTTTATTCACTTTTAATTCAATCTCTTCACACATTTAGAGGGAGCACGGTCGTGAAAACCTAGAGGGAGCACGGTCGTGAAAACCTCAGCACGGCCTAAGCAAGCCCGTGTTGTTCCCCGTGCAGATTACAGGAATGCGAGTTTTCTGGAGATTTATTTGGCCGTAATCTGCACGGCTTCAACACGCCCGTGCTCACATCGAGAAGACATTAAAACCCTAGAAACTCAGTTTCTAAGCGGACTTTTTGGTGGGCGAACTAAGGGAGAAGGAAGAAGAAAGCTTTGGGGGTTCGTCCTCCTCTCCATCAAGGGAATGTCATGCATATGGTAGGCCGATCGGGAGGAGATTGATTCCACGGTGGTACGCCCCTTGCGTATCCGCAAGTGCACGGGTCGCGCAAGTAGTAAAGTGTACCCTTTAGGTCGGGTAGTCGAATCCACAGGGACTGGTATAGCTTCTAATACTAATGTCCTGCTTAATATCTAACCAGACAGAAGATGATGGAATTGACTCTGGATTAAGTTCAAGGAGGTTAAGGGAAAGGGATGTCACCAAGGGAAGATTTGAGGTTTGACTCGATGGAGGAGATGGGGCCCCGGGGTTGGATTTCCGACGTTCACTAACTTGGCTCTCTCGGCACTTATCAGAGGTATCTTCAGTAAGGGTGTTGTAAGGGTGTTGTTTCTAGCGCTGCCGATGCTCTAAATTGCACTCTCACTGCTTGCAACTATCGATTGTGATTTACAAACCAAGACAAGAGAACTTAACTTCCAAGCAATCAAGCACTAAACAACACACAAATAACCAATAGCTCAGATTTAATGAAGGGAACAAGATACTCATAAATGACGCAAGTAAAGATTACGAGTTCAAGCTACAACGTTATACAAACAACCCCGGGGCTCCCTTAAGAGTTTAGCCCCACATGATGACAATTAACAAGTACAATGCCAAAGAAATTGAAAGACGAGAAGTTGAAAACTCCCTAATTTCTTGCATCCTTGAGGTTGTCGAAGGATCTACAATGCCGTGTAATCTCCTCCTGATCGGCCTACCATAAGCTTGGCATTCCCTTGATGAAGAGGAGGACGAACCCCCAAAGCTTTCTTCTTCCTTCTCCCTTAGTTCGCCCACCAAAAAGTCCCCTTAGAAACTGAGTTTCTAGGGTTTTAATGTCTTCTCGATGTGAGCACGGGCGTGTTGAAGCCGTGCAGATTACGGCCAAATAAATCTCCAGAAAACTCACATTCCTGTAATCTGCACGGGGAACAACACGGGCGTGCTTAGGTGGTGCTGAGGTTTCCACGACCGTGCTCAGCGAACTCTGGCCGTGCTGATTTTTGGCTGAATTCTCCTGCAATTTACACGGGGTACAGTACGGGCGTGCTCAAGCCGTGCTGAACTTGATGAGGTTTCTTCTAAGTCCTTTAGCTTCTAAATTTATTCCAAAACACTTCTTCTTGCTTCAGGACTTTGATATCTGCATGACAAACAATGAATACCTCAAATAGCACCGTATCATCCCTCATACTCTAGGGTTAAGGTTTGGTTTTCATTCTTATACCTTGTGTTTTAATGAATTTTTAGGATGCAATCTTTGTGTTTTTGGTTCTCTTTGTTTAATATAGCATTGTGAGAATGATTTGGCATGGTTGTAAAATTTTTTGGCTACTTTTCAAGCAAAACTCTTGCAAAATTTTCTCGGATTTACTGTAGTAATGAGCTTTCTGATGAGCGCATTTCATATATAGATATTGCATGCTATACCTTCATCATTATTGGATATTTTGGCTATAATTCTCCAAGTACGGTGCTATTTGAGGTATTCGTTGTTCGTCATGCAGATATCAAAGTCTTGAAGTAAAAAGAAGCGCTTTTGGAACAAATTTAGAAGCTAAAGGACTTAGAAGAAACCTCATCAAGCTCAGCACGGTTTGAGCACGCCCGTGCTGTTTCCCGTGCAAAGTGCAGAAGAATTCAACTGCGATTCAGCACAGCCTGAGTCCGCTGAGCACGGGTGTGAAAACCTCAGCACGGTCGAAGCACGCCCGTGCTGCTTCCCGTGAAAATTACAGGAGAATGCCGCCAGAGATCAGCACAGCCAGAGTTCGCTGAGCATAGTCGTGCAAAGCCTCAGCACGGCCTAAGCACGCCCGTGCTGTTCCCCGTGCAGATTACAGGTTTGTGAGTTTTCTGAAGATTTATTTGATCGTAATCTGCACGGCTTGAAGCACGGCTTCAGCACTCCCGTGCTCACATCGGGAAAACATTAAAACCCTAAAAACTTAGGTTTTTAGGAGACTTTTGGTGGGCGAACTTTGGGAGAAAGAAAGGGAGAGCTTTGGGGGTTCATCCTCAGCTTCATCAAGGGAATGCCAAGCGTATGGTAGGCCGATCGGAGGGAGATTACACGACATCGTAGATCCTTCGACAACCTCAAGGATGCAAGAAATTAGGGAGTTTTCAATTCCTTGTCTTGTGATTTCTTTAGCATTATGTTTGTTGGTTGTTATCATGAGGGGCTAAACTCTTAAGGGAGCCCCGGGGGTGGTTGTATGACGTTGTAGCTCGAACTCGTTGTCTTTACTTGCAGTCTTTATGATTGTCTTGTTCATTTCAATAAATCAAGGTTATTGGCTATCTTGTTTGTTGTTTAGTGCTTGATGCTTGGTAGTTAGGTTCTCCTATCTAGGTTTGTGAATCTTTATTGATTGTTGCAAGCAGAGGGAGTTCAACTTAGGGCTCGGCAGCGCTAGAAACCACATACTTATAGCATAACTAGGTTTAGAACTGAAGACATCCCTGATAATTTCTGAGAAAGACTGAGTTAGTGAACGTCAGAAACCCAACCCTGGGGCCCCATCTCCTCCATCGAGTCAAACCTAAATCTTCCCTTGGTGAACTTTCCATTCCCTCAACTTCCTCGAAGTTAGTCCAAAGTCAACTCCTTCATACTCGATTTGGTTAGATATTGAGTAGGACGTTAGTATTAGAACCTATACCAGTCCCTGTGGATTCGACTACCCGACCCAAAGGGTACATTATACTACTTGTGGGACCCGTGCACTTGCGGTTACGCAAGGGGCGTACCACTTTCCTAATGAACTTTCATTCCTTTAAGCTCTATTTTGTCTATAATTTGGTTTAATGGAGTCCCCTTGATCTTGTAGGTATGAGGACCAAGCAAGTGTCTCATAAGAGGATACGGAGAGACCGTTCGCCGCCCGCCGACGGACCAAGATTTCGAAAGGACGATCATAAGACCCGATTCACCCTTTTGTCAAGGAAAACATTCGGCACCATACGAAAGATTGATTGGAATGTTTTGAGAACCTTGGGGTTAGATGAAGTCGTCCTGGAGCTTATTTCTCATGATGGGTGGGACAAATTGTTCTCCATTGAAGAACCCACCTACAAAGAGCTCACATTAGAAGTGTTAAGCTCCATTGAAGTTGCAAAGCAATGGTGTGCCGGCCGACCAAGTGTGATTACATTTCAAGCATTTGGGGAGAAACACCGAATCTCTCAAGATGAACTGGGCGTATACATGGGGCTCTACACTGAAGCATACACACACACTCCTGAGTTTAAAGCCCTTGGCCATGACTTACCGTACCCCATTACAAATGAATCTTATTGGAGTTCCATAGCAAATCGCTCGGGGACAAGGAAGGCATCCCAACTAGTAAACCCTGCCCATCGATACATCCATGCACGCTAACTAGAGGCATTGGGGGTAGACTGGACTCGACAGAGGTTGTCTCGCGCACGGACCTACTGATGTTGTACAGCATTATCGAGCGTGATCCACTACACATGGGGCATCTTCTCGCGGAAGTCTTAGCACACCAGGGCCAGTTTGTTCACCTTGGAGCAATTTTCGCCGGACCATATATCACAAGAATGATCAAAGGCATGGGCCTTCTTGAGCACACCCAAGGCATGACAGTTGTTGGTTCTATGGCACCACTTAGCATGCAGACTCTGACTTGTATTAGTATAGTTGACAAGCGGGGTACTATACACAGGCTTGCACAACACCAAGGAACACACGCACACGACCCTCATTCTTCGCACGAGACAGACTCCGGTTTAGAGTCTTAGTCCGAGCCAGAGTCCAAAGAGCAGAGACCATCACTTGAGGCACAGTTTGCAGAATTTCGCATTGAGGTCTACCAGCAACTGCAGACACTTGAGAGAGGACATAGAGAGTTAGCTGCATCAGTGAGCCGCATTGAGAGTGCCACCACTGAGATCCTGACATTCCTACGCAGCTCTTCATCTTCAGTGGGCACCACCTCCGCAGCTACCACCTATGCTGCATCATCACGGCCATCTGACTTTTAGACTCCCAGCATCACGCCACTTGTTGTTGTTCTTGATGTTCTTTTTATCTATTTTGCTGCTCTACTTGTTGTTGGCTTTAGTATTTACTTTTTCAGTTAGTTAGGGTTTCGACCCTACTAAACTTTCTCTGTTTATTTTGAATTTTCTGTTTTTGCAATCTTCTCTATTATTTTCATTCTGGAGTTGTGATCAGTGTTTTGTATTTTTCCAGCAATTTCTTTTGGAATGCTTCACACTCCAAGCCCTCACGACACGGAACACCCCCAGTCCACATGCATTTCATCGACGGATTGGGGAAGTTTCTTACTCCATCTTTTAATTCTAGTTATATATTTCCCACTCTGTACTGCTAATTTATGTACATTGGGGACAATGTACAGCTTTAGGTGTGGGGATGGAGTATTTTATTTTAATGCATACTTGAATTGCCTATGATAGCTATGATCTTATTGTTAAGGACTTCCTAGCTTGGTAGAATGACAGTAGTGAGTTGTACTTTACATGTGCTTGAATGTAGTTTTGTTTCATCCTTAGTGCACATTTATACCTGCTAACTATAACTCCCACTTCTGACGCTCTAACCCATCTTATTGATTTTTGTGTTAGGATGTTAAATTCTTCTTTCAATAGTCCTTTAAAAACTTTTGAGTCTCATGTTTTTGCTTTAACCCCAAGTGAGGTTTTTAGCAGGTTTTTGATCAGGCGACTTGTGTCAGGATGTATATATTTCCTAAAAAAAAAAAGGTGAAAATTGAGTCTATGTCAGTATTCCTATGCTTGTAAAAGCATGAATGCATACATGTAGATCTGTAATCAAGTAAGTTGGGTGGCTCTTGTGCCTGGCCAGCATGTGCATCCTTCTGAAAGATTTTTCTGCAGTCTACGTTAGGCGGACTCGGAAAAAAAAAATTGTGGCCTTTTATGCGAATGAAATCTGTTTTATCTTCACTTGTTAAAGTTTCGTTGTGAGACCAAAAGATTTTTAACTGACTATTGAGAGGGTCTTTAGCATTTCTAACACTAATTTCAATTTGAGTGAGGTGAATGGACATCCTGGGGTAACCCAGTGTGTGGAGGTCAGGGTGGGACTGGAGTTTTATTTGGCCGTAATCGGCACGGCTTCAACACGCCCGTGCTCACATCGGGAAAATATTAAAA
This sequence comes from Dioscorea dumetorum, assembly GCA_902712375.1. NCBI lineage: Eukaryota > Viridiplantae > Streptophyta > Magnoliopsida > Dioscoreales > Dioscoreaceae > Dioscorea > Dioscorea dumetorum. The sequence goes on from CACTHL010000615.1 coordinate 211,264, forward strand.
CCATAGAAACTTAGTTTCAAAGGGGACTTTTTGGTGGGCGAACAAGGAGAGAAGGAAGAAGCGAGCTTTGGAGGTTAGTCCTCCTCTCCATCAAGGGAATGTCATGCGTATGGTAGGCCGATCGGGAGGAGATTCCACGGCATTGTAGATCCTTTGACAACCACAAGGATGCAAGAAATTAGGGAGTTTTCAACTTCTTGTCTTTCAATTTCTTTGGCATTGTACTTGTTGTTTGTTGTCATGAGGGGCTAAACTCTTAAGGGAGCCCTGGGGTTGTTTGTATGACGTTGTAGCTTGAACTCATTATCTTTACTTGCAGTATTTATGAGTGTCTTGTTCCTTTCAATAAATCAAAGTAATTGGCTATCTTGCGTGTTGTTTAGTACTTGATTGCTTGGTAGTTAGGTTCTCTTATCTAGGCTTGTGAATCGTTATTAATCATTACAAGCAGTGAGAGTTCAACTTAGGGCTCGGCAGCGCTAGAAACAGCATGCTTATAGCATAACTAGGTTTAAAACTGAAGACATCTCTGATAAATACTGAGAAAGACCGAGTTAGTGAACGTCAGAAATCCAACCCTGGGGCCCCATCTCCTCCATCGAGTCACTTCTCAAGCTTCCCTTAGTGCATTTGTCCCTTCCTCAGTCTCCTTGAATTCGACCCAGAGTCAAATCCATCATTTTCTGTTTGGTTAGATATTAAGTACGCCCCTTACGTATCCGCAAGTACACGGGTCGTACAAGTAGTAAAGTGTACCCGTAGGGTCGGGTAGTCGAATCCACAGGGACTGGTATTGGTACGCCCCTTGCGTATCCTCAAGTGCACGGGTCGCACAAGTAGTAAAGTGTACCCTTTAGGTCGGGTAGTCGAATCCACATGGACTGGAATAGCTTCTAATACTAACGTCCTGCTTAATATCTAACCAGACAGAAGATGATGGAATTGACTTTGGATTAACTTCAAGAAGGTTAAGGGAAAGGAATTCCACCAAGGGAAGATTTGAGGTTTGACTCGATGGAGGAGATGGGGCCCCGGGGTTGGATTTCTGACGTTTACTAACTCGGCTTTCTCAGTATTTATCAGAGATGTCTTCAGTTCTAAACCTAGTTATGCTATAAGCATGCGGTTTGATAAGTGCTTGATTATATATATTTTATAATATCAGTTTATATGCATTGAGCATCACTTCTATCAGATTTTAGCATTAACAAGGTGTGTTTTGTGTTCTTTTGTGCAAACAGGGCTTTGGAGACATGACATACAGGAAGAAGCAAAGATAGGGTGTGATGACACGTTCCAAGACCACAATCAGAAGCTGTGTTCATATGCATGGGGGTGTTGCCAACTTTCGGAGGAGTACAAGTCATTACACAAACCGAAAGGGCACAAAGGCAGTAGTACGCCCATGTCCCAGCTTCCGTACAAAGCAGAAGAAAGTTCTTGAGGATTTCAAAGCATAGAAAGCCACACACCCTACCACACGAGCGTGTGCCCGACCGTGTGGACTCCAAGGAAGACTTCGGGGAAAAATCAATGTAGCATCTACTGTAGCATCTACTGTAGCAAATTACTGTAGCAGTACTGTAGCAGAGTGCTTCACACGCCCGTGTGGAATTTCCACACGGGCGTGTGGATGGCCGTGTGGATGCCCGCGTAAAGCCCCGAATTCAAATTATAAAAGCCGCCTTGTGATAATTTTTGGGGATCTTTTTGGCCACTTTCGAGAGACAAGGCGGCTAGGGCTTGGAAGGAGTTCTTTGCGGCTTTGGGAAGCTTTCCTCACCAACTTGGATCGATTCCTCCTCCGTCATAGCGTCAAGGAAGCCATCGGCGACCTAGCTTCGGAGTGGATTCAATCCAGACGTGGAAACTACCCATCGAGACTATCATCACGGATTTAAGGGGGTTATTCTTTATGTCTTTGGAACTTATTTCTGAATTTATTATTTGTTTTGTGACTCGCTCCATGGAGAGCTAAACCCCTAGAGGGTATTCGGGCATGTAAACCCTAGGATTCTTATTTTCATTAGATTTACATTGTGTTTCTATTCGAATCTATCAGTTTGAGTTTTACTCTTGAGTTCTTAATGCTTGTTTGTGCTTTTGATTTCATTATTAATTGCCTCGCATGTTTTATTCAATCTAGTGACGAGAGAGATCACCGCTAGGTTTAGAATTACCAAGAGTAAAGAGGGTTGAGAGGGTGAGCCGTGAGATAGCGGAGTGTCCCCTTTCCCTTCCGACGATATTTCCTATCTCCATATTCCCTAAGTGTCAAGCAACCATATGTGGTGTGAGGCGTCGAGAGAATTCTCCGCCGGGACCTCGTAGGGGGTTAGGGATCTTCCACCGGAGGCGGGGTTAGATCTACTTTTAGGAATTGGTCATATCTTTGGGATCCCTAGAGTTTTAAGCAGTCATATGTGGTGTGAGGCGTTGAGAGAATTCTCCGCCGGGACCTCGTAGGGGGCTAGTTATCGGTGACCCGGGAGGCGGGGGCCGTTATACCTTTGGATACCCACGACTCATTGTCTTCGTTTAGAAACACTTGTAATCTACATCCAACACCCGAATCCTAGGGGGGAGCATTGTCCGGATACCTCACTCTTATTGATTGAGAACTCTTTTCCTTTTTATTTCCTGCGCACTTGTGGTGACACTCTTAGTGTTGGCCATTAGATCATCACATACTACACTCATTAGGCTAGATAACAAAAGAGGGGCTATTACTAGTACTTCTGTTCCCTGTGGTTCGACAACCCGACCCTTTGGGTCCACTTTTATTACTTGACGACCCGTGCACTTGCGGTAACGCAAGGGGTTGACACACATCACCCTGTTGTGTTGTTGCGGAGACGCATCAAGTTTTTGGCGCCGTTGCCGGGGATCAGGATATTAGGAACGCTAGTATTTTGTTACTTTAGCCATTCATTTATTTTTACTGTTTTTCTACTCCATCTTCTCTACTTTCATTATTCTCATTTTCTGATCTTGTGTCTTTTATTGTGCCCAAGGACTATGTTCAATACGAAGGAAATATTGGAGACATTGAAGGAAGTAATGGCGACGAATGAAGAGAAGGTAGAACAATTAGTTGCAACTTACAAGTGGAGCCACGAAGACTCGATCATTGGGTTGGGGAATTCATATCACGGTGCATATCTGGCTAGCTTACTAGACCAATTTGATAAGTCGGCAATACTCTCTTTTAATGAAGAACCTGAAGTTAATCTGAAAGAAGCAATGGCACAGTTTAATATGATCATGACAGAAAGTAATTCAGATGGAGATGATGATTCTATAGAAGATGCTGATCAAATCCTAGCGGCAGAAATTTGTAGCGTTGGCATTCGAGAAGACTACCCTGAAAATTTAGAGATTGTCCCATCAGTCCAACCAGAGCTGGATGTATTCGAGGAGGAACCGGAAAATGAACACAAGGATTTCGAAGAAATTGAGCAGAAACAGGGCAATCGATTACGGCCTTCAGTGGAAGAACCCCCTGAGCTGGAATTGAAGACATTACCTGACCATCTAGAGTACGCTTTCCTAGCCGAAGGGTCGAAGTTGCCGGTAATCATTGCTTCCAACCTCTCTGCATCACAGAAAGAAAAACTGGTGGTTTTATTGAAAGCACATAAAGCTGCTATTGCATGGAAGATTTCAGACATCAAAGGGATAAACCCATCCTTTTGCACGCATAAGATTCTTGATGGAAGACAACTATAAAACAGTCATCCAACCTCAACGAAGGCTTAATCCAAACATGAAGGAGGTAGTAAAAGCAGAGGTGGTGAAGCTCCTTGATGCAGGCATTATTTACCCTATATCCGATAGTGCTTGGGTAAGTCCTACTCAAGTAGTGCCGAAGAAGGGGGGTATGACTGTGGTGAAGAACGAGCAAAACGAGCTGATACCCACACGTACAGTAACCGGTTGGCGTGTGTGCATTGATTACCGAAGATTAAATGACGCCACAAGAAAGGATCACTTCCCTCTTCCTTTTATTGATCAAATGCTAGAGCGTCTCGCAGTCATCGGTTCTATTGTTTTCCGGATGGCATGTCGGGTATTTTCAGATCCCGATCGCCCCGAAGATCGGGAGAAAACAACATTTACATGCCCCTATGGTACGTTTGCATACGAAGGATGCCGTTCGGGTTATGTAATGCACCGACCACATTTCAAAGATGCATGACAGCCATTTTTGATGAACTACTTGGAGGATGTCATGGAGGTCTTCATGGATGACTTTTTCGTGTTCGGTAATTCTTTTGACGCATGTCTTAAGAACTTGGAAAGGGTACTCATGCGGTGCGAGGAAACGAATCTTGCCTTGAATTGGGAAAAGTGTCACTTCATGGTGCAAGAGGGGATAGTCTTTGGGGCATAAAATCTCCAACCGGGGAATCGAAGTGGACAGAGCAAAGATTGAAACAATAGAGAAGCTACCACCACCAACTAACGTCAAGGCTATTCGCAGCCTTCTTGGGGCATGCCGGGATTCTATCGGCGCTTCATAAAAGATTTTTCCAAGATCACGCGACCGCTTACCAAACTTTTGGAAAAGGATGTCCATTTTGAGTTTAATGATGAGTGTGTATCCCGCTTTCAGCTTATTAAAGGAAAAACTTACTCATTCACCCATCCTAATCACGCCTGATTGGAACCTTCCCTTTGAGCTCATGTGTGATGCCAGTGACCATGCAGTTGGGGCTGTTTTGGGACAAAGAAGAGACAAACACTTTCAACCAATCTATTATGCAAGCAAGACATTGACAAGTGCCCAAGAGAATTATACAACTACCGAAAAGGAATTGTTGGTCTGTAGTTTTCGCGTTTGATAAATTCAGACCCTATTTAATTTTATCTAGAGTGATTGTTTTCCTGAGACCATTCGGCCCTTCGTTATCTAATGAGCAAGGCCGATGCCAAACCAAGACTAATTCGTTGGATTTTGTTGTTGCAGGAATTTGATGTGGAAATCAAGGACAAGAGGGGTGCAGAAAATGCGCAACGGATCATTTATCCCTACTGGAGGGTTTAGAAGATGATGAAGCCACTCATAATGAAATCAACGACTCATTTCCAGAGGAGCACCTGTATGGAGTTCAAGATCAGTCAATATCTGATACTCCATGGTTCGCTGATTTTGCAAACTATCTTTCGGGCAAGGTTCTCCCCAAGGGACTCACATTTCAGCAAAAGAAGAAGTTTTTCGCCGACCTGAAAAATTTCCTTTGGGAAGATCCATATCTGTTCCGAGTATGTGCGGACCATGTAGTGCGAAGATGTGTTTCAAGGGAAGAAGGGTGGAGCATCCTTACTCATTGCCACTCGGGACCCACTCGGTGGTCATTATGCAAGCAAGCCGAACTGCAGAGAAAGTGTTGGCTGCGAGGTTTTTATTGGCCAACCATATTTAAGGATGCTCATCAATTCGTTCAAAGCCGTGATAAATGTCAAAGAGCCGGTAATTTGTCTAGACGGGACGAGATGCCTCAAAATCCTATTCGGTTACGTGAAGTATTCGACGTTTGGGGTATTGACTTTATGGGACCATTCCCTAGCTCAAATGGAAACCGATACATTCTAGTCGCCGTGGATTATGTGTCCAAGTGGGTTGAGGCACAAGCTCTCCCCACAAACGACGCTAGAACCGTAGTTAGATTTCTCAAGCGCTTGTTCGCTCGTTTTGGGACTCCCGGGATCATCATTAGTGATAGAGGGACTCATTTTTGTAATGTGCAGCTTGATAAGGTACCGAAACGATATGGAGTGTATCATCGGCTAGCCACTCCATACCACCCGCAAACAAGCGGCCGTGTCGAGGTAACAAACGGGGAGTTAAAGAGAATTCTAGCGAAATCGGTGGAACACGGCCCGAAAGGATTGGTCCGAACGTCTCGATGACACACTTTGGGCATATCGTACGGCCTACAAGACACCAGTGGGAACAACACCATACAGCTTGGTTTATGGAAAATCTTGTCACTTACCGGTGGAACTCGAGCATAAAGCTTCTTCGGGCAATCAAGGCGATGAATTTTGACCTCGCACAAGCCGGAGAACAAAGGAAGTTGCAGCTGAATGAATTAGATGAATGGCGGTTGCGTGCATACGAAAATGCAAAGATTTATAAAGAGAAAATGCGTCGGTGGCATGATAAGCACATCAAATTGCAGAAAGGGTTCAATGAAGGCGACTTGGTGTTACTTTTCAATTCTCGTTTGAGATTATTCCCAGGAAAATTAAAATCGAGATGGTCAGGACCTTATACCGTGACTCAAGTATCACCGCACGGGGCGGTTGAAATCACTCACCCAGATAAAGGGACGTTTAAAGTGAACGGGCACAGGTTGAAGCGCTATTTTTCAGGCGAAGAAGCAGTTGCAGGAAAGGAGGTATTTCACTTGCATGAGCCCCCATAGAGGAACAGGTACGTCGAGCTAATGACGTAAAACAAGCACTTCTTGGGAGGTAACCCAAGTCATTTTATTGCTTTCATAGTTAGTTTTTTAATTCTGCAGTAATAACTAGCTTGAGTAGGCGACTTTGCGTTAATTCCGTCGTTCTTTGTGTTTTTATTGTTTATTCTTGGTGTTTCATGATAATTATACATGTGTGGCTTGATCTAGATTGATTTAGAGATTTAAAGTTAAGGAATTGGCCTTGTGCTTAAGTGTTTCATGTTTTCTTTGAAAATCCACAAGGGCGAGGCACAAGGGGGTGTGAGTGCCCCCGTGCCTTGCTGAAAAAATTGAAAAAACATGAAACGAGAAGGGCACAAGGGCACTCACACGCCCGTGTGAGTGCCCCCGTGGCCTTCCGAGGAGCCACACGCCCATGTGGCTCATCCACATGGGCGTGTGAGACCCGAAAATCAATTTTCGGGTTTCCGAGAGAGGCACAAGGGCAGCCACACGCCCGTGTGGCTGCCCCCGTGGATTTTCCGGAGTCCACAAGGGCACTCACACGCCCGTGTGAGTGCCCCCCGTGGCCTTCGTCTCGAGATATTTAATCCACACCGGCACTCACACGCCCGTGTGAGTGCCCTTGTGGCTTTTCGGCGTCGATTTTTGAAGGCACAAGGGCGTGTGGCTCATCCACACGCCCATGTGGCCATCCACAAGGGCGTGTGAGACCCTCACACGCCCATGTGGTTTATAAAGGAGATGAGAAGGCCTTGAACTTTCATTCAAACCTTCGCGCCTTTTCTCCTTCCGACGCCTCCACGCGAAGAGACGCATCTCTTGGGTTCCTAACGCCTCTCCTTAGCTTATTTAAGGATTCTTGGGTGTTTTTCCGGCGATTTCCATCTTCTTCTTCATCAAAAATCTCCGGTAAGCTCCAAGTTTTTCTAGTTCTTGCCATGAATTTTGAATTTCAGATCTGGTGATTTGTTGATGTTTTATGCATAAATCTTCCATGAGAACTATCATGATATGCATGCTTGTCGATTTAGGGGTAGTTTTTGATGTGGAAACCACCCAACCATGGCTTTTTGGCCATGGTCGGGCATCCACACGGGCGTGTGGCCCATCCACACGCCCGTGTGGATGAGGATGATGACCCACAAGGGCGTGTGGATCCTCCACACGCCCATGTGGATTTCTGCACAGTGGAATTTTGCACTAACTTGCCCTGATTTTCACAGATATGGCCCCTAGGACCAAGAAGGTCGCCCACAAACGCTCTCGCGCCGCTCGGGAGCCTTCCCCTCCCGAGGAACTGGAGTTCGCCGTCCCTGAGCATCAGCAGCGATATGAGCGCTTACAGCGTCTCAAATTCGGACAGGCGCGCGTGATCGATTGGAAGGCACTCGAGGAGATTGACTTGGCCGATGAGGTGCGCGAGCTTACCGCTGTGGGAGGCTGGGACCGGCTCCTTACTATTCGTGATCCCACTTATCGTGAGCTCACACTGGAGGTCTTGTCCTCGTTCGACTTCGACCGCGCTCGCCATGATTTTGAGAGGGAGGACACGATCCGCTTCAGGCTATTCGGTCAGTACCACTCCATGAGCCTCACGCAGTTCTCTGTTTTTCTCGGTTTATATGACAGAGACTATGTTCACACGGGGGAGTACGAGCAACTCATCGTCGATTACCCTATTGGACTCACTCCGAGTCGTGCGTACGGGACCATATGCGGAGGCTTCCAGTACGAGCCGGGATCTTCCAAGGCAACCATGCTCAGCCGTCCGGCCTACAGGTATATACATTCTATTTTCAGCAGGACCGTGACGGGACGAGGCGACAGCACTGGAGTTTTGAGCCGCCTCGACTTGCTTTACCTATACACCATGGTCCAGAACATCCCCATGCATTTAGGCTTTGTTGTGGCGGATTACCTCCGCCATCAAAGCCATTACGTGCGGGTCGGTGTGATCTTTTCAGGAGTATACATTACCCGACTCGTTCGTGGCATGGGCTTGTCCGAGGCACTTCGAGGGATGGAGAGGATCAGCATACCAGCACCCTTGGGGCTTGCATCTCTCCGAGCCATGCGTATGGTGAAGAAGACGAGCACTGGCCGTTATATACTCGCAGTGGAGGCTGAGGAGGAGGAGTCAGAAGAGGAGGCAGCCGACCCAGCAGACGCTCCTGATTCACCGGCACCCACAGCTGTGCCGATGGACACCGAGGCCCCCGCATCCGAGCCGAGCCGAGCAGCCCTCCACTCGAGCCCGTGACCGTTTGGCGAGGCTCGAGGTGGCAGCTTGGAGCTCTCCCGGGGGGACATGGCGACCGTGCTCGCCAACCCGAGTCCATGATGATGTCGCAGCTTATCCATCATTCGACATCTTACGGAGAGCGACACAAAGATTCGAGGCGACGACATCAGCACCACCAAGCACCCACCAGGCACCAAAGAGAGTTTCCCGACGCATGAGGCGTCCTTGAGTCATTTTATTTTATCTTCGTATTTTTATTTTCTGTAGTTTTATTTTCAGCATGCTAGTTGAGACTCGTCTTTTATTTCGTCATTTTTATTTTGTGGTTCTAGTTGTTTTTCGTTGTTTTATTTTCTAATCTTGTTGAGCTTCATTGAACCCCCCGAATCCGCAGATAGTCTTGAGAGTCTTGGGAAATGGAAATCAAGTTATGCACATGGCCGTGTGAATAGGTCACACGGCCGTTTCACCTCCAAATGCCCGTTGAGCCAAACACACCCTTGTACAAGATTCCACCAACTATTTCACTTGGAATTCGGGGGAGTATTATTTTGATTTTTGCACACCCTCACATGCTTTGTGTTCAGAATTTATAATTTTATTGTGCTTGCATGTGTACATTGGGGACAATGTACATCTTAAGTGTGGGGGGAGGGATCACTTTATACACCACTTTATTGTCTGTTTTCATTATATATGCTCATGCAACCTATGAAGGTTCACTTTAAGGTTAAGAGTTAGATTCTAGACTATAGGGGAGCTTCGAACACTAGATTTCATCATGCTCTAGTTGTCATCCAATTTTTTTGAGAAATTTTTGTCCGATTGCCATTTATGCACTCTACTCACTCATTAGACCTATAGAAGCTCTAGTTTAATGTTTTGAGACTTGTTAGTAGTTGTTTTATTCGAAAAGAAAAAAAAAAAAAAAAAAAAAAAAAAAAGAAGAAAAAGAAAAGAAAAAATATAGATATTTATTTAGCTTAGCAATTGTGAATTATTTCGTGTATATAGGGGGTGAAAAGAGCTACTACCTTTGATTGTATGCAGCTACTCTCATAAGTCGGATACTAGTTATGCCCTAATGAGAGAAAGAGCTATCACAAGGGATATGTGAAAGCTAGCACCCTCGGTAGAAAGAGCTACCATCTCTAAAGTGTGAAAGCCACTCGGGAGGCCGCCCGAGAAAGGGCTACCTTGGAGATTGTGTGCAGCTACTACCATTCTTTTTGCTATTATATGAGTCTCGAGCAATAAAAACCTGTAAGTAGTGGACATAGAGTCGAATTGAGATGAGTTTTTCCACACACACACGCTTTCGGATTTCTTTTTCTTTCTTGTCATTGGATTGTTTTCTAGAGCATTGACTCGAGCTGTTTGGTGTTAAATAGTTTTTCCCTTTTGTTATAGAATCATACTCTCATACTTTCTAGTGAACCCGAGGCCAAGCACTTATCCTTTCTTTCCTTGTAATGAATGTTTAGTTTGCTTGAGGACAAGCAAAAGCTTAAGTGTGGGGGAGTTTGATAAGTGCTTGATTATATATATTTTATAATATCGGTTTATATGCATTGAGCATCACTTCTATCAGATTTTAGCATTAACAAGGTGTGTTTTGTGTTCTTTTGTGCAAACAGGGCTTTGGAGACATGACATACGGGAAGAAGCAAAGATAGGGTGTGATGACACGTTCCAAGACCACAATCGAAGCCGTGTTCATATGCATGGGGGTGTTGCCAACTTTCGGAGGAGTACAAGTCATTACACAAACCGAAAGGGCACAAAGGCAGTGAGTACGCCCATGTCCCAGCTTCCGTACAAAGCGTAAGAAAGTTCTTGAGGATTTCAAAGCATAGAAAGCCACACACCCTACCACACGAGCGTGTGCCCGACCGTGTGGACTCCAAGGAAGACTTCGGGAAAAATCACTGTAGCATCTACCGTAGCATCTACCGTAGCAAATTACCGTAGCAGCATTTAGCAGAGTGCTTCACACGCCCGTGTGGAATTTCCACACGGGCGTGTGGATGGCCGTGTGGATGCCCGCGTAAAGCCCCGAATTCAAATTATAAAAGCCGCCTTGTGATAATTTTTGGGGATCTTTTTGGCCACTTTCGAGAGACAAGGCGGCTAGGGCTTGGAAGGAGTTCTTTGCGGCTTTGGGAAGCTTTCCTCACCAACTTGGATCGATTCCTCCTCCGTCATAGCGTCAAGGAAGCCATCGGCGACCTAGCTTCGGAGTGGATTCAATCCGGCACGTGGAAACTACCCATCGAGACTATCATCACGGATTTAAGGGGGTTATTCTTTATGTCTTTGGAACTTATTTCTGAATTTATTATTTGTTTTGTGACTCGCTCCATGGAGAGCTAAACCCCTAGAGGGTATTCGGGCATGTAAACCCTAGGATTCTTATTTTCATTAGATTTACATTGTGTTTCTATTCGAATCTATCAGTTTGAGTTTTACTCTTGAGTTCTTAATGCTTGTTTGTGCTTTTGATTTCATTATTAATTGCCTCGCATGTTTTATTCAATCTAGTGACGAGAGAGATCACCGCTAGGTTTAGAATTACCAAGAGTAAAGAGGGTTGAGAGGGTGAGCCGTGAGATAGCGGAGTGTCCCCTTTCCCTTCCGACGATATTTCCTATCTCCATATTCCCTAAGTGTCAAGCAACCATATGTGGTGTGAGGCGTCGAGAGAATTCTCCGCCGGGACCTCGTAGGGGGTTAGGGATCTTCCACCTGGAGGCAGGGTTAGATCTACTTTTAGGAATTGGTCATATCTTTGGGATCCCTAGAGTTTTAAGCAGTCATATGTGGTGTGAGGCGTTGAGAGAATTCTCCGCCGGGACCTCGTAGGGGGCTAGTTATCGGTGACCTGGAGGCAGGGGCCGTTATACCTTTGGATACCCACGACTCATTGTCTTCGTTTAGAAACACTTGTAATCTACATCCAACACCCGAATCCTAGGGGGGAGCATTGTCCGGATACCTCACTCTTATTGATTGAGAACTCTTTTCCTTTTTATTTCCTGCGCACTTGTGGTGACACTCTTAGTGTTGGCCATTAGATCATCACATACTACACTCATTAGGCTAGATAACAAAAGAGGGGCTATTACTAGTACTTCTGTTCCCTGTGGTTCGACAACCCGACCCTTTGGGTCCACTTTTATTACTTGACGACCCGTGCACTTGCGGTAACGCAAGGGGTTGACACACATCACCCTGTTGTGTTGTTGCGGAGACGCATCACGGTTTCTAGCGCTGCCGAGCCCTAAGTTGAACTCTCACTGCTTTCAACGATCAATAACGATTCACAAGCATAGATAAGAGAACCTAACTACCAAGCAATCAAGCACTAAACAACATACAAGATAGCCAATAACCTTGATTTATTGAAAGGAACAAGAGATTCATAAATACTGCAAGTAAAGAAATGAGTTCAAGCAACAACGTCATCCAAACAACCCCGGGCTCCCTTAAGAGTTTAGCCCCTCATAATGACAAACCACAAGTACAATGCCAAAGAAATGAAAAGACAAGAAGTTAAAAACTCCCTAATTTCTTGCATCCTTGGGGTTGTTGAAGGATCTACTATGCCATGTAATCTCCTTCCGATCGGCCTACCATAAGCTTGGCATTCCTTTGATGAAGAGGAGGATGAACCCCCAAAGCTCTCCCTTTCTTTCTCCCTTTGTTCGCCTCCAAAAAGTCCCCTTAGAAACTGAGTTTCTAGGGTTTTAATGTCTTCTCGATGTGAGCACGGGCGTGTTGAAGCCGTGCTTCAAGCCGTGTAGATTACGGCCAAATAAATCTCCAGAAAACTCACATTCCTGTAATATGCACGGTGAACAGCACGGGTGTGCTTAGGCTGTGCTGAGGTTTTCACGAGCATGCTCAGCGAACTCAGGCTGTGCTGATTTGTGGCTGAATTCTCCTGCAATTTGCACGGGGAACAGCACGGGCGTGCTCAAGCCGTGCTGAGCTTGATGAGGTTTCTTCTAAGTCCTTTAGTTTCTAAAATTATTCCAAAACACTTCTTCTTGCTTCAGGACTTTGATATCTACATGACAAACAACGAATACCTCAAATTGCACCGTACTTGGAGAATTAAAGCCAAAATATTCAATAATGATGAGGGTAAAACATGCAATACATATATATGAAATGCACTCATCAGGTATAGCTTCTAATACTAACGTCCTGCTTAATATCTAAACAAAATCCACATGACCATGTGTCTTCTCTGGATTGTAATTTTGCAGCTTATGAATAGTACTCACATGCCCATGTGAAAATTTCACATGGGCATGTGGAAATTCAATCTTTGCCAAAGAAGCTCAAAATCACTCACATGGCCATGTGGATTCTCTGCATACTGACACACCCTTGCGTGTGTGTTCCGCAAGTGCACGGGTGTCGAAGTAATAAAGTACCCAACGGGTGGGTAGTCGAATCCACAGGGAGTAGACGATAGAAACAAAAACACTTCGCTAAGTAGCCAAAGAGAACCGATTGTTGTTGAGCTTAAAAAGTGATTAAACACAGAAATTAAAAACTGAAAGTTAAAGCTAGAGAGCAGGAAAAGATCGAGATAAGAATGGGGTACTCGGACACCGCTCCCCCTAGATTCCTTGTTTCAAGTGCAAGACTTCAAACACTCTTACCAAATGAAGATTTCAAGAGTCGTAGAATCCAAAGATACAAGGTCCCAAATCTAAGGTCAACCTTGACTAGTCCCCTACGAGGGCCCGGCGGAGAGAAGACTCTCGACGCCTCACACCACGTATGACTGCGCTATGCTCTAGGGATTCCAAGTGGTAAACCCTATTCCCAACTATCGATCAATCCCTTTGGTCCAGGCGAAAGATCCCTAATCACAAATAAGTCCCGGCGGAAAGGTCTCTCTCAACGCCTAACTCTCTTTGAGATCGGAGGTAATGCTTGGAATATGAAGGTAGGGAAAACCACACCGGAGGGGAAAGGGGACGCGTCGCTACCTCTCAACTCACCCTCTCAACCCTCTTCAATCTTGGTAACCTAATCCTAATGGTGATGGTCACTCCTCAAAAGGATGATTGGATTAGCCCTCAACCCTAGTGTCACTCTAAGGGAGAAACCATTAAGCATACAAGATTGAAACTCAAATTTAAACTCAAATTGAATAAAAGCATTAAAGTCAATGAAACATAGGAAATGTAGGGTTTACAAGTCCAAGTACCCACTAGGGGTTTAGCTCTCCATGGAGCAATACAAGTTCATCAAAATAAATGAAGATAAGTGCAAGAAATCCATAAAGAAAACCCCCTTAAGCTTCGTGTTGATAGACTATGGGAACTTCTCCTTCTTCTTCAAAGAATCCCTTCCTCCAAGCCTAAGGCACACCTCGTCGAATCGAGTCATCGAAGGCTCCCCCAATGGCTCTCCTTGGAAGGGAATGATGATGAAACCGGTGAAGAAGCGCCCCCAAAGTGTAGCAAGAACCTCCTGAACCCTAGCCGTCACCTCCTCTCCAAGTTAGAAGAAGATCCCCACAATAACGCTTCAGAACGGCTTTATAATTGGCCATCTCGAGGATCCACACGGCCGTGTGGAAATTCCACACGCCCATGTCGATTTTTTTCGCCTTGTGAAATCTTCATACTAATCCTCGATTTCGCCCGTTTCTTCTCTCCGAGGTCACATGGACGGACACACGCCCATGTGAAAGGTCAAGTGGCATTTCTTGATGATGGGAAACCTTGGAGAGCTTTTGAAATCTTTGAACCAATCGGAACGAGCGAGCATGACCGCCTTCGTGTCCTTCTACAAGAGTTGTCCGGAAGTCTTTAGAAGTTGGCACATACCCCCTCGTTGGAACCCGATTTGTGTCTTGAACTTCGTAATTGCACAAAAGATCTCCACTTGGCACCATTCTGACCTAATCTTGCCTTTATTCACGTACCATGTCTCCACAACCCTAATTGCGTGAAAGAACACCAAAACACACGAAATTAGCGATAAAGCCTGAAAAATGTGATGCTCATGCGTGGAAAACATTTCCAGAATTATATACATGTAAGCACTTATCAAACTCCCCCACACTTAAGCTTTTGCTTGTCCTCAAGCAAAGTTCATACCATAAGAATTAAAGGTTGAGTGATGAAAATGCTTGGCCTTAAGTTCACCAAAAGTGTACAACGATAATATTCTCAAAAAGGGAGAATCTAAACATAGATAGATAAAAACCACAACTCTAGCAAAAACTCAAATTACGAAGAAAATAAAATCTGAAAGCGTGAGTGTGTGTACACTTACTCATGCCAACCCCAGGTCTACGCTTGAACATTATTAAAACAAGGACTTATTTTGGAAAAAGAAATCGGTGGTAGCTGCACACAACCTCAAAGGTAGCCATTTCCCAAGATGCCTCCTAGGCGGCTTTCACCCTATTAAGGTGGTAGCTCTTTCCACCAGGGAGTGTTAGCTTTCACGCAGCCTATTAGATAGCTCTTTCTCTCATTAGGGCATAGCCAGTATCCGACTTATGAGAGTAGCTGCATACAGAATAGGTGGTAGCTCTTTCCACCCCAAGAACAAAGGACCACCATATTTTTTTTTTTTTTTTTTTTTTATTGCTCAAGAAAAATGAAACTAATGTCCTTTCACACTGAACTAGCGTTATCAAGGTTAACAGAGCAAGTAAAGTGCAAAAAATGCAATCAGACAAAAAATTTCTAAGTTTTTCGAGTAAACTAGAGCATGGTAACAACCGAAGTTTAAATTTCTCCTAAATTCGAAAATACACTCATGTTCCTTAGGGTGAACTGTCATTGGCTAGATGAGCATGAAAGTGATGATCAAAAATAAAGAACGTGTGCAGTGTGAACTCCCCCCCACACTTAAGCTGTACATTGCCCTCAATGTACTCATACAAACATGCAACATAAGAACGCAAATAAAAAAACATGAGGGCGTGGGTATTAAAAACAACACTCCCCTGATCTCCGAGTGTGGTAGTTGAATGGAGGTGTGAAGGTGGGAAGTGGAGTTGCGTAGGGTTGTGAAGCTCACACGGCCGTGTGGAAATTCCACACGGCCGTGCCTATGACCAATTCTCAAAACCAAGTTGACAAGTCTATCTTCACATCACAAAAGGGGTTCAGTGGATTTCAACAAAAGCTACGATTAAAAGATTACAAAAAATAAACAAACCAAAAACAAACTGAAACAAGAACATGAAAAATAGAAGCAGTAAGATAACTCTCAGAAGGTGGAACCTTTCTGAGTACACAAAGACTCAACAGAAAAGAAAATACAAGAAAATAAAAATAAGAGCAAAAGACGCATCAAGCGTCGGCATCTGCTGGTGCTGCTGGGGATGCTGGGGAGGCGTAGGGTGCTCATGGTGGGGAAGGCGACGTGGAATCGCTACCTCTCGCCATCAACTAGTGGCGTGAAGTGATGTGCGTCATCATCTCCGAATGGTACTCAGCCATGCGAGCGAGAACCTTAGTGTGGTTCGCTGCCTGAGTCACCCGCATGGCGGCGAGATCAGTCTGGGGAGTCCCCGCAGCAGCCTCAAGTCTGCCTATGCGATCCTGTGCTGGAGGGGATGCACGTGCTGATACCGGTGGCACCTCCTCGTCTGCTGGGGTGTCCTCCGCCTCCATCGGTGCGGGTTGTGATGATGGCCCTGACCGGGTCTCCTCCGAGTCTTCGTCTTCGTCCTCAGACTGCTCGGACTCATCTGGGAATGGAACAGCAAGTACGTACCTGCCGGGGGCGGCTCTCTTCACCATGCCCATCATACGCAAGGTATCAAGGCCAAGTGGGGAGGAAACAATAACCTTGTCAGCTCCCCAAACAGCATCAATCAGTCCCATTCCTCGGATGAGTCGGGTGATGTAGGGACCAGAGAAAAGAACTCCTATCCGCGCGTACTGTCCCTGGTGCCTCAGAAAATCAGCTACCACGTAACCCAGGTGCAGGGGCAGGCTCTGGACCATAGAGTATAAATAGAGGAGGTCCAGCCGCCCCAATACGCCGGTGCTGTCTCCCCGCCCAGTAATAGACCTGCTCAGGATGGCATGAATGTACCTGTGGGCGGGACGGAGGAGCAAAGACGCCTTGGTCAACCCGGGCTCGTACTGTATATCTCCACACAGCATCCGGCAAACCCGGCTTGGAGTGACGCGGAAAGGATAGTCGAATGGCAGATGCGCGTACTCCTCCGTGTGGATGAAGTCTCGATCGTACAGGCCGAGGGCGACAGCAAAATCTGTCAAGCTCATGCTGTGGTACTGCCCAAAGATGCGGAATCGAACTGTGTCCGGCCGGTGGTAGTCGGTGTGGGAGCGATCAAACTCGAATGTCGCGAGGACTTCGAAAGTGAGATCGCGAGTGGCTGGATCTTTGATGCACAATAGTCGCTCCCACCCGCCCATAGCAATAAGCTCACGGACCTCATCCGCCAACTCAGCTGCACGCGCATGTTCTATTGCCTCCAAAGCTTGCAAGTCGGGAATGCGCGTCTGGCCAAACTTCAACTTCGAAAGTCGATCAAACCGTGCTTGATGTTCGGGCACGGCGAACTCGAATGGTGCGGGCGAGAGATCACGGGACTCCCGGACCTCACGGGCCTCACGAGGGCGCTTATGAGTGAGTTTCTTCGTTCTTGGGGCCATTCCTGTGCATAAGAAAGGTAAGGAAGTTAATTCAGAGCTTAAAATAGGTTCCCAGAATTCCACATGGCCGTGTGGAATTTCCACGCGGCCGTGTGTCTCCTCTAGTTACCCAAAAACAAAGAAACAGGCAATACATACGGCCGTGTGGAATTTCCACACGGCCGTGTGTCTCCTCTGGAATTCAGAGGGGGCACCCCGATAATCCACACGGCCGTGTGGAATTTCCACACGGCCGTGTGGATCTTCGACCATGGCCAAAGCGCCATGGTGAATCCACACCATTTAATACAATCATCGACACATTTGAGCACAAGTGTTTTAAGCAATAATCTAAGTATTAAACACGAAAATAGCATGCAACAACACAAGATTCAACATCCACAACAACTAATGAAGGTTTCATGGCAAGAAAAGGGGAAGAAGGCTTACCGGAGAAGATGAGTCCAATCTAACAATGTAGTAACGAGTAAGGCCCACAAATCCCTTAAATAAGCGAGAGAATGGAAGGAGAAGAGCAACCGTCGCGACCTTTGAAGAGGAGGCGTTTGAAGATGACGGGTTGCTTGGGGGGGATATAAAGAGAAAGGCTCCTTTTCATGTTTAAGTACCCCACACGACCGTGTGGAAAATCCACACGGCCGTGTGGATTCTCTGTATGGCCTTATAAAACTCCCTGAAATTCCACACGGCCGTGGGTAATTTCCACACGGCCGTGGGGATTCTCTGTATTGTGAAGATTTGTACTAAATAAATCCACATGGCCGTGTGGAATTTCCACACGGCCGTGGGGATTCTCTGGATGAGAAAATTCCTTCACAATTTCATCCACACGGCCATGTGGAAATTCCACATGGCCGTGTGCTTCCATTCTTCAACTCAAAAATAGTCCAAACTCTGCAGAAATTAATGAAAACACATGGAACGACTGCAGAAGTTGAAAACTAACACGTTTACAACTTAAAATCTCGCAAAATTCACAGGAATACCACCTAACTTGCCATAAACGATGAACACATAAACATGCATTACCAGCAATGAATCCACACACTACAAACTAAACAAAACACAAAAAATGCAGAAATAAAAATAACTACAACACAAGCAAAGAGTTTTTAAAAAATTGGGTTGCCTCCCAATAAGCGCTTGTTTTACGTCACTAGCTTGACGTACCTGCCTCTCTAAACTCAAGGGAGTTGATGCAACAAAAATACCTCTGCACCTTCAGCACTAACCTCACCACCAAAATATGGCTTCAGATGATGCCCGTTTACCTTGAAAGTACCTCTCTCTGGATGAGTGATTTCAATTGCCCCTGCGGTGATACTTGAGTTACGGTGTATGGCCAAAACCACCTAGATTTTAACTTTCCGGGGAACAGTTTGAGTCGTGAGTTAAATAACAAAACTTCATCCCCCACCTTGAACTCTTTCGGAGTTTTGATATGCTTATCATGCCACTTGCGTATCCTTTCCTTGTAGATTCGGGCATTTTCATATGCTCTCAGTCTCCATTCATCAAGCTCATTGATCTGGTGCTTCCTTTGTTCCCCAGCTCGAGAAAGGTCAAAATTCATTGTCTTGAGTGCCCAATAAGCTCGGTGTTCTAATTCAACAGGAAGATGACAAGATTTCCCATAGACCAGATTGTAGGGTGTAGTTCCAATAGGAGTTTTATATGCAGTCCGGTAAGCCCACAACGTGTCATCCAACCGTTCCGACCAATCTCTTTTCCCATGTTCTACCAACTTGGTCAAGATCCTCTTCAGCTCCCTGTTAGTAACCTCTACTTGGCCACTTGTCTGCGGATGATAGGGGGTAGCGAGACGATGGTGCACTCCGTATCGCTTTAACACTTTTTCGAACCGACTATTACGAAATGTGTTCCTCTATCACTAATAATGATCCTAGGTGTTCCAAATCGGGAGAAAAGCTTCTTGAGAAATTTAACTACAGTCCTCGCATCGTTTGTAGGTAATGCCCGAGCTTCCACCCACTTAGATACATAATCCACTGCTACAAGAATATATTTGTTCCCATTTGAGCCTCGGGAATGGTCCCATGAAATCAATTCCCCACACATCAAAAACCTCACACGAATTGAATAGGATTTTGTGGCATCTCATCACGCCGAGAGAGGTTCCCCTGTCCGTTGGCAATTGTCACAACGAAGAACATACCGATGAGCGTCCCGAAATAGTGTTGGCCAATAGAATCCTGCTCGCAAGTACCTTCTCATTGTTCTACCGAAGCATAGTGACCCCCGGTTAGGCCTCGAATGACAATGTGTTAAAATACTCCAGCCTTCTTCCCGAGAGACACGGCGTCGGATTACATGATCTCGCACAAATCCGGAACAGAAAGGGGTCATCCCAAAAATAGTTCTTTAAATCACTGAAAAACTTTTTCTTTTGCTTTGAAAAGTAAGACCCCGCTAAGAACCTTTCCCGACAAATAGTTGGCAAAATCCGCAAACCAAGGTGTTTCCTCTTACGCCGATCCGCCACGAATTATGTATAAGTGCTCTTCTCGGGAATGAGTCGTTAATCTCCGGCTTTGATGCCTTGTAACCCTCACAACCTTCTAACCTAGAGAGGTGATCAGCAGCCTACATTTTCCACGCCCCTTTTGTCCTTGATTTCCATGTCAAACTCTTGTAGAAGAAGAACCCAACGGATCAACCTCGGTTTGGCATCGGTCTTGCTCATGAGATAACGCAAGGCGGAATGATCTCGTGAAGACAGTGACTCGGGATAAGATCGGATATGGCCCGAACTTATCAAATGCGTAAACCACTGCTAGCAACTCTTTTTCTGTAGTAGTATAATTTTCTTGTGCGCTTGTGAGTGTTTTACTCGCATAATAGATGGGCTGAAAATGTTTGTTCTTCCTCTGCCCTAGCACTGCCCCAATTGCATAATCACTGGCGTCGCACATGAGCTCAAAAGGAGCGTTCCAATCTGGTGTGATCAAAATTGGTGCTTGAGTCAACTTCTCCTTCAGCAGGTTAAATGCAGCTAAACATTCGTCCCCGAACTCAAAAGATGCATCTTTTTCAAGAAGTTTTGTTAAAGGTTGAGAGATTTTTGAAAAATCTTTAATGAATCGCCGATAGAAACCTGCATGCCCAAGAAAGCTGCGAATTCCCTTCACATTAGTTGGCGGGGGAAGTTTCTCGATCACCTCAATTTTCGCCGTGTCCACCTCCATCCCATCTTTGGAAATTTTATGCCCTAAAACTATTCCTTCTTGGACCATGAAGTGGCATTTCTCCCAGTTCAACGCCAAATTTGTTTCTTCACATCTCTTGAGGACCCTTTCCAGATTCTGCAGACAGCTATCAAATGAGTCCCCGAACACCGAAAAATCATCCATAAATACTTCCATGATGTCTTCCAAAAGATCGTCAAATATAGCGGTCATGCATCGTTGAAAAGTGGCTGGAGCATTACACAGCCCGAAAGGCATCCTTCGGTATGCGAAAGTCCCGTAGGGACAAGTGAAGTTTTTTCTTGATCCTCGGGTGCAATGGGGATCTGAAAATATCCCGACATACCGTCAAGGAAGCAGTAAAAATTATGCCCAGCTAACCTTTCCAACATCTGGTCAATGAATGGTAACGGAAAATAGTCCTTTCGAGTTGCCTCATTTAGCCTTCTGTAATCAATGCATACTCTCCACCCTGTGACTGTTCTGGTTGGGATTAACTCATTACGTTCATTCTTCACTACAGTCATTCCTCCTTTCTTAGGGACCACCTGAGTAGGACTCACCCACGCACTGTCAGAGATCGGATAAATGATACCTGCATCCAGAAGTTTAACTACCTCTGCCTTCACCACCTCTTTCATGTTTGGGTTCAAACGACGTTGAGGCTGGATCACTGACTTATAATTATCCTCCATCAATATTTTATGAGTGCAGAATGACGGATTTATAACTTTAATATCAGAAATTTTCCAAGCAATGGCAGTCTTATGCTTCTTCAACATATTCACTAATTTATCCTTTTGAGACACGAATAATCCCGAAGATATAATGACGGGGAGTTTTGATCCTTCACCTAAGAATGCATACTCCAAGTGTTCTGGTAGTGTTTTAAGCTCCAGATCAGGTGGGTCTTCAATGGATGGTTGTAACCTTTTCCCCTTCTGTCTATCAATTTCCTCAAAATGTTCAGATTCTTCTTCTGAGATTTCCTCTAAGCTCCCTTCTTGGATGTGTGTGCCTTGTTGGGTTTTGAGATTTTCTATGTCTCCCACCCCACTTTCTTTGTAGGTTTCATCGGTGACACCCAAAGAGAAAATTTCTTGCTCTTCGCCTTTATTAGAAGAATCAAATCGATTAAGGGCCTCTTCTAAACTTTCCTCTACTTTTCCCTTTATACAACCCCGTGTTGCTTCTTCAAATTGAGTGAGTACTCTGAATAGATCACAATCTTGTCCCTCAGTAACTCTATCTATATCCAGGTTAACCTTTCTCACACAATAGTTTATTTCAGTTGAATTTCGTAAGTAACTACGTGGAGATGATTCCTTCGTGAACCAATTCATTTTCTGCTCAACGTCTCTCACCATTCCGGTTATCTTCTCAAACAGTTCTGCTTCGTCGATCATGATTCCTACAGGATTGATAAAGAGTAACAACCTTAGAATAGCTGAGAATGAAGAAAATTGATTATGTATAAGGAAATAAAGATTAGAATAATGGAAGTAAAAGAAGTGTGAAATAGGATGTACAAAAAATGACTAGCGAAACAAAGTGTAAAAATTCCTAAAACGCCTAACTCCCCGGCAACGGCGCCAAAAACTTGACACACCCTTGCGTGTGTGTTCCGCAAATGCACGGGTGTCGAAGTAATAAAGTACCCAACGGGTGGGTAGTCGAATCCACAGGGAGTAGACGATAGAAACAAAAACACTTCGCTAAGTAGCCAAAGAGAACCGATTGTTGTTGAGATTAAAAAGTGATTAAAAATAGAAATTAAAAACTGAAAGTTAAAGCTAGAGAGTAGGAAAAGATCGAGATAAGAATGGGGTACTCGGATACCGCTCCCCCTAGATTCCTTGTTTCAAGTGCAAGACTTCAAACACTCTTACTAAATGAAGATTTCAAGAGTCGTGGAATCCAAAGATACACGGTCCCAAATCTAAGGTCAACCTTGACTAGTCCCCTACGAGGTGCCGGTGGAGAGAAGACTCTCGACGCCTCACACCACGTATGACTGCGCTATGCTCTAGGGATTCCAAGTGGTAAACCCTATTCCCAACTATCGATCAATCCCTTTGGTCCAGGCGAAAGATCCCTAATCACAAATAAGTCCAGGCAGAAAGGTCTCTCTCAACGCCTAACTCTCTTTGAGATCGGAGGTAATGCTTGGAATATGAAGGTAGGGAAAACCACACCGGAGGGGAAAGGGGACGCGTCGCTACCTCTCAACTCACCCTCTCAACCCTCTTCAATCTTGGTAACCTAATCCTAATGGTGATGGTCACTCGTCAAAAGGATGATTGGATTAGCCCTCAACCCTAGTGTCACTCTAAGGGAGAAACCATTAAGCATACAAGATTGAAACTCAAATTTAAACTCAAATTGAATAAAAGCATTAAAGTCAATGAAACATAGGAAATCTAGGGTTTACAAGTCCAAGTACCCACTAGGGGTTTAGCTCTCCATGTAGCAATACAAGTTCATCAAAATAAATGAAGATAAGTGCAAGAAATCCATAAAGAAAACCCCCTTAAGCTTCGTGTTGATAGACTATGGGAACTTCTCCTTCTTCTTCAAAGAATCCCTTCCTCCAAGCCTAAGGCACACCTCGTCGAATCGAGTCGTCGAAGGCTCCCCCAATGGCTCTCCTTGGAAGGGAATGATGATGAAACCGGTGAAGAAGCGCCCCCAAAGTGTAGCAAGAACCTCCTGAACCCTAGCCGTCACCTCCTCTCCAAGTTAGAAGAAGATCCCCACAATAACGCTTCAGAACGGCTTTATAATTGGCCATCTCGAGGATCCACATGGGCGTGTGGATAGTCCACACGGCCGTGTGGAAATTCCACACGGGCGTGTGGAAATTCCACATGTCCATGTGGATTTTCTGCCTTGTGAAATCTTCATACTAATCCTCGATTTCGCCCGTTTCTTCTCCTGAGGTCACATGGACGGACACACGCCCATGTGAAAGGTCAAGTGGCATTTCTTGATGATGGGAAACCTTGGAGAGCTTTTGAAATCTTTGAACCAATCGGAACGAGCGAGCATGACTGCCTTCGTGTCCTTCTACAAGAGTTGTCTTGAAGTCTTTAGAAGTTGGCACATACCCCCTCGTTGGAACCCGATTTGTGTCTTGAACTTCGTAATTGCACAAAAGATCTCCACTTGGCACCATTCTGACCTAATCTTGCCTTTATTCACGTACCATGTCTCCACAACCCTAATTGCGTGAAAGAACACCAAAACACACGAAATTAGCGATAAAGCCTGAAAAATGTGATGCTCATGCGTGGAAAACATTTCCTGAATTATATACATGCAAGCACTTATCACATACAAAGAAAACCCAACATAATCCATCCACATGGCCATGTGGATCTATTTTCAGCCCAGATTTTGTTCAAAATCTGCAGAACTAATGGAAAACACATGCAAACACCGCAGAAAATAAAATCTAGCATAAACATGGCCGAAAACTCGACGAATTCCCAGGCTGAACACTCAAACTTACCAGAAACGATGAAAACATGGATTTGTATCTAGAAACGACTATGGAGCACTACATCGAAGATGAAACAACAGAAAACTAAAACTAAACAAAAACTACATTGTAGAAATTAAAACTAACTTAAACAAGTGCAATGAATTTAAAAACTTGGGTTGCCTCCCAAGAAGAGCTTGTTTTACGTCACTAGCTTGACGTACCTTTATCCTTACTCATGGTGGCTTGAAAAGGGTGTGCTCATCCCGACTATATCTTGCGTATCTACTTCCCATGAGCACAATTGTATCTCGTCGGTGATGCACTTTTATTAGAGGCTTGAACAATTTTTCCTTAGGTCTCCACGGAAACAAATTGTTGTAGGAATTGTTCATTCTCAACTTAGGTGAGTCCTTGGATGGTTTGAGCCTCCTACCCACATCATCTTCAATTCCTGAGACCTTTTTTGAAAATTTTGATAGTTGATCAATTCCAAGGAAAGGCACTTGTTCCATTGCCTTGGGGTTTGCTTCTTTGACGTTTTTAACTTGAACGAAATATGGTTTCAACAAACGATCTTCTAAAGCTTCCTCCTTATAAGCATGTTGTCCATTCAAGCACTCGTCATTCTCAAATTTGGGCTCTTCTCCCTCCATTTGATTCTCGGCAACATCATGTTTCTTCTCCCCCACTTGCTCATTGTTCTCGCACTTTTCCTTGTCATTTTCTAAAGAAACATCCTCAACAAGTCCCTTTGTTTGGTTCTCGAAGTCATGAATGAAATCTTGTTGAGTTTGCTGTGAAATCTCAGAGGCTTTGATGCTGGCTTCAGTGTTCTGGATAAACATAGCCAACACATCATTCAAGTTCAAATTTTCGTCTTAAGATTCTTCAACTAGGGGAGCTCCAGATCTCTGAATAAATCCTGCCAATAGACTTTTTAGGCTGGGATCTTACTCATGTGATGGAATGTGCTCTTCAAATCCGAATTGTGGGGTATGCCAATGTTGTCCACATACATTCCATGAGATGTTGGGGGAGTTCCTATGACTAGAACGATAAGTGTTACAGTAGGAATAACTTTGCTGCATTGTACCAAAATGTTTATCAGTCCTTGCATTGTAAGCTTCATTTTGTATGGACAAAGCTATAATTGAATCAACCATCCTTCATGTTAGATATGTACAAAGAAAATAAAATAAATGAGAATGGTGAAAGTAAAAAAGATGAAATAGACAAACACTAAAAGATAAATGAATGACTAAAATAGCAAAGTACAAGAGTTCCTTAAACGTCTACTCCCCAGCAACGGCGCCAAAAACTTGACACACCCTTGCGTGTGTGCTCCGCAAGTGCACGGGTGTCGAAGTAATAAATACCCAAAGGGTGGGTAGTCGAATCCAAGCGAGTAGACGTCAGAAACAAATACACTTTGCCAATTAGTCAATGAAAACTCAACGTGTGAAGTTATTGAATTAAAAGTAAATAAACAGAAAATAAAGATTAAAAGTGGTGACTAGAGGTACGGAATATATCAAGATAAGAATGGGGTACTCGGACAATGCTCCCCCTAAGATCCTAGTTTCAAGTGCAAGACTTTAATTACTCTTACTCAATCAAGATTTAATGAATCGTGGAAATCCAAAGCTACAAGGTCCCAAACCTAAGGTCAACCTTGACTAGTCCCCTACAAGGTCCCGGCGGAGAGAAACCCTCGAGGCCTCACACCACGTATGACTGCTCTAAGCTCTTGGGTTCCAAGTGATAAATCCTATTCCCAAATATAGATCAAACCCTTTGGTCCAGGTGAAAGATCTCTAATCACAAATAAGTCCCGGCGGAAAGGCCTCTCTCAACGCCTAACTCTCTTTGAGATCGATACTAACTCTTGGAATATGGAGGTTAGGTGTATCATACCGGAAGGGAAAGGGGACGTGCCGCTACCTCTCGACTCACCCTCTCAACCCTCTTCAAACATGGTTAATCTAATCCTAATGGTGATGGTCACTCGTCAAAAGGATGATTAGGTTGGATTCTCAACCCTAGTGTCACTCTAGGGGAAAATCAATGAAGTACACAAGTTTGAAACTCAAATTAAATCTCAAATTAAATAAAAGCATTAAAGTCAATGAAACATAGAAATCCTAGGGTTTACAAGTCCAAGTACCCACTAGGGGTTTAGCTCTCCATGGAGCAATACAAAATCATCAATACAAATGAAGATAAATGCAAGTAATCCATAAAGAAAACCCCTTAAGCTTCTTGCGGATGGCCTATGAGGGCTGCTCCTTCTTCTCCACGGATCCCTTCCTCAAGCCTAGGGTACACCTCGCCGAATCGATGTCGTCGAAGGCTCCGCCAATAGCTCTCCTTGGAAGGAATCGGTGAAGAAAACGCCCCCAAAACGTAGCAAAAACCTCTCCGAACCCTAGCCGAACTCCCTCCAGAAGTTGGGAAGAAGATCCCCTTAAAACGCTTCAGAACGGCCTTTTAAATGGCAAAAATCGGGGATCCACACGGCCATGTGGAAATTCCACACGGCCGTGTGGAAATTTCACATGCCCATGTGGATTTTCAGCCTCTACAAAACTGTATCTATAGGTCCCCGATTTCGTACGTTTTTTCTTCTGAGGCCACACGAACGGATACACGATCGTGTGGTAGGTCATGAGGCATTTCTTGATGTCGAAAAACCCTTAGAGAGCTTTTGAAATCTTCGATCAAATCAGAACGAGCGAGCATGAATGCCTTCGTGTCCTTCTACAAAAATTGTCTTGAAACCTTTAGAAGTTGGCACATACTCTCTTGTTTGACCCGATTTGCATCTTAAACTTTGTGTTTGGACAAAATGACTCCACTCGGTACCATCATGCCCTATTTTTGCTTTTCTTCGCATAAACCTTCTTCACAACCCTAATTGCATGAAAGAACACAAAAACACACGAAATGAGAGATATAACCTGAAAAATGTGATACTCATGCATGGAAAACATCTCAAATAATATATACATGCAAGCACTTATCACTGAACAAGGAGGGCTTCAATAGAAGATCCTTTCTATTCTGGTGGTGAAGGCCTCGAAAATTGAGGCTGGGTTTGTTGCTGCTGCTGCTGTTGCGGAGGGGGCGCTGCTGCCCTTATTGTGATCCTTCCAAGAAAAGTTTGGGTGATTCCTCCATCTAGGATTATATGTATTGCTGTAGGGGGTTGTTCACATATCGCTGATTTTGACAGATGAAATCTACTTGTTCGGTCACTTAAACCCCTTCTGATGAGTAACTGGGCCCTTCTTGACTTGCCCAACTGTCATGACTTCCACCTTGCGGCGAAGACTGAATTTGCATTGTGTCTAGTCTCTTAGAAATAGCTTCGACCTCTGCCGCTAAGATGGTGAGCACATCAACCTCATAAAGCCCGGCTGTTTTCACGGGCTTGTTCCTTTCAGAGCTCCACTGATACCCATTGGAGGCCATGTTTTCAATTAGATTCTGTGCCTCATCGGGTCTCTTACTGCACAAGGAGCCTCCTGTTGCTGCGTCCAACATCTGCTTGGTGGCCACATTCAACCCGTTATAGAATATTTGGATTTGCATCCACTCCATTATTCCATGTTGCGGGCACTTCCTCAACAAATCCTTGTACCGTTCCCAAGTATCATAGAAGGTCTCAGATTCTGCCTGTCGGAATGAGGAGATATCACTTCTGAGCTTGGTGATCTTTGCCGGTGGAAAATAGCGAGTCAAGAACTTCTCGGCTAACTGTTCCCAGTTTATAATGGAACCCGCCGGCAAGGAACTTAGCCAATGCTTGGCCTTTCCTCGCACAGAGAATGGGAACAATCAAAGACGAACCGCATCCTCGGACACATTATTTGCCTTGAAGGTGTCACAAATCTCCAGGAAAGTTGCAAGATGAGCATATGGGTCCTTATCTTGAAAGCCATCAAATTGGCACATCTGTTGCACCATTTGAATGAAATTGGGCTTCAGCTCGATGTTATTGGCCGCAATTGGGGGTCGCACAATACTAGACCCAGATCCCTCTAGATTAGGTCGGGCATAGTCGGAAATACTTCTCTGATTTCCAGCCATATTTTCATCTTGGTCCACCTCTATGCTTACTTCCACTGACCAGGTTTCCCTTTGATGAATCTGTCGCTGTCTCCGATAAAATGTCCGTTCGATGTCAGGATCCGGAGACGCTAGCTAGGAGGAAGACCCCCGGGTCATACACTGCGCTTGCGCAATAAACAAAAGAAAGAAATGAGATATTAATTTTTTAAGCTTGAAGCAAAGAAAAATAGTAAACAGTTTAAACAAAACACAAATACTACAAAAACACAAAACAGAACACGAGCAAAACCAGAATAAAATGAAACTGATAACAAAAAGAAAATGGTTAGAGTACTAAGACAGTCCGAATTCTCAGAAGTTGCCAGTCCCCGGCAATGGCCCCAAAAACTTGATACGCCCCTTGCGTAACCGCAAGTGCACGGGTCGTATAAGTAGTAAATATATACCCTTAGGGTCGGGTAGTCGTATCCACTTGGACTGGTATAGCTTCTAATACTAACGTTTTGCTTAATATCTAACCAAACAGAGAAGGATGGAATTGACTCTGGGTTGAATTCAAGGAGTATGAGAAAAGGAAATGCACTAAGAGAAATGTGAGGATTGACTCGATGGAGGAGATGGGGCCCCAGCGTTGGAATTCTGACGTTCACTAACTCGGTCTTTCTCAGTATTTATCAGAGATGTCTTCAGTTCTAAATCTAGTTATGCTATAAGAATAATGCTTCCAGCGCTGCTGAACCCTAAGTTGAAATCTTACTGCTTGCAACTATCAATAACGATTCACAAGCCTAGATAAGAGAACCTAACTTCCAAGCATTCAAGCACTAAACAACACTCAAGATAGCCAATAACTCAGATTTAATGTAAAGAACAAGACATTCATAAATTCTGCAAGTAAAGATAATGAGTTCAAGCTACAACGTCATACAAACCACCCAGGGGCTCCTTTAAGAGTTTATCCCCTCATGACATTAAACAACAAGGAAATTGTCAAAGAAATTGAAATACAAGAAGTTGAAAACTCCCTAATTACTTGCATCCTTGTGGTTGTCAGAGGATCTACAATGTCAAGGAATCTCCTCCCGATCGGCCCACCATATGCACGACATTCCCTTGGTGAAGAGGAGGACGGACCCCCAAAGCTCTCTCCTTCTTCCTCCTTTAGTTCGCCCACCAAAAAGTCCCCAAAAACCTTAGTTTTAAGGGTTTTAATGTTTTCCCGATGTGAGCACGGGCGTGTTGAAGCCTTGCTTTAAGCGGTGCATATTACAGCCAAATAAAACTCCAGAAACTCTCATTCCTGTAATCTGCACGGGGTTCAATACGGGCGTGCTTAGGGCGTGTTGAGAGTTTGCACGACCGTGCTCAGCGAACTCAGAATGTACTGACTTTGGCTGAATTCTCCTGCAATCTGCACGGGGTAGAGCATGGGCGTGCTTAGGCCGTGTTGATCTTGATGAGGTTTCTTCCAAGTCCTTTAGCTTCTAAAATCATTCCGAATCACTTCTTCTTGCTCCAGGACTTCGATATCTGCATGGAAAACCAAGAATACCTTAAATAGAACTGAATTGGGAGAATTAAAGCCAAAAGACTCAATAATGATGAGGGTAAAGTATAAAATATATATATATGAAATGCACTCATCACTTGTCAACCACGAACACTACTACGAGGAGTTCATTTTCTGTAGTTCTGTAATTCTCTTGAGCTTCGGTGAGAGTCTTGCTTGCATAGTAGATAAGATGAAAATGGTTCTTCTTTCGTTGACCTAACACTGCACCCACTGCATAGTCACTTGCGTCACACATCGACTCGAATGGTTCATCCCAATCTGGTGTAATGATGATAGGGGCTCCTTCTCCAATAGTTTAGTCGTGAAATCGAAGGGGACATCCTTCTCCAATAGTTTAGTCAATGGTTTTGAGATCTTTGCAAAATTCCTTATGAATCTTCTATAGAAACCTGCATGGCCAAGAAAGCTTCTTATTACCCGCACTAATGTCGGTGGAGGAAGCTTCTCAATGGTGGAAATTTTTGCCTTGTCTACCTTGATCCCTTTCTTTGAGATTTTGTGCCCCAGAACTATCCCTTATTTGACCATGAAATGACACTTTCCCCAACTCAAAACCAGGTTGGTTTCTTCACATCGAGCTAATACTCACTCAAGGTTCTTTAAGCACAAGTCAAAAGAGTCACCATACATGGAGAAATCGTCCATGAAGAATTCCATGGTGTCTTCAATCATGTCCTCAAATATGGCAAGCATGCACCTTTGAAATGTGGCTGGAGCGTTACAAAGGCCGAAGGGCATACGATGATAAGCTAACGTACCATAGGGACAAGTGAAGGTGGTTTTTTCCTGATCTTCCTGTGCAATAGAAATCTGAAAGTATCCAGAAAAACCATCCAAGAAGCAATAGTAATCATGGCCGGCCAACTGCTCAAGCATTGGATCAATGAACGACAATGGGAAGTGATCCTTTCGGGTGGCGTCAATGAGCTTACGGCAATCAATACACACTTGCCACCCTGTTACTGTTTGAGTGGGAATGAGTTCATTATTCTCGTTAGTCAGCACTGTAATACCCTTTTTCTTTGGTACTACCTGGACCGGACTTACCCATGCACTGTCAGAAATAGCATAGATGATGCAAGCATCTAGCAACTTAACTACCTCCTCTTTTACCACCTCCTTCATATTGGGATTCAGTCTTCTTTGCGGGAGTGCAGATGGCTTATGACTATCTTCCATTAGGATTTTATGAGTACAGAATGACCGACTTATACCCTTGATGTCCGCAATCTTCCAAGCAATGGCTTGCTTGTGTTTTCCCAACACGCTTAGAAGTTTTCTCTTCTGCTCCTTAGAAAGATCGGAGGCTATGATGACTAGTAGTGATGAGTTCTCTCCCAAAAATGCATACTCCAAGTGTGATGGTAGTTCCTTAAGTTCTATCTTCAGTGGGTCCTCCACAGATGGTTTAAGCCGGCTCTTACCATCACAATTTATTTTCTCAAATTCAACGTCCGTAGGAGTAGAGCTCTCTGAACTAGAATCCTCACTCACCAACCAAGCTTCCACCTCGGATTCTGACTGAGTATCTTGCTCTGGTGGTCCACACATAACGTTCTCAGAAGGTACATCATAAGGGCTCTACTGTTGTGCTTCTTGTGCAGGTGCACAGCCAGGGTGATGTTCCAAGGTTACATCTCTTACATCAACTTCTTACTTCCCATGGAAAGTGCTTAAAACATCATGTCAATCTTGGTGAGGTGTAAGCTGGTGCACCGTAGGAGCTACCTCTTCAGAGTTCTCCCTGACAAGGTTATAATCCCACATGCGAATGTACTGTTGTATGTATGCCACTGAGTGTATGTATGCTTCTGAATGCTCGTGTGAATCCACGTGTATGTCTTGAGCTATAAGTCCATAGATACCTCGCAAAAAATCAACACAAAAAAATAAATAAAATAAAGAAAAATAACAATTCGAGTATAAACGACTTCACAAAAATTAAGGGAATAAAAAAAGTAAAAAAAATGTACCAAAGAAATTTGAGAATAAAACGAAAATTACAGAAATGAGGAAAATGAAAATATGAAAAAGAAAAGACTAATCCAACGTCTAGGAGTTTTCCTAGTGCTCTCGGACTCCCCGGCAATGGTGCCAAAAACTTGATGGTGGCCGCGCGCGTCGCTAGAAAGCGGGCACACGGCTCCCCGGCCGCAAGAGCATGGGTCGTCAAGTAATACCTCACAAGAGGGTCATATTCCCTAGGGTCCCAAGATCCACTACTATTACTTCCTCTTAGAGCAGTTGTTTAGTCGGATCAAAACAGAGTTTGTTGCAAAGAAGTAAAACTAAAACAAACAATAAAAGCTTTAGCCACCAACAGATTAAACACACCGAGAAGAAATCAAATGAAGAAGATAAGGCCACGGGCGAGGATTCCCCGGGAAAAACACAAGTAAGGATGATAAGATAATAGGTAATGTATGCATGGGTTGTAATAGTTTGGTCCGTCTAGACTCGGAAGTCGACTACCCCGGATCCTCTGTAGTGTAGCCATAATCCAGTACAAGTTCCTTTAATCTAAGGATACTCACACGATGTCACTGGGCATAGAGAGTCTTGGCTAGAGTTCTCTATGAGCAATTGTGCTAAGATGAACTCTACAGCCTACAAGAGGCTACCGGCACCCGGAACCTCCGGTGCACCGGTACAATGAATCCCTCTTCTAACATTCTTTGACCTAATACATGCTAGCATCCCGCCAAACAAGTATCATTCAAAATCAATTCTACGGAAATCATCCATTGTAGAATGAACATGAATTAAGAATGAAAGAAACCAATTAAGACAAACAGTGCATTCATTCGATTAAAAAAACACCATCGAATACAAGTATTCCTCCCAAGGTTCACCGGTTGCCCGGTAGCCTTGGAAGGTTTAGTTTGACATAATAGAGAAGGAAATTTCACACAATAAAAGATACATCAATAATACACCAAAAACTCCCTCTTGAATGTGTTGCCTAGACATGATATAGAAACTCACCGAATCCGCGTCAACAAGACCTAAGATGAAGATCTTCTAGTTCTCCCCTTTTCTCCAACTTGAATTCTCTCCAAAACGACCTCCTTTGATGAAGATTTGAGCATGGGGTTGCTTGGAGACGTTGGTGGCCAAAAGTTCCCGAGAAAAAACCCTAGTCGGGATTAAATACCCGACTGGTGTGCGGTCAGTGTGCGGGCCGCACACATGGCCTCACACCCCTCCATTAATGCATGACAGTATAAATAGTTCACAGTTACAAAAC
Source organism: Dioscorea dumetorum (assembly GCA_902712375.1). Classification (NCBI taxonomy): domain Eukaryota; kingdom Viridiplantae; phylum Streptophyta; class Magnoliopsida; order Dioscoreales; family Dioscoreaceae; genus Dioscorea; species Dioscorea dumetorum. The sequence goes on from CACTHL010000615.1 coordinate 244,193, forward strand.
GGTGTATTTAGCCGCTTATCAATACCTCACATAGGATTGAAATGGGAGAATTAGTATCAACATACTCATGAACAACGGTATAAAATGGGAAATATATCTATATGAAATGCACTCATCACGCTTCACACAGGCATCCACATGGGCACTCACACGCCCGTGTATTGTAGACACACGCCCATGTGAAAATTCTACACGGGCGTGGATAGTAATTTTTGCTACAGTACGGCTGCTGCAGTACTTTAGCTACAGTGAATTGCTACGGTGTTTTCCCACCAAAAAATTCTTCAAGTCAACATGGTCGGGCACACGCCCGTGTGGCATGGTGTGTGGCTTTATGTCCTTTAAATTCTTCAAAAACCTTTTTCATTTTGGGCATGGATGCCGGGACATGGACGTACTACTGCCTTTGTGCCCTTCTGATTCGTCTAATGACTTGGAAACCGCCGAAAGTTGGCAACACTTCCACGTATATGAGCACAGCTTCTATTTTTGGTCTTGAAATGTGTTATCATACCCTATCTTTGCTTCTTTCTTGTACTTCATACCTCCAAGGCCTTGTCTGCACAAAAGACCATAAAATACACATTATTAATGATACAACCTGATAAAAGTAATGCTCGATGCATACAAAATGATGTTATAAAATATATGTATACAAGCACTTATCAGCCGCACACCCTTCTGCGAAGGGTGTGCGGGCTGTAGCCAGACCTCACACTGGCCTAAAAACGGCCTTAACAGCCCGTTTTGTGTAAGAGTGCCCGAATGCTGTACGGAGCTCGTTTAACCTTCGTTTCTTAGCCCTTTGGCCTCGCTTTTTGATAAGTGCTTGCATGTACATATTTTTGGAAATGTTTTCCATGCATGAGCATCACATTTCTCAGGTTGTATCGCTAATTTCGTGTGCTGTTGTGTTCTTTCGTGCAATTAGGGTTGTGAAGACATGGTACGTGAATAAAGGCAAGATTAGGTTATAATGGTGCCAAGTGGAGCTCTTTTGTGCAAATACAAAGTTCAAGACACAAATCGGGTTCAAACGAGGGGGTATGTGCCAACTTCTAAAGGCTTCAAGACAATTCTTGTAGAAGGACACGAAGGCAGTCATGCTCGCTTGTTCGGATTTGTTCGAAGATTTCAAAAGCTCTCCAAGGGTTTTTTCATCATCAAGAAATGCCACATGACCTTTCACATGGGCGTGTGTCCGTCCGTGTGACCTCAAGAGAAGAAACGGGCGAAATCGGGGACCAATACGCAAGTTTCCACAGGGCTGAAATTCCACATGGGCGTGTGGAATTTCCACATGGGCGTGTGGAATTTCCACACGGCCGTGTGGCTCATCCACACGCCCGTGTGGATCCTCGAGATGGCCAATTATAAAGCCGTTCTGAAGAGTTATTAGAGGGGGCGGCTTCCAAACTTCAGAGGGGGTGATGGCTAGGGTTCAGGAGGTTCTTGCTACGCTTTGGGGGTGCTTCTTTGACACACCCTTGCGTGTGTACTCCGCAAGTGCACGGGTGTCGAAGTAATAAAGTACCCAAACGGGTGGGTAGTCGAATCCACAGGGAGTAGACGTAAGAACAATCACACTTTGTTAAGTAATCAAAGATAAACCAATTGTTGTTGAAAGAAAATAAAATCAGAAAGTAGTAGAAACAAAGTGCTGAAAATGAAAGCTAGGTCGGAGAAATAGATCAATAAGAAGATGGGGTACTCGGACAATGCTCCCCCTAGAATCCTTGTTTCACGTGCAAGACTTCAAGTACTCTTATTCAATAGAGATTTCAAGAGTCGTGGAATCCAGAGATACAAGGTCCCAAATCTAAGGTCAACCTTGACTAGTCCCCTACGAGGTCCCGGCGGAGAGAAGACTCTCGACGCCTCACACCACGTATGACTGCGCTATGCTCTAGGGATTCCAAGTGGTAAACCCTATTCCCAACTATAGATCAATCCCTTTGGTCCAGGCGAAAGATCCCTAATCACAAATAAGTCCCGGCGGAAAGGCCTCTCTCAACGCCTAACTCTCTTTGAGATCGAAGGTAATACTTGGAATAAGAAGGTAGGGAGAACCACACCGGAGGGGAAAGGGGACGTGTTGCTACCTCTCAACTCACCCTCTCAACCCCCTCCAATCTTGATTAATCTAATCCTAATGGTGATGGTCACTCGTCAAAAGGATGATTGGATTAGCCCTCAACCCTAGTGTCACTCTAAGGGAGAAACAATTAAGCAAACAAGATTGAAACTCAAATTCAAACTCAAATTGAATAAAAGCATTTAAGTCTATGAAACATAGGAAATCTAGGGTTTACAAGTCCAAGTACCCACTAGGGGTTTAGCTCTCCATGGAGCAATACAAGTTCATCAAAATAAATGAAGATAAGTGCAAGAAATCCATAAAGAAAACCCCCTTAGGCTTCGTGTTGATAGACTATGGGAACTTCTCCTTCTTCTTCAAAGAATCCCTTCCTCCAAGCCTAAGGCCCACCTCGCCGAATCGAGTCGTCGAAGGCTCCCCCAATGGCTCTCCTTGGAAGGGAATGATGATGAAACCGGTGAAGAAGCGCCCCCAAAGTGTAGCAAGAACCTCCTGAACCCTAGCCGTCGCCTCCTTCCAAAGTTAGAAGATGATCCCCTGGATAACGCTTCAGAACGGCTTTATAATTGGCCATCTCGAGGATCCACACGGGCGTGTGGATAGTCCACACGGCCGTGTGGAAATTCCACACGCCCGTGTGGAAATTCCACACGCCCATGTGGATTTTCTGCCTTGTGAAATCTTCATACTAATCCTCGATTTCGCCCGTTTCTTCTCCTGAGGTCACATGGACGGACACACGCCCATGTGAAAGGTCAAGTGGCATTTCTTGATGATGGGAAACCTTGGAGAGCTTTTGAAATCTTTGAACCAATCGGAACGAGCGAGCATGACTGCCTTCGTGTCCTTCTACAAGAATTGTCTTGAAGCCTTTAGAAGTTGGCACATACCCCCTCGTTTGAACCCGATTTGTGTCTTGAACTTCGTATTTGCACAAAAGAGCTCCACATAGCACCATTATGACCTAATCTTGCTTTTCTTCGCGTAAACCTTTTTCACAACCCTAATTGCACGAAAGAACACAGAAACACATGAAATGAGAAATATAACCTGAAAAATGTGATGCTCATGCAGGGAAAAACATCTCAAATTATATGTACATGCAAGCACTTATCATTCTTCATCGATTTCAACATCAATCCCTTCCAAGGGGAGCTATTGGGGGAGCCTTCGATGACTCGATTCGGCGAGGTGTGCCCTAGGCTTGGAGGAAGGATTCTTTGGAGAAGAAGGAGAAGCCCTCATAGACCATCGGCACGGAGCTTAAGGGGGTTTTACTTATGGATTATTTGCATTTAATTTCCATTACTTTCATGATCTTGTATTGCTCCGTGGAGAGCTAAAACCCTAGTGGGTGCTTGGACATGTAAACCCTAGAATTACTATGTTTCCATAACTTTATTGTTGTTCTTTAATTTGAGTTTCAATTTGAGTTTCAATCTTGTATGCTTCTTGGATTTTCCCTTAGAGTGACACTAGGGTTGAGAATCAGATTTAATCATCCTTTTGACGAGTGACCATCACCATTAGGATTAGATCAATCAAAATTGAAGAGGATCGAGAGGGTGAGTTGAGAGGTAGCAACACGTCCCCTTTTTCCTCCGGTGTGATTTACCCTACCTTCTCATTCCACGAGATAACTTCGATCTCAAAGAGAGTTAGGCGTTGAGAGAAGCCTTTCTGCCGGGACTTATTTGTGATTAGGGATCTTCCGCCTGGACCAAAGGGGTTGGTCCATACTTCGGAATAGGGTTTATCATTTGGATTCCCACGAGCTTTTCGCAGTCATACGTGGTGTGAGGTGTCGAGAGTATTTCTCTCCGCCGGGACCTCGTAGGGGACTAGTCAGGGTTGACCTTAGGTTTGGGACCCTGTATCTTTGGATTTTCACGACTCATTGACTCTCATTTTAAGAAGAGCAACTTAAGTTTTGCACTAGAAACTAGGATTCTAGGGGGAGCATTGTCCGAGTACCCCATCTTCATATTGGTCTTGTTCTACACTCTAGCTTTTACTTTCAGTACTTTATTTCTGTTTTTCTTGTTTTATTTTCAATCACAACAACAATTGATTTATCTTTGGCTACTTAGGAAAGTGTTACTGTTCTTACGTCTACTCCCTATGGATTCGACTACCCACCCGTTTGGGTACTTTATTACTTCGACACCCGTGCACTTGCGAAACACACAAGCAAGGGTGTGTCACTTTTCATGGTACAAATGCTCCTCCTACCGTAGATGCCTCATAGATGCCCTAAAATAGAAAAACATGAAAAACACATCACAAGGCACCGGTTTTATTCAAATAATGCATGAAAGTACAGTAATGCACTATTACAAAACGGTGTATTTAGATACTTATTAAATTGCATGTGTAGTTTGATTCAATTCTTATTACATGTTGTGTGACTATTGATGTGTGACGAAAACCCGTTAATTATCAATACTAGCGTACGGTGAAAACCCGTTAGGTTTTGGTAATTGGCGTGCGGTGAAAGGCCGTTAAGATGCCACATTTCTAGTCAACTTGCATTCGTGTGAGTAAGAAGTGTTCATAGGATCTGTGCTTCAATATCCTTTTATCTCTTTAATTATCTTTTGTTCTTTAGTTATTTTACATTTTACTTCCTATTATTAATAGGCTAGACAACGAGAGAGGAGGCTATTACTAGTATTTATATTCCTTGTGGTTCGGCAAACCGACCCTTCACCGAGTCCACTTTATCACTTGAAGACCTCGTACACTTGCAAAGTGACGCAAAGGGCGTGTCACTAACAATCAACATAAAATAAGATAATCATTCATACAAGTCATTCTTCCAAGGTTTACCAAAGCATGGTGGCCTTGGGAGCTTAGTTCGACATCAAATGGAGTAAGAATACAAAAAACAAAGTAAAAACAATGTAAAAACATTGTAAACTCCCTATTCATCAACTAATGGTGATGATCAGAACTCATCAGATCCGCGCCGTCAAGTACTTGAATGTTCCTTTTGAGTTCCACCCTCTTTTCCATTCAATTCTAGCTCGAATCGCCTTTCTCCAAAGGTATTGTGCGTTTTGGGTGCTTGGCGTTGTGTGGTGGCTCTCCCTTTTCTCAAAAACCCATAATCCAGCTTTTATTTTCACTCAGGTCTGTTGGCATGTGTGCTGTGACATGGGGGCCACACGAGCTCGAAATTGGGCTCAAAAACTCCTAACCTGGGTGGCCCGTGGGCCGGGTGGCATGCAGGTGCCGTGTCGCCACATAGAGGCCACATTACCTTCTGCGTGGGCTGTGCGGCCACACAGAGCACGCACAACCTTTGGATAGGTGCAGTTTTGCAGCGTTTTGGCCATGTTCACTAATTGTTTTATAGCCTAGTGCTTGAGGGTCCATATGGTTTTGAATGATCTTCAAAAATAGTATTTTTTTGACCTCCAAAGCACCTCTAAAATAGTTCCACGAGCTTCAAAGGGTTCTCTGATATCCTGAAATGAAATTACACAAAAACGGCCTAAACGGCATCGGTGTTATCAAATATGCATGAAAGTTCATAGAATGCTTCGATGAAATATAGTGTATTTAGAAACTTATTAGAAACCTTAGTGGGATATGTTGGGATGATGAAATCAAAAGAATCGCTCATGATTAGATTGTGGCATTCAGTTATAGAGAGGTATGGTGCTAACATTTTATTGACATAGTACTATGAATGGTTCAATTTTTTGAAGATTGTTGTCATTAAAAAAAAATAATTACTAACTATGTAAATTGTGAACCAATTCAACCAAGAAATTTCATAACTTCTGGGGTTTACATGTACCATTTGAAAATTTCCATAGACTTGGTAGGATTTCAACAATTGTTGAAAAATTACTTTAGAGCCACCAAACTTGTGTGTTCTACTTTTAAATTTAATACATTTTTAGCCTTGAGTGTTCTATAGTACCACGGTGTACATAAATTCTTCATATACACCACTTGAAGGTTTCAGATCTTTTTCTTTTTTTCATCTTTTTTTGTTTTTCATGTATGAGTTGAAGAATATGGATTTCTTGCATGGTTTACATTTCCTCATATTCCAATCAAATATTCTAGTTGTGAATGTTTTTCCTTCACGGTTGATCTACATTTCATATATTGGAGTTTACCTTGATGTACATTAGAAGGGGTAAAACATTCACAATAATCATTAGCTTTGCTACATCCATATGTTTCCTTTGCTAATATTAGGAAACACCAATTTGTATGCATTCACTGTCATGTTATGGCATCCATATGTATGCATCCATATGTTTGTCACTAGTAGGCAGACCCTAGTGCAAAATGCTACAAAGGCTTAGGGTAATATGTGGTGAGGACAATGCAAAGGGATCTTATGTTGCGTCTTCATTTTTAGATTTCAAAGACAAATCCAAAAGTGAAGATATCAATAATGATAACATCAAATTAGACCCAATTGAACATAGTGGCAAGGATGAAGATGATGGCAACTCTACTCCACCAATGGCTAGTAGCCCTGCTACCTCGACCACAATTAGATCTCAGCGCAAAATGGCAAGAGACTAGCAATCCTTCCATGATGTTGTATCTACTTAATGTGGAGGGTGAGATGCCAAACGCATTTAAAAATCTAACTCACTTGACTAAGATTTAAAATGCAAGTGTTATGGACATCTATGGTTTCCATGAGCAAGAGTTGGTGAAGGTTTTTAGCTATCTGCAATCTAGAGGAAGTGGTCGGTATCCCGTAAGTGCACGGGGTCGTCAAGTAATACCTCTCGTGCGAACATGAGAGGGGCGTATTCCCAAGGGCCCGAGAAGCTACCCTTACTTCCTTGTTGCAATGTTGTTTAGCCGATCAAAACCGAGAATAATAGATTAAAAAGCAAAGAAATATAACGACTGCAATTAAAATGCTAAATAACAAGGGCAATAAACCGACAAGCCCTAGTAGTGGATCTTGCTCAAGAACGCGCTCTCCTCCAAGCTCGGATATGAAGATGGTGGTGTAGAGCTCCAAGGAAGAGACAAAAGCCATTCCAAACAAAGCCCTAAAAACCCTTAAAAAGGGTGAGTTCAAGATGGCTCACGAGTGGCCTCATGGTCAATTTATGGCCATGAAGATGCTTTAAATATGGGCTGAAAATTTGGGTAAGTTGCTGCAGTACTGCTACAATAAACTGCTATAGTAGAATGCTACATTAATCTGGCTACAGTAAACCAGCTACAGTACTGCCGCTCTTTGAATCGCTTGGGGCCGAGCTCACGGCCGTGAGGTTACCCGTGAGGACTCCCAGACTCGGAATTTCTTCAAAATCTTCCCGTTCCAGGCTGCTACAGTACCGCTACAGTGCTGTTGCCCTAAAACGACGCAGTCGATGTTGATTTCTTCTCAAATCTCATCGTTGAGCTCACCTAGTCTTCATTTGTAGCTGAAAAAATGAAATAAAACAATTTAGACTGAAAAAGGGCATCGATTCATAGATAAAATATAATAATCATGTACACTCATACGTATAAAATATGTACATTTAGACGTTTATCAGGTAGTGAAGCTAAGGGCTTCATGGTGAGAAAAATGTAACCATGACAGGACTGGATTAGATGGTATCTCTCTCGAATGATGTGAACCCGCATATGAATTGTTTCAATGTTGTTGTTGACTTGTTGCCCTACCATGGCTTTAGTATCTCTTATCTCTATTTTTTGTGTTTTCCTTCCTGTTTGCATTATCTGCATTTCATGCGTGTGTTTTCCCTTTTTTTTTTTTGTTTATTTCTCTAGACTGTGTTTAGTTTGGCTATGTCATAAGTGCTTGCATGTACAAAATAATTGAGATGTTTTCATGTATGAGCATTACTTTTCTCAGGCTATATCGCTCATTTCGTGTGTTTTTGTGTTCTTTCGTGCAGTTAGGGTTTTGAAGAGGTTTTTTGGTAGTTTAAGCAAAAATAGGTCATGATGGTGCCAAGTGGAGTTTTTTTGCCCAAATACAAAGATCAAGACACAAATCGGGGTCAAACGAGAGAGTATGTGCCAACTTCTACAAGGTTCGAGACAATTCTTGTAGAAGGACACAGAGGCAGTCATACTCGCTCGTTCTAATTTGTTCGAAGACTTCAAAAGCTCTCCAAAGGGTTTTCACTATCAAGGAAAGCCACATGACCTTCCACACGAGCGTGTGTTCGTCCGTGTGGCCTCAGAAGCAAAAACGAGCGAAATCGGGCACCTACAAGCGAAATTCTACAGGGCTGAAATTCCACATGGGCGTGTGGAATTTCCACACGGCTGTGTGGAATTTCCACATGGCCGTGTGGCTCATCCATACCCCCGTGTGGATCCCTCGATAATGAATTTTAACAAGACGTTCTGAAGCGTTTTAAGAGGATGATCTTCCCAACTTCTAGGGGGCGTTCGGCTAGGGTAGGGAAAGGTTTTTGCGAGGGTTTGAGGGCGGTTCTTCACCGATTTCTACATCGATTCCTCCCAAGGAGAGCTATTGGGGTAGCCTTCGACGATATCGATTCGGCGAGCTGTGCCCTAGGCTTGATGGAGGGATACATGGAGAGGCGAAAGCAGCCCACATAGACCATCAGCACGGGCTAAAGGGGGTTTTCTCTATGGTTTATTTGCATTTGTTTTCAATTATTTTGATGAACTTGTATTGCTCCATGGAGAGCTAAACCCCTAGTGGGTACTTGGACATGTAAACTCTGGAATTCCTTTGTTTCAATGACTCTATTACTTTTATTTAAATTGAGATTTGTTTTGAGTTTCAATCTTATGTACTTAATTGTTTCTCCCTTAGAGTGACACTAGGGTTGAGGGCCAATCTAATCATCCTTGTGACGAGTGACCATCACCATTAGGATTAGATTAACCAAGATTGAAGAGCGTCGAGAGGGTGAGTTGAGAGGTAGTGACACGTCCCCCTTCCCCTCCCGTGTGGTTTACCCTACCTTCTTATTCCAAGAATTAGTTTTGATCTCAAAGAGAGTTAGGCGTCGAGAGAGGCCTTTCCGCCGTGACTTATTTGTTATTAGGGATCTTTCGCCTAGACCAAAGGGTTTGATCTATAGTTGGGAATAGGGTTTATCATTTGGAATCCCTAGAGCTTAGCGCTGTCATACATGGTGTGAGGGGTTGAGAGTTTTCTTTCCGCCGGAACCTCGTAGGGGACTAGTCAAGGTTGACCTTAGGTTTGGCACCTTGTGTCTTTGGATTTCTACGACTCCTCAAATCTCTTTTAAGTAAAGGTAATTAGAGTCTTGCACTTGAAACTAGGAACCTAGGGGGAGCACCGTCCGAGTACCCTATTCTTATCTTGATATTCTCCTTACCTCTAGTTACCACTTTCACTTTTTATTTTTTTGTTTATTCACTTTTCATTCGATCTCTACACACATCGAGTTTTTCTTGACTAATGGGCAAAGTGTATTTGTTACTAACGTCTACTCCCTGTGGATTCGACTACCTACCATTTGGGTATTTATTACTTCGACACCCGTGCACATGCGGAACACACACCCAAGGGTGTGTCAAGTTTTTGGCGTCGTTGCCCGGGAGTTAGGCGTTTTAGGAACATCTTTACTTTGTTATTTTAGTCATTCACCACTTATTCTGCTTTACACTTCTTTTACTTCCATCGTTCTGATTTTGTTTTCTTTTCTTGATTTCAGCTCCAGGTTATGACCCGTGGACATCCTTCGACATTAGTTGAAGGTGATCCAGAAATTGAGCGAAGACTACACATACGGGGAAAACAACTTGAACAAGAACAGTTTTATCAAGCTGAAATAGAAATCGAAGAGTCCGCAACTATGGCTGAACAGAATGAGCAACAGCGGACACTTTCAGATTTTGCAGGCCGACTATTCGTGGCACAAATCAACATAGTCAGGCCACCAATTGAAGCTAACAACTTTGAGCTTAAACCGGGGTTCATTCAGATGGTACAACAGTCCGCACAGTTCAATGGGTTGGCAGATGAAGACCCGAACAATCATATAGAGAACTTTTTGGAAGGGTGGGACATGTTGAAGATAAATGGAGTCATAGGTGATACCATTAGATTAAGAGCCTTCCCATTTTCCTTGAAGGTGAAAGCAAAACAGTGGTTGCAGTCTCTACCCAGGGTGTCGATCACTACATGGGAAGAAATGGTTGAGTCCTTCCTTGCCCGATATCTCCCTCCTGGGAAGTCAGCGAAGTTGAGAAATAAAATTTCCTCGTTCATGCAGTCGGAATTGGAGTCTCTTTTTGAGACATGGGAAAGGTTCAAGGATCTTTGAGCAAGTGTCCTCAACATGGGTGCCCCGAATGGATGATCATCCACACGTTCTACAATGGGTTGAACCCAAGCATAAGACAGTTACTTGATGCAGCAGCAAGAGGTACCTTAGGAAGCAAGACCCTTGAAGCTTCCTGCCAACTGATAGAAGAAACGGCCATGAATAGCTATCAGTGGAATGCTCGAGACAAGAGGAAAGTGGCGGGTATTCATGACGTTGATGCAGTAATATCTTTAGCAGCTCAGGTTGACGCAATGAGCAAGAAATTAGATACTTTGGCAACCCCTACCTTCTTATTCCAAGCTTTATTATCGATCTCAAAGAGAGTTAGGCGTTGAGAGAGGCCTTTCCGCCGGGACTTATTTGTGATTAAGGATCTTTCGCCTGGACCAAAGGGATTGATCTATAGTTGGGAATAAGGTTTATCACTTGGAATCGCTAGAGCTTAGCGCAGTCATACGTGGTGTGAGGCGTCGAGAGTTTTCTCTCCGCCGGAACCTCGTAGTGGACTAGTCAGGGTTGACCTTAGGTTTGGGACCTTGTGTCTTTGGATTCCATAACTTTTGAAATCTCGTTTAAGTAAATGTAATTAGAGTTTTGCACTTGAAACAAGGAACCTAGAGGAAGCATTGTCCGAGTGCCCCATTCTTATCTTGATACTTTCCGTACCTCTAGTCATCGTTTTTAATCCTTATTTTCTGTCTATTTACTTTTAATTCAATCTCTTCACAAATTGAGTTTTCATTGACTAATTGGCAAAGTGTATTTGTTTTTGACGTCTACTCCCTGTGGATTCGACTACATACCCTTTGGGTATTTATTACTTCGACACCCGTGCACTTGCGGAGCACACACGCAAGGTTGTGTCAAGTTTTTGGCGCCGTTGCCGGGGAGTTAGGCGTTTTAGGAACTCTTATACTTTGTTTCGTTAGTCAATCGCTTTATATTCTGTTTCACACTTCTCTTCCTTCCATAGTTCAGATTTTGTTTTCTTTTCTTGATTTCAGCTCCAAGTTATGACCCGTGGACACCCCTCGACATTAGTTGAAGGTGATCCAGAGATTGAGAGAAGACTACATAGACGGGGGAAACAACCTGAACAAGAACAGAATTATCAAGCTGAAATAGAAATTGAAGAGTCCGCAAATATGGCTGAACAAAACGAGCAATAGCGGACACTTTCAGATTTCGCTAGGCCGACAATTCGTGGCACGCAATCAAGCATAGTCAGGCCACCAATTGCAGCTAACAACTTTGAGCTTAAACCTGGGTTCATTCAGATGGTACAACAGTCCGCACAGTTCAACGGGTTGGCAGATGAAGACCCGAACAATCATATAGAGAACTTTCTGGATAAATGGAGTTACAGATGATGCCATCTGATAAACGTCTAAATATACGTATTTTATACGTATTTATTTGTATTATTTTATTATCTTTTTGATAAGTCGATGCCCTTTTTATAGTCTAAACCCCTTTATTTTGTGTTGCAGACCCTAAATGAGCTCAAGAACGTATTTAGGAAGAATTCGACACCAAATACGACGTTTTTGGGTTCTTCACTGTAGCAGTACTGTAGCAGAAATACTGTAGCGGAATCACTGTAGCAGGGGTACTGTAGCACCGTGGTGAAATTTCGTGCAGAACTTTCTGGATGCCTCACGGGCAACCTCACGGCCGTGAGGCAGCCCGTGAGAAGTCGCGATTTTCACCCTTTTAAGGGCTTTTAGGGCATGAAAGAAAGGGACTTTGGCTCTTCTTGGAGATTGACACCACCTCTTCCAAATCCGACCAAGAAGGAGAGCTTGGAGGGCATTTCCACGGTAGAATCGGCGAGGAGAGCGCGTTCTTGTGCGGGATCTACCTCTAGGGCTTCAAATCTTGAGGTTGAAGACGACGGGAAGCCACCCCTTCGAGTGGCGTCTTTGGAAGCTTCTTCGACTCTAATCTTTGGAGGGAGGTCTTTTATGTTGGGTTTAGTTATTTTCATGCTTTTATTCATGTATTTGGAGACTATGAGCAACTAAAACCCCAAGGTCACCGGATGTGGGTGAACCTTGGGGTGAACTTGTGATGTTTGGATGTTTTGGTTTAATTCATGCTTGTTAGCTTGTTTGTGATTCATGTTTGGTGTTTTTGAATGCTTGGGTATGCATGAGAACTCTGTGTATCCATACTTAGCCAATACTAGGTTGCATGACCATTGCCCTAGTATTAGACTCACCAAGCTTGGAAGGGAAATACGTACAAATACGCCGTGACCATCGGGTATTTGTACCCCTCCAATTCTAAGGTTAATTACTCATGTGTGATTCAACCTTAGCTTGAGAAAACCATCTTGCCCTTTGCAATCGTAGGAGGAATTGTACGGGTATAACCCGTATTCAATACTCGTACCGGATTAGGGGTCAATTGCCGTGACCATCGGGTTGACCTAATCTAGGGTTTTCTCGGTCCTTCAAGCCACTTGCATGTTAATCCAACATCCTTCGCACTTTAGTAACCCCGAGGGGATCCTCATCCGTGACCATCTTCTTACCCTGATTTTCCTCCCGTTTATCGCCCTTGGTATTTAGCATTTTAATTGCTTTATTTTTACTTCTTTACTTTCACTTTCCAAATCTCAAGTCTGATCGGCTAGACAACATAGCAAAAAAAGGAAGTAAGGATAGATTCTCGGGCCCTTGGGAATACGACCCACTCGTGCTTGCGCGAGTGGTTTATTACTTGACGACCCCGTGCGCTTGCGGGACGATCACCAAGTTTTTGGCGCCGTTGCCGGGGACCCACGAGAAATATTCGGAAAACTTTGAGCGTATTGATTTGGCTTTTGTTTTGCCATTTTTGCCATTCTTGTATATATTCCATCATTTTATTTTCTTTGCATTTTCTTACTTGTTCGTCTGCAAGTTTTAACGCTTGACTTGAATTTTCTTGCAAGGTACCCATCTTATGACCCGAGCAAGTCAAGAAAATTTAGTTGAACCCGACGACGAGATAGAAAGAACACTGCGCCGTCGTTTGAGAGAAGGTATTGACTGTTCAAGTCAACGAGAAGTTCGGGTAGAATCGAGTGAGCCCACAGTTATGGCCGAGCCAAGAAGAACTCTATCTGATTATGAAAGGCCGCAATTCACCGGGGATGAATTCAGTGTGTTGGTTCCCACCGTGCCCGCGAATAATTTCGAAATAAAAGCAAGCACGATTGGGATGGTGCAAAACTCAGTACAGTTTGATGGACTAGCTGATGAAGACCCGCATGCCCACTTGTCCAAGTTCCTTCAGATATGCTCAACCTTCAAGATCAATTCGGTTTCTGATGATGCAATCAGGTTGAGGTTGTTTCCTTTCAGTTTAAGGGGAGCAGCATATAGATGGCTTACTTCTTTGGCTCCGGGATCGATTACCTCATGGAAGGAAATGGTGGAGAAGTTTCTTGCCCGATATTTTCCACCAAGCAAGGCAGCGAGGCTGAGGCAAGAAATTTCAGCATTCCGACAAGGAGATTCCGAGACCCTATTTGAAGCTCATGAAAGATTTAAGGACCTTCTAAGAAGATGTCCTCATCATGGGTTCCCTGCATGGATGAGGGTGCAAACATTTTGTAACAAGGCAGCTCATCGATGCAGCAGCAGGCGGCTCCTTAAGTAACAAACTCCCGGAAGAGGCTGAAGCATTGATTGAAAACATGGCTAGTAATGAATGTCACTGGAGCACTAGGCAGAAGCCAGTTAGAGCAGCCGGACTGTATGAAGTGAATGAGACTACTGCCTTGGCGGCAAGAGTGGAAGCCCTGAACAAGAATGTTATTGACAACAATGCTAAGGTTGAAGCTTTAACACAGAAACTTGATCAATTCATGTTGGGGTCCAGTTCAAGCTCAAAGGCAGTGATGTCATGTGAAACATGTGGTGCTGGGCATGCAACAAACCAATGCCCCATTCTTGTTACTCCCCCTTCACAGATGGAGTCAGTTGACTATGTCAGTGGAGGTCAGAGAGGACCGGGTAATCAATATAGCAATACATATAACCCGGGGTGGAAGAGCAATTCAAACTTCTCTTGGAACCAAGGCCAATCACAACAAAGGCCACCCCAACCTCAAGGTCCTCAGTATCAACCTCCTCAACAACATGAGAGAAAATACACAACTGAAGATATCCTGGCTAGATTCATGATTAACACCGAATCAAGATTTGTGGCCCAAGATAAGAAATTTGATGAATTTGGTGCTGTTCTGAGAAATGTGCAGGCTTCTATTCAGTCTTTAGAAAATCAGGTCCAGCAACTTGCTAGAACGCAAGCAGAACGTCCCTCGGGTAGTTTGCCAAGTAACACTGAAAGCAACCCGAGGGAACACTTAAAAGCTGTGACACTGAGGAGTGGGAGACAGTTGGAGGCAAGGGCCGAGGAGAGCCCAAGTGCTTCTAATGACGGGGTAGCCATTCGGGAAGACCCCAATGTGATTAAAAACACAAGTGAAGAAAAAGGGAAGAAACTTGATGATGATGCTTCAAAATCCTCCACTCATAAAAGCCCCGAATACAAGCCTGTGGTACCATATCCCTCAAGGCTCAAGCAAGACAAGGATGAAGCCCAATTTACAAAGTTCCTCCACATGTTCAAGCAGCTTCATATTAACATCCCCTTGGTCGAAGCTCTATCTCAAATGCCCAAGTATGCGAAATTCATGAAAGACCTTCTTACTAACAAGAGGAAATTAGAAGACTTGGGCACTGTAACTCTATCGGGGAATTGTTCTGCTGTAATCCAAAAGAAGCTACCGAAGAAACGACTGATCCGGGCAGCTTTATTATCCCTTGTGTACTTGGAGAAGGGATGGAAGAAAGTGCTTTAGCTGACTCGGGGGCAAGTATTAACGTGATGCCCTATAAATTATTTCTGAAGCTAGGGCTGGAGGAATTGAGACCTACAAGGATGACCTTACAGCTCGCAGACCGCTCAGTGAGAAAACCTAGAGGAGTTGTCGAGGATGTTCTTGTGAGAGTTGATAAACTCATCATCCCGGTGGATTTTGTGATACTAGATGTGGATGATGATGTAGAGGTCCCGTTGATCCTTGGCCGCCCTTTCCTCAACACCGCAGAGCCCTAATTGATGTTAAGGGAGGGAAGATGACATTGCGAGTGGGGGATGAACAAGTTGTTTTCACTCTTCCCGAAGCTATGAAGCACACACTAGACCATGATGATACTTTATATTTCACGGATATAGCGACGTAATAATTTCTGATTGTGTGCGGGAAGTCCTCGCTGTGAACCCCTTAAATGAGTACCTAGAAGGGATCGAGGATGAAGAACCGGAAGTAAAGGACCCCTCGCCTCCGCCAAAACAACAACTAGCCCAAGTGGAAGTTGTAGCACCTCCGCATTGTAAGAAAAAAGGAACTTTAAAGAAGGCATGGCGAAAGGTGAATGCAAAAATGAAGAAAAGCATGAGTATCTCCTCATTACCATCGAGTGAGGTAGACCGCCTTTATTTTGATAATCAAGGTAAATTTTGCATCTTCTCTTGTCTTTCCATGAACATTCCGAGGTCACAACATCGCGTCGAGAAATGGAGGTAACTCTCCACCCTTTGTCCCACCCTGATTCGAGGTAAGAAGAGTCGAGCTAACGACTTTAAACAAGCGCTCCTTGGGAGGCAACCCAAGCTCTTAAATTTGTTGCATTTCTTCTTTCTTGTTGTGTGTTTGCTTGGTGTGCTCTTTTTCCGTATTTTTGGTGTGTTAGTTTTCAAGTTACTCTTCTTGTTGTGGTGGTTTTGTTCATCATTTTTGTCCAAATCCCTTTGCATGATCATGTGTTTCCTTGAGTGATTTGTAAATTAGATGCCATGAAAATCATGTTTTGAGTGTTTCCATGCTTAATTTGTCATTGTTTTAAACGTTTTTGAGGGTTTGGAAGAGGTTAAGTTGAGAAAATTTCAGATTTTGGCCGTTTATGGCCCGTGAAACTTGCCCCCGAGGAATTCGGGGAAAGCTCACGGGTGAGCTCACGAGCGTGAGCTCACCCGTGAGCCATCCAGGATTTCTCACGGGTGGGCTCACGGCCGTGAGCCCACCCGTGAGGCTTCACGGGTTGGGTCTTTAAAGAGGCCCTTTTCAAGCTCCTCTTGCTCACTCTTCTTCTCCAAAACTTTCTCTCATTTCCCCCTCCATTCTCCACCGATTTTCTTCATTTTTGTTGCTCTAAATCCCCCTCCTCCTCCCCTCAACTAATTTGGTGAAGAGATTTTAAAGAAAAAACACTCCTTTGGCCGGATTTTGCAAAGGGTTTGCCCTACATATTCTAGGGTTAGGTAAAGGCTCTTTCACTCAAGGGTTTGATTTCTTTTGGATTTGTGGGATGTTTATTGTTTGGATTTTGCTCTCCTTTGTTGCAAGAGTATATTAAGTATGATTTGGCATGATTGTAAAAATTTTTTGGATACTTTTTCAAGAAAAACTCTTGCAAAATTTTCTCGGATTTACTGTAGCAATGAGCATTTTCCATGAAATCTTCATTATTTTGCTAGTTCTTTTCTTGTAACTAGTTGAATTGATGACCCTTTGGTTTTGTAGGATGCCGGTAAAGAAAGTAGCACACAAGAGAGCCCGAAATCACCGTACTCCACCCCGCGACGAACCAAAGTTTAAAATTGAACATCACGAATCTCGTGCCGCGCTTCTTTCACAAAAGGGCTTCGGCATCATTAGAAGGATAGTTTGGGTTGTGCTCAAGAGCTTGAGCCTAACATTACCACCACCTTGTTTCTTTTGTTCTTTTCTTCGAGCTTGTTTGTTATTCTTTTCTTTTGCCGTCTGTTGTACTTTTAAGTTAGTCAGGGCTCCTGCTCTGCTAAACTTTATTTTGGGTGTTTGTGAACTATTTTTGTGCGCGCTCCTCCTTTATTATTTTTTGTCTCTGGAGTTGTGATCAGTTTTGTTGTGCTTTCAGGATGATGATACAGCTGTTCCACACTCCAGGCCCTCACCACTTAGTTTACCCCAAGTCCACATGCACATGTTCCACACTTCATCAACGGATTGGGGAAGTTTCTTACTCCATCTCTCAATTTTTGGTTTATATTTATTTCCCACCCTGTGCTGCTGACTTATGTACATTGGGGACAATGTACAGCTTTAGGTGTGGGGATGGAGTATTTTATTTTAATGCATGCTTGACTCACCTATGATAGCTATGATTTTATTGTTAAGGACTTCCTAGCTTGGTAGAATGATAGTAGTGAGTTGTACTTTACATGTACTTGAATGTAGTTCTGTTTCATCTTTAGTGTACATTGATACCTGCTCACTCTAACTTCCACTTCTGACACTCTAACCCATCTTTTTGATTTTGTGTTAGGATGTCAAATTTCTCTTTCAATAGTCCTTTAAAAAATTTTTGAGTCCCCTATTTTTGCTTTAACCCTAAGTAAGGTTTTTAAGTGAGGTTTTTAGCAGGTGGTTGATCAGGCGTCCTGAGTTAGGTTGTGTAGAGAAAAAAAAAAAAAAGTGAAAAAAAAAAAAAGTGAAAAATTGAGTCTATGTCAGTATTCCTCTCGCTTCTAAAAGCATGAATGCGTATATGTAGATCTCGTAATCAAGTAAGTCGGGTGGCTCTTGTGCACGGCCCGCATGTGCATCCCTGCCGAAAGATTTTTGTGCGAGTCTACGTTAGGCGGACTCCAAAAAAAAAAAAAAAAAAAAAAAAAAAAAAAAAAAAACAAACCTTTGGGCGCCTGAAACCTGTCTTATCTTCACTTGATGTTAAAGTTTCGTTTGGGGACCAAAAGATTTTTAACTGGCTATTGAGAGGATTTTTGTTTGGCACTCCTAGCACTAATTTCAATTTGAGTGAGGTGAACAAGCATCCTGGGTAATCCAGGGTGTGGAGGTCAAGGTGGGAGTCAGCACACACACACAGGAACACTTTGGATGAAACAGAGCGAATATTACTTGCCTATAAATTGAACAACTCACTTCTTCATTTCTGTCCATTTGTGCTTGTGGAGTCCTGTACAGTTGAGCTTGAGGTCGTATATTTAGCCATTTATCTTCTTGCCCTTGTTCTTCATGTTTGTTTGCTTGGGGACAAGCAAACGCTTAGGTGTGGGGATGTTTGATAAACGTCTAAATATACGTATTTTATACGTATTTATTTGTATTATTTTATTATCTTTTTGATAAGTCGATGCCCTTTTTATAGTCTAAACCCCTTTATTTTGTGTTGCAGATCCTAAATGAGCTCAAGAACGTATTTAGGAAGAATTCGACACCAAATACGACGTTTTGGGGTTCTTCACCGTAGCATCTGATAGCGTAAATACCGTAGCGGAATCACCGTAGCGGGGGTACTGTAGCACCGTGGTGAAATTTCGTGCAGAACTTTTTCGGATGCCTCACGGGCAACCTCACGGCCGTGAGGCAGCCCGTGAGAAGTCGCGATTTTCACCCTTTTAAGGGCTTTTAGGGCATGAAAGAAAGGGACTTTGGCTCTTCTTGCAGCTTGACACCACCTCTTCCAAATCCGACCAAGAAGGAGAGCTTGGAGGGCATTTCCACGGTAGAATCGGCGAGGAGAGCGCGTTCTTGTGCGGGATCTACCTCTAGGGCTTCAAATCTTGAGGTTGAAGACGACGGGAAGCCACCCCTTCGAGTGGCGTCTTTGGAAGCTTCTTCGACTCTAATCTTTGGAGGGAGGTCTTTTATGTTGGGTTTAGTTATTTTCATGCTTTTATTCATGTATTTGGAGACTATGAGCAACTAAAACCCCAAGGTCATCGGATGTGGGTGAACCTTGGGGTGAACTTGTGATGTTTGGATGTTTTGGTTTAATTCATGCTTGTTAGCTTGTTTGTGATTCATGTTTGGTGTTTTTGAATGCTTGGGTATGCATGAGAACTCTGTGTATCCATACTTAGCCAATACTAGGTTGCATGACCATTGCCCTAGTATTAGACTCACCAAGCTTGGAAGGGAAATACGTACAAATACGCCGTGACCATCGGGTATTTGTACCCCTCCAATTCTAAGGTTAATTACTCATGTGTGATTCAACCTTAGCTTGAGAAAACCATCTTGCCCTTTGCAATCGTAGGAGGAATTGTACGGGTATAACCCGTATTCAATACTCGTACCGGATTAGGGGTCAATTGCCGTGACCATCGGGTTGACCTAATCTAGGGTTTTCTCGGTCCTTCAAGCCACTTGCATGTTAATCCAACATCCTTCGCACTTTAGTAACCCCGAGGGGATCCTCATCCGTGACCATCTTCTTACCCTGATTTTCCTCCCGTTTATCGCCCTTGGTATTTAGCATTTTAATTGCTTTATTTTTACTTCTTTACTTTCACTTTCCAAATCTCAAGTCTGATCGGCTAGACAACATAGCAAAAAAAGGAAGTAAGGATAGATTCTCGGGCCCTTGGGAATACGACCCACTCGTGCTTGCGCGAGTGGTTTATTACTTGACGACCCCGTGCGCTTGCGGGACGATCACCACCATCAGATTGAGAGCCTTCCCATTTTCCTTGAAGGGGAAAGTAAACCAGTGGTTGCAGTATCTACCTAGAGCGTCGATCACTACGTGGGAAGAGATGGTTGAGGCCTTCCTTGCCCGATATTTCCCTCCTGGGAAGTCAGCAAAATTGAGAAATGAGATTTCTTCGTTCATGCAGTCGGAATTGTAGTCTCTTTTCGAGACATGGGAAAGGTTCAAGGATCTTCTGCGCAAGTGTCCTCAACACGGGTTCCCCGAGTGGATGATCATCCACACCTTCTACAATGGGCTGAACCCAAGCACAAGACAGTTACTTGATGCCGCAGCAGGAGGTACCTTAGGAAGCAAGACCCCCGAAGCTGCCCGCCAACTGATAGAAGAAATGGCTATGAATAGCTATCAATGGAGTGCTCGAGACAAGAGGAAAGTGGCGGGTATTCATGAAGTAGATGCAGTAATATCTTTAGCAGCTCAGGTTGACGCAATGAGCAAGAAATTAGATACTTTGGCAACCCCTTCTAGAATTGCTGCAGTGATGAGTTGTGATGGTTGTGGAGGTGGGCATGTTTTAACTGATTGTCCTATCTCCGTCATGGGAACAGCACCTTTTGAGCAGGTGGATTTTGTGGGTAATGCTGGACGGGGTCAAGGGAACCCCTATAGTAACACATTCAATCCGGGGTGGTGAAATCACTCGAACTTTTCATGGAGTAACCAAGGCCAGCAGAGACCTTCTGCACCACCCAGATTGCAGCAACCCCAGCAACCAAACATGGAGGGCTGAGTTTCAGGGCTAGAGAGCCGGATGACAAACTTGGACAAATCATTGACCAAATGCATTCAGTCTTCAGATACGCGCTTCCAAGGCGTGGAAAGTACACTTCGCAACCACACGGCCTGATTACACAATTTGGAAAATCAGGTGGGACAGATTGCGAAGTCACTATCTGAGCGACCTCAAGGAAGTCTCCCAGGGAATACAGAGCAAACCAAGAGAGCAGCCGAAGGCGATCACGTTGAGGAGTGGTCATGAGATTGAGGGTAGACTCCCAGTTGAAGAGGTTGTCCATGTTCCCACTAAGGAGAAAGATAAAGAGAAGGATGTTAAGGAGAAGGGTAAGGGAAAGGAGGTAGCGCCCACAGCATACAAGCCAAGAATTCCTTACCCTTCAAGGCTGAAAAGTGACCAAAATGATGAGCAATACAAAAAATTTCTGGGCTTGTTCAAGCAGTTGCACATCAACATTGATAAAAGCCTAAGTATACGTATTTTATACGTATTAATTTGTATTATTTTATTATCTTTTTATGAGCCGATACCCTTCTTATGGTCTAAATCTCTTTATTTTGTGTTGCAGACCCTAAATAAGCCAAAATGAGCTCAAAAACGTATTTGGGAAGAAATCCGTATGAAATGCGACGGTTTCGAGTTTCTATCACTGTAGCAGTACTGTAGAAAGATTACTGTACCACAATTCTGCAACAGTACTGTAGCTGGGCACTGTAGCATCGAAACGGGATTTTCTGGAAAAAGGCTGAGAACCTTGCGGGCAAGCATGCGCCCGCAAGGCAGCCCGTATGGATGCCCGAAAAAGAGGTTTTTAAAGGAAAGTTAGGGCATTCTTTTAGGAGAGACATCATCTACTCTTCTAGGGCCGGCGCCCCACCTTCTTTGCCGGCCATTTCCGGCGATCTACGGCGCAATCTTCACCAAGTGGGAGGCACACATCGAAGGAGAAGATTTGGAGGGAAGATCCAAGACATCAAGGTGTATTTTGAAGGTCTTCATCCATTCAAGGGTTTCCAAAGCTAGAGGGAGTGTTTCTTCCTTCTTTTCTTGTTTATTTGCTCCTTGAACTTGTATGAGTGTTCCTCTTTGATGAGGAACTAACTTATTTGTGGTTTGGACATGATGAACTCTAGGGGTGTTTGTTTGTAATTTGGATGATCATCCTTGTGATGTATTGTTGGATGTTGTATTTCTTTTATGGAATCTTGTAGTTTGTGGTTCATGTTTGGTGTATTTTAATTCCTTGGTATGCATGAGAACTCGGTGTGCCATTTCTAGGAAATGCTAGGTTGCATGACCATTGCCCTAGTATTAGACTCACCAAGCTTGAAACGGATTCATGTATGAATACACCGTGACCATCGGGTATTTCGCACCCCTCCAACCATTAGGGATGAACATAGATATTGTGTTTGACCCTAATTAGAGATTTCCCTAAGTTTAATGCAATTATAGGAGGATTTGGGCGGATGTGATTCCGATCCAATACTTCAACTGGATTAGGGGTTGATCGCCGTGACCATCGGGGTTGACCTACTTTAGGAGTCTCTTGGCCCAGCTACCATCTCAATATTTCATCATAAATTCAGGACCTAATGACAACCCTAGGAGAATTCATTGTCCAAATCACCTCTTCGTGTGTTTGATTCTCCCTTGTTCGCTAAATGTGTGTAGTAGTAGCCCGGATTTCATTTTAATAGTTTTTTATCCTTTTGCGATCACTGTTTATCTTTTGAAGTGTTAGGCTAGGAAATAGACGAAAGGGGAGTAATAGTAGCTCCTTGGGCCCTTGGGAATACGCCCCACTCGTGCGTGCGCGAGTGGTTTATTACTTGACGACCCCGTGCGCTTGCGGGATCACCACCAAACATCCCATTCGCTGAAGCATTATCACAAATGCCTCGTTATGCGAAATTTTTAAAAGACCTCCTGACCAACAAGAGGAAATTAGAGGAGAGTGCAGCTGTGGTATTAGATGCATCTTGCTGGGCGATGCTACAGAGAAATTTACCGAACAAGATGCAAGACCCAGGAAGTTTTATCATCCCTTGTAATATTAGTGATTTAGGTGAAGAAAAGGCATTGGCAGATTCAGGGGCTAGCATCAATGTCATGCCTTATACATTCTTTAAGAAATTGGGATTGGGAGAGCGAAGGCCTACTCGGATGACCCTTCGACTAGCTGATCGTTCGATTCGTTATCCAAGATGCATTATTGAAGATGTTCGGTGAAAGTGGACAAGTATATTTTTCCGGCAGATTTTGTAGTTCTTGATGTGGATGAGAATGTCGATGTGCCACCGATACTTGGAAGACCTTTTTCGCGTACTTCCAAGGCTCCTATAGACATGGATGGTGGAGAGATGACGCCGAGGATTGGAGATGGAAAGGCGACCTACCGCCTTGTTTGAAGCCATGAGACATTCTCTTGATTTTGATGATACTTTGTATTTTCTTGATACCAATGATGATTTCGTTAATGATTATGTGCAGGAATCATTATATCCAGATCCATTGGAGGAGTTGCAAGAACAAGAGATCGATGAAGAGGAGGTTTCATCACTTGATCCATTGCATAAGGAGGAACCTACCCAAGGAGTAGTTAAGAAGTTCATCAGAAGGCTGAAGAGGTCAAGACATCGTAATAAGAAACACATGGACGCTCCTGCAAATGAGAACTCAAGAGCTAAGAGCGATATCCCTCCCCTTGGTAACAAATTCTATCACTCGTCACCTAAGTTAGAGAACCTATGCTCATCATGCTTTAAGTTTGCAGGCAGCAAAGTACACTTGATTCATGACCCCCCTTGATTGTTGACTGATGCGTCTCCGCAACAACACAACAGGGTGATGTGTGTCAACCCCTTGCGTTACCGCAAGTGCACGGGTCGTCAAGTAATAAAAGTGGACCCAAACGGTCGGGTTGTCGAACCACAGGGAACAGAAGTACTAGTAATAGCCCCTCTTTTGTTATCTAGCCTAATGAGTGTAGTATGTGATGATCTAATGGCCAACACTAAGAGTGTCACCACAAGTGCGCAGGAAATAAAAGGAAAAGAGTTCTCAATCAATAAAACTGAGGTATCCGGACAATGCTCCCCCTAGGATTCGGGTGTTGGATGTAGATTACAAGTGTTTCTAAACGAAGACAATGAGTCGTGGGTATCCAAAGGTATAACGGCCCCTGCCTCCAGGTCACCGATAACTAGTCCCCTACGAGGTCCCGGCGGAGAATTCTCTCGACGCCTCACACCACATATGACTGCTTAAAACTCTAGGGATCCCAAAGATATGACAAATTCCTAAAAGTAGATCTAACCCTGCCTCCAGGTGGAAGATCCCTAACCCCCTACGAGGTCCCGGCGGAGAATTCTCTCGACGCCTCACACCACATATGGTTGCTTGACACTTAGAGAATATGGAGATAGGAAATATCTGTCGGAAGGGAAAAGGGACACTCCGCTATCTCACGGCTCACCCTCTTAACCCTCTTTACTCTTGGTAATTCTAAACCTAGCGGTGATCTCTCTCTTCACTAGATTGAATAAAACATGCCAGGCAATTAATAATGAAATCAAAAGCACAAACAATCATTAAGAACTCAAGAGTAAAACTCAATCTGATAAATTCGAATAGAAACACAATGTAAATCTAATGAAAATAAGAATCCTAGGGTTTACATGTCCGAATACCCTCTAGGGGTTTAGCTCTCCATGGAGCGAGTCACAAAACAAATAATAAATTCATAAATAAGTTCCAAAGACATAAAGAATAACCCCCTTAAATCCGTGATGATAGTCTTGATGGGTAGTTTCCACGTCCCGGATTGAATCCACTCCGAATCTAGGTCGCCGATGGCTTCCCCGACGCTATGACGGAGGAGGAATCGATCGAAGTTGGTGAGGAAAGCTTCCCAAAGCCGCCAAGAACTCCTTCCAAGCCCTAGCCGCCTTGTCTCTCGAAAGTGTACGAAAAGATCCCTAAAAATTATCACAATGCGGCTTTTATAATTTGAATTCGGGGCATTACGCGGGCATCCACACGGGCATCCACACGCCCGTGTGGAAATTCCACACGGGCGTGTGAAGTACTCTGCTACAGTACTGCTACAGTAAACTGCTACAGTACTTTTAAATGCTACAGTGATTTTTCCCCCCGAAGTCTTCCTTGGAGTCCACACGGTCGGGCACACGCTCGTGTGGTAGGGTGTGTGGCTTTCTATGCTTTGAAATCCTCAAAAACCTTCTTCTGCTTTGTACGGAAGCTGGGACATGGGCGTACTACTGCCTTGTGCCCTTTCGGTTTGTGTAATGACTTGTACTGCTCCGAAAGTTGGCAACACCCCCATGCATATGAACACAGCTTCTGATTGTGGTCTTGAAACGTGTCATCACACCCTATCTTTGCTTCTTCCTGTATGTCATGTCTCCAAAGCCCTGTTTGCACAAAAGAACACAAAACACACCTTGTTAATGCTAGAACCTGATAAAAGTGATGCTCCATGCATGTAAACTGATATTATAAAATATATATAATCAAGCACTTGTCATTGAGGAACCCAATTTTTAATTTCTTAGCAATTGTTTTAGTTATTTTTTAATTTCTCCAGTTGAGTTTTTGGGTTGTTTTTATTTTCTTTCAATTCATATCCGGTGTAGTGCATTTTTGCCGTTTTCAGATGCAAAATTGTGTTTTCATCGGTTCTGGTAAGTTTGAGAGCTTTTCCTCAGAATTTGGTGAGATTTGAGCCATGTTCTTGTTTGATTTCAATTTCTGCAATTTTCCATGTGTTTTTGATGAATTTGGCAGAGTTTGGAACATTTTTGGGCCGAAAAATGGAAACACATGACCATGTGGATGGATTTCTTTTGGATTTTCTGTCATCCAGAGAATCTACATGGCCATGTGGAATTTGGCTAAGATTGGAAATTCACATGCCCATGTGGAAATTCCACATGGGATGTGAGTACTATTCATGAGCTGCAAAATTTCAATCTAGAGAAGACACACGGTTATGTGGAATATCCACATGGCCATGTGGATTTGTTCAGAATTTTTCAGGCGATCCAGAGAATCCACACGGCCATGTGGAATTTCCACATGGCCCTGTGTAAATTCGGGTTTTTGAGTAAGGGCCATCCAGAGAAAACACATGACCATGTGGAATTTCCACATGGTCATGAGGGTTCCTTAACCATGAGAAGCTTGCTTCTCTTCATATTCCACTTCGCGCCCTTTCATCTCCAAACGCCTCGACTCCAAAGATCGTGACCAAATCGCTTCTCCTTCCATTTCCTTGCCTATTTATAGGATTTGTGAGCTTTACTCATCGTTATATTGCGTGATTCATCATCATCTTCTCCGATAAGCCCTCTTTTCTCTCTTCTCACCATGAATGTTAATTCTTCGATTAGGGTGATGAATCTTGCGTTTTAGAATGTTGTTTTCATGGAGAATACTTATTTTCATGCTTTAAACACTTGTGCTTGAAGTTTTGTGTGTTTGTATGGCTCGATGTGGATCAACCATGGCCGTTTGGCCATGGTCGAAGATCCACATGGCTGTGTGGAAATTCCACACGGCCGTGTGGATTATCGGGTTGCCCTATTTTGTGTCCAGAGAGAACACATGGCCGTGTGGAGTTTCCACACGGCCGTGTGGAGTTTCCACACGGCCGTGTGAACCTCTGAGAGGTTGTTTTGAGCCCCGAAATGACTCGTTTGCTTCTCTTATACACAGGAATGTCTCCAAGGACAAAGAAAGTCACACATAAACGTCCTCGTGAGCATTGTGACTTTTTGCCTAAAGTTTTGGAGTTTGCCGTGCCCGAACATCAAGTCCGGCTTTAGCGTCTCTCAAAGCTCAAGTTCAGCCAGATGCGAACCCCGGATTTACAAGCATTAGAGGCGATAGAGCATGCACAAGCTGAAGAGTTGGCGAATGAAGTTCGAGAGTTGACTGTCGTGGGAGGTTGGAATAAACTATTATGTATCAAAGACCCGGCCACTCGCGACATCACTCTTGAAGTTCTCGCGTCCTTCGAGTTCGATCCCTCACACACGGACTACCACCAGGCCGACACCATCCTTTTTCGCGCCTTCGATCAATACCATAGCATGAGCATGATGGACTTCTCCATCGCCCTCGGCCTGTACAACAGAGATTTCACCCATACAGAGGAGTACACATAACTACCCGTTGATTTTCCAATTCGTGTAACTCCTAGCTGGGTTTGCAAGATGTTATGCGGTGATATTCAGTATGAGCCCGGCTCGACAAAGGCTTCCTTGCTTCTTCGCCCGGTCCACAGGTATATTCACGCTGTTCTCAGCAGGTCGATCAATGGGCGAGGCGACAGCACTAGCGTACTAGGGCGGCTGGACCTTCTATACTTGTACTCCATGGTCCACAGCTTGCCCTTGCACCTGGGATATGTGGTAGCAGATTACTTGAGGCACCAGGGACAGTACGCACAGGTCGGAGTCCTGTTTTTCGGCCCCTACATTACTCGTCTTATCAGGGTGATGGGCCTGATTAACGCTGTTCGTGGAGCAGATAAGGTGATCATTCCCTCTCCACTAGGGCTTGAGACTTTGCGCATGATGGGCATGGTGAAGAGGGCAGCTCCAGGCAGGTATGTACTTGTTGTCCCTTTCCCAGAGGAGTCCAAGAAGGAAAGTGAGGAGGAAGAAGAAACCGGGGCTGGACCTTCATCGCAGACGGCACCTATGGAGGCAGAGGACACCCCAGCACCACATAGCCGTGTGAGCTTCACAACCCTTCGCAACTTCACTTCCCACTTTTGCACCTCCACTCAAATTCTACATTCGGAGACCAGGGGAGTGTCATTTTTAATACCCACACCCTCTTGTTTTATTTATTTTGTATTTTGTATGCTTGCATGAGTACAATGAGGGCATTGTACATCTTAAGTGTGGGGGGGGAGTTCACGTTACACACGTCTTTATGTATGTATGCTCATTTGGCCAATGATAGTTCACCTTAAGGGTCAAGAATTGTGCTTTTGAATTTAAGAGACGTTTGAACATCGATTGTCACCATGCTCTAGTTTACTTGAAAAACTTAGAAATGTTTTTTGTCTAATCGCAATCTGTACGCACCATTTGCTCTGTTAACTCCGACAACTCTAGTTTAGGGTTGAAAGGACTTTAGTTCATTATTTTGAGTTTCAAAAAAAAAAATATGTTGAGGGGTGGAATGAGCTACCACCTATTTTGTATGCAGCTACTCTCATAAGTTGGATACTAGTTATGCTCTAATGAGAGAAAGAGCTATCTTATAGGATGTGTGAAAGCTACTACCCCCGGTAGAAAGAGCTACCACCTCGAATATGTGAAAGCCGTTCAGGAGGCATCTTGGAAAAGGGCTACCTTCGAGGCTATGTGCAGTTACTGCCTATTCTTTCTGTGTTTAAATAAGTTCTCTTCAATAAGAACTTTAAAGAGTAGTTTGGGGTTGATATGAGTAAATTAGCACACACTCACATGCTTTCAGATTTCTATTTCTTTGAAGTTCAAGTTTTTGCTAGAGCATTGGTTTTTCGCTTTCGTTGTTCAACATGATTCCTAGTTTGAGAATGCTCTCCTTGCACATTTATGGTGAACTTAAGGCCAAGCACTTCTGGCACTCTACTTTTGATCTCTAATGTACAAGTTTTCCTTGAGGACAAGCAAAGGCTTAAGTGTGGGGGAGTTTGATAAGTGCTTGCATGTACAGAATAATTGAGATGTTTTCATGCATGAGCATTACTTTTCTCAGGCTATATCGCTCATTTCGTGTGTTTTTATGTTCTTTCGTGCAGTTACGGTTGTGAAGAAGATTTTTGGGAGTTTAAGAAAAAAATAGGTCATGATGGAGCCAAGTGGAGTTCTTTTGCGCAAATACAAAGATCAAGACACAAATCGGGGTCAAACGAGAGAGTATGTGCCAACTTCTACAAGGTTCGAGACAATCTTGTAGAAGGACACAAAGACAGTCATGCTCGCTCGTTCTGATTTGTTCGAAGACTTTAAAAGCTCTCCAAGGGGTTTTCACTATCAAGAAAAGCCTCATGACCTTCCACACGAGTGTGTGTCCGTCCGTGTGGCTTCAGAAGCAAAAACGAGAGAAATCGGGGACCTACAAGCGAAATTCTACAGGGCTGAAATTCCACATGGGTGTGTAGAATTTCCACACGGCCGTGTGGCTCATCCACACGCCCGTGTGGATCCTCGATGATGCATTTTAAAACACCTTTCTAAAGCTTTTTAAGAGGATCTTCTTCCCAACTTCTAGGGGGAGTTCGGCTAGGGTTTGGATAGGTTTTTTCTAGGGTTTGAGGGCGGTTCTTCACCGATTTCTACATCGATTCCTCCCAAGGAGAGCTATTGGGGGAGCCTTCGACGACATCGATTCGGCGAGGTGTGCCCTAGGCTTGACGGAGGGATTCATGGAGAGGCGAGAGCAGCCCACATAGACCATCAGCACTGAGCTAAATGGGGTTGTCTCTATGGTTTATTTGCATTTGTTTTCAATTATTTTGATGAACTTGTATTGCTCCATGGAAAGCTAAACCCCTAGTGGGTACTTGGACATGCAAACTCAAGAAATCCTTTGTTTCAATGACTCTATTGCTTTTATTTAAATTTAGATTTGTTTTGAGTTTCAATCTTGTGTGCTTAATTGTTTCTCCCTTAGAGTGACACTAGGGTGGAGGGTCAATCTAATCATCCTTTTGATGAGTGACCGTCACCAATTGGATTAGATTAACCAAGATTGAAGAGCATCGAGAGAGTGAGTTGAGAGGTACCAACACGTCCCCCTTCCCCTCCGGTGTGGTTTACCCTACCTTCTTATTCCAAGAATTAGTTTCAATCTCAAAGATGTTTAGGCGTTTAGGGAGACCTTTCTGCCGGGACTTATTTGTGATTAGGGATCTTTCGCCTGGACCAAAGGGTTTGATTTATAGTTGGGAATAGGGTTTATCATTTGGAATCCCTAGAGCTTAGCGCGGTCATACGTGGTCTGAGGCGTTGAGAGTTTTCTCTCCGCCGGGACCTCGTAGGGGACTAGTCAAGGTTGACCTTAGGTTTGGGACCTTGTGTCTTTGGATTTCCACGACTCCTCAAATCTCGTTTAAGTAAAGGTAATTAGAGTCTTGCACTTGAAACTAGGGACCTAGGGGAGCACTGTCCGAGTACCCCGTTGTTATCTTGATATTCTCCTTACCTCTAGTTACCACTTTCACTCTTTATTTTTTTTGTTTATTCACTTGTCTTTCGATCTCTACACACATCAAGTTTTTCTTGACTAATTGGCAAAGTGTATTTGTTGCTAACGTCTACTCTCTGTGGATTCGACTACTGGTACGCCCCTTACGTAACCGCAAGTGCACGGGTCGCACAAGTAGTATAATGTACCCTTTGGGTCGGGTAGTCGAATCCACAGGGACTGGTATAGCTTCTAATACTAACGTCCTACTCAATATCTAACCAAATTAAAAATGAAGGAGTTGACTTTGGACTGACTTTGAGGAAGTTGAGGGAATGGAAAGTTCACCAAGGGAAGATTTAGGATTGACTCGATGGAGAAGATGGGGCCCCGGGGTTGGGTTTCTGACGTTCACTAACTCAGTCTTTCTGAGTAATTATCAGGGATGTCTTCAGTTCTAAACCTAGTTATGCTAAAAGCATGAGGTTTCTAGCGCTGCCGAGCCCTAAGTTGAACTCCCTCTGCTTGCAACAATCAATAAAGATTCACAAACCTAGATAGGAGAACCAAACTACAAAGCATCAAGCACTAAACAACATACACGATAGCCAATAACCTTGGTTTATTGAAATGAACAAGACAATCATAAAAACTGCAAGTAAAGACTACGAGTTCTAGCTAGAACGTCATACAACCAACCCCGGGGCTCCCTTAAGAGTTTAGCCCCTCATGATAACAACCAACAAATACAATGGCAAAGAAATTACAAGACAAGGAATTGGAAACTCCCTAATTTCTTGCATCCTTGAGGTTGTCGAAAGATCTATGATGTCGTGTAATCCCCTTCCGATCGGCCTACCATACGCTTGGCATTCCCTTGATGAAGCTGAGGATGAACCCCCAAAGCTCTCCCTTTCTTTCTCCCAAAGTTCGCCCACCAAAAGTCCCCCAAAAACCTAAGTTTTTAGGGTTTTAAAGTTTTCCCGATGTGAGCATGGGCGTGATGAAACCGTGCTTCAAGCCGTGCAGATTACGGCCAAATAACTCTTCAGAAAACTCACAAACCTGTAATCTGCACGGGGAACAAAGCACGGGCGTGCTTCGACCGTGCTGAGGCTTTGCACGACCGTGCTCGGCCGAACTCGGCTGTGCCGATCTATGGCCGCATTCTCCTGTAATTTTCAAGGGAAGCGGCTCGGGCGTGCTTCGACCGTGCTGAGGTTTTCACACCCGTGCTCGGCGGACTCGAGCCGTGCTTGAATCGCAGTTGAATTCTTCGCATTTTCCACGGGGAACAAGCACGGGCGTGCTCAAACCTTGCCGAGCTTGATGAGGTTTCTTCTAAGTCCTTTAGCTTCTAAAATTGTTCCAAAAGCGCTTTTTTTTACTTCAGGACTTTGATATCTGCATGACGAACAACGAATACCTCAAATAGCACCGTACTTGGAGAATTATAGCCAAAACATTCAATAATGATGAAGGTATAGCATGCAATATATATATATAAAATGCGCTCATCAAATACCCCCAAACTTGAATTGTTGCTTGTCCTCAAGCAACCTTATTCCCCTAATAAAGTGATGAGTGCATGACCTCTGATCTCAACAAATTAAAAGAGTTACTGAAGCTTTAAGGAGTTTCTGAGAACTAGTGACTTAGTCAATTGAAGGCTTGTGAAAGATTTTACTCATACTCCGTACTACCGTGTGTGTGTGTCACCTCCTGAAGTATGTCAAAACTGTTCTTGAGGGGGCTAGTACAAGCTCTTTCTTCTCAAATTTTCACTATTGACTCCTAAATTGGGTAGTAGCTTCATACACCCTAGAGGCAGCCATTTCACTTGGTAGGTCATCAAAAATGACATTTGTGATGCATAAAATCCGACTACTCAAGTGCGGCTTTCGCTTTTTCTAAAGTGATAGCTTTTTCTACCATCTTTCACACAAATATTGACAGGGCATCCCAAAAATGGAATCCGACTTGTCAAGCAATTCTAGCTTTTATTTATTTTGAGTTTGGAGTCAACTTCTAATTTTTTTCAGCCTTATTGATAAGTGCTTGATTATATATATTTTATAATATCAGTTTACATGCATTGAGCATCGCTTTTATCAGGTTTTAGCATTAACAAGGTGTGTTTTGTGTTCTTTTGTGCAAACAGGGCTTTGGAGACATGACATACAGGAAGAAGCAAAGATAGGGTGTGATGACACGTTTCAAGACCACAATCAGAAGCTGTGTTCATATGCATGGGGGTGTTGCCAACTTTCGGAGGAGTACAAGTCATTACACAAACCGAAAGGGCACAAAGGCAGTAGTACGCCCATGTCCCAGCTTCCGTACAAAGCAGAAGAAGGTTCTTGAGTATTTCAAAGCATAGAAAGCCACACACCCTACCACACGAGCGTGTGCCCGACCGTGTGGACTCCAAGGAAGACTTCGGGGGAAAAAAGCGCTGCAGCATTCGCTGTAGCAGTACTGTAGAAGAGTACTTCACACGCCCGTGTGGAATTTCCACACGGGCGTGTGGATGCCCGTGTGGATGCCCGTGTGGATGCCCGCGTAAAGCCCCGAATTCAAATTATAAAAGCCGCCTTGTGATAATTTTTAGGGATCTTTTTGGCCACTTTCGAGAGACAAGGCGGCTAGGGCTTGGAAGGAGTTCTTGGCGGCTTTGGGAAGCTTTCCTCACCAACTTGGATCGATTCCTCCTCCGTCATAGCGTCAAGGAAGCCATCGGCAACCTAGCTTCGGAGTGGATTCAATCCAGACGTGGAAACTACCCATCAAGACTATCATCACGGATTTAAGGGGGTTATTCTTTATGTCTTTGGAACTTATTTCTGAATTTATTATTTGTTTTGTGACTCCCTCCATGGAGAGCTAAACCCCTAGAGGGTATTCGGACATGTAAACCCTAGGATTCTTATTTTCATTAGATTTACATTGTGTTTCTATTCGAATTTATCAGATTGAGTTTTACTCTTAAGTTCTTAATGCTTGTTTGTGCTTTTGATTTCATTATTAATTGCCTTGCATGTTTTATTCAATCTAGTGAAGAGAGAGATCACCGCTAGGTTTAGAATTACCAAGAGTAAAGAGGGTTGAGAGGGTGAGCCGTGAGATAGCGGAGTGTCCCCTTTCCCTTCCGACAGATATTTCCTATCTCCATATTCCCTAAGTGTCAAGCAACCATATGTGGTGTGAGGCGTCGAGAGAATTCTCCGCCGGGACCTCGTAGGGGGTTAGGGATCTTCCACCTGGAGGCAGGGTTAGATCTACTTTTAGGAATTGGTCATATCTTTGGGATCCCTAGAGTTTTAAGCAGTCATATGTGGTGTGAGGCGTCGAGAGAATTCTCCGCCGGGACCTCGTAGGGGACTAGTTATCGGTGACCTGGAGGCAGGGGCCGTTATACCTTTGGATACCCACGACTCATTGTCTTCGTTTAGAAACACTTGTAATCTACATCCAACACCCGAATCCTAGGGGGAGCATTGTCCGGATACCTCACTTTTATTGATTGAGAACTCTTTTCCTTTTATTTCCTGCGCACTTGTGGTGACACTCTTAGTGTTGGCCATTAGATCATCACATACTACACTCATTAGGCTAGATAACAAAAGAGGGGCTATTACTAGTACTAATTTTCATAGATCGTCCTAAGTCATGCACAACATCTAGGAGACAAATGCACAACTCTCCCCCACACTTGAAAGAAACATTGTCCTCAATGTTTAAAGATGTAAGCATGCAAGCAAAGAAAATAAGTGCAAGTAAAAGTGAGGGTTGGGAATTTTCATCAAGTTAAAGGAGAGGTGCCGACGAAAATTTCGATGGCACACAAGGGCGGGTGTTGATCGCCGATTAAGGATGAGTCGTTTGAGACAACCATCAAGAAAAACAATCAATGAAGCCTGAGATACGCATGCAAGCATTAGAGAACGAACATAAACAAAAGATAAAAAGCACACTAAAAAGAGATCAGTTTAGTAGGGGACTCCCCTTGCTAACTGACTCAAGAACACAAACGACAACAGAACAAAAACAAAGAACAGAAAATAAAGTAAAAACAACAAAATAAAACAACAGAACCGGGCGCTCTCAGAATCGGAGTCAGACTCCGATGGCAAGTCGGTGGTGTCGACGCCGACACTCCGGGACGTAGAAGGTCCAGCGGCACGACGAGGAGGTGGAGACAGGGTGACGTCGAGATGAGAGGCCAACCGCTGCATGCTCCGGACCAGCCACCGCCGGAAAGAAGGAGAGCCCGCTGGAGGAGAGTCCTGAGCGTGGGTGGAAGCGCGAGGGCGTGGGGTGCGAGGAGACGATGGGCCTGCGGCAGGTGGAGAATCAGGGACACTGGTGGCGGGCGGTACCTGGTGTCTGGTGCCATGAGATGTGGACGTGGCTCGTAGCATCCCCATCGCCCGGAGTGTGTCCACTGAGACGGGAACGACGCCACCGACCATCCGCATCGTACGTGTGGATGCCTGGAGTCCCATCCCCCGAATCAGTCGTGTGATGTAAGATCCACAGAAGATGGCGCCGACTCGGGTGTCCTGTCCCTGGTGCTGGATGCTAAAAGCCACCTCGTAACCGAGGTGCATCTGGAATCCGTCCAGCATGCTCAGCAAAAAGTCGAAGTCGCGGCGACTAACGACTCCGGTGCTGTCTCCCCGCCCTGTGATGGAGTGACTGAGAATGAAATGGATGTATCTGAGGGCTGGGAGGCGAAGAGAGGAGGCCTTGGACCGGCGGGGGTTGTACTTCCGGTCCGTGCTCAGACGCTGCCAACAATCCTCCTGGGACTCGCCGGGTGGTCGGGCTACAAGGAGGGCATCGTACTCTGGAGTTCTGGTGAACTCCTCATCGTACAATCCCAGTCTGACAGAAAACTCTGTCAGACTCATCCGATGTAGCTCGCCGAGCGCCCGGACTGTAGCGTGCCGGCGCGGTGGTAGCTGATGGGGCCTCTGGAAAGCTCGAAGGTCGCAAGGACCTCCAGAGACAGCTCCCGGTAGGCGGGGTCGGTGATGGACAACAGCCTCGTCCAGGCGCCCCCGCCGAGGTATCGGCGCACGTCAGCCTCGAGGTCCACCTCGAGGAGGACCTCCCAATCTATCGCTCGCAGCTCGCCAATCCGCTTCGCGCTCAAACGGTCGTGGCGCTCCTGGTGGATGGGAGTGCCGAGGGTCAGCGCAGGGGGGACGGCGGGGGTCGACGACTCCCCTCTAGCCCTCTTCGAAGAAGGGCCAGACGCAGTAGCCTTCCTCAGCATGATCTGTTGAGAGAAAAACACTAAACCGTTAAGGTCAACAGTGAAACACGGGCGTGCTTCAAATCGGCACGCCCAGGTTATTCAAAATATAGGGTTTCTCACGAGCACGGGCGTACTGAACAGGCACGCCCGTGCCTCCATGCAATTCCAGATCTAGAATCAAAGCACGGCCGTGCTTGAGTGAACACGGCCGTGCTGCCAAAACCCAGCTTCGGCACCGACGGCTTCTAACTCAAAAATCGACGGGAAAAATGTATTTAAAACTCAATCAAAAGCACCCTAGAGGTCTCCAACAGTAAATTTAGATGTTTCGATAAGAATAATAGCATAAAAACAAAGATTAATATAGAAAGCACAAATCTAGGGCTCGTCGACTTACCAAAAGTGTTGGAGAAGGAGTAGAAGCGATGTAACTCCGAAAAACCACGACAACCACCCGTAAAATCGCGAAAACGGAAGAAAATGAAAGCACAAGGGAAGAGAGACGCCGGTAAGAAGAAAGAAAGGATGAACGGCGCGTTTAAAAAGGAGGAAATCGCAGGAAGAGGGACAGTCGCGCTGAGCACGGCCTCAGCACGGCCGTGCTGTGCCCGTGCTTAAGTAAATTTAACGAAAAACGAAGAACTCGGCACGTCCGTGACGCGTGTACGGGCAGCGTGCTCCAGGATTCAGCACGGCCATGGCACGGCCGTGCTTCTCCCCGTGCTGAAAGGAAAAAAAAAATCAAACCTGGAAAGCCTGTGAATTTCACCCCCATCAGCACGGCGGTGTTATGCCCGTGTTGGGCCTGGATCTTTCCTTCATGAAAAAAAAAAACACGCCGGATTCACAACAAAACGCAACAAAAACACAAAAACACACCAAACAACAACCAAAACAAAGAAATAACAAAGAATTGAACAAATCGGGTTGCCTCCCGATAAGCGCTCTTTTAACGTCACTAGCTTGACAGGTCTATTCTCACCTCATGACGGCTCAAAAACATACCTTTCTTCTTGAAGCCTTTCGGAGCAACAGTCCATGAAAGAAGGAAAGGAATTAATCAAAAATGCCTCACCAGAACCGAGGTCATTAACATGATGATCTTTGTAGGGAGGCTTGTTGTTTCTTCCTTTCCTCTACCTTTTTCCACCAAGTATGGGCCTTTGACCCCCTGCCTTGCCTTCTTTTGATCCTCGTTTCGGTTGACAAATGCTCGATGGTGTAGAAACGATGGCTTCCTCTTGATCCATGAGCTCTTCATCTAGGGGTTCCTCACCCAACAAATCAGTGAGATGATCATCTTGCCAAACTTCCTGCACACAATCACAAATAATGTCATTAGTCGCGTCTAGGAAATAGCAAGAGTCATCAAATGCCATGGGGTGCCTCATAGCTTCCTTCAGCTTGAATATAACTTCTTCATCCCCCACTCTTAAGGTTAGGCGCCCATCCTTCACATCAATGATAGCTTGTGAAGTAGCGAGAAAGGGTCGTCCAAAAATCAGAGGTACCTCAGCCTATTCATCCAAATCTAGGATAACAAAATCGACTGGGAATATAAACTTGTCAATCTTCACCAAGACGTCCTCTACAATTCCCAAAGGTTGGCGGGTGGAGCGATCAGCAAGTTGGAGCGCCATCTGAGTTGGCTTGAGTTCTCCTAGCCCCAGTTTCTGAAAAATTTTCAACGGCATCAGATTGATGCTCGCCCCTAAGTCCGCCAATGCCTTCTCATCATTCATCCCTCCAATTGTACATGGGATGATAAAACCTCCCGGATCTTTCTCTTTCTTGGGGATTTTATTTGAGATGATCGCTGAGCATTCTTCGCTTAATGTAACTGTTGAAACTGCTTCTAGTTTCCTCTTGTTAGTCAACAGCTCTTTAAGAAATTTGGCGTATTTGGGCATTTGTGAGATAGCTTCTACAAACGGGACATTTATGTGCAATGTCTTGAACATCTCCAGAAACTTTTTAAACTGTGCCTCTTGTTGGTCTTTCTTGAGCTTCGCAGGATAGGGCAAAGTAGGTTGGTATTCTGCCACTGGGTCCTTTTCTTTACCCTTCGATTTTTCCCTTAAGCTCGAACTTGACCCCCGGATCTCTCTCTAGCACTTCCACCCCGATTCACATTGATATTCTTTTTGGGCTTGTGGAGGTGGGGACTCAAGTTCCTTGCCACTCCTCAAAGTGACTCGCCTTAAGGGACTCCCGGGGTTAACTTCATTATTGCTAGGTAGTGCACCCGGGGGTCGTTCAGCAAGTGTCTTGGCAATCTGTGCGACCTGACGCTCAAGATTCTGTAAAGAGGCTTGTTGATTCCTCATCATCTCTTCATGCCCTGTGATTCGGGCATCATTGCCTTGGATGTACTGAATGAGGAGAGCTTCAAGAGAAGGTCCCTTTTGTTCTGGTGGTGGGGGCCTCGAAAATTGAGGCTGAGTCCGTCGCTGCTGCTTCGTTCTTTGAGAGGGGCGCTGCTGCCCCTGATTCTGGTCTTTCCAAGAGAAATTAGGGTGATTCCTCCACCCTGGGTTGTAGGTGCTGCTGTAAGGATTGCCTGAATACCTCTGATTCTGACCAATGAAATCCACCTGTTCGGTGGCACTAACTGCCTTAGAAGAACAACTGGGCCCTGCTTGGTTCACCCAACTATCATTATTCATGTTCATTGCTGGAGGTTGGACTTGCATTGTGTCCAGCCTTTTAGAGATGGCTTCCACCTGTGCTGCCAAAGTAGTGACCACATCAACCTCATAAAGTCCGGCGGTCTTCACCGGCTTATTTCTCTCAGAACTCCACTGGTAGCCATTGGAGGCCATGTTCTCAATCAAATTCTGTGCCTCATCAGGTCTTTTGCTACACAAGGAGCCTCCTGCTGCGGCATCCAACATTTGTTTAGTGGCCACATTCAGTCCATTGTAGAATATCTGGATTTGCATCCATTCCACAATTCTATGCTGCGGGGACTTCCTCAACAATTCCTTATACCGCTCCCAGGTATCATATAGTGTTTCAGATTC
Source organism: Dioscorea dumetorum (assembly GCA_902712375.1). Lineage (NCBI taxonomy): Eukaryota > Viridiplantae > Streptophyta > Magnoliopsida > Dioscoreales > Dioscoreaceae > Dioscorea > Dioscorea dumetorum. Next base: position 282,356 of record CACTHL010000615.1, read on the forward strand.
GGCTTGCCGGAATGAAGAGATGTCGCTTCTAAGTTTGGTGATCTTGGCCGGTGGAAAATATCTGGTCAGAAACTTTTCGGCCAACTGTTCCCAACTTGTAATCGAACCCGCTGGCAAGGAACTTAGCCATTGCTTGGCCCTCCCTCGCACAGAGAACGGGAACAATCTCAGACGAACCACATCCTCGGACACATTGTTCGCCTTAAAAGTGTCACAAATTTCCAGGAAAGTTGCAAGATGAGCATATGGGTCCTCATCTTGGAAGCCATCAAATTGGCACATCTGTTGCACCATTTAAATAAAATTAGGCTTCAACTCGAAATTATTGGCTGCGACTGGGGGTCGCACAATACTAAACCCAGATCCATCCAGATTAGGCCGAGCATAGTCAGACATGCTCCTCTGATTTCCAGCCATGTTTTCCTCTTGATCCACTTCAACACTTATTTCCATTGACCCGGTATCTCTTAAGTAAATCTGTCGCTGTCTCCGATGAAATGTCCGCTCAATATCTGGATCTGGAGAAGCAAGATGGGAAGAATTTCCCCGGGTCATGCACTGCACCTGCACACACACCAAAAGAAAGAGAATAGGTTTGGATTTTTAAGCTCAAAGCGAAAAGAGAAAAGAAAAATAAACAGCTTAAGAAAAACAAAGAAAAACCAACGAACAAAAACAAAGAATACAAGAAAAATAAAATAAGAACAAAAGAAAAAAGAATTAACAGCAAAATAAACGGTTAGAGTACTAAGACTGTCCGTATTCTTAGAAGTTGCTAGTCCCCGGCAACGGCGCCAAAAACTTGGTACGCCCCTTGCGTAACCGCAAGTGCACGGGTCGCACAAGTAGTATAATGTACCCTTTGGGTCGGGTAGTCGAATCCACAGGGACTGGTATAGCTTCTAATACTAACGTCCTACTCGATATCTAACCAAATTAAAAATGAAGGAGTTGACTTTGGACTGACTTTGAGGAAGTTGAGGGAATGGAAAGTTCACCAAGGGAAGATTTAGGATTGACTCGATGGAGGAGATGGGGCCCCGGGGTTGGGTTTCTGACGTTCACTAACTCAGTCTTTCTGAGTAATTATCAGGGATGTCTTCAGTTCTAAACCTAGTTATGCTAAAAGCATGAGGTTTCTAGCGCTGCCGAGCCCTAAGTTGAACTCCCTCTGCTTGCAACAATCAATAAAGATTCACAAACCTAGATAGGAGAACCAAACTACAAAGCATCAAGCACTAAACAACATACACGATAGCCAATAACCTTGGTTTATTGAAATGAACAAGACAATCATAAAAACTGCAAGTAAAGACTACGAGTTCGAGGTACAACGTCATACAACCAACCCCGGGGCTCCCTTAAGAGTTTAGCCCCTCATGATAACAACCAACAAATACAATGGCAAAGAAATTACAAGACAAGGAATTGGAAACTCCCTAATATCTTGCATCCTTGAGGTTGTCGAAGGATCTATGATGTCGTGTAATCCCTTTCCGATCGGCCTACCATACGCTTGGCATTCCCTTGATGAAGCTGAGGATGAACCCCCAAAGCTTTCCCTTTCTTTCTCCCAAAGTTCGCCCACCAAAAGTCCCCCAAAAACCTAAGTTTTTAGGGTTTTAAAGTTTTCCCGATGTGAGCACGGGCGTGATGAAACCGTGCTTTAAGCCGTGCAGATTATGGCCAAATAACTCTTCAGAAAACTCACAAACCTATAATCTGCACGGGGAACAGCACGGGCGTGCTTCGACCGTGCTGAGGTTTTGCACGACCGTGCTCAGCGAACTCTGGCTGTGCTGATCTATGGCCGCATTCTCCTGTAATTTTCACGGGAAGCAGCACGGGCGTGTGTCACGCCCCGACCCTCGGGTCCCGGTCCATGGCACTACCGCCACGACAACCCAGGGGAGGTCAACACCTGCCTCAACCCCAGGTCGCCGTAAGGCTAACCTGTTACCTGTACGATATTAACATTACCACAATAATACTCTAAATCTAAGGTATTCAATCACAACCCTAAACAAGATCAACAGACTCGCACATAAATGTACATATATCCCTGGAAATCACATCACCAATGATCATGGACACAATCATAGTATTTCACAAACACCTGAATGTAGACTCATACAACCTAAGGTCCCGTTGAACCAATCAAGATTATACAAGATCAAATGGAAATACGAAAACATAGGTCCTAGTGGATCCATCTTATGCATAACGGCAATGTTTATGAATCATACACTAGTCAAAGGTAAATGCGAGAATGGATGCCAAGCACTATCACTTCTTACGCCCCGCTGCGTGCTAACACCTGAAAAAGGGGAGAAGAAGAATGGGTGAGTAACTAAGTTACTCAGTGAGGGGTTGAACATGGAGCTATAACTCATACAGGTGTAAAGAATGATATGCCGAAAACATATGTAAATCTTTAACAATCACAACTTACAAAATGCTTTAAATACACATTTCAATATAACAAGCTTTCTAACTTTCTCAACGAAAGGCATCAATAAGTCTTTGAAAATCTTTTGTAAAGAGATTCAATACTGAAAATTCAAGTTAAGAATACTCGTCAAAAGATCAAAAGATCAAACCCATCGAAATAAGAATTTATAGTGCAACGCATGCAGAAATCCTTTATCGATAGCATCAACAATAGCCTATGAAAAACCCTCCATTACTAACCATGGCCGTGGTTAGGTCAAGAGCCACCAAGATGCGCGTATCTTGGCGTTGGCCGTTGAGTATCCCGTGTGGTGACTCCGGGTACCCAACACAGCACCTTCAGGTTCACTCCGCGCCTCCTGTAAAGGGCTCATCAGCCGAGAACTCCACGCCACCCCATAGGTCGGTCCGTGGAGACTCGCTTCTGCAGAAGACGGGGATCCTCCCCAATGTCACCATCGAAACATTTGGGATATCCTATCCCGCCCGTAGGCTCATCATGAACACATCATATATCTCATCAAGAGATCACAAATAGTTTGCCCGTAGGCTCATCATAAACGTATCGTTATAAAATCACATATCTCAACAAGAGATCACAAATTCGCATAAAATACAACTCTTAATCGAAGAGTAAATCCTTTTGCGAAAGCATCGACAATAATGTCATTTTCATCAAGAAAATCAACACAAGAGTATTCTTTGAAAACTCATTTCAAATACGATAACATCGTGGAGAATCTCAATTTGGTTTACATAGACCCTTATTCGGTCAAAATAACAAGAACATCGAATTCTCAAATTCACAAATCTTGAAAACATGTAGTTCAAACCATAGGATTATCCAATCCACATCAAATATAAATAATCAAGAATTTAACAAGATTATAAACTATCATGGTTTCTAGACCTCAAGGAAATCATCTCATGAGCCTTTGTAATAGAATCAATAGTTAAGCAAGATCATAAACATCAAGGTTTCTAGATCTCAAGGAAATCATCTCATGAACCTTTTGTAATAGAATCAATAGTTAAGCAAGATCATAAACATCAAGGTTTCTAGATCTCAAGGAAATCATCTCATGACCCTTTTGTAATAGAATCAATAGTTAAGCAAGATCATAAACATCAAGGTCTCTAGATCTCAAGGAAATCATCTCATGACCCTTTTGTAATAGAATCAATAGTTAAGCAAGATCATAAACATCAAGGTCTCTAGATCTCAAGGAAATCATCTCATGAGCCTTTTGTAATAGAATCAATAGTTAAGCAAGATCATAAACATCAAGGTTTCTAGATCTCAAGGAAATCATCTCATGACCCTTTTGTAATAGAATCAATAGTTAAGCAAGATCATAAACATCAAGGTCTCTAGATCTCAAGGAAATCATCTCATGACCCTTTTGTAATAGAATCAATAGTTAAGCAAGATCATAAACATCAAGGTCTCTAGATCTCAAGGAAATCATCTCATGAGCCTTTGTAATAGAATCAATAGTTAAGCAAGATCATAAACATCAAGATTTCTAGATCTCAAGGAAATCATCTCATGAACCTTTTGAGATGAAATCAAGAAATTAAAAGATCATATAGTATCATAATTTCAGTTTTCAAGAAACATTTCAAGAATCCATTGAAATCAAGAATTTCTCATTTCAAGGCATGCATCATTAAACAAGCATGATCATAGCTCTTTAATTAACAATTCCCACTCACAAACTTGGCGAGATCGAACACTTGGATCACTCGCCCACTTGATCTTTACCCTTGCCTTTAGATCCACCTTCTTGAAGCCATTAACCATCCAAGAAAAACAAGAATCAATCACAACCTTATCCAATCAATAAGAGAGGAAAGAATGCTCCAAAATTAGATCTCAAGGCTTCTAGGGTTTACTAAGTGCTCTAGATTCAAGAATTAACAATAATAGAATCCTTAAACCCTCAAAATCAGAATGAAATCAAGAACATCCTAATTGGGTTCGGATCTACAAGAATCAAAGGTTTAGAGATCAAGGATCTCCTCCATTCAACACCAAACATGAAATCAAGGCTCCTATACCATTCAAACATTAGATCCATGGCTAAATTCCAATTGAATAGTAGATCCATGCTAAATCCACACTAATTCTCCATGGATCTAAAAAGAAATGAATAAAAGAACAAGGAATTGAAGAAGAGAAGAAAACCTACCTCAATTCTTGCTAGAACTAGAGGAGATTCACCACCAATGGAGAAGAGGGGAAGATCAACACCTTTCTCCTTTCTTGGAGCTCAAGAATGGAGATCTAATGGAGGGGGAAATGGGGATTCAAGATGGGGGGAAAAAGAGAGGGAAATGGGGTCTTATATAGGCCCTAAGAGTTTGAAAACGCGTGACTAAAGACCAAAAACGCGGGAGGGCTTGCGGGCTCCCTTGCGGGCGCAAGGGAGGCCGCAAGGCCCTTTCCAGAAGGCCATGCGGCCTCCCTTGCGGGCGCAAGGGAGCCCGCAAGCCTTCCTGGCCGAGGTCCTTGCGGGCTCCCATGCGGCCGCATGGGAGGCCGCAAGGCCTCTTCTTTGGCTCCTTGCGGGCACACTAAGTGCCCGCAAGGTCCCGTCCTTGCTAAAGCCTTTTAAAACACTTTTCCCCCATCTTTTAACCTCTCAAAAAGACCTTAACTAAGATCCCAAAAAAAATAAAACTCGACAAAAACTTAGACACACAACTTCTACACAAGAAACAAAGCACAAGAGAAGCGAACAAAGATCGAACTTCCACAACCTACCCCCCTTAAAGAAATTTCGGCCTCGAAATTTTTTGGCATACCTCAAGAATCAAACAAAAGGGGATACTTGCTCTTCATCACTTCCTCAGGTTCCCAAGTTACCTCTTCTACCACATCATTTCTCCAAAGCACTTTAACCATAGGAATAATCTTTCGCCGAAGGGTTTTCACTTGAGAATCAAGGATCTCTACCGGTTGCACTTCAAATTTCAAATCTTCTCTTAACTCTACCGGCGGAGCTTCAAGACAATGAGAAGGGTCAGGGATATACTTCTTCAACATGGAAACATGGAACACGTTATGAATCTTCTCCAACTCAGGCGGTAATTCTAATCGGTATGCCACCGGTCCAATCCTTTCCAGGATCACAAATGGACCTATAAACCGGGGATTCAACTTTCCCCTACCTCGAAACCGAATTACCCCTTTCCAAGGAGAGATCTTCAAGAATACTCTATCCCCAACCTGAAACTCCAAAAATCTTCTACGGTTATCGGCATAACTCTTTTGCCTCGTCTTGAGTCAGTTTTCAATCTACCTCTAATCACCTGCTACTTTCTCAACCGTTCGATCAATCAACTCCACACTTTGAAGTTTTCTTTCTCCCACTTCATCCCAACAAAGAGGAGTTCTACACTTTCTTCCATACAAAGCTTCATACGGAGCCATACCAATGCTTGCTTGGAAGCTATTATTATAGGCAAACTCCACTAATGCCAAATGTTGCTCCCAACTCCCTTGGAAATCTATCACACAAGCCCTCAACATGTCCTCGAGGGTCTGAATGGTCCTCTCAGACTGACCATCTGTTTGAGGATGATAAGCAGTACTGAACCTCAAAGTCGTACCCAAGGCCTCCTGAAACCTAGGCCAAAAACGGGAAGTAAATCTGGGGTCTCGATCTGAAACTATCGAAGTTGGCACCCCATGCAACCTTACTATCTCATCAATGTACAACTTTGCCAATTTCTCCAAAGAGTACTTAGTATGCCTTTGCTAAGAAGTGTGCCGACTTTGTTAGTCTATCCACTATCACCCACACTGCATCACAACCTCGAGGCGTTCGTGGTAAACCAACCACAAAATCCATAGTCACATGATCCCACTTCCATTCTGGGATAGGAAGAGGTTGTAAGAACCCAGATGGCCTTTGGTGTTCTTCCTTAACTTGCTGACACACCAAACACTTAGCCACAAACTCTGCTATCTCCCTCTTCATTCCAGGCCACCAAAAACTCTCCTTAATGGTTCTATACATCTTGGTACTCCCAGGATGAACCGCATAAGCTGAAGAATGAGCTTCCTCCAAAATAGCTTTCCTCAGCTCAGAATCCGATGGAACACAAACACGTCCTCGAAACTCCAAGGTCCCATCATCTCTCAATCTAAATTCACTAGTCTCCCCGGCCTGCAACTTCTTCACCTCTTGCACCAACTCTTCACTAACACTCTGAAGCTCCTTAATACGCTCCAACAGCGAAGGTCTCACCACAAAACCGGCCACTAAGGCTCCACTATCCTCGGTCTCTAGTTCCAACTTCAAGCTTTTCATTGCCGACAAAACTTGCAAATAGGACACCCTCAAAACAGCCACCGAACTATACTTCCTACTCAAAGCATCGGCTACCACATTGGCCTTTCTCGGGTGATAATCGATTATCAAATCATAATCTTTTATCAATTCCAACCATCGCCTCTCGCCTCAAATTCAAGTCCTTTTGAGTGAAAAGATACTTCAAACTTTTATGGTCTCGTGAAAATCCGACATCTTTCCCCATAAAGATAATGCCTCCAAATCTTCAAAGCAAACACTACCGCAGCCAACTCCAAATCATGAGTAGGATAATTCAACTCATGTTGTTTCAACTGTCTAGAAGCATAGGCAACTACCTTTCCTTCTTGCATCAAAACACAACCTAAAACCCCGCCGAGAGGCATCACTGAAAACCACAAACTCTTTCTCATTCTCTGGCAAAGTAAGCACAGGAGCTGATGTCAATCGATCCTTTAAAATCTGAAAACTCTTCTCACACTCATCATTCCAAGAGAACTTCACTTCCTTACGAGTTAACCTTGACAAAGGTAATGCAATCGCAGAAAAGCCTTCCACAAATCTCCTATAATAACCCGCAAGACCAAGAAAACTTCGAACTTCAGTAACATTCTTCGGCCTTTCCCAATCAACAATGGCTTCCACCTTCTTTGGATCCACCGAGATCCCTTCTCCTGACACCACATGCCCAAGAAATCCCACTTCATAAAGCCAAAACTCACACTTAGCAAACTTAGCAAACAACCGCCTCTCCCGGAGAGTTTGCAAGTACAATCCTCAAATGTTGAGCATGTTCCTCATTGGAAGGTGAGTACACCAAAATATCATCAATAAACACAATGAAAAATTTGTCCGAGATAAGGCCTAAACACCCTGTTCATCAAATCCATAAAAGCTGCAGGAGCATTAGTCAGACCAAATGGCATCACCAAAAACTCATAATGTCCATAACGTGTCCGAAATGCCGTCTTCGGTACATCTTCTGACCTAATCTTCAACTGATGATACCCAGACCTCAAATCAATCTTGGAGAACACCTTTGCCCCTTTTAATTGATCAAACAAATCATCAATCCTCGGCAATGGGTACTTGTTCTTAATTGTCACCTTATTCAGTTGTCGATAATCAACACACGGCCTCGGAGATCCATCCTTCTTCTTCACAAAAAGGACCGGTGCGCCCCTGGGGTGATATACTTGGTCGTATAAAACCCTTGTCTACCAGATCTTGCAACCGAGTTTTCAACTCCTTTAACTCCGCAGCGCCATCCTATAAGGTGGTATAGAAATGGGAGCTGTACCCGGCAACAAATCTATAACAAACTCCATGTCTCGTCTCGGGGGTAAACCCGGTAATTCCTCGGGGAAGACATCATGAAACTCCCTCACCACAGCCATCTCCTCCAACTCCGGCTCCTTAACTCTTGTGTCCACCACATGAGCCAAAAACGCAGAACAACCCTTACTCACCAATCTTCTAGCTTCCAAGGACGAAATCAAACATGAAGGTAAAGCCCTTCTCTTCCCCTTCAACACTACCGCAGTCCCGAGGACCTAGGAAAAGTTACTTCCTTCAAGAAACAATCAATGGAAGCATGATGCCTATCCAACCAATCCATCCCAAGAATGGCATCAAAATCCTTCATCTCTAAAGGAATCAAATCTGCCTCCAACACTTCTCCACAAACTATCACAGGACATTCTCTAAACACCAAACTCCGAACTACCTCCTCACCAAGAGGGGTTTGAATCACCAACTCACACCCTAAGAAGGAAAGCTGCCTATCGGCATGGCATGCAAAAACAGTGCTAACAAAGGAACGTTCTGACCCAGAATCAATCAAAACATAAGCATCATGCTGAAAGATAGAAAGTATACCGGTGTAGCATCAGCAGAGGGAGTAACTCTCCCTTGGCGAGCGCGTGAGCGTAGTGCTGGCATTTTACTAAGACAAGAACGTAAGACAATTCTTAGGAATGCTTCTATATGCATCAAATGCAATAAGTCAGACTCTATTTGGATCCATTGGATACAAGAATCAAAATATCAACTTTTCGACCCAATCAGGGGATAGTTGCAGAAAACAAAAATTTACTTTCCGACCCAATCAGAAGACAGTGGTAAATAACAGAAGATCAACTTCCTGTCCCAATCAAAAGACTGACTTTAAGTCAAGCTTATATTGACAAAATCCATTTCTAAACTCTAAACTGGTTACTGACCCAATCATGAAATCTCGTACCGACCCAATCATATAACTTTATACTGACCCAATCATTAAACAATATACTGACCCAATCATGATAACCTGGGCTCTGATACCACTAAAGTAGTGTCACGCCCCGACCCTCGGGTCCCGGTCCATGGCACTACCGCCACGACAACCCAGGGGAGGTCAACACCTGCCTCAACCCCAGGTCGCCGTAAGGCTAACCTGTTACCTGTACGATATTAACATTACCACAATAATACTCTAAATCTAAGGTATTCAATCACAACCCTAAACAAGATCAACAGACTCGCACATAAATGTACATATATCCCTGGAAATCACATCACCAATGATCATGGACACAATCATAGTATTTCACAAACACTGAATGTAGACTCATACAACCTAAGGTCCTGACTGAACCAATCAAGATTATACAAGATCAAATGGAAATACGAAAACATAGGTCCTAGTGGATCCATCTTATGCATAACGGCAATGTTTATGAATCATACACTAGTCAAAGGTAAATGCGAGAATGGATGCCAAGCACTATCACTTCTTACGCCCTCGCCGTGCTAACACCCGAAAAGGGGAGAAGAAGAATGGGTGAGTAACTAAGTTACTCGGTGAGGGGTTGAACATGGAGCTATAACTCATACAGGTGTAAAGAATGATATGCCGAAAACATATGTAAATCTTTAACAATCACAACTTACAAAATGCTTTAAATACACATTTCAATATAACAAGCTTTCTAACTTTCTCAACGAAAGGCATCAATAAGTCTTTGAAAATCTTTTGTAAAGAGATTCAATACTGAAAATTCAAGTTAAGAATACTCGTCAAAAGATCAAAAGATCAAACCCATCGAAATAAGAATTTATAGTGCAACGCATGCAGAAATCCTTTATCGATAGCATCAACAATAGCCTATGAAAAACCCTCCATTACTAACCATGGCCGTGGTTAGGTCAAGAGCCACCAAGATGCGCGTATCTTGGCGTTGGCCGTTGAGTATCCCGTGTGGTGACTCCGGGTACCCAACACAAGCACCTTCAGGTTCACTCCGCGCCTCCCGTAAAGGGCTCATCGCCCGAGAACTCCACGCCACCCCATAGGTCGGTCCGTGGAGACTCGCTCTGCAGAAGACGGGGATCCTCCCCAATGTCACCATCGAAACATTTGGGATATCCTATCCCGCCCGTAGGCTCATCATGAACACATCATATATCTCATCAAGAGATCACAAATAGTTTGCCCGTAGGCTCATCATAAACGTATCGTTATAAAATCACATATCTCAACAAGAGATCACAAATTCGCATAAAATACAACTCTTAATCGAAGAGTAAATCCTTTTGCGAAAGCATCGACAATAATGTCATTTTCATCAAGAAAATCAACACAAGAGTATTCTTTGAAAACTCATTTCAAATACGATAACATCGTGGAGAATCTCAATTTGGTTTACATAGACCCTTATTCGGTCAAAATAACAAGAACATCGAATTCTCAAATTCACAAATCTTGAAAACATGTAGTTCAAACCATAGGATTATCCAATCCACATCAAATATAAATAATCAAGAATTTAACAAGATTATAAACTATCATGGTTTCTAGACCTCAAGGAAATCATCTCATGAGCCTTTGTAATAGAATCAATAGTTAAGCAAGATCATAAACATCAAGGTTTCTAGATCTCAAGGAAATCATCTCATGAACCTTTTGTAATAGAATCAATAGTTAAGCAAGATCATAAACATCAAGGTTTCTAGATCTCAAGGAAATCATCTCATGACCCTTTTGTAATAGAATCAATAGTTAAGCAAGATCATAAACATCAAGGTCTCTAGATCTCAAGGAAATCATCTCATGACCCTTTTGTAATAGAATCAATAGTTAAGCAAGATCATAAACATCAAGGTCTCTAGATCTCAAGGAAATCATCTCATGAGCCTTTTGTAATAGAATCAATAGTTAAGCAAGATCATAAACATCAAGGTTTCTAGATCTCAAGGAAATCATCTCATGACCCTTTTGTAATAGAATCAATAGTTAAGCAAGATCATAAACATCAAGGTCTCTAGATCTCAAGGAAATCATCTCATGACCCTTTTGTAATAGAATCAATAGTTAAGCAAGATCATAAACATCAAGGTCTCTAGATCTCAAGGAAATCATCTCATGAGCCTTTGTAATAGAATCAATAGTTAAGCAAGATCATAAACATCAAGATTTCTAGATCTCAAGGAAATCATCTCATGAACCTTTTGAGATGAAATCAAGAAATTAAAAGATCATATAGTATCATAATTTCAGTTTTCAAGAAACATTTCAAGAATCCATTGAAATCAAGAATTTCTCATTTCAAGGCATGCATCATTAAACAAGCATGATCATAGCTCTTTAATTAACAATTCCCACTCACAAACTTGGCGAGATCGAACACTTGGATCACTCGCCCACTTGATCTTTACCCTTGCCTTTAGATCCACCTTCTTGAAGCCATTAACCATCCAAGAAAAACAAGAATCAATCACAACCTTATCCAATCAATAAGAGAGGAAAGAATGCTCCAAAATTAGATCTCAAGGCTTCTAGGGTTTACTAAGTGCTCTAGATTCAAGAATTAACAATAATAGAATCCTTAAACCCTCAAAATCAGAATGAAATCAAGAACATCCTAATTGGGTTCGGATCTACAAGAATCAAAGGTTTAGAGATCAAGGATCTCCTCCATTCAACACCAAACATGAAATCAAGGCTCCTATACCATTCAAACATTAGATCCATGGCTAAATTCCAATTGAATAGTAGATCCATGCTAAATCCACACTAATTCTCCATGGATCTAAAAAGAAATGAATAAAAGAACAAGGAATTGAAGAAGAGAAGAAAACCTACCTCAATTCTTGCTAGAACTAGAGGAGATTCACCACCAATGGAGAAGAGGGGAAGATCAACACCTTTCTCCTTTCTTGGAGCTCAAGAATGGAGATCTAATGGAGGGGGAAATGGGGATTCAAGATGGGGGAAAAAGAGAGGGAAATGGGGTCTTATATAGGCCCTAAGAGTTTGAAAACGCGTGACTAAAGACCAAAAACGCGGGAGGGCTTGCGGGCTCCCTTGCGGGCGCAAGGGAGGCCGCAAGGCCCTTTCCAGAAGGCCATGCGGCCTCCCTTGCGGGCGCAAGGGAGCCCGCAAGCCTTCCTGGCCGAGGTCCTTGCGGGCTCCCATGCGGCCGCATGGGAGGCCGCAAGGCCTCTTCTTTGGCTCCTTGCGGGCACACTAAGTGCCCGCAAGGTCCCTTCCTTGCTAAAGCCTTTTAAAACACTTTTCCCCCATCTTTTAACCTCTCAAAAAGACCTTAACTAAGATCCCAAAAAAAATAAAACTCGACAAAAACTTAGACACACAACTTCTACACAAGAAACAAAGCACAAGAGAAGCGAACAAAGATCGAACTTCCACAGTGCTTCGACCGTGCTGAGGTTTTCACACCCGTGCTCAGCGGACTCAGGCTGTGCTGAATCGCAGTTGAATTCTTCTCCATTTTGCACGGGGAACAGCACGGGCGTGCTCAAACTGTGCTGAGCTTGATGAGGTTTCTTCTAAGTCCTTTAGCTTCTAAAATTGTTCCAAAAGCGCTTCCTTTTACTTCAGGACTTTGATATCTGCATGACGAACAACGAATACCTCAAATAGCACCGAGCTTGGAGAATTATAGGCAAAACATTCAATAATGATGAAGGTATAGCATGCAATATATATATATGAAATGCGCTCATCAACTACCCACCCTTTCGGTATTTATTACTTAGACACCAGTGCACTTGCGGAACACACAAGCAAGGGTGTGTCACTATGTTTATTGTGGTCTTTATATGGGATTGTGGTCTTTAGATGGGTGTTGCAATGTTTATTTCTATCTACACTATTTGTGGGCTTTATGCATGTGAATTGCATCAATGACTTTCTTGCCATGTTTACCTATATTGCAAACCCATCTTTTTATTAGACTGATAATCACTTATCCAATTTTTTAGTTTTTTCTAGCCTTCATTTCATGCTTGTTTTTTGTTTCATTTTTATGGCGTTTCAAGTGCAGTTGACATGGCGATGATGACTAATATAAAACACTACACCGAGGCTGAGATACCTTCCTTTTGCTCCAAATAAAGATGCAGTGGTTGGGCAATTGAGGGATATGACATTTTCTCTTGCAGACACGACCTTCAAATTTCATATTGATTGTAAGTATTGTTTTGCTAAATTCAGTTAGTTTTGATTTTTAAGTTTTCCAATGCATACATGTTTGAAGTAGGCAAAGTTATCCATCATAGTTTATTTTTTGTTTACAATATTGTATTGTTTTTAGTTAGTTGTCAGTTTGTTTTATGAATGTGTGGTCCTATCATTATATATTCCTATCTATATTGCTATTGAGATGTGCTCTAGTATTTTTCTTATGTATGGCAGGCAACTAGAAAACAGTGCCATTGTTGCAACCTATCTGCTTTATTGCCTTTTTGTGCACAGTAAAAATTTGTGAACCTCTTCATGTTTGCTAAGTGTTTCTCACTAGTTGCAAGTTATGTTGCCAATTGTGTATGCTAATTTTGGATCTTGCTCGTGGTTGCTCCTCTTGTCCAACCATGTTTACTGATTCATCAGTCTTAAACTCTTGTGCTAACTGTCTCACTCTCCTATGAAAAGTTCTCTAAATTTCCAGATCTTGCTCGATGGGGGTATTTGTGCTAAACCGGGTCATGCAAAGTATCCTGAGAATAAGAATAAAACAAGATCAAAAACAAAATCTCCAATCTAAAAAAACAAAACAATAAAAAAATTACTGAAAAATAAAGAAAACAAAAATAAAAGGAGCTAGTCTAGCAAACTTGAGTGTTCCTAATAGATCTAGTCCCCGGTAATGGCGCCAAAACCTTAATGAGGGTTCAGTGAGTTGCACGCAAGTGTGCGTGGCCTATCCCGTAATACTGTAAAATCAAAGTTTGTATCCATATTAACTAGAAGGTACTAATAATAACTCAATTACTACTATCTAACTCATAACGCAATTTTGAAGTGTTAAAGATGACTAGATCACTAGTTGGAAAGGTTAAAGAGTTGTTGACTAAGGTAGAGAAATCAAAATCAGAAGGCGGTGTTTAGAAAGATTTCACTTAGGATTTTAAGAGTTAAATTAGTTGCGATGCCAAATAGAAAACCAAAGTCTTATTGGACAGAGTGAAATCATAAGTATACTAGTTGCTTTCTCAAGTTGCCCTAATAACTAATCCCATGCTTAGTGGACTTGAATCTCTTCATCCATTACTTCCACACGATTGCATAGAGTTATAGGAAATACCTGAGAATTGGAGCTTTCGCTACACAACCATACCATGGAGGATATCGAGCGTCCTATCTCTTGCATCGGCTCTCAAATCCTTTATTCCATGAGTGATCTAATATAATATTATCTCTCAATCTCAATCACGCCATCAATAAAGTAGAAGTCACTCTTGTGCACTAATTCAATAATTAAGAAACATAAATTCATTCAAATAAATGAATGAAATTTTATAATAAAAGCAATAATAATGTAAAAATATCCCAAGCTACATCAATCCAAACACCGAAAAGAGTTTATCCCTCAATAGGGGTCATGTTTATCATAAAGAAATATAAAATTGAACCTACAACCATGAACATGAAATAAAGAAACCCCCTCTCAATAACTTCTGCACAGGAAATGATGTGAGCATCTATCGTCGCCTTAGATAGGCACTCCGTCGGCTTCTTCAAGCTCTTTCTATTGCTCTGAATTCACTCCAAACCCTAGTTACAGCATTTGGTCATTTTTCAGAAAATCTAGCCTCCCCTTATTAGTTTTTCAGCCTTCTATTTATTACCTCCGGAATCCGCCTTGTACATGGGCAAGACCAATGGCGTGTATCTTTCCCGTGTAGTCATCGTGATTTATCCAAATATGGATTCTCGAGATACAAGGCCGTGTATCTATTCGTGACGTATTGCGTCCTGGACTTTCTTCAAGTTTATGAACTATATAGCCTTGTCATCTCATGCCACCCATGTTCCATACGAGATCACGTTCCTTGAAACCTTAACTATACATGGGCGTGTACATCATTTGCACGCCCGTGTTCTTCTCAGTATAGAGTGCTTTAGTAGTGTTCGGTGATGCGCACAGTAGCTTGCACATGCTCTAGGTGACCTCACTTGCTAGAAGCTTTTAATGGTGTTTTTTCTCTCTTGAAACCATAAGTGAAACAACTAAATACCAAATTACACAAAAGTCAATTTGAAGACAAGCATAATCACACAAAATTACATACCGGAAAATATATAATTAAGCACTTATCATGTATAAAGATGGATGTTTGAAACACATCAATGCTTTTGCAATTTCTTTATTTTTTCTTGCTCATAGTTCGGCTGGTTTAGATCGCATCATTGCATTGCAACTTATTTTTATGTAAGGTTGATGAATATGTTAGTTGTTGAGAACACAAATGACTCTATTGCTAAATTGTTTGTCTTGGTCATTTTATGTGTTAATGATGCAAGCAACCATGTGAAACAACCTGATAAGTGTCTAAATGTAAGTATTTTTATATATGTATTTCATACAACCGCATGTAGTTTATGAGGAATTTATGCCCTTTTTGCATTTAATTGTGTGCTATTTGATTTGTAGGGTATAAGGAAGCCATGGGGAACACGAGTATACAATGTTGGGTGAAAAGAAGAAGAAAACGGTCCATGTGCACTGTTGCAGTGAACCCGTTTCATGTTACTATCCAGAGAACTGTGCAGGCAGTATGCAGACCGTATGAAGGCCATATACAGGCTGTATGCAAGCCATATGGATTGCAAAATTATGGACCTGGTGCCCTACACGACACCCATACGACCAATATACGGGGTCGTATGGTTCCTGGGTATAAAAGGGCATTTTTAGGGCTTTCTTAGGGAGCGAATTTGGGGATGTTTCTGGCAATCAATTGGAGAGCAATCCGAGGTGAAGAAGGAGAGCAACCATCACCAGAAAGGAGATCAAGGATCCCAGGAGCGTGGAAGCGTTCTTCGACCTAGACTTCATCTTCTTCATCACCACATCATCTAGGGAGTTTTGATTATGAGTTTGCTTTGTGTTTTGCTCAAACTTGTTGTTTATTTCTTGATGATGGCACAAGAGACCCTCAAGGCCACCGGGTGTTGGTGAACCTTGGGGGGAATTTATAATGTATTTTGGATGATTACATTTTATTTAATTGCTTGGGTTGTTTGAGATTTAATCCATTGTTCTTCATGCTCAGAACCACTCCAAGGAGAAATCCGTGGTTCTTTTATGTGTTGTGCATGTAGATGTGACCTACACACATGTACTAGATCATGAATGGATTAATAGGGGATTCTTGTATCAATACGCCGAGAGATTGGGTATTGGTAGCCCTCCGTATCTCAAGAGTGAACTTAAGATAAGTTTACTCTTATTTTGGGATTTCTTATACGCTTTGTAATCGTATGAATGTTGGTTTGGGAGAGATCTCTATTAGCATTTGTATGGGATTAGGGTTCAATCGCCGAGAAATTGGGATTGCGCTATTTTAGAAATCCTTCAGTCTCAATCACCCTAGCATCCTTTGTTCTCATCCCAAGTGGTGATGGATGCTCTTAGCAATGATTGGAGCCATTGTTTGGCTCGTCCCTTCAATGAGAATGGGAATGTCGTCAATCGAATTGCATCATCCGAGACCCCGTTGATCTTGAGCATATCACAAACCTCCAAGAAATTTTCAACATGGGCATTGGGTTCTTCATCAGGCAGCCCATTAAATTGTGCGGACTGCTGAACCATCTGGATGAATGCCGGCTTCAGCTCAAAATTGTTAGCCGCAATGGGAGGTCTAACAATGCTCAACTGTGTTCCTTGGGCTGAATGTCTAGCAAAATCAGTAAGAGTCATAGGTTCATCTTCTTGATCTGCCATGGTCGCAGATCCTTCAGTTTCAACTTCAACTTGCTGCTCTTGTACTAATTCGGGC
The DNA here is from genome assembly GCA_902712375.1 of Dioscorea dumetorum. NCBI lineage: Eukaryota > Viridiplantae > Streptophyta > Magnoliopsida > Dioscoreales > Dioscoreaceae > Dioscorea > Dioscorea dumetorum. Next base: position 299,413 of record CACTHL010000615.1, read on the forward strand.
TCCTTGCTTTTCTTGCGAAGTCTTCGCTCAATTTCGGGGTCCCCCTCAACCAATGTCGATGGGTTCCCTCGGTCATAAGCTGGAGTTGCATTCAAATAAAACAAAGAAAATAAGAACAATGAAAGTAGAAAAGATGGAATAGAACAACAGTAAAAATAAATGAATGGCTAAAGTAACAAAATACTAGCGTTCCTAATATCCTGTTCCCCGGCAACGGCGCCAAAAACTTGATGCGTGTCTGCAACATAGGGTGATGTGTCAACCCCTTGCGTTACCGCAAGTGCACGGGTCATCAAGTAATAAAAGTGGACCCAAAGGGTCGGGTTGTCGAACCACAGGGAATAGAAGTACTAGTAATAGCTCCTATCTTGTTATCTAGCCTAATGAGTGTAGTGTGTGATGATCAAATCGCCCATCCTAAGAGTGTCACTACAAGTGTGCAGGGAATAAAGGGGAAAAGACTTATCAATCAATAAATGTAAGGTATCCGGACAATGCTCCCCCTAAGATTCGGGTGTTAAATGTAGATTACAAGTGTTTCTAAACGAAAACAATGAGTCGTGGGTATCCTAAGGTATAACGCCCCGCCTCGAGGTCGCCAATAACTAGTCCCCTACGAGGTCCCGGCGCAGAATTCTCTCGACGCCTCACACCACATATGATTTCTTAAAACTCTAGGGATCCCAAAGATATAACCAATTCCTAAAAGTAGATCTAACACTGCCTTCAGGTGAAAGATCCTTAACCCCCTACGTGGTCCCGGCGCAGAATTCTCTCGACGCATCACACCACATATGGTTGCTTGACACTTAGGGAATATGGAGATAGCATATATCCATCGGAAGGGAAGGGGGACACTCCGCTATCTCACGGCTCACCCTCTCAACCGTCTTTACTCTTGGTAATTCTAAGCCTAGCGGTGATAACTCTCTTCACTAGATTGAATAAAACATGCAATGCAATTAATAATGGAATCAAAAGCACAAGAAAGCATTAAGAACTCAAGAGTAAAACTCAAAGTAATAAATTTGAATAGAAACACAATGTAAATCTAATGAAAATAAGAATCTTAGGGTTTAGCTCTAGGGGTTGAGCTCTCCATGGAGCGAGTTGATAATCGTCTAAAAGTACGTATTTTGCATGTATGTGTTGTGTATTATTTTCACATTTTATTGTTGAATCTATGTCCTTTAGGTCTAAATTGCTTTATCTTTGTATTTCAGCCCAGTTAGAAACCCTGGGGACTCGACGACGAGATGGGGAACGAATTCGACATCAAAACAGCGTTTTCGAGACGGGATACTGTAGCACAGAAATGCAGCGTTACTGTAGCAGTTACTGTAGCTCATCACGGGTTTCTCGGTAGAAAAGTAGAAATTCCGAGGGGTCAGCATACCGGCTGTATACTAACCCATTTACGCATCGGGATTTGGGTGTTTAAAGGCTATCTAGGGCATCTTTTTTAAGGAGTTTTAAATTATCTTTCGGAGAGTTTTGGGGGAGAAGAGAGGCTAGGGTTTGGACACCACTTCCACACCATTTAGGAGAGCAAAATGGAGAGGAAATCCGAGCATTCTTCGGTGGGGAGAGCAAGATCTAGGAGGATCCACTTCAAGGGCTTCATTGCTTGGAGGTTGAAGACAACGGGAAGCCACCCCTTCGAGTGGCGACTTCGGAAGGTTTTCTCTGAGGATTCAAGCATCATTCGGCCTCTACCTTTTGAGGGAGTGTTCCTCATGTCTATTTTAGTTGTTTGAAGGGATTGTTTGGTTGATTTGTTGAACATGAACAACTAAACCCCAAGGTCACCGGATGTAGGGGAACCTTGGGGGCCAACTTGTGATGTTTTAGATTATTTGAGTTATCTATTACATGATTGTCTTGTTGTGATCCTTGTTTGGTGTTCTTGATTGTTTTGGTACATGTGAGTGATTGATGTATCAAATTCTTGGTAGCACTTTGTAGCATAACCATTGCCTTAGTGCTAGACTCCACCAACTTGGAAGGGATTATTGTATAAATACGCCGTGACCATTGGGTATTTGTACCCCTCCATTTCTAGGGTTGAAAACTAACTAGTGTTTCCACCCTAACTTGAGGAAACCATCATTCTCCTTGCAACCGTGTGAGAGGTTGAGTGGAAGAAATTCCTTATTCAACACTTGTACCGGGTTAGGGATCAATTGCCGTGACCATCGGGTTGACCTAAGTTTAGGTTTTCTTGGTCCAACTAGCCACGTGCTTAATTTCTCAAATATCCTACTCACTTAAGTAGCCCCCTTGGGGATCCTCATCCATGGCCGTTTTCCCTCCTTGAGCATCTCCCGTGTTTTAATTTCGTCGCATTTATTTAAACAATTTCTCTTGTAGTTTGTTTCTTTCCTTTCCTATTTAGTCTCTTAAAATCGAATTGGTGAGTTAAACAACAAGTAAGAAGTGAGTAAAGTAGCTCCTCGGGCCCATTGGGAATACGACCCACTCGTGTGTGCGTGAGTGGCTTATTACTTGACGACCCCGTCCGCTTGCGGGTGTTCACACTTTGTGTCGATCATGAGTCATAAAACAAATAATGAATTGATAAACAAGTTTAAAAGACATAAAGAATAACAACCCTAAATCCGTGATGATGGTCTTGATGGGTAGCTTCCACGTAGAGATTGATTCCGTTTCGAAGCTGGGTCGTCGATGGCTTCCTTGATTCTATAACGAAGGAGGAATCGATCTCAGTTGGTGAGGAAGGCTTCCCAAAGCAGCAAAGAACTCTCTCCAAGCCCTAGCCGCCTTGTCCCTCGGAAGTAGGTGAAAAGATCCCTAAAAATTATCACAAGACGGCTTTTATAATTTGAAATGGGGGCTTTACACGGGCATCCACACGGGACTCACACACCCGTGTACTGTAGCCACACGCCCGTGTGGAATTTCCACACTGGCGTAAGCAATACTTTTGCCACAGTACTTTGCTACAGTAACTGCTACATTACTTTTCTACATTATTTTTCTACAGTAAATGCTCCAGTGATTTTTCCCCCGATGTCTCCCTTTGAGTCCACACGGTCGGGCACACGCTCGTTAGTAGGGTGCGTGGCTTTCTATGCTTTGAAATCTTCAAGAGCCTTTTTCTGCTTGGGTACGGAAGCTGGGACATGGACATACTATTGCCTTTGTGCCCTTTTGGTTTGTATAATGACTTGGACTCCGCCGAAAGTTGGCAACATCCCCATGCATATGAACACAGCTTCTAGTTGTGGCCTTGAAATGTGTCATCACACCCTATCTTTGCTTTTTCTTGTACTTCATGTCTCCAAAGCCCCTGTTTGCACAAAAGAGCACAAAACACACATTGTCAATGATAAAACCTGATAAAAATGATGCTCAATTCATGTAAACAGATATTATAAAATATATATAAACAATCACTTATCAACTGTGCCTCTTCGGCTTTTCCCTTGCCGAAGTTGTCTCTGCGTGGACATCATCCGCAACTTCAGTTCTCAAGCTTCTGAATCACTCGTTGCAAATATTCGGCACTTTGCCACTTTGGAGTCGAAGTTATTTAAGAAGTTGTCATTTGGTTTTATTTGAAGTACTCCGTTACACTGAGATATTTGTCGGTTTTCTTTCGTTGTTCTGTTTTTATTGGAAGATGCTGAAGGCTGCGGGGGGACTTCTCTGATGGGGTTTTGTTAGTGCGCAGGGAGAGTTGTTGGATAGGATTTTCTTTTATTCTACATTTTCCTCTGTGTACACGATCATTGAAAGAGTTTTTCGGTTGTTTTGATTTGTGTGATGGTTGTAATGTAAGTTTCCCTTTCATTTGATATGGTTGCAGTCTATAAAATGAGGTTTCTGTGTAAGAAATGGGTTTTTATTTAAGACCTTCGGTCTCCGTTTAAATTGTTTGGTTACCATTTAAGGAACGAGGTCACCGTTTAAAAAATGATATCTCTGTTTAAGATTCGAGTTTTTCGCTTAAAAACATACTTAAACCTAGATCTCTATTTAACAAGTGTTGTCATTGTTGCAGTATTTTGATTATGGCAGTAAACTTAGTCAACGAGAGATGCTACTTGACACTGTTGTGGAGACCTTGGTCCAATTGAAATCCCACATGACCTCCCGACATTGGGAGCTCATCCAAAGGACACCATTTGCGGCATTCACTGAGGTGGAAGCTGTATTCCAAGAGAGGGCCATTCTGGATTCGCTTCTGGAGAACTACGATCGCCGCACCAATAAATTCAGGATCGGGGCGAGCCTGCTGAGCTTCAGGCCTGAGGATGTGGCTCTCGTTCTGGGTCTACATTGCGACGGAGATGCGGTCCTGTTTAAGAAGAAGAAAACACCATTAGTTTTCGAGGGTAGGTATTTATCGAAAAGTTATGAGAGACACCGAGACTCCATCAAGGCCACTCTTTAGTGGCTTGTTGGATAAAAGGGGAAGAGGAAGATTTAGCGAAACTCTTGATGGTGTCCTTCATGGGGACAATCCTCTTCCCAAATACGTCATGCTCGGTTCCCAATTGGATCGTTGATTATGTCGATGATCTACCGAGCATGGGGCGGTACGCATGGGCGTAGGCGACGCACAAATGGCTTATGGAGGACGTTCCACAAGCTGTAGCTTTTGTGCAAGTCAGATGCGTGGGGGGCGGGGGGGGAATAAACATGGGGTACATTAAGGGTTGCGCAATCGCGCTGAGCATCTGGTTTTATGAGATGACCGTAACCGGGAGGAAAATCCGTTTCGCCAAGACCCCAAGGGTGCTGTGCTACAGTGAAAGTACCTACCGGAAGCATGCGACGATAGAAACTAGTTTGTTAGCTCTCGAAGGAAAAGAGGTAATAAATCATGAACAATGTGTTTAAAATGAGTCGTTAAGGTTTAATTATAGCCTTTCCCGTTTAAGAACTTTTGGTTGTGTCTAACGTTTGGTGACTTCGTTTAAATTGTTTGTTTGTACGTTTAATTTTTGCGATACCGTTTACGTATATACATCAAATGTTTAAATACATTTGTTTTTGATTAAATTGAATGATTTGACTGAGATTGTTTTCTTTGCGCATGTTAGTTTCCGGAACTGGTCCCGGTGAATGCTGATGAGGAGATATTTGTTCGGGCCAACAGGCGGAGGGATGCTATTGCGCCGGAACCACTTGTACGAAGGCAAGAGGAGAGGCTAGCGTCTTCCGTGCGTGCTCGACGACGCTGTTCCCCCACTTCCAGCCCAACACGCAATCCTCGGCATTGGGTAAGCCCTCCCCTACCCCGCCCGATGGCAACACCCCTCCCCCCGGCTACAACAACGACAGTCCCCCCGATCAGCACAGCCCCCTCGACCGCGGCAGCCCCCTCCACGGCAGTAGGCCATGAAATCACTTCCTCTTTTTTTGCAGGCGTGCCAGGTGATGATGAACCCTTTCCCCAAGCTTGTCGCTCCGGTTGAGGCATTGGAGGCAAGGTTTCACATCGCCGCACCGTCCGGCCAAATAAATGAAGTGTAGGGGACGAGAGGAGGCGTCGGCACTTGGTGACGACGACTTTATCAAGATGGCCAAGGAGCTACTATTACTTCCCCTTCGTCTATTTCCTAGAAAAACAATACGAGAGAATAGTATATCTACTAAAATCTATAAATAAAAGAATAAAGCTACCACTACACGCCAAATAAGCATACAAGGGACGGATGAACAGGAGAAGGCTTGATTTGGGCAGAGAATCCCCCTAGGGTTGTCGTTAAGGCCCGAATTAAGGATGATGTGTTGTGATGGTGGTTTGGACCGAGAGATTCCTAAATTAAGCTAATCCCGAATCCCTCGGTGATTAGCCCTAATCCCATATGAGTATTGACCGGAATCCCTTCCGGTCAATTCCTCCTACGATTGCAGTGCGCTCAGGGAATCCCTTATCAGGAGTAGACACTCTTCTAGGTCTAAGCCTAACGTTCAGAGGGGTACCTAATACCCGAATCTCTCGGCGTATTGGTACATGAATCCCTTTCAATCTATGTGAGTCTAGTACAAGGGCGATGGTCACGCTCCATGTACAACCTAGAAATTGAACAGCAGAGTTCTCATGCGTTCCAAGACAGTAAAGCACACATAGAGAGAATCACAAACTACAAGATTCTATTAAAGAAATCTAGCATCCAACAATACATCAATAACGACGATCATCCAAAATTACAATGAAAACACCCTAGGGTTCATCATGCCCAAATCACATACAAGTTAGTTTCTCATGAAAGAGTAACACTCATACAATTCCAATGAACAAATAAACATAAAGAGAGATAATAAAAACTCCCTCAAGCTTCGGATCGCCTTGGATGGATGAAGATTGCGGAAGTCGCCGAGATTTCTTCTTAAACGATGCTTTGAAGCTCTAAATCTTCCCCCTTTCTCCTCCTCCAAAGTTCTCCGGAAAACGCCGCCAGAGAGGGTGGGGCGGCGGCCCAAGAAGGAGAGAAGAAGATGATGTCAAGAATATCTTCAAATGCTCTAACTTTCCCTTTAAAACCCAATTTTCGGGCATCCATACGGGCTGCCTTGAGGGCGCAAGCTTGCCCGCAAGGCTCCCAGCCTTTTCCAAAAAAATCTTGTTTGGTGCTACAGTGCCATGCTAAAGTAATCTTGCTACAGTTTCCTTCTACAGTACTGCTACAGTATGCAAGCTTGAAAACGTCGTATTTGATATGGATTTCTTCCCAAATATGTTATTGAGCTTATTTTGGCTTCTTCAAGGCCTTTAACACAAATAAAACCAATTTAAACGTGAAACGGGCATCAATTCATCAAAATACATGCAAAATAGTACTAAAATGTATAAATACGTACATTTAGACACTTACAAGAGGCTTGCAAAAAAGGTGAAAACAATAATGCCTCTCTGTCCACCACCGACCAATGATGAAATAATAGCAGCACCATCGGCGATTGATGTTGTTGTTGGGGCCGTTGGCGTTGATGACGTGCCCGTCGCGGTGGAGAAGATCGTCTACGCCGTTAGTACTACCGCGTTTGAGGAAGGCTCCGAAATACTCGTCCCGGTGGAGCCGACGGCCGACAGTTTTGCATCGAGGGTGGTCGCCACAATCCCTGAAGAAGAAGAACCAGCCAAGGGTATGCCTCCCCTTGATGATGTTGCCTTGGCCGCGGTTGAGAAGACCGTTGCATCTATTGTAAAGGAACTCCTGCCCATGGAGGGACGGGCGACCGAGAATGTCACATTCAATGTAGGCGCGATCCCGCAACAGTAAGACATCTGAGGATGATCCCAATAAAGTTGTTGACGAGGGCAAGGGAACGTCACCGAAAACAAATGAAATTTATGATGCTTGCCAAGCAGCAATATGAAGAGGTTCGGAAATAATTCACTCCGAAGAAGAAAAAATACACTGGTGTATCGCAACCCGGCGTATTCGAGCAGGAGTTTATCAAGATCTTCCTCAACTTCCCCATGGACAAGTAAGTATGATAGTTTTTATGTTATTATTTATATACAGATGTTACCATTTAAGTTATTTCTTTCCCGTTTAAATTTAGGATTTACCATTTCAGATGGTGCTTTACCGTTTAACTTTCCACGTTACTATTTAACATTATACATTATGGTTTAAGAATATATGGTTCCCACTTAAGGTTTTGTGTTATTATTTAATTACATATGTTTCCATTTAACAGGAGGACTATTTTCTGTAAAAATGATTATGTCAGCACCACACGGGCCAATACAAGATGATGTGATGGACGCCTTCGTGTGCATAATAAAAGACTCACCGACAGTACCATATCCTTATAAAAAGCGCGCTGCCATCACACGACCACTCGCCATTGTTTATGTCAAAGCAAGAAGACGCACATGAGACTATTTTAGCTATAGTCGGAGATGCCACCAAAGTCGTGCATAACGTTGACATTGCCATCCTTCCCATAATCATGAATGGCCACTTCCATGTCGTGGTGCTTTATAATAACAGCCAAGAGTACAGGCATTACACTTCATGACGCGGTTGCAATGGTAAGTTCTTTGCGAAATAGATTTCGATTCATGGCGTTCCATAGATGGTTGCTATTCTAACCTGAAATTGTATACCTCCACAGCGGGAACTGTTCCACACCTGTCTCCAAATGGAGTACAATGAGACGGTGACCAAACACTACCCGCTTGTTTACGATGATCAAACACCGCGACAAAAAAGGAAGCGTCAACTGCGCTGTCTACGTCATGCGGTTTATCGAGCAATTACTCCTCGATGAAAAGCTACGGATACCGCATGTGGACATACCCTATCTCAGATTAAAGTATACTGCCCGCATACTTAAGGAAGGCCACGCATCCGGCATCATCCAAAAAGGGATGTCTCCACCTTCGAAGAAAAAGAATTCTTGATCAATGGCGTTCTTTATCAAATGTAAAACAGTTTTGTCGTTATTGTTTTAAATTCAATTCATTTTTTGCCAACGACATGGCAGATTTTTCAATGTAAATTTACTATTATTCGTTATTGTTTCAAATTCAATTCATTCTTTTCTTAACTTTCCATTGCACCGTTTAAGGGTCATTGTCTCTTTATAAAATGAAGTGACTCTGTTAAAACGACGTTATCACTTGTAAAATATTGTGTTCCACTTTAATAATAAGGTTCTCTGTTTAATAGTCACCGTCTCCGTTTAACATGAGAGGTCTATGCATAAAACACACAGTCCCTGTTTAAATCATACACGTATGTGTTTAAATTTTCTTATCTCGGTCTAACATACCGTGACCATATTTAAGGTTAAGCATCTCCATTTAACTTTCGCGGTCTCTGTGTAAATAGCAGCGAATGACAATGAAACAGATTTTCTCAAATGAACGAAGTTGCATAACCTTAACGAAACTGCAACAGAAACTACATAACTTCTAAACAAAGTTAAGAAACAAATACCTATCGGTTTTCTCATTTTTATTTTAAATTCAACTCATTGTGTGCGACTGAGATGGCAGACTTTCCAATGTAAATATACTATTGTTCGTTTAACGTATGTATTTCATTATACTTCGTATCCTTTGCTTGCCTTGCAATTGTAACGACGGTTTCTTTAAAAAAGGTCATTCGTCCTTTATAAAATTAAGTACTTCTTGCTTAAATGACGATGTCGCAAATGAAACATTGAGTTACACTTTAATAATAAGGTTTTACGATTAATATGACGCGTTGGCGTTTAACATTAGGTGTCTCTGGTTAAAGTCTCCATTCATCTCTCTTTAATAGACGACGTTTTTATTGAAATATTGACTTACACTTTATAGATAACGTTCTCCGCTTAAGTTTCAGAATCCCCGTTTAACATTAGGTGTGACTGGGTAAAAAATTCTGACTCCATTTAAGATTACGATTACCCGTGTAACTTTTGGTGTCTTTATTCAATATTACTGAGTAGCAGCAGAAATTACTGAACTTTTATACGAAGATAGCAAACTTTCATTTAACCGATAGCATTAACAAAGTAACACCAAGCACGGGTTCTTATTCTTTCAAAATGAAGGAAGACCCAAAGTAAAACTATCACTCAGCTTTTTTGGTCTCCTTTAGCGCTTGAAGCAGCTTTTCCACATGGGCCCTTAGCGTTTTTGTTCCTTCGAGTTTTGCAACGGCAAATACTTCTTTTGCCGCTAGCTCATGAAGGAAGTCCTCAAAGAACCACTCAAACTCTTCAGTGCTGGAGTAATGTGGAACGGATGAAGGCCCTACAATGGGGACATCAGCAACAGCGGCGAGAGACACAGCGGATGCATCGAGTGACACATCGGGAGACACAGCGGAAGACACAGCAGGCGACGGATCAGCTCTGTCCTTCCCACTGGACGAGGGACAGAGCTGCTTGAACGCCACCTCAGCAGCAAAGTTTTGGGCCTGCTTGGAACTTGTCCCAGGCTTAGTACTAGGAAGGAGGTACCATCGACCGATACCGTCATCACAAAAGCAGGGCTATGGTCGGGGCCTTGACGGTGGAGTATTCAGGCGAGGGTAGGCGCTTTTTTTGGCAAAGCGCGTTGAGAAGAGACTTATATATTTTCTCTTCCCAAATTCCACGCTGAATTTAATGAAAGCAATTGCCATCGGTTATCGATGATGGCAGTAATAGTGATCAATAAGGTGAAATCTGACTGTTCGAATTCAAATATCAAATTTAACGTGAGTAAGTAGTAATAAATTTGCATTAAGGGATTACACCACTTAAGTTTTCTTCTCGTTATTAGTTTAAATTCAATTCATTCTTTCCCAATGACATGGCCACAACATGATTACGTACTGTGTTCGTGGACCAGTTTGTACTCTTGTGTACTTGACTTGAGTTGTTTAACTTCTCATTGTATTGGTTAAATATCACGGTCTCCGTTAAAACGCAAGAGTCTCTACTTAAACCCGACATCTCCGTTTAACATCATTTGTGTCACCCTTTGTGACTAACAGTTACCGTTTAACATTTAGTGACATCATTTAAGTTACAAAGAATGAGAATTAAATTGGTAAGCTCTCTATTTAAATATAAACAGTAAACATGCTAAACTTATTTGTTCCCTTTCAAGAATTATTTATCTACAAAGCCTAGTCGGCGATGATTTAATTACAAGATCTACGATTATGATCGAACGTGTGACAGTATGAACTCCTTCTCGAATCAGGCGACAATAAATTTGACATTGAATTCAAAAATCAAATTTAATTGCATTAATTACTAATCAATTTCCACTGAAGGGTTACTCTAATTACGTTTTCTCATCATTAATTTAAAGTCGACTCATTCTTTTCCCAATGACAAGGCAGATTTTCCAATATAAACTTACTAGTGTATATTGAATGTATGTATTATTAAATAATTGACTTTCTTTGCTTAACTTTTCATTGTAGTCTGTAAATATTACTGACCCTATTTAAATCATAGTACTTTCGTGTAAACTACGACAACTCCGTTTATTTTTGTGTACCACCCATTAAGACAAAGACTTAACGTTTAACATTCATCCTCGTTGTGTAAATACATACCGACAGATAACGAAATTCGTTTTGCTCTGCTTAAATATCAGCGATTACCAACGTAATAATTTTGTTTCCCTTTCAAAAAACAGGGTTCACTTGCAATGCCTAATCCGTGACAGTTTCACTGCAACATTGATTGTTCAAGTATGTTGTCTACGGACGTCCCTTATCAGAGAGTAAAGTATCTCGCATGAATACTATTGTTCATTTAACGGTTGCATTTTTTAAAACTTCGTACAGTTTACAGCACTGTTCAGTTGTAATGTTTAAGTGTCAGTGTCGCTATTTAAAATGAATACTTGTTGTTTAAAGTACTATTGTCCCTATAGGGGCGGTACGAAATTACATTTCGCATTCTTTGCTTGACTTGCAATTGCAATGACGGTTTCATTTTAAAAGGTGAATCTTCCTTTATAAAATTAAGTACATCTGCTTAAAAGATGATGTCGCTATTGAAACATTGAGTTACGCTTTAATAATAAGGTTTCCGTTTCATATTCCGTGTTCTCATTTAACATTAGGTGTCTCCCATTAAAGTCTCCTGGTGCCATTTAAATATATGTGTCACCGTCTGATACTAGAGTCTCCGTTTAACTTTTCTTGTCTCTGTTGACTATTGATGAGTGCATTTCATATATCGTTATTTTATATCTTACTCACATGATTCTTGAGTTTATGGGCGTTAATTCTCCAATTTCAGTGCTATTTGAGGTATTTCTAGTTTTCCATGCAGATATTAAAGTCCTAAAGCGAGAAGAAGTGATTTGGAGTGATTTTGGGAGATAAAGCACTTAGAAGAAACCTCACCAAGCTCAACACGGCCTCAGCACACAAGTGCTTGCAAGCCGTGCAGATTGTAGGAGAATTCAGCCAAGGACAACAGGCATTCTGGTCGCTAAGCACGGTCGTACAACCCTCAGCATGGCCGCAACACGGGCATGTTGGACCACGTGCAGATTACAGGAATTTGGGATTAGGGGTTAATCACCAAGTGATTCGGGGTTAACCTACTTTAGGAATCTCTTGGCCCAAACCAAAATTGTAATCTTAACCCAGGCATCTGTCTAGCTTCAGTAGTCCCAGGGGGATCCCCATCCGTGACCGTTTTTCCCCTTTGTGATTCTCCACCTATTTCGTCTGTAGTTCGTCATTCAGTTAGATTTTTCTTAAAATCAGTTTGTAGATCTTAGCATCCAACCTTGAGATTTTTGGTTAGACAATAAGTGAAGAGGAAGTAAGGGTAGATCCTTGGCCCCGAGGAGTATGACCCCTGTGTCACACACAGGGTATTACTTGACGACCCCGTACACTTGCGGGACACACATCACTCTACTCTCCTCTTGATCTCCACTCTTCAATTGATGAGAAAAGGCCTCTTCTTCCCCGGATTTGAACCTCCTTCAAGCTTCAAGAAACCTCTCCCCAAAAACCTCACCAAAAAGCTCTCAATAGTTTGCCCTAACTCCCTTTAAACTCTGAATTTCGGGCGGTTATGTGGTACGCCCCTTGCGTAACCGCAAGTGCACGGGTCGCACAAGTAGTATAATGTACCCTTTGGGTCGGGTAGTCGAATCCACAGGGACTGGTATAGCTTCTAATACTAACGTCCTACTCAATATCTAACCAAATTAAAAATGAAGGAGTTGACTTTGGACTGACTTTGAGGAAGTTGAGGGAATGGAAAGTTCACCAAGGGAAGATTTAGGATTGACTCGATGGAGAAGATGGGGCCCCGGGGTTGGGTTTCTGACGTTCACTAACTCAGTCTTTCTGAGTAATTATCAGGGATGTCTTCAGTTCTAAACCTAGTTATGCTATAAGCATGTGGTTTCTAGCGCTGCCGAGCCCTAAGTTGAACTCCCTCTGCTTGCAACAATAAAAAAAGATTCACAAACCTAGATAGGAGAACCTAACTACCAAGCATCAAGCACTGAACAACAAACAAGATAGCCAATAACCTTGATTTATTGAAATGAACAAGACAATCATAAAGACTGCAAGTAAAGACAACGAGTTCGAGCTACAACGTTATACAACCACCCCCGGGACTCCCTTAAGAGTTTAACCCCTCATGATAACAACGAACAAACACAATGCCAAAGAAATTACAAGACAAGGAATTGAAAACTCCCTAATTTCTGGCATCCTTGAGGTTGTCGAAGGATCTACGATGTCGTGTAATCTCCCTCCGATCGGCCTACCATACGCTTGGCATTCCCTCGATGAAGCTGAGGATGAACCCCCAAAGCTCTCCCTTTCTTTCTCCCAAAGTTCGCCCACCAAAAGTCTCCCAAAAACCTAAGTTTTTAGGGTTTTAATGTTTTCCCGATGTGAGCACGGGCGTGCTGAAGCCGTGCTTCAAGCCGTACAGATAACAACCAAATAAATCTTCAGAAAACTCACAAACCTGTAATCTGCACGGGGAACAGCACGGGCGTGCTTAGGCCGTGCTGAGGCTTTGCACGACCGTGCTCAGCGAACTCTGGCTGTGCTGATCTCTGGCTGCATTCTCCTGTATTTTTCACGGCAAGCAGCACGGGCGTGCTTCGACCGTGCTGAGGTTTTCACACCCGTGCTCAGCGGACTCAGGCTGTGCTAAATTGCAGTTGAATTCTTCTGCACTTTGCACGGGCAACAGCACGGGTGTGCTCAAACCGTGCTGAGCTTGATGAGGTTTCTTCTAAGTCCTTTAGCTTCTAAAATTGTTCCAAAAGCGCTTCTTTTTACTTCAGGACTTTGATATCTGCATGACGAACAACGAATACCTCAAATAGCACCGTACTTGGAGAATTATAGCCAAAATATCCAATAATGATGAAGGTATAGCATGCAATATATATATATGAAATGCGCTCATCAAATACCCCCAAACTTGAATTGTTGCTTGTCCTCAAGCAACCTTATTCCCCTAATAAAGTGATGAGTGCATGACCTCTGATCTCAACAAATTAAAAGAGTTACTGAAGCTTTAAGGAGTTTCTGAGAACTAGTGACTTAGTCAATTGAAGGCTTGTGAACGATTTTACTCATACTCCGTACTACCGTGTGTGTGTGTCGCCTCCTGAAGTATGTCAAAACTGTTCTTGAGGGGGCTAGTACAAGCTCTTTCTTCTCACAATTTTCACTATTGACTCCTAAATTGGGTAGTAGCTTCATACACCCTAGAGGCAGCCATTTCACTTGGTAGGTCATCAAAAATGACATTTGTGATGCCTAAAATCCGACTACTCAAGTGCGGCTTTCGCTTTTTCTAAAGTGATAGCTCTTTCTACCATCTTTCACACAAAAATTGACAGGGCATCCCAAAATGGAATCCGACTTGTCACGAAATTCTAGCTTTTATTTATTTTGAGTTTGGAGTCAACTTCTAATTTTTCAGCCTTAGAACTAGCCCTTCCTTTAACAGAGTAACAACACAACAGAAGGCTAAGTGTTAACATTTGGGTTTCCAAAGTAAGAGCAAAATAAAACTTTAAGTTCAACAAAAGTGCACTAGTATACCCAAAAACTCCTAGCTTAGCAATGCTCAACCAAAACAATTTTCATAGATCGTCCTAAGTCATGCACAACATCTAGGAGACAAATACACAACCCTCCCCCACACTTGAATGAAACATTGTCCTCAATGTTTAAAGATGTAAGCATGCAAAGCAAGGAAAATAAGTGCAACTAAAAGTGAGGGTTGGGAATTTTCACCAAGTTAAAGGAGAGGTGCCGAAGAAAAATTCGATGGCACACAAGGGCGGGTGTTGATCGCCGATTTGGGATGAGTCGTTTGAGACAACCATCAACAAAAACAATCAATGAAGCCTGAGATACACATGCAAGCATTAGATAACGAACATAAACAAAAAGACAAAAATCACACTATAAAGAGATCGGTTTAGTAGGGGACTCCCCTTGCTAAGCGACTCAAGAACACAAACGACAACGAAGTAAAAACAAAGAACAGAAAATAAAGCAAAACAACAACAAAAAAAAAGAACATCAAAACCGGGCGCTCTCAGAATCGGAGTCAGACTCCGATGGAAGGTCGGTGGTGTCGACGCCGACACTCCGGGACGTAGAAGGTCCAGCGGCACCACGAGGAGGACACTGATCCATGATTTTCTGAAAACTCCGCAACATCCACTGGCAAAATTCACGATCGGATGAAACATTAGAGGAATCAGAATCCGAATTGGACGACCTAGGTGTTTACGTGGGTAATGTCGGCCGAGCCGATGCAGATGATGATGGGAGCAAACCCATACTCCGTAAGGTGCGCAAATTTATAGGATGGACCCGACCACTAACGGTGAAGGAGCAGTGAAGCGGCAACAATTGCATGCGATGTGCCAAGTGTGTGATGTAAGGTCCAACAAAAATGGCTTTCATGCGGCGATCTTTAGACCGATCTTTGAAGTGCCTTAGCAAGTACATAACCCATATGAAATGGGATGCCATTCCACATACTAACCAAGTATGTGAATTCAGCGTTGGTGATGACACTGTGCTCTCACCTCGGCCCGTGATGGTCCCACTCAACGAGAATGTGAATGACGCGCAATGCGGAAGATTTGAGCGCCGAGGCTCTAGATCGAGCCGGTTGAAATAACCGATGGTCGAGCTCACCCGCCACCAACATTCCTGTTGAGTTTCACCGAGAGGAAGATAGAATGTCAAAGATTGATATTCGGGAGATAAAGTGAACGGTTCGTCGTACAACCCCATCCGAATAGCAAACTCGTAAAACTCATTGTAAAAACCCTCCCTAGCAATTGAAATCGCAAGGCGGTGGGATCCTCCCAATTAATTTGACCACGTTTCAGCTCAAATGTAGCGAGAAACCCGGCCGTTAATTCCCGATATGCAGGTTACGTAATGGAGAAAACCTTGTACCATGATCCCACGTGGAGCAACCAGTCAATCTCTTCGGCTAGATGTGCTTCCCGAAGGGCCTGCCATTCGAGAATGCGAAAATCCCCGAATGGTTGTTGAAGAAGCCTCTGAAATCGTTGTCTTTGAACAGCTGAGGAAAAAGGAGGAAAGCTAGGGTTGGAGGTGGAGCGAGAATGGCGAGATGGCCGTCGTGGTGCTACACGTTTCGTAGGCATGATGTAAGAGAGTGGAGGATGGCCGGAGAAAGAGCCACCAAGGACAGCGGAGAACGGCTAGCAAAAATTAGGGCTAACAGGGGCTGTTCGGCTTAAAAGGAAAAAAGGAAACCTGCAAAAAGAAGGGAGCACGGCCGTGCTTCGAAAGGAGCACGCCCGTGCTGATGTTCTGCAAAAAGATAAGAAGAAAACCTGAAAAATGCACGGGGAGCAACACGGGCGTGCTCTCCCCGTGCTGGCAAAAAGAAAGAAATGAAAGGAAAGGAAAGAAAGGAAAGAATGTGGGTTGCCTCCCACGAACGCTTGTTTACAGTCCCGAGCTTGACTGGTCTAGAATTCAAGTAGGTGAAATAAGCAGGATGCTCTGCACACCCTCGATATCTGATAAAACAGTGGGACTAATGTAGTGCTTCAACCGATGCCCGTTCACCTTGAAAGTGCCATGGTCAGGATGAGATATTTCGATGGCCCCATACAGGTAAACACTCATGACCTGATATGGGCCCGACCAACGCGATTTCAATTTTCCAGGGAACAATTTCAGTCGGGAGTTAAACAACAACACTTGATCTCCAACCTCAAACTGTTTGTCAATCCGTAACCGCTTGTCATGTAAATTTCGAACCCTTTCTTTATAGTGCACAGAATTTTCATAAGTGGCTTGTCTGAGTTCGTCTAACTCATTTAATTGAAATTTCCTCTTATCTCCCACCTTTGTCAAATCGAAATTTAGCTTTTTAATAGCCCAGTATGCTCGATGTTCCAGCTCGACAGGCAAATGGCAAGCTTTACCATAGACTAGTCGATATGGTGTGTGCCCCGTAGGAGTTTTATATGCGGTCTGGTATGCCCACAGAGCTTCTTCTAATTTGTCTGCCCACTCCTTCCCTTACGAACTGTACTGTTTTTTCTAGGATTCGTTTGATTTCCCGGTTGGTGACTTCCACTTGTCCACTCGTTTGAGGGTGATATGCTTTGTAGCGATCCGATGGGTAACGCCAAGTCGCAATAAAATTTTCTCGAATTAGGCATTACAAAAATGAGACCCTCTATCACCGATAATAGCTCTTGGGCATCCAAAACGGGCAAACAGACTTTCTTAAAAATTTCACAACAACCCGAGCATCATTAGTAGGAAGTGCTTGAGCCTCTACCCATTTAGACACGTAGTCTACTGCAACCAATATATATCGACACCCATTTGAGGAGGGAAATGGGCCCATAAAATCAATGCCCCACACATCAAAAACTTCACACTGTTGAATTGGGGTCTGCTTCATCTCGTCCCGTTTAGATAGATTTCCACTCCTCTGACAGGCATCACAAGATTCGATCATAGTCTTGGCGTCCCGGAAAAGCGAAGGCCAAAAGAAACCGGCTGATAACACCTTCTCCACGATCCTGTTTTGTCCAAAATGTCCTCCAAGCACCCCCGCGTGGCATTGCGATAAAATATTCCATCCCTCTTCTCTTGAAACACATCTTCTTACCATTTCATCTGCGCAGAGCTTATACAAATACGGATCATCCCAAACATAATGCTTGACATCTGAAAAAAAAATTTTCCGTTGTTGATAAGAGAAGGTTTCTGGGATCAGTCCCCCTGCCAGATAATTTGCAATGTCAGCGAACCATGGAACTGAAACATCCAGAGGGTCTTTCGTTTCTGTGAGATATAGATGCTCTTCTGGGAAAGAATCGTTTACGATTTCAGAATTTTGCCAAGTATTATTGGAGTGCTCTAAACGGGATAAATGATCTGCCACTACGTTCTCAATGCCTTTCTTAGCTCTTATCTCCACGTCAAATTCTTGCAACAGTAGGATCCACCGTATCAACCTTGGTTTAGCATCCGCTTTAGTCATCAAATACCTCAATGCTGCATGATCGGTAAAAACTATCACTTTAGAGAGAACCAAGTGCACTGCCGGAACTTATCGAAAGCGTAAACAATAACTAGCAGCTCCTTCTCTGTTGTCGTATAATTTTCTTGGGCTGCGGGCAACGTTTTGCTTGCGTAAGAGATTGGATGAAATTGTTTATCGTGCCGCTGCCCTAGTACCACTCCCACAGCTCGATCACTAGCATCACACATTAGTTCGAAAGGTCGATCCCAAAGCGGTGCTTTTAAAATTGGGGTCTCCACTAATTTCTGCCTCAGCAATTCAAAAGCAGCTTGACATGTTGCGTCGAAATTGAAAGGAGCATCTTTCTCTAAGAGTTTTGTCATGGGTGCTGAAATTTTTGAAAAATCTCGAATAAAACGTCTGTAAAACCCTACATGTCCCAAAAAACTTCTGATATCATTCGTAGTGGTCGGAATCGCTAGTCCTTCAATTGTGGAGATCTTCGCCTTATCTACTTCTATTCCGGATTGTGAAATCTTGTGACCCAACACTATTCCTTCCTGGACCATAAAATGACATTTTTCCCAACTGAGTACCAGGTTTGTTGCTTCACATCGGGCTAACACTTTCTTCAAATTGGACAAACAATTATCAAATGAATTGCCAAAAACTGAAAAATCATCCATGAACACCTCCATAAAATCCTCGATGAACTCATCAAAAATGGACATCATGCAGCGCTGGAATGTGGCAGGAGCGTTGCATAAACCAAGGGGCATACGACGATATGCAAAGGTGCCATAGGGACAGGTGAAAGTAGTCTTCTCTTGATCTTCAGGTGCAATTGGGATCTGTAAGTATCCTGACATCCCGTCTAGAAAGCAGTAATACATGTGTCCTGCAAGTCTCTCCAACATTTGATCAATAAATGGGAGAGGGAAGTGATCTTTTCTAGTAGCATCATTCAATTTCCGGTAATCGATGCACACCGGCCATCCAGTGACTGTGCGAGCAGAAATCACTTCTTTCTTGTCATTCTGGATCACCGTCATACCTCCCTTTTTTGGCACTACTTGCACTGGACTCACCCACGGGCTATCCGGAATAGGGTAAATGATCCCAGCATCTAAAAGTTTCTTGATCTCTGTCTTGACCACCTCCTGCATATTAGGATTCAATCGCCGTTGTGGTTGCACCCTCGGCTTAATTTCATCTTCCATAAGGATTTTATGTGTGTAGAAAGCTGGACTGATGCCCTTGATATCTGAAATTGACCAGGCTATAGCTTTCTTGTGTGTGGTCAGTACTTGTAATAATTCTCCCTTTTGTTCGTCATCAAGGGTCGCAGAAATTATTACTGGGTACTGTTCATCTCCTCCTAAGAAAGCATATTCTAAATGGTCAGGTAGTTTCTTCAGCTCGATCTTTGCACCTTCGATGTCTGCCGTTGGAAAGCTTGGCTTCTTTCCAGATTCGGAACCCACTATGTGCAATAATTGATCCTCATAATTCAAGCGGTCCACACTGTCCTGAGTAGGCTTTTTATCTGTACATTCTTCTCCCAACAATTCCACCCAGTATGTTTTTCCATTGAATCACTACACCAGTTTACTGACATGACCTCCTCTGTATAGTTCAGCTCCGTTTCGCTATTAGGCATTGCTTCTTCTGCGACAATTTGATTTCTTGACCATCCATGAGATTTCTTGCTGAAGGTCTCCACAGCTTCTTCCAAGGAGACATTCCGGTAATTTTTGTTTGATGGTCGAGAAAGTAGTTCTATTAGCTGTCTGCCAGCGTCAAGATATCCTACTTCTGTTTCAAAATGGGGATTGCCCTGTCTCCTTAATGCGTTCAAAAGATCTTCCATCTTATGGATGGTACTCCCTCTCTAAAAAGATAAAACGACTGAGGAACACTGCTCCTGCAAAAGCACCAAAAGAAACAAATTAGATATGGATTTTTAAGCTCAAAGCGAAAAGAGAAAAGAAAAATAAACAGCTTAAGAAAAAAACAAAGAAAAACCAAAGAACAAAAACAAAGAATACAAGAAAAATAAAATAGGAACAAAAGAAAATGAATTAAAAGCAAAATAAACGGTTAGAGTACTAAGACTGTCCGTATTCTTAGAAGTTGCCAGTCCCCGGTAACGGCGCCAAAAACTTGGTACGCCCCTTGCGTAACCGCAAGTGCACGGGTCGCACAAGTAGTATAATGTACCCTTTGGGTCGGGTAGTCGAATCCACAGGGACTGGTATAGCTTCTAATACTAACGTCCTACTCAATATCTAACCAAATCGAGAATGAAGGAGTTGACTTTGGACTAACTTTGAGGAAGTTGAGGGAATGGAAAGTTCACCAAGGGAAGATTTAGGTTTGAGTCGATGGAGGAGATGGGGCCCCAGGGTTGGGTTTCTGACGTTCACTAACTCAGTCTTTCTCAGAACTTATCAGGGATGTCTTCAGTTCTAAACCTAGTTATGCTATAAGCATGTGGTTTCTAGCACTGCCGAGCCCTAAGTTGAACTCCCTCTGCTTGCAACAATCAATAAAGATTCACAAACCTAGATAGGAGAACCTAACTACCAAGCATCAAGCACTAAACAACAAACAAGATAGCCAATAACCTTGATTTATTGAAATGAACAAGACAATCATAAAGACTGCAAGTAAAGACAACGAGTTCGAGCTACAACGTCATACAACCACCCCCGGGGCTCCCTTAAGAGTTTAGCCCTCATGATAACAACCAACAAACACAATGCCAAAGAAATTACAAGACAAGGAATTGAAAACTCCCTAATTTCTTGCATCCTTGAGGTTGTCGAACGATCTACGATGTCGTGTAATCTCCCTCCGATCGGCCTACCATACGCTTGGCATTCCCTTGATGAAGCTGAGGATGAACCCCCAAAGCTCTCCCTTTCTTTCTCCCAAAGTTCGCCCACCAAAAGTCTCCCAAAAACCTAAGTTTTTAGGGTTTTAATGTTTTCCCAATGTGAGCACGGGCGTGCTTTGAAGCCGTGCTTCAAGCCGTGCAGATTACGGCCAAATAAATCTTCGAGAAAACTCACAAACCTGTAATCTGCACGGGGAACAGCACGGGCGTGCTTAGGCCGTGCTGAGGCTTTGCACGACCGTGCTCAGCCGAACTCGGCTGCATTCTCCTGTAATTTTCACGGGAAGCAGCACGGGCGTGCTTCGACCGTGATGAGGTTTTCACACCCGTGCTCAGCGGACTCAGGCCGTGTGCTGAATCGCAGTTGAATTCTTGTGCACTTTGCACGGGGAAACAGCACGGGCGTGCTCAAACCGTGCTGAGCTTGATAAGGTTTCTTCTAAGTCCTTTAGCCTTAAAATTGTTCCAAAAGCGCTTCTTTTTACTTCAGGACTTTGATATCTGCATGACGAACAACGAATACCTCAAATAGCACCGTACTTGGAGAATTATAGCCAAAATATCCAATATTGATGAAGGTATAGCATGCAATATATATATATATGAAATGCGCTCATCATTATGCGGGCAGCCTTGCGGGCGCATAGCTCCCAGGAATTTTCCAGAAAAATGCCGGTGCTACAGTACCTGCTACAGTGTCGAAGCTCCAAAAACGTCGTGTTTGGTATCGATTCCTTCGTAAATACGTTTTTGAGCTCATTTTGGCTTCTTTAGGTCCTGCAACATAAATAAAACCAATTTAACCATAAAAGCGGGTATCGGCATATCAAAAGCATGTAATTTAATATACAAATGTTATAAATAAACATACACATTTAGGCACTTATCACGATGCGAATGCTCCGAGCTACCGCCACATCCCACGGCCCTCAGTACCACGCCGCTCTTGCTGCCAGCATACCAGACTCTTCACCTGCTGCACCTGGTCCTTCGTCCCCTCGCACCCCACGAGCGCGTGCTTCCACGCATATTCCCGACTCTCCCTCAGCTGGTTCTCAATCTTTCCGACGATGGATGATCCGGAGCATGCAGCGTTTGGCCTCTCACCTCGATGTCACGCTCTCTCCTCCTCCACATCGTGCTGCTGCTTCTACTTAATGGAGTGTGGGGGTTGACACCACCGATCTCCCCTCCGAGTCTGACACCGATTCTGAGAGCCCCGAGTTCTGAGTGTTGCTGTTTTTTGTTCTTGTTTCTTTATCTTTATCTGTACTTTGTTTTTATTTTCGTTGTATTTTGTTGTCTTTGAGTCATTAGCAAGGGGAGTCCCCTACGAAACTAATCTCTTTTTAGTGAGTTTTATTTTGTTTGTTTTCTGTTTTATCTCCTTCTAATGCTTGCATGCTTACTTCAGGATGTATGGATATTTCTCTTGCCGCTTGTATCAAATAGCTTCCCCTTGATGGTGCTCAGCACACGCCCTTGTTTGTCATGGAATTATTCACGGGCACCTCTCCTCTAATTTGGTGAAAATTCCCCAACTCTCACCTTAATTTCGCTTGATCATTTTATTTATGTTGCATGTTCTATTTTTAAACATTGAGGACAATGTTTCATTCAAGTGTGGGGGAGGGTTGTTTATTTGTGTATAATATGTTTAGATGTAATGCATGACTTAGGACGATCTACGACATTTTTGGTTAAGAATTACTAAGCTAAGGAGTCATTGAGCATGCTAGTGCACTTTTGTTGAACTTGAGGTTTCCTTTTGCTCTTACTTTGGAAACCCTAACTTTAGCACTTAGCCTTCTGTTGTGTGGTCACTCTGTTAAAGGAAGGGCTAGTTTTAAGGCTTGTGAAAGATTAGATGTTGACTCCAAACTCAAATAATAAAAGCTAGAAAATAAGAAACGATTTCAAAAAGTGAGGAAAAGAAAAGAATTTTGACAAGTCGGATTCCGTTTCTTTGGATGCTCTGTCGAATTTTGTTAGAAAGATGGTAGAAAGAGCTATCACCATAGAAAAAGCGAAAGCCGCACTTGAGTAGTCGGATCTTAGGCATCACAAATGTCATTTTTGATGACCTACCAAGTGAAATGATTGCCTCTAGGGTGTATGAAGCTACTACCTTGATAAACGCCTAAATATACGTATTTTATACATATTCATATATATTATTTTGTTATACTTTCGATGAATCGATGCCTTTTTCGGTCTAAATTGTTTTATTTCGTGTTTCAGGTACAAATCACAACGAAATCGAGGAAATTGATAAGGAAATCGAGGTTTTAGAGCACCGGGCACTGTAGCGGCAATGTAGCAGCCTGAAATGCGAAGATTTGGAAGAAATAGCTAAGTTTGAAAGTTCTCACGGGTAACCTCACGGCCGTGAGGTCGGCCGCAAGCGATCTAGAGAGTGACAGTACTGCAGCAATTTTCCTGTAGTATTGTTACTGTAGCAGTGTTATAGTAGCCTCTTACTCAAATTTGCCCATTTTCTGGGCAACCTCACGGGCCATATATGGACCGTGAGGCAACCCGTGAGCCATCCCGAATTTTCACTTTTTAAGGACTTCTAGGGCATTCTTTTGGGGACTTTTGGCCTTCTCTTGGAGCTCCACACACCCATCTTCAAATCTGACACAGAAGGAGAGCTTGAAGGGCATTTCTATGGAGGCATCGGCGAGGAGAGCGCGATCTTGAGCGAGATCTACTCCTAGGGTTTGCAATTAGGAAGTTGAAGACTACGGGAAGCCACCCCTTAAAGTGGCGTCTTTGGAAGCTTCTTCGACCTTCATCTTTGGAGGGAGTGCTCTTATGTTTGGTTTATTTGTTTTCATGCTTTTATTTATGTATTTTGAGATTATGAGCAACTAAAAGCCCAAGGTCACCGGATGTAGGTGAACCTTGGGGTGAATTTGTGATGTTTGGATGATTTGGTTTAATTAATGCTTGTTGGTTTGTTTGTGATCATTGTTTGGTGTTTTTGAATGTTTTGGTATGTATGAGAACTCTGTGTATCCATACTTAGCCATTACTAGGTTGCATGACCATTGCCCTAGTGTTAGACTCACCAAGCTTGGAAGGGAAATACATATAAATACGTTGTGGCCATCGGGTATTTGTACCCCTCCAATTCTAGGGTTAATTACTCACTTGTAATTCAACCTTAGTTTGAGAAAACCACCTTGCCCTTTGCAATCGTAGGAGGATTTGAACGGACAGAGCCCGTATTCAATACTCGTACTGGATTAGGGGTCAATTGTCGTGACCATCAGGTTGACCTAATCTAGGGTTTTCTCGGTCCAATAAGCCACTTGCATGTTAATCCAGCATCCTTCACACTTTAGTAACCCCGAGGGGATTCTCATCCGTGACCATCTTCTCACCCTGATTTTCCTCCCGTTTATTGCCCTTGGTATTTAGTAATTTAATTGCTTTTGTTTTACTTCTTTATTTTTTTTCATACTTAATCTCAAGTTTGATCGGCTAGACAACATTGCAAAAAGGAAGTAAGAATAGATTCTCGGGCCTTTGGGAATACGACCCACTCGTGCTTGCGCGAGTGGTTTATTACTTGATGACCCCGTGCGCTAGCGGGAGATAATGACCAAGTTTTTGGCGCCGTTGCCGGGGAACCACGAGAAATATTCGGAAAACTTTGAGCGTGTTGATTTGGCTTTTGTTTTGCCATTTTTGCCGTTCTTGTATATATTCCTTCTTTCATTTTCTTTGCATATTTCCTGCTTGTTTGTTTTCAAGTTTTAACGCTTGACTTGAATTTTCTTGCAAAGTACCCGTCTTATGACACGAGAAAGTCAAGAAAGTTTAGTTGAACCTGACGACGAAATAGAAAGAACATTGTACCGACAGTTGAGAGAAGGTACTGATGGTTCAAGACAACGAGAAATCCGGTTAGAATCGAGTGAGTCCACAGTCATGACCGAGCCAAGAAGAACTCTATCCGATTATGAAAGGCCACAATTCACCGGGGATAAATTTAGTGTGTTAGTTCCCGCCGTGCCTGCAAATAATTTCGAAATAAAAGCAAGCACGATTGGGATGGTGCAAAATTCAGTACAATTTGATGGTCTAGCTGACAATGACCCGCATGCCCACTTGTCTAAGTTTCTTCGAGATATGCTCAACCTTAGAGATCAATTCAGTTTCGATGACGCATTTAGGTTGAGATTATTTCCTTTCAGTTTAAGGGGAGTAGCCTATAGATGGCTTACTTCTTTGGCTCCGGGATCGATTACTTCATGGAAGGAAATGGTGGAGAAGTTTCTTGCCCGATATTTTCCACCAAGCATGGCAGCCAAGCTGAGGCAAGAAATTTCAGCATTCCGACAAGGATATTCTGAGACCTTTTTTGAAGCTCATGAAAGATTTAAGGATCTTCTAAGAAGATGTCCTCATCACGGGTTCCCTGCATGGATGAGGGTGCAGACATTTTGTAATGGGCTGAATTATGCTACAAGGCAACTCATCGACGCAGCAGAGAGTGGCTCCTTAAGTAACAAACTTTCTGAAGAAGCTGAAGCGTTAATTGAGAATATGGCTAGTAACGAATGTCACTGGAGTACTAGACAGAAGCCAGTTAGAGCAGCAGGACTGTATGAGGTGAATGATACTACTGCCTTGGCAGCAAGAGTGGAGGCCTTGAATAAGAATGTTGTTGAGCATGCTTTTGACATTATTGAGTTTTTGTGATCTCAATATTATTGTTTTTACTGGTTACTTACTGGGCTGTTTAGCTCATCAATAGTTGCTCTATTCCTTTCAAATCAAGGGTAGGTGTGTGGTGACTAGCTTAGCGAGGACCGTTGAGTGATCACCAGGTGGTTAGCAGGAGATTAGTTTTCTGTTTAATAAGTCTGATGTCTGTCAAGAAATTTAGTATTCTTTGAATCTTGGTTGTAAACCGATTATTTTTCGTTTATCTAATTCTTTAGTTTTGTTTGGAATTAGTATATTATTATGATTTATATTTGAGAGACAGGTATTGAGGCCTTGTGTGCTCACTTGGTCTCGGCCTTGTGGGCATACGGCCATTTGTTGACGCATCGAGTCCGGTGAGCCGGGTTCGGGGCGTGGCATGTATTAGCACTACTTTTAATCCATCCATTAAGCAATCAAAAGGCGTAATAAGCAAAAGCGGGCGTCGAGAGATATTGTTAAAAAGCTAAATTTGTTTTTTTTAAAGAAAAGTTAGCCTTATTTCAACTGGATGGTATTTGATATTCTTCTGTGTAGGACTTTTTCTTTCTTTTTTTTTTTATAAAAATATACTAGTTAAGAATTGTTAAGTATATTTTTTGGTATATCTATTTTACCATATCATTAATTTTTGGTTTTTTCCACTTTCAAAAGTATTTAATGTTTAATATAGTCCATCTATTTTTTTTTATTTTTATTCTCAAGTGACATTGATAGCGGACAATTTACAATGCCTTGTTAGTATCTCAACATTTAGTTAGAAAATTATATTTAAAATTTTGAAATATTTTATAAGATATTAAAATGAAAAAATGATTGACTAAATTATTTTTCATTTTAAGTTCCAAATTTATTATTTCATAATAAAGAAATAAAATAATTAAATATTTTGGTTTATATTCTCAAATTTATTTTTCAGAATGAAATAAATAAACGTTAAGCAAGATATTTAATATTTTTTGGAATATAAATAATTTTTGAAACAATAAATAAACTAAGCTTACTCACATACTCACCCATGTTTTCAACAAATAATAATAATAATAATAATAATAATAATAATAATAATAAGGGAACAAATATTATATAAACCACAACGCATAGAATGAAACGAAAACGCATTGCACTCACCTGTCAATTATACAATTGAGGTACATTCCCATTGCCGCCTGCTCCACCTGACTCAAGCGATGAAATGCAGTCGGCCGTTTATTTTTGGGGAGAAAGGCAGTCTTGACGGCGTCTGACCCTTGTTTCTCAATGACTGCCACTGTGTCAACGTCGACAATAAGATGACACGGTTTCTTGCTGGGAGTGTCTTCCTCAGCCGCTGGGGGGGGATGTCGTGGACCTTCTTCCACAATGGTGCCCGCACTGACGTCTGCGCGCGCCGTCGGGGGCCGCGGTGGAGCTGTCTCTTCCGATGGGGCGAGCTGCGGTGAAGAGACCTCTTCCGCCGCAGAGGGTTGCGGTGGAACCGCCTCTACCGCAGTGGGGAGATCAGCTGGGGGTTCCTCTGTGGCGGTGGCCGCACCTTCGTCAGGGGTGGTTGACCGCCGTTGAGCCTCCTCTTCCGCCGTGGGGGGTGGGGTTGGAGCCTGCGCGGCAGCGGTGGACGGAGTCGCATTTTCTTCGTCCATGCCGTCCACAGAGGAGGATGGCCTCTCGGCGTTGTCGGATGCCACCGCCGGTCTCTCAACATCTAAGGCCGGGATAACGATCTTACCTTTCATATCGGTCAAAGACGCTATGATGCTGTCGACGTCGACCGCATCGGAGCCATCATTGCCGGATGAGGTCACCGGTGGACTTCGTCTGAAGTCCAGCTTCGGTCCGCCCTTACGGCTGAGTCTCTTCGTCCTCGGGCCGGTGGGCACCAAAGAGGTCGTCTTCTGGCTTGCAACAGTTATGGCGCTCTCCGGGACGCCAACGGGCTGCTGTTCTCCTCGCCGGGAGACACGCCTAGAAACGCGTCGAGTGGCGACCTTCTTTGCCGGGTGTGCGATTACCGGAGATGGCATCGAACCGGACTCCGGTGTGGGATCTCCCGAAGATGGTGCAACAATGCCAAGGCGTCCTTCGATCACATCCACCCGGGAAGCCAGACGCTGGACGTCCCGCGATAATGTCTCGATGGCCCGCTGTAGCCGGGTGGCTACATCGTCTTCAATTGCCACCGAGGGGGACACCCATTCCACGCGACGAACACGAGTGCGACGGGGGGAGCTACTACGTCGATCCGGTGACCGACCACGTTTTGTTGGACGCACCACCGGTGGCTCGGCTGGCACCAAAGCCAACGTTTGTTGTCCGGGATCGTCGACGGTCAGCTCGGAAAACTGTCAACAAGAGAGTAGAAAATTCAGAAATATAAATGGGAACATAAAAGATAAACAGGAACAATAAAATCATACACGGGAACGTCTGATCGTAAACAACAACGCTTAAAAAGTAAACGGGAACTCCAAAAGCTAAATGGAAACCCACAAAAGGTAAACAATAACTTCGGCTTCTAATCATGAACTTTATCAGGTAAACGGGAACCTAGAATCCTACACGGGAACCTGTGAAAGTAAATAGAAACTCTATAACCTAAACGGAAACATTGAAATATAAAGGAAATCTCGCGATTATAAATGAGAACTTGGAAAACATAAATGGGAGCGTCGGAGGCTAAACGAGAACTTTTGAAAGTAAACGGAAACAGAGACTTCATACCTCTTTCTCATCGATGGATGACAGTAACTTTCCCAGCGACGCTTGTTTCCTAAAACTTCCCTCCCCGTAACACAAAATCCGGGGAGTCTTCCCAACCCGGGCCCTCTGCCCTGTTCCAGTGACCTCGTAGAACCAGAGGATGAGGGCGATGGTGCACCCGCGCATGTATCCCGTTTCAATATGCTCTCCCCTAGCTCTTGACTGCACGCGGGCGGCCGTCTTGGGGAGGTCTTTCATGATCCACCTGTGAGTGGCCTCCGCCCACGCGTACCTGTGTAGCAAGGAGAGGTTGGAAGCATAGTCGACCAGCCATGGCGGGACTGACATGGTGGTGTTCGGGAACAACACCGTCCCCATGAGGTAGACCACCAGTAGCTTCACAAAGTTGACCTCCTCCCCCTTTGTCCGGACCATTCTCAGAAGAGATGCTTTCATAGCATCTCAGGTCCTTTCGAAGCCCTTGGACATGCATTTCTCTTCGAAATCAGACGGTGTTCTGTTTTTCTTGAACCGCACCAGATCCCCGTCCCCGGAGTCCCATGATAATGGCAACATCTTCCGGTCGGAAGCTCACCGAGCTCACCCCTATTCGAACATTTTCGTCACGTGGTCGTATCGCTGCAATATGGCATCAAGCAACCCCCTCTCTTGCAAGAACGCCTCCATCTCCATGAGATGGCCGAATGGTGTCCTCCTCACCATCTCCAGTGCCAGTCGTGACATGCGGTCGCCTCGGTTGGGCGAGTATCCGTGACGGGCGCAAGGTAGCATCCGTCGTTCACTGGGTTGGACGCCATATCTGCGTTACATACAACGGCGCTCGACCAAAAATGCTCGAAATCTAAAGAGAAACCTTAAAGCGTAAACGAAAACTCCGCAATATAAACGGCAACCGCTCCTCCAACACCGAACCACCGTTACAAAGCACAAAACCCTCAACTACAACCGACGGGAAGGGAATAAAACCATACTAATCTTACCGAGAAAATAGTGTGTCGGGATTAAGCGCAATCGGATGTTCGTTTGCGCGCCGCTGGCCCTGGGAGCTACGGGGTTCGTTCTATCTGTCGCTTTGGTATGAGAGAAGGTGAAAAGAAGCCAAACAGAACATCATAAACCCTGGAATGTCTCGGAACACGCACCGCCGTACTCGCGCCGTAATCGCGTTAATGTAGGGGTATAACCGTCACTCCATTGAAGCTTTAACGGCGTTATCCCATGCAGGGACCAGGATGGAAATCATCCCAAAAAGGAGGGATGTTTTGTTCATACTGAAAAGTGCAGGGTTGGTCTGTGAATATATAAAATTTAGAGGGACTTTTTGTTCATTATCTGTAATAATAACAACAAACCCCTTCACAATAAATAAATAAATAAATTAATTAAAAAAGGAAGAAGGATTAGGACAATGGGGAACTAGGAGGTGTGACCCACCAGAGTCCCACCACCATCAAAACCATCTCCAGCCACAAGCTTGTGTGTTTCCCGCTGTTCGTCGGTCACCACTTCAGCCTTTCCCGGACCATATTTGGCCCTTCCACTCTGTTCCAATCACTTCTCTTGATTGAGGCCTTATGTGCAATTTCTCCCTCGGGTAATTCTCCTAGCATTCCTTTGTTTTCCCGTCCCTCTCCTCCTCAATTTCATTTATAGGTTGCATCCCCTGTCTTTCTCCCGATTTGACTGAGCACTGTACTTCTAATTTCTTTGCCTTTTGGAAGTGGTATTTATTCGTGAGTTTGGTTTCTCTTTGCTGTACATGTTTAGTTGGTCGTAAATTGGGTAGTTGTAGTAGTTTGAAGTTGATTTTCTGTTGTTCTGGTGTTTGGTCTTGGTTTATGCGGAGAAATACGAGATTTTGAGGGATTTTGTTTGGTAAAGTTGCCAACTTGGAAAGCTTTTATTCTTTGGTTTCTTTGGTTTATGGTGTTTAGGTTAGAATTTTAATTACTTGGAATTTTTAAGCTTCCTTTTTTTAAGGTATTTTGCTTATGTTTCATTTATGAATTTTTTTTTAGGCGAATGTTTTTGACACTTTATGGTCAACACTAAAAACATGGATTTTGGAGGTGATTTATGGGACTCTCATTGTTCGTGGTATCACATTGCTTGGAAACCTTTGTGAGCCTCCATCTCATTCTAGCCTTATCCCCTTTTTCCTCTTTTTCTTGTTTGGGGTTGGGAAATTTTGTGTTGTGCTTTTTGAATATGTGAATTGATGGTGTTAGTGTTACTTGATCTTGTGAAATTGTGTTATGTTCATTGGGATTCGGAATTAATGCATTTGTTGAACATTTGATAGTCAATTCCTGAAAAAAGTTGAGTGTCTATTCTGTTTGGATTTAATGTGGTAGGGGGACGAGCTTTCTATTTGTAGGAAGCATTACTAAAGTTTCAAGTTCAGACCCATTTTAGTTGTGATCTATTATTTAAAATGATGTATGTTTCAATTGAATGAGTTAGTGAGCATGATTTCTGATTTTCCGTTTGAGATCATTGTCGTTAAATGTGTATGTCTGCCTTCTTTTCTTCCTTCCTGAAAGTTCGTTTAAATTTTCAGAAACAATGTGGATCTTTTGAAGATAGATGTTTAATGTTGGCTTGCTGATTTTGTGTCCACAATCAATAGGAAAATTTTAGGAAATGAGTTCAAGCAGAGTAAAACGACGTGTAGGCAAGTATGAACTAGGGAGGACAATTGGGGAAGGAACATTTGCAAAGGTAAGGTTTGCGAAGAACTCTGAGACAGGGGAACATGTTGCCATCAAGATCCTCGATAAAGACAAAGTTCTTAAGAATAAAATGGTTGAACAGGTCTGTTTCAAATTCTTTTAACTTTCTACTATTTTCGTTTAGTTGAACTTATGCATATAATCTAGACAATGAACCATAATTCTCCCGATCTTTTTTTGTGGCAAAAGTTTGAATGGTAACTTGATTTGTTTAACTTGTTTTTCGGAATGCAGATTAAACGAGAGATTGCCACTATGAAATTAATAAAGCATCCTAATGTTGTTCGGTTATATGAGGTAGCCTTCAAAGATTGTTTCCTTCAATCATGTCATGTTTTTTTTATTCTTTGTCGTGTTGTTATCATAAGTGAAGAAAATAAGCAAATCAGTCTGTCTCGTGTAGCATGGAATTTTTTAGCCTATTGGAGCTGGATCTCATGCCTATAATGACTTCTAATTTCTTTATTAACTTGTCTTACGTGACTTATATAATGTATACTTATTGTAATTATAAATGAACTCTTATTTCATCTTGATAGAAAAGCCATATTATTTTTCATAGAATTTTCTACCATGTTATTTTCGAGGTCTGCCACTAGTTAAAACCACTATTTGAATCCTATAAAAAACCAATGACCTCTTGGCCTATTGGTACGTGTTCCTTGCGTTGGGTGTTCATTTCGGGGAGGACCCGAGTTCAAACCTCTAAGCCATGCAAAGTGAGGGTATAAGTGCTTATTGAGCTTGCGATTGTGCTCCACGCCTATGCATGTTCCTAACTTCCCTTGAATGATGGACACTTTGTAGCCTAATCATAAAAAAAAAAAAAAAATAAAATCCTTACAGAAAGAATAAAAATATCATGTTTGAATCTCAGTCTCAAAAAAACAAAGTACTCCATATGATGAGTATGTTTATATCTATAAAGTTCTTGGGAAAAGGCCAAAAGATGGTCGCTTTGGCTATGGAATCATACCTGCGACGAACCACGAGCATAAATGTGACTTCCCCTTTTTTTTGACCAATGTTTTCACATAAACATACTGTCACTGCAAGGAGCACTTATGTTTGTCACATTTCTATTTCCTATCACTCATCAATCTTCCTTTAAGTGGTTTTTCTTCTTCTTCAGGTGATGGGTAGCAAAACAAAGATATTCATTGTTATGGAATTTGTTACAGGTGGGGAACTCTTTGACAAAATTGTAAGTGTTGTGCTATTTCATCCTATTTCCTTCTCTAAGGCTGTAATTTTCTTGCTTTATATTTACAAATTCTTATTAATAATGATATGAAGGTTAACCATGGGCGAATGCGGGAAGATGAAGCAAGGCGATACTTTCATCAACTAATTAATGCTGTTGATTATTGCCATAGCAGAGGTGTATACCACAGGGACTTGAAGGTGATTGTTTATAGCTATATACATTTCTTTAATTTTTGTGCTACTCATGGCTTGAGTTTTTACTAACAAATCCTTTTAATTTTTTTTTTCTTTGACAGCCTGAAAATTTACTGCTTGATGCCTATGGAAATCTCAAAGTTTCTGATTTTGGATTAAGTGCATTATCTAAACAAGTCAAGGTATTTTTGTCTTTTCCTCTTTTGCCCCAACCAATTTTTGACTGTGTTCAATTGAAACCAAAGCTTCTAATTATTCCCTTTGCTCATAATTTTGACATTGACTTTACTAAACAAAACACTAAATCGACTCTAATTACAAGTAATCTTGGCATAGTATATTAGAAAAACTCAACATTGAAAGCGTCTTGCTGCATGAGTGAATTCAACCTTTATTTACTTAAAGTAATATCAGAAAAGAATGGGTCAGCACATATCAATGGTTTGGGTGACACTGCTCATGTTAACAGTAATAACTTTAGATATGAAACTGACATCCATGTCCACTCGTATAGATATGACTAATTATTTTGTTTGGTCCACCAAAATTTGAAGGAAAAGATTAAGGGACATAAAGTATCCAAACACATACCCTGCCAATCTGTCATATGTATATTTAAAATTTTGTTTTATCTGACAAGTTATACTTTCGCATATAATGATTATGTACTCGGTAGAAGAGTTATCTTCCTTGTTACTTTAAACATGCCTGAAAATATTCATGATACCATCTTTCTTCAATCTCAATAGTTAATGTCACTGTTGGTGTATTTGTATATCTATAAGTTCGCAATGATAAAATTCTTTATTCTGTGTTTTCTATTAAGTATTTTAATTTGGTTTATATTAACCATACTTCTGGCAGGATGATGGGTTGCTTCACACCACTTGTGGAACTCCTAATTATGTTGCTCCGGAGGTACCCATGACAAAAATATTCTTTGATGGCGAAAATTTCCTTTATCATGTTCAACCTCTTAAAAAGATGCTGCTTTTTTTTTCTCATTCTAGGTTCTCAATGATCGAGGTTACGATGGTGCAACGGCAGACCTATGGTCTTGTGGGGTTATTTTATATGTTCTGCTTGCAGGGTATTTGCCTTTTGATGATGCTAATCTTATAACCCTCTATAAAAAAGTGAGCTTTATATTGATTTTAGCATCTTTTTCCATATTCCCTCGTCATAATTCTCCAGTAATTATGGTCATTTATTCACCTGCAGATTTCTGCTGCTGAATTCTCATGTCCTTCATGGATATCTTTTGGTGCCATGAGATTGATAACAAGAATCCTGGACCCAAATCCTATCACAGTCAGTAAATTTCATGACGATAAAAAAGTTTTCTTTATGTTCATTTTATCCTTCTGATGGATCTCACAGGACAATGAGATTTGTCGTCACTAAAATTTGTTTCATTTCTTGTAACTTGAACGTAAGTTACGGCATGAATATTGTAACTAAGAGAAAACCTTTCTTTTTTTTTCTGAACCTTGTCTAGTAAAATTTTCTTTCAGCTGCAGTAGATTTAAGCAACCAAGAAATTTTTCGGTTGTATTATCTTGAACTTTAATGCACTTGACCTTGAATTTTTTTTTTCTTTTTCTATTTTTGTGGTGGCAGCGGGTAACCATACCTGAAATATTGGAGGATCCATGGTTTAAGGTTGGATACAGGCCCCCTGTCTTTGAGGAGACATATGAAACGAATTTAGATGATGTAGAGACTGTTTTCAAGGACTCGGTGGTGTGTTGAAAAGCAAGCTAGATTCATATTTCTGCCTAATGCTTACACTGATTCTAAAGTTTGTTCTGTGAAGCCAATGATGCCTACTGTATTTTCAGGAGCATCATGTAACAGAGAAGAAGGAAGAAGAACAGCCGACTTCTATGAATGCATTTGAATTGATTTCAATGTCTCAGGGACTCAATCTCGGAAATTTATTTGATCACAATCAGGTTAATTATTAGCAAGGAGTGGATTATCGCATTTCTGTATTATATTGACAATAATCATTTACACTTACAGGAATTTAAACGAGAGACAAGGTTTACATCCAAGTGTCCGGCTAATGAAATCATCAATAAGATTGAAGAAGCTGCAAAGCCCATGGGATTTGATGTACATAAGAAAAACTACAAGGTGAGTTCATAAAACATCTTTGTCAGATAATTTTAAGTTACTGCTAAATATTGGTATTCTTCACCAGATGAAGCTGGAAAACGTGAAAGCAGGAAGAAAAGGAAATCTCAATGTTGCTACTGAGGTTGAAAAACATTGTCTAAGTTGGAATTTCTTTGGGATTAACTACTTTCTATTTCTTTTTCTTTATTCCTTCGGGTTCTTGATTTTTCAGATATTTCAAGTAGCCCCATCACTTCATATGGTTGAGGTTCGGAAGGCTAAAGGCGACACACTGGAATTTCACAAGGTACTTAAAAATTTTAAATAATCTTATGGTTTTGCTCTTTTTTTTTTTCTTTTTGTGGCTTTGGATATAAAAAACTGAGGAAAGAGTAATAAAAGTATAGAAAAGCTGTTTTGTCATGTTTAGTCAGAGGGAAAAAATGGATTTACAAACAATTGAAGGAAAGAACATTATGAAAATTTTTGGTTGCCGTCTTTCTTTCTTTTTGTATTAAATTTAACATTCTGTTAGCCCTTTCATTATGTCAATCATTGATATGCGTATAATATGAAAATGTCAGATTTTAATCCTGCCAAGCTACGTTTTGAATTCTGATCAATCTAGTAATCTTCATTTCTGACATGATTGCAGTTCTACAAGAATCTCTCTACCAGTTTGGAAGATGTGGTGTGGAAATCAGAAGAGGACATGCAAGAGCAAGCTCAAAAATGACAAAAGAACAGGAACAATAAATGGTTTTATATTTATATTTTTTATATTTGGTTTTTTTGTGATATTATCAATTCCTTTGTGATCACATTGCCTAGTCACATTTCTGTGGAGCAGCTACGCACAAGCTAAGTCACATTTCACTGGTAGCATGTGTGGTCTGCTTCCTTCTGATTTTTAACATTGGAATGTTATTACATGATGAGCCTGAAAGACCGAAATTCAAGTTTGTTGTATTGCCTATGTATGTATATCCATATGCCTTTCAATTGCATTTTGTTAGAACATCCCTGCTTAATTTTATTGGAGTTTGTTGACAGTCAATTTAATATGCAGTCTATTAAGTCTCTGGCAGGGGAGTCAAGGTTAGTGATTGTTCAATTCTCTCTCTCTCTCTCTCTCAAGATTGATGATTGATGATTGATGATTGATGAAGCCTCACGCACCAAGCAGTGTGAAGACACTTTGTGATTTTGATCAAGAACTACCTCAAAGTAGTGGTCTATTTTCATTGTATATGCATATTTTCTTTGCTAGAATTAAACATAATTTCTGCATCAAATGTGCTAAATTAATGTAACTGCAGATGCAGGGTATTTACATTTAGCCATAGCTAATTTGACAAGATGACGAGAGATTTAGATCTGCACCCTAGGAAACCAAGCATTATTCCAATCTTTCATGTTCTCTTTTGTTAATGGAGCTGAGTATTTGCTAAGAACGATTGAAAATTTTTTGTGTTGTTCTATATATAACTCTTATCATCAAGAGGTTGCTCCACTTTAAAAGCTTAAATCTATCATTATATTAAAATGTCAACTAGAATTAACATAGGGTTCTAATGATTAAGTAATGGACCATTATATTCAATTAAAATTCAAATTGGATTAATGTGGTCACGAAGTTAATTCAAATAGAATTCAAACCAATATTCTCTCACTTGGTCCAATTTTATTATAGGCAACTTCATATCTGCACATATTAATCCACAAATTTGTATGTCTATATTAAAGAAATACATTACATAAACGAGTATTACCTTTCATGTGTTACGATACAATTTCTCTCCTCACGACCTTTTATATGCTTTTATCATATTAAACAAGACAAATGCTTATTTAGGTCCAACACACAATTACATAGGTATAAACATAATAATTGTCATTTTTAAACTTAATGTATACACTTAAATAGAAGACAAAAATAAACAGTAGAGTTACATTACTAAGGTTATATTAATTGTGCAAAGAGGGGAGCCAAGTCTTATGTGGTCTACATGATCTCTAAACAACTTTGGTGACATGTTATTCGTCAAAGGATCTACCATCGTCAACTCTGTGCTGATATGTTGAATGGTTACTTCATTGGAAGTTACACGAACCTTTAGTGCCAAATTCTTGATGGTGATATATTTACTTTGACTACCACACTTATTATTCTTGGTGAAAAACATCAGAACAAAATTATTGTAATAAATTCTCAAAGGCTTGGATATAGAATCAATAACCTAAGCCTCTAATAAAACTCTTCAACCAAATACCCTAGGAACTAGTATCAAAAAATGAAACAAACTCAGCTTCTATGGTGGAAGTAGCAACCAAAGTTTACTTTGCACTTCTCCATAAGATAACATCATCTGTCAACATGAAAATGTAATCGGATGTTGATATGTGAGAATCAAGATAGCTTGCTTAATCCTAATCTGAATACTCATTGACCTCCAAGTTATCTGATCTTCTATATGTAAGTATGTAGTCTTTCGTATCCTAGTACCTCATCGCTATCTTTGTAGCTTTGCAGTAATATAGCCCTAAATTACTTTGATATCTTTCTAACATCTCCCAATTTACTTCTCTTGTGCTTTGTTTCTTGTGTAGAAGTTGTGTGTTTAAGTTTTTGTTGAGTTTTATTTTTTTGTTAGGATCTTAGTTAAGGTCATTTTGAGAGGTTAAAAGATGGGAGAAAAGTGATTTAAAAGGTGTAAGCAAGGAAGGGACCTTGCGGGCACTTAGTATGCCCGCAAGGAGCCAAAAAAGGGGCCTTGCGGCCTCCCATGCGCTCGCATGGGAGTTCGCAAGGACCACCGGCCAGAAGACCATGCGGGCTCCTATGCGGGCGCATAGGAGGCCGCATGGTTCCAGGTTTGAGGTCTCGCGGCCTCCCTTGTGCCCGCAAGCGAGCCCGCTAGCCCTCCCGTGGTTTGTGGCCTATATATACTGATTTGAAACTCAAAGGGCCTTCATAAGACCCCATTTCCCTCTCTTTTTCTCCCCATCTTGAATCCTCATTCTCCCCTCTATTAGATCTTCATTCTTGAGCTCCAAGAAAGAAGAAAGGTGTTGATCTCCCCCTCTCCTCCATTGGTGATGATTCTCCTCTAGTTCTAGCAAGGTTTAAGGTATGTTTTCTTCTCTTCTTCAATTTCTTGTTCTTTTATTCAATTCTCTATTGATTCATGAAGGAATAGTGTGGATCTAGTATGGATCTAATTTTTAATTGGAATTAAGCCATAGATCTAATGTTTGGATGGTTTAGGAGTCTTTATCTTATGTTTTGGTGAAGAATGAAGGAGATCCTTCATCTCTAAACCCATGATTCTTGTAGATCCGAACCTAATTAGGATCTTCATGATTTTATTGTGATCTTGAGGGTTTGAGGATACTCTTATTGTTAATTATTGAATCTAGAATACCTAGTTAACCCTAGAAGCCATGAGATCTAATTTTGATCATTCTTTCCTCCTTTGTTTATTGTTTGGGTTATGTGATTGATTATTGTTTTTCTTGGATGGTTAATGGCATCAAGGAGGTGGATCTAAAGGCGAGGGTAAAGAGCAAGTAGGCGAGTGATCCAAGAGTTCGATCTCGCTGATTGATCACCCGCAAGTGTACGAGATCATCAAGCAATACCCCGTGCGTGACACGGGGTCGTATTCCACTTGGGGCCAAGGAAGTATTATTATTCACTCTTCACCTATTATCTAGCCTACAAATCTTAGTGGAAGGAACAAATAAACAAACAAACTAATATCATACTAATCCTATGGTCGGATCACTAGCACACGAATTAAACAAGCAAGGGAATATCAAGCATGAGAAAGGTGTGTTTGGACAAGGAATCCACATAAGGTTGTCATTAAGGCCCAAACTAGGATTGTTTAAAGATGCATTGATGACAGTTAAGACCTAGAGATCTCTTAAGTAGATTAGCCCCAATCTCTCGGCAACTAATCCCTAATCCCATACAAGTGTCAATCAGAATCTTTTCTACATCAACTCCCCTATGATTGCATTAAGTTCTAGGAAATCTCAATTAGGAGTAAATCTACTATCCTTTGGCTTAAACCTAGCAATAGAGGGCTACGGGCACCTAATCTCTCGGCGTGTCGGCATAAGTATCCCCTTTCAATCTCTTGTAGATCTAGTACACGCGAGTAGGTCACATCTATGCATACAACTCTTAATAGAATTACGGATCTCTCCATAAATGTAACTCTAAGCATCAAAGCACAAAAGATTGAATCTTAAACAACCATCAAATGAAATACATAACAACATCCAAAGTTCTTACAACAAGAATTACCCGAGGGTTCATCCATATCCAAACACAATAATAAGTTAGTTCCTCATGATAAGGAATACTTATACAACAAACAAGGAAGATAAACACATAAAAGAAGTAATGAAAACCCCCTCTAGGTCTTGATCCCCTTGAATGGGTGAAACTCCTCAAGTTTGTCGATGATGGCTCAAGACTTCACCTCTTCTCCTTCTCCTTTGCTCCTATCCCTCTTGGTGATGATGTGTGCTTGTTCTCCACAACGATCGCCGCCAAAAGATGGCCGGAAGGCCTCAAGATGGTGTGGTGGCGGCGGCCTCAAAGGCCAAGGAAAAGTCTCCTTGGAAAGCCCTAAAAACGTCCTTTTATACCCAGGAACCATATGGCCCCGTATATGGGCCATATAGGTGTCGTATAGGGCCATGTCCACAACTTCGCGATCCATACGGCCTGCATACGGCCTGTATACTGCCTACATACTGCCTGCACAGTTCTCTGGATAGTAACATGAAACGGGTTCACTGCTACAGTGCACATGGACCTCTTTCTTCTTCTTTTCTCCCAATTTTGTATACTCGTATTCTCCATGGCTTCCTTGTACCCTACAAATCAAATAGCACGCGATTAAGTGTCAAAAGGGCATAAATTATTCATAAACTATATGCTAGTTGTATGAAATACATATATGAAAATACTTACATTTAGACACTTATCACTCACCAAGTTGGTGAGTGGGAATTGTTTAATTAAATAGCTATGATCATGTTTGTTTGAATGGCCACTAATGCATGCTTTGAAATGTGAATTTCTTGATTTCAATGAATTCTTGAATTGTTTCTTGAAACCTAAAATTATGATTCTATATGACTTGAATTAGTTTTTGATTATGATCAAAGATCTTTCATATATCTATTGGGTTGGAAACCCAATAATTTCAATTTCATGTTTTCAAAGAAAATTGTTGAAGGTTGAATGTTCTTGATAAAAAGACCCTAGAAGGGCTGATGTGAATCAAAATGAAATTCTCTATGATGATGTTGCATTTAAAACATGTTTCCAAAGAATTCTAAAGGTTTTCATATTTCTTGTGAGGGTTGGAAACCCTATGGCTTGAACTACATGTTTCTAAGATTTATGATTTTAAGAACTCGATGTTCTTGTTATTTTGACCCAAGAACGGCCTATGTGAACCAAATTAAGATTTCTTACAATGATATCCTATTTGAAATGAGTTTTCAAAAGAATACTCTTGTGATGATGTTCTTGATGAAAATTACATCATTGACTATGTTTTGCACAAGTATTTACTCTTGGATTAAGAGTTTCATTTATGTGAATTTATGATTTCTTGAGGAGATATGTGATTTTATAATGATACGTTTTGATGAGCCTACGGGCGGAATATGTGTGATCTCTTGATGAGATATATGATATCATATTGATGTGTTCATGATGAGCCTACGGGTGGGATGGATATCCCAAATGTTGATGGTGAGGGGGAAGAATCCCCTGGTATCTTCTCGCGAAGCAAGTCTCCATGGATCGACCTAGTTGGGGTGGCGTGGAGTTCTCGGCCGACTCGCTCATTCGGGAGGCGCATAGAGATCCTGAAGAGCCGTATTGGGTTCTCGGTGTCACCACCGGGATTCCCAAAGGCCAACACCAAGATACGCGCATTTTGGTTGCTCTTGACCTAACCGCGGCCGCGGATTAGTGATGGAGGGTTTTCATAGACTGGTAATACTAGCGATACGGGATTTATTGTGATTATCTTATAAATCCCTAGGTCGTTGAGTAAGAAAAGAGTATTTTTGGAATTTGGACTTCGTGATATGAGATTTACTACATTGATTACTTTATGAAACCTTGAAAAGTTGAGCATTCCGAAAAAGTATCTTAAACTTGAATTTTCAGATTTATATCATTTTATGAATGAGTTCTCAAGGATTTTATGAATGTATTTCATTGAGAAAGTTTGAAAGTTTCTTATAATGAGTTATATATATATATATGCATTGAAAGTATGTACTTTAATTGTTGTTTAATATTGAAGATTCGTCATCGGGCTTGCTTATAGACTCTTACTTGTGTGAAGTATAGCTCCATGTCCAGCCCCTTACTGAGTAATTTAGTTACTCACCCATTCTTCTTCTCTTCTTTACAGGTGTTAGCACGGCAGCAGGGTGTGAGACGTGATAGTGCTTGTCAGAGCTATTCTTACATTTACCTTTGAGTAGTGTATGATTCATAAACATTGTTGTCATGCATAAGATGGATCCACTAGGACCTATGTCTTCGTATTTCCATTTTGGTCTCAAATAATCTCTATTGGTTCAGTCATGACCTTAGATTGTATGAGCTTTACACTCAGTGATTGGGGGAGACTATGATTGTGTTCATGATCATTGATGTTGTGATTTCCAGGGATATATATATCTAGTGTGAGTATGTTGATCTTGTACGGGGTTGTGGTTAAATACTTTAGATTTAGAATATTATTATTGTGATGTTAATATTGTACATGTAACAGGTTAGCCTTACGGCGAACAAGGGTTGAGTCAGGTGTCTGACCTCTTCTGGATTGTCGTGGCGGTAGTGTCATGGGCTGAGACCCGAGGGTTGGGGCGTGACACTACTTTAGTGGTATCAGAGCCCATGTTTCATAATTGGGTCGGTATAAGGTTTCATGATTGGGTCAGTATGAGGTTTTATGATTGGGTCTGTATGATGTTTCATGATTGGATTAGTATGAGGGTTCAGTATTGGGTTGGTAGGAGCCCTATTTTAGAGCGTAGTGACAAGATTAGACTTTATAACTTGGATTTAGAGTTTGTTCCTAATTGGGTCAGTATATGGGTTAGAGTTTAGAAATGGATTTTGTCAATATAATATTAATTTAAAGTCAGTCGTCTAATTGGGTCATGAAGTTGATCTTTTGTTACTTACCGCTGTCTTCTGATTGGCTCAAAAAGTTGATCTTTTGATTCTTGTATCCAGTGGATCCAAATAGAGTCTGACTTATTGCATTTGATGTATGTAGAACCATTCCTAAGAGTTGTCTTGTGATCCTCTTTTAGTTAAAATGCCAGCACAACGAACACGTACCCGCCGTGAGAAAGATACTTCCCCTGCTGATGCTATACCAAGAGTTTTGAGAGGTGGGAGGCGAGGAGAACCAACTCCTCCCTCATCTCCATCGCCATTTAATCAGGAAGCCAGTTCAGGGCATAATCCTGCAGTGGTAGTTTTTGTGCATGCCCCTGAGGTTTAGGGTGCTGCCTTAGTACATGTTTCTCCTCTAACTCCTGAGGTATTAGAAGCCTTTAGGACTCATTTGGCTACCAAGGGGAGGTAGCCTACCTAGTGGTAGCCTGCCTACCAGTTATACTTTCTATCTTTCAGCGTAACGTTTATGTTTTGATTGATTTTAGGTCAGAACGTTCTTTTGTTAGCACTGTTTTTGTATGCCATATAGATAGTCCCCCTTTCTGCTTAGGGTGTGAGTTAGTGATTGCAACCCCTCTTGGTGAGGAGGTAGGTCGAAGTTTGGTGTTTAGGGAGTGTTCTGTGATAGTTTCTGGAGAGGTGTTGGAGGCAGATTTGATTCCTTTAGAGATGAAGGATTTTGATGCCATTCTTGGTATGATTGGTTGGATAAGCATCATGCTTCCATTGACTGTTTCAAGAAGGAAGTAACTTTTCCTAGGTCCTCAGGACCTGCAGTAGTGTTGAAGGGGAAACGAAGGACTTTACCTTCATGTTTGATTTCCTCCTTGGAAGCTAGAAGATTGGTGAGTAAGGGTTGTTTTCTGTTTTTGGCTCATGTGGTGGACACAAGATTTAAGGAGCCAAAGTTGGAGGAGGTGCCTGTGGCGAGGGAGTTTCAGGACGTTTTCCCTGAAGAAATACCAGGTTTATCCCCAGATAGAGACATGGAGTTTATTATAGATTTGTTGCCTGGTACGACTCCCATTTCTATACCACCTTACAGGATGGCGCCTGCGGAGTTAAAGGAGTTGAAAACTTAGTTGCAACATCTGGTAGACAAGAGTTTTATACGATCAAGTATATCACCCTAGGCCGCACCTGTTCTTTTTGTGAAGAAAAAGGATGGATATTTGAGGTTGTGTATTGATTATTGACAACTGAATAAGGTGACAATTAAGAACAAGTACCTATTGCCGAGGATTGATGATTTGTTTGATCAATTAAAAGGGGCAAATGTGTTCTCCAAGATTGATTTGAGGTCTGGGTATCATCAGTTGAAGATTAGGTCAGAAGTTGTACCGAAGATGGCATTTCGGACACGATATGGACATTATGAGTTTTTTGTGATGCCGTTTGGTTTGACTAATGCTCTTGCAACTTTTATGGATTTGATGAACAGGGTGTTTAGGCCTTATCTTGACAAGTTTGTTATTGTGTTTATTGATGATATTTTGGTTTACTCACCTTTTAATGAGGAGCATGCCCAACATTTGAGGATTGTATT
Organism: Dioscorea dumetorum; assembly: GCA_902712375.1. Classification (NCBI taxonomy): domain Eukaryota; kingdom Viridiplantae; phylum Streptophyta; class Magnoliopsida; order Dioscoreales; family Dioscoreaceae; genus Dioscorea; species Dioscorea dumetorum. The sequence goes on from CACTHL010000615.1 coordinate 342,753, forward strand.
GCAAACTCTTCGGGAGAGGCGGATGATTCCGGATTTGACAAGGTTTTACGCAGGCGTGTGCAAGTGGGCACGTGGTCGGGAGCGTTGTCGGGCCAGGGGTGAGGATGGCATGCGTATTACCACGCTGTGACCAAGGGTGGCTGGTTAAAGCTACAATTGCGTCAGTGTACACTGTAAGCTAAATGAAGTCAGGGAATTCACGTCAGACCTGTATTGGGCATGGGGCTCAATTAACCTTGGATTTGGGGTAGCTCTTGTAATAGGGTCTAATGTGTCTTTGGGAGGAAACAATGCCACTTGGTGTTGGTTTTGGCCATGGTTGCAAATATTTCTCAATCTAAGAGAGTTTATGTTTTTCTTTCTCAAAATGGGTTTCATATGTCGTGTTTCTCGTACCTCGGATGTTTTCCGGTTTTTCTCACTTTTTATTATTTCCCTAAGCTTGTACTGCAAACAGGAATTCACTAACTGTTCTTGTAAGAAAGGCTGACTTGTCGCTATGGTGCATGTCAGGTGCCGCACGGTCGAAGGTGATCGGTTAAGGCTGTAACAGCTGGTATCAGAGCCCCAGGTTTTAGCTTGAAGCGAAGCACGATAAGACAACCGAGCGGATGGAGAACGTCATCGGGAGTGTTAACGATCAGCTCGAGAGACTGTCGAAGATGGTGGAAGATCTTGTGGGCGGACTACGAGAGAGCCAGTTGAGTGTTGAAGTTTTAAAAAGAAAGGTACAGTCTCTGGAGACCGAAGTCACTTAACTCAAGGAAGCTAGTGTTTCACCCGTCTCGTGGGAGGCGCCCACGAGAGTGAAGGTCCCTAAACCTTCTCCATTTGATGACGCATGGAGTGCTAAGACACTGGAAAATTTTCTTTGAGACACGGATTAGTACTTTAAGGCTGCAAGGGTACCGGGCCATGAGCAAGTTCCCTTAGTGGGCATGTATCTTACTGGAGATGCGAAGCTATGGTGGCGCACTCGACAGCAAGAAGATTCAAGCGGGTCGGACCAGTTCGAACTCGTGGGTCGAGTTGAAGAAGGAATTGCGGGAGCAATTCTTGCCTGGCAACACTGCTTGAGTAGCTGATGCGTCTCCGCAACAACACAACAGGGTGATGTGTGTCAACCCCTTGCGTTACCGCAAGTGCACGGGTCGTCAAGTAATAAAAGTGGACCCAAAGGGTCGGGTTGTCGAACCACAGGGAACAAGAAGTACTAGTAATAGCCCCTCTTTTGTTATCTAGCCTAATGAGTGTAGTATGTGATGATCTAATGGCCAACACTAAGAGTGTCACCACAAGTGCGCAGGAAATAAAAGGAAAAGAGTTCTCAATCAATAAAAGTGAGGTATCCGGACAATGCTCCCCCTAGGATTCGGGTGTTGGATGTAGATTACAAGTGTTTCTAAACGAAGACAATGAGTCGTGGGTATCCAAAGGTATAACGGCCCCGCCTCCGGGTCACCGATAACTAGTCCCCTACGAGGTCCCGGCGGAGAATTCTCTCGACGCCTCACACCACATATGATCGCTTAAAACTCTAGGGATCCCAAAGATATGACCAATTCCTAAAAGTAGATCTAACCCCGCCTCCAGGTGGAAGATCCCTAACCCCCTACGAGGTCCCGGCGGAGAATTCTCTCGACGCCTCACACCACATATGGTTGCTTGACACTTAGGGAATATGGAGATAGGAAATATCGTCGGAAGGGAAAGGGGACACTCCGCTATCTCACGGCTCACCCTCTCGACCCTCTTCACTCTTGGTAATTCTAAACCTAGCGGTGATCTCTCTCTTCACTAGATTGAATAAAACATTCAAGGCAATTAATAATGAAATCAAAAGCACAAACAAGCATTAAGAACTCAAGAGTAAAACTCAAACTGATAAATTCGAATAGAAACACAATGTAAATCTAATGAAAATAAAAATCCTAGGGTTTACATGTCCGAATACCCTCTAGGGGTTTAGCTCTCCATGGAGCGAGTCACAAAACAAACAATAAATTCAGAAATAAGTTCCAAAGATATAAAGAATAACCCCCTTGAATCCGTGATGATGGTCTTGATGGGTAGTTTCCACGTCTGGATTGAATCCACTCCGAAGCTAGGTCTCCGATGGCTTCCTTGATGCTATGACGGAGGAGGAATCGATCCAAGTTGGTGAGGAAAGCTTCCCAAAGCCGCAAAGAACTCCTTCCAAGCCCTAGCCGCCTTGTCTCTCCAAAGTGGCCAAAAAGTTCCCTAAAAATTATCACAAGGCGGCTTTTATAATTTGAATTCGGGGCTTTACGCGGGCATCCAGACGGGCATCCACACGCCCGTGTGGAAATCCTACAGTGATTTTTTTCCCGAAGTCTTCCTTGGAGTCCACACGATCGGGCACACGCTCGTGTGGTAGGGTGTGTGGCTTTCTATGCTTTGAAATCCTCAAGAACCTTCTTCTGCTTTGTACGGAAGCTGGGACATGGGCGTACTACTGCCTTTGTGCCCTTTCGGTTTGTGTAATGACTCGTACTCCTCCGAAAGTTGGCAACACCCCCATGCATATGAACACGACTTCGATTGTGGTCTTGAAACGTGTCATCACACCCTATCTTTGCTTCTTCCCGTATGTCATGTCTCCAAAGCCCCGTTTGCACAAAAGAACACAAAACACACCTTGTTAATGCTAGAACCTGATAAAAGTGATGCTCAATGAATGTAAACTGATATTATAAAATATATATAATCAAGCACTTATCAGTAGCTCGTTCAAATTTGAAGAAGCTACGTCAGACAGGCACTGTCCGGGAGTATGTGAAGGAGGTTTCATTCTTGATGATGGATATCAGGGACATGTCCGAGGAGGACAAACTGTTCAACTTTCTCACGGGACTCCAGAGTTGGGACCAGATCGAGGTACAGAGGCAAGGCGCGAAGGACCTCACCTCCGCGATCATCGCAGCCGAACCTTACCCGGTGGAGAGGGTGAAAAATCTAAGTCCAAATCCAAAGATAAGAAGCTAGTGGAGAGAAGAGCCGGAGATGGGTTCCAGAGGAGGAAACCGAAGGGCCAGGTGACACACCCTTGCGTGTGTGCTCCGCAAGTGCACGGGTGTCGAATTAATAAATACCCAAAGGGTGGGTAGTCGAATCCACAGGGAGTAGACGTCAGAAACAAATACACTTTGCCAATTAGTCAATGAAAACTCAATGTGTGAAGAGATTGAATTAAAAGTAAATAGACAGAAAATAAGGATTAAAAACGATGACTAGAGGTACGGAAAGTATCAAGATAAGAATGGGGCACTCGGACAATGCTCCCTCTAGGTTCCTTGTTTCAAGTGCAAAACTCTAATTACCTTTACTTAAACGAGATTTGAAAAGTCATGGAATCCAAAGACACAAGGTCCCAAACCTAAGGTCAACCCTGACAAGTCCCCTACGAGGTCGCGGCGGAGAGAAAACTCTCGACGCCTCACACCATGTATGACTGCGCTAAGCTCTAGGGATTCCAAGTGATAAACCCTATTCCCAACTATAGATCAATCCCTTAGGTCCAGGCGAAAGATCCCTAATCACAAATAAGTCCCGGCGGAAAGGCCTCTCTCAACGCCTAACTCTCTTTGAGATCGATAATAAAGCTTGGAATAAGAAGGTAGGGTAAATCACACCGGAAGGGAAATGGGACGTGTCGCTACCTCTCAACTCACCCTCTCGATCATCTTCAATCTTGGTTAATCTAATCCTAATGGTGATGGTCACTCGTCAAAAGGATGATTCGATTAGCCCTCAACCCTAGTGTCACTCTAAAGAGAAACAATTAAGCACACAAGATTGAAACTCAAATAAATCTCAATTTAAAATAAAAGCAATAGAGTCATTGAAACAAAGGAATTCTAGAGTTTACATGTCCAAGTATCCACTAGGGGTTTAGCTCTCCATGGAGCAATACAAGTTCATCAAAATAAATGAAGATAAATGCAAGTAATCCATAAAGAAAACCCCCTTAAGCTTCGTGCTGATGGCCTATGAGGGTTGCTCCTTCTTCTCCACGGATCCTTCCTCCAAGCCTAGGGCACACCTCACCGAATCGAAGTCGTCGAAGGCTCCCCCAATAGCTCCCTTTGGAAGGAATCGGTGTTGAAATCGGTGAAGAAACGCCCCCAAAACGCAGCAAAAACCTTCTCAAACCCTGGCCGAACTCTCCCCCAAAGATAGGAAAAAGATCCCCTTAAAAGGCTTCAGAACGGCCTTTTAAATGGCAAACATCGAGGATCTTCCACATGGCCGTGTGGAAATTCCACATGCCCATGTGGATTTTCAGCCTCTACAAAACTGCATCTATAGGTCCCCGATTTCGCCCATTTTTTCTTCTTCGAGGCCACACAAAACTGCCATTTTTCTTTCGTGGTAGGTCATGAGGCATTTCTTGATATCGAAAAACCCTTGAAGAGCTTTTGAAATCTTCGCTCAAATTAGAATGAGCGAGCATGACTGCCTTCGTGTCCTTCTACAAAAATTGTCTCGAAACCTTTAGAAGTTGGCACATACTCTCTTGTTTGACCCGATTTGCATCTTGAACTTTGTATTTTCAGAAAAGGACTCCGCTCGGCACCATTATGACCTATTTTTGCTTTTCTTCGCATAAATCTTCTTCACAACCCTAATTGCATGAAAGAACACAAAAACACACGAAATGAGAAATATAAACTGAAAAATGTGATTCTCATGCATGGAAAAACATCTCAAATAATATGTACATGCAAGAACTTATCAAACTCCCCCACACTTAAGCCTTTGCTTGTTCAAGCAAAATTTATACAATAAAATCCACAAGTAGAGTGATAAAAGTGCGTAGCCTTAAGTTCACCAAAAAGTGTGTAAGGAAAGCATTCTTAAACAAAGGAACAATTTGCAACATAGAAAGATAAAAACCAATGCTCTAGCAAAAACACGAAGCACAAAGAAAATAGAATCTCGATTCGCGTGTGTGTGTATGCATACTCATGCCAACCCTTAGTTTACTCTTAAAAGTTCTTATTGAAAAGGACTTATTTAAGGACAAAAAATAGGTAGTAGCTGCACACAACCTCGAAGGTAGCCATTTCCCAAGATGCCTCCTGGGCGGCTTTCACGCTTTGAGGTGGTAGCTCTTTCCACCTGGGAGTGTTAGCTTTCACACAGCCTATTAGATAGCTCTTTCTCTCATTAGGGCATAGCTAGTATCCGACTTATGAGAGTAGCTGCATACAACATAGGTGGTAGCTCTTTCCACCCCGAAAACAAGAAAAAACAAACTTCTTTTTTTTTTTTTTACTCAAAATAAAGAAACTAAGGTCCTTTCAGACCTTGAACTAGAGTTATCGGGGTTAACGAGAGAAAGAAAGGTGTAAGCAATGCAATCAGACAAAAAATTTCTATGTTTTTCGAGTAAACTAGAGCATGGTTACAAACGATGTTTAAAATTCTCCTAAATTCAAGACTGCAATCCTTGTCCCTTAAGGTGAACTATCATTGGCTAAATGAGCATATGAGTGATGATCATACATAAATAAAGAATGTGTGCAACGTGAACTCCCCCCCACACTTAAGATGTGCAATGCCCTCATTGTACTCATGCAAGCATACAAACGACAAAACAAATAAAAACAAGAGGGCGTGGGATTAAGAACAATACTCCCCTGGTCTCCAAATGCAGATTTTTCCTAGAGTGGCCAATATCGGGAAGTGATGTTGCGTAGGGTTGTGAAGCTCACACGGCCATGTGGAGTATCCTCATGGTCGTGCCTATGACTATTCCTCAACACATGACTGGCATGACCATCTGCACGTCACAAAAGGGGTTCAGTGAAACTCAACACTGGTACGTCCCTTGCGTATCCGCAAGTGCACGGGTCGCACAAGTAGTATAATGTACCCAAAAGGTCGGGTAGTTGAATCCACAGGGACTGGTGTAGCTTCTAATACTAACATCCTACTTAATATCTAACCAAACCGAAGATGAAGGAATTGACTTTGGATTAAATTCGAGGAGAATAAGGGAATAAAAAGTTCACCAAGGGAAGATTGAGGTTTGACTCGATAGAGGAGATGGGGCCCCGGGGTTGGGTTTCTGACGTTCACTAACTCAGTATTTCTCAGTGATTATCAGGGATGTCTTCAGTTCTAAACCTAGTTATGCTATAGGCATGCGGTTTCTAGCACTGCCGAGCCCTAAGTTGAACTCCCTCTGCTTGCAACAATTAATAAAGATTCACAAACCTAGATAGGAGTACCTAACTACCAAGCATCAAGCACTAAACAACATACAAGATAGCCAATAACCTTGATTCATTGAAATGAACAAGTCAATCATAAAAACTGCAAGTAAAGACAATGAGTTCGAGCTACAACGTCATACAACCACCCCGGGGGCTCCCTTAAGAGTTTAGCCCCTCATGATAACAACCAACAAACACAATGCCGAAGAAATTACAAGACAAGGAATTGAAAACTCCCTAATTTCTTGCATCCTTGAGGTTGTCGAAGGATCTACAATGTCGTGTAATCTCCTTCCGATCGGCCTACCATACGCTTGGCATTCCCTTGATGAAGTGGAGGATGAACCCCCAAAGCTCTCCCTTTCTTTCTGCCAAAGATCGCCCACCAAAAGTCCCCCAAAAACCTAAGTTTTTAGGGTTTTAATGTTTTCCCGATGTGAGCACGGGCGTGCTGAAGCCGTGCAGATTACGGCCAAATAACTCTTCAGAAAACTCAGAAACCTGCAATCTGCACGGGGAACAGCACGGGCGTGCTTAGACCGTGCTGAGGTTTTCACGACCGTGCTCAGCGAACTCTGGCTGTGCTGATCTATGGTTGCATTCTCCTGTAATTTTCACGGGAAGCAGCACGGGCGTGCTTTGACCGTGCTGAGGTTTTCACACCCGTGCTCAGCGGACTCAGGCTGTGCTGAATCGTAGTTGAATTCTTCTGCACTTTGCACGGGAAACAGCACGGGCGTGCTCAAGCCGTGCTGAGCTTGATGAGGTTTCTTCGAAGTCCTTTAGCTTCTAAAATTGTTCAAAAAGCTCTTCTTCTTACTTCAGGACTTTGATATCTGCATGACGAACAACGAATACCTCAAATAGCACCGTACTTGGAGAATTATAGCCAACATATTCAATAATGATGACGGTAAAGCATGCAATATATATATATGAAATGCGCTCATCAAACACACAAGAAAAATAACGAGAGTTTATAAGCATGACATCCATACTTAAACTCGAACAAACAAACTACAACTGAAAGCAGTAAGATAAAGCTCAGAAGGTAAACCCTTTCTGAGTAAGAAAAAACCAACGACAAGAAAATAAACAAGTACAAGGAAAAAAAATAACTAAAAGAAAGACGCCTCAAGTGTCATCATCTCGCCGGTGCTGCTTGGTGATGCGGGTGATTCACGTGGTGCTCGGGGTGCGGGAGACATGGTGGAGTCGGTGTCTCTCGCAATCATCTCGTCCGCCAACTCTTCCACTTGTTCATGGTCAATCGCGGCCAACGCTTGCGAGTCGAGGGTCCGTATCTTGCCGAACTTGAGCCTTGAGAGGTGCTCAAGTTCGATTTGATGTTTGGGTACGGGGAACTTCAACTGCTTAGGCGAGGGCTCACGAGGCCCACAAGGACGCTTATGTGCACGTTTTCTTGTCCTTATAGGCATTTCTGCGGAAAAGAGAGGCAAACGGGTCATTTCGGGGTCAAAAACTAAGTGCCAAGGATCCACATGGCCGTGAGGAATTTCCACACTGCCGTGTGGATCCTCTGGATGAGAAAAACTCCCCTTTATGATCCACACGGCCGTGTGGAATATCCACATGGCCGTGTGGATCTTCGGCCATGGCTATACGGCCATGGTTGATCCACTTTGACGCGTGCAAAGTTGCCATACTTCCACCATTGGTGTTTATAGCATAAAAGCAAGTATTTCCCATGAAAATAACATGCTAAAACACAAGAATCATCACCCAAATCCAAGAAAGAAAATTCATGGCAAGAAGAGAGAAAAGAGGGCTTACCGGAGAAGATGATGGTCCATAGCGTGATAAAACTCCGATTAAAACACCCAAATCCTATAAATAAGCGAGCAAATGGAAGAAGAAGATGTATGGTCGCGATCCTTGATGTGGAGGCGTTTGAATGTGAAGAGGTGCAAAGATGAAATGAAAGAAGAAGGGCTTCTTTCAAACTTAAGCAATCCACATGGCCATGTGGAAATTCCACATGGCCATGTGTTTTCTTTGGATGAGCTCCTTCACAATGCCTGAATTTCCACACGGCCATGTGGAAATTCCACATGGAATTCCACATGGCCATGTGTTTTCTCTGGATGGCCCTTTCTCAATACCTGAATTTCCACATGACCATGTGTTTTCTCTTGATGGCCTTTACTCAAAACACTCCAATTTCCACATGGCCGTGTGGATTCTCTGGATCGCTTGGAAAAATTCTAAACAAATCCACATGGCCATGTGGAAATTCCACATGGCCGTGTGTCTTCTCTGGATTGGAAATCTGCAGCTCATGAATAGTACTCACATGCTCATGTGGAATTTCCACATGGGCATGTGAAAATTCAATCTTTGCCAAATGAGCTCCAAATTTTTCACATGGCCATGTGGAATTTCCACATGGCCATGTGTTTCCATTTTTTGGCCCAAAATTGTTCCAAACTCTGCCAAATTCATTGAAAACACTTGGGAAACTGCAGAAATTGAAATAAAACAAGAATGTGGCTCAAATCTCACCAAATTCATAGGAAAAACTCTCAAACTTACCAGAAACGATGAAAAACACGATTTTTCACATCTGAAACAAAAATCGTACTACACCGGAGATGAAACAACAGAAAACAAAAACAAACCAAAAACTCAGCTACAGAAATTGAAATCTAACTAAAACAAATGCCAAGGAATTAAAAATTGGGTTGCCTCCCAATGAGCGCTTGTTTTACGTCACTAGCTTGACGTACCTGCCCTTCAAATCAAGGGGGGTCATGGAGCGGGACTCCTCCATTGCCTGAAATCTTCAAACATGATGAGCCAAACGTTTTCAAAGTAGAGAGTGAAGAATAGGAATTGTTACCAACAGAAGAGGTATCACTCTTAATCTCTGAAGGTCCATCCGCAGAGTTGTTGGGTTGCCTCTTGCGACGATGTCTCACTCTCTTCAGTTTTTTGATGAATTTAGTTACCATACCTGCGGGAGGTTCTTCCTTGTCTTTTAGAGCAGCCGAGGCATTCTCATCATGTTCTACCTCTTGGTCTAGCCATCCCACTAGTGGGTCCGGCAAAAACTTTCCTGCACAAAATCATCAACCAACTCATCAGTAATGTCAAGAAAATACAGAGTGTCATAAAAGTCAAGGGAATGTCTCATGGCTTCAGCAAGGCGGTAGGTCAGCTTCTCATCTCCAATCCTTAACGTCATCTCTCCGCCATCCATGTCTATAAGAGCCTTGGAAGTACGCAGAAAGGGTCTTCCAAGTATCAGAGGTACGTCGACATTCTCATCCACATAAAGAACAACAAAATCGGTCGGAAAGATGTATTTGTCCACTTTCACTAGGACGTCCTCAATGATGCATCTAGGATGACGAACGGAACGGTCAGCTAGTTGTAAGGTCATCCGAGTGGGTCGTGGCTCTCCCGAGTCCTAGTTTCTTGAAGAAGGTATAAGGCATGACATTGATACGGCTCCCGAGTCTGCCAATGCCTTCTCTTCACCCAAATTCCCAATGTTACATGGGATGATGAAGCTTCCGAGGTCTTTCATCTTGTTTGGGAGATTCTTCGCAAAAACACTGAACAAGATGCATCTAAAATCACCGCTGCACCTTCTTCCAATTTCCTCTTGTTGGTCAACAGGTCCTTCAAAAACTTTGCATATCAAGGCATTTGTGACAAAGCCTCCACAAATGGAATATTAATGTGCAGCTGCTTCAAAAGCCTCAAAAATTTCTTGTACTGCTCATCATTTTGATCACTTTTCAGCCTTGAAGGGTAAGGAATCCTTGGCTTGTATGATGCAGGTGCTACCTCATTTTCCTTGCCCTTCTCCTTAGCATCTTTTTCTTTATCTCTCTCCGTAGCAGGAATATGGACAACCTCTTCAGCAGGGAGTCTACCCTCAACTTCATGACCACTCCTTAGAGTAATCGCCTTCAGCTGCTCTCTTGGGTTTGTCTCTGTATTCCCTGGGAGACTTCCTTGAGGTCGCTCAGATAATGACTTCGCAATCTATCCCACCTGATTTTCCAAATTGTGAAGTGTACTCTCCACGCCTTGGAAGCGCGTGTCTGAAGATTGAATGAACTTGGTTAATGCCTTCTCCAAGTCTGTCATTCGGTTCTCAAGCCCTAAAACTCGGCCCTCCATGTTTGGTTGTTAGGGTTGCTGAAAACCGGGGGTGCAGAGGGCCTTTGTTGCCCTTGGTTGCTCCATGAAAAGTTCGGGTGATTTCGCCACCCCGGATTGTAGGTGTTGCTATAGGGGTTCCCTTGACCTCGTCCGGCATTCCCCACAAAATCCACCTACTCAACAGGTGCAGCACCAACCACTGAGATAGGGCAATCAGATGAAACATGGCCTCCTCCACAACCATCACAACTCATCATTGTAGTCATTCTAGACGGGCCTGCCAAAGTGTCTAACTTCTTGCTCAATGCTTCAACCTGAGCTGCTAGAGATGTTATTGCATCAACTTCATGAATACCCGCCACTTTCCTCTTGTCTCGAGCATTCCATTGATAGCTATTCATAGCCATTTCTTCTATCAGTTGGCGGGCAGCTTCGGGGGTCTTGCTTCCTAAGGTACCTCCTGCTGCGGCATCAAGTAACTGTCTCGTGCTTGGGTTCAGCCCATTGTAGAAAGTGTGGATGATCATCCACTCGGGGAACCCGTGTTGAGGACACTTGTGCAGAAGATCCTTGAACCTTTCCCATGTCTCGAAAAGAGACTACAATTCCGACTGCATGAACGAGAAAATCTCATTTCTCAATTTTGCTGACTTCCCAGGAGGGAAATATCGGGCAAGGAAGGCCTCAACCATATCTTCCCACGTAGTGATCGACGCTCTAGGTAGAGACTGCAACCACTGGTTTGCTTTCCCCTTCAAGGAAAATGGGAAGGCTCTCAATCGATGGCATCATCTCGTAACTCCATTTATCTTCAGCATGTCGCACACTTCCAGAAAGTTCTCTATATGATTGTTCGAGTCTTCATCGCCAACCCGTTGAAGCGTGCGGACTGTTGTACCATCCGAATGAACCCCGGTTTAAGCTCAAAGTTGTTAGCTGCAATTGGTGGCCTGACTATGCTTGATTGCGTGCCACGAATTGTCGGCCTAGCGAAATCTAAAAGTGTCCGCTGTTGCTCGTTTTGTTCAGCCATATTTGCGGACTCTTCAATTTCTATTTCAGCTTGATAATTCTGTTCTTGTTCAGGTTGTTTCCCCCATCTATGTAGTCTTCTCTCAATCTCTGGATCACCTTCAACTAATGTCGAGGGGTGTCCACGGGTCATAACCTGGAGCTGAAATCAAGAAAAGAAAACAAAATCTGAACTATGGAAGGAAGAGAAGTGTGAAATAGAATATAAAGCGATTGACTAACGAAACAAAGTATAAGAGTTCCTAAAACGCCTAACTCCCAGGCAACGGCGCCAAAACCTTGACACACCCTTGCGTGTGTGTTCCGCAAGTGCACGGGTGTCGAAGTAATAAATACCCAAAGGGTGGGTAGTCGAATCCACAGGGAGTAGACGTCAGAAACAAATGCCAATTAGTCAATGAAAACTCAATGTGTGAAGAGATTGAATTAAAAGTAAATAGACAGAAAATAAGGATTAAAAACGATGACTAGAGGTACGGAAAGTATCAAGATAAGAATGGGGCACTCGGACAATGCTCCCTCTAGGTTCCTTGTTTCAAGTGCAAAACTCTAATTACCTTTACTTAAACGAGATTTGAAAAGTCATGGAATCCAAAGAGACAAGGTCCCAAACCTAAGGTCAACCCTGACTAGTCCACTACGAGGTCCCGGCGGAGAGAAAACTCTCGACGCCTCACACCACGTATGACTGCGCTAAGCTCTAGGGATTCCAAGTGATAAACCCTATTCCCAACTATAGATCAATCCCTTTGGTCCAGGCGAAAGATCCCTAATAACAAATATGTCCCGGCGTAAAGGCCTCTCTCAACGCCTAACTCTCTTTGAGATCGATAATAAAGCTTGGAATAAGAAGGTAGGGTAAACCACACCGGAAGGGAAAGGGGACGTGTCGCTACCTCTCAACTCACCCTCTCGACCCTCTTCAACCTTGGTTAATCTAATCCTAATGGTGATGGTCACTCATCAAAAGGATGATTAGATTAGCCCTCAACCCTAGTGTCACTCCACGGATTAAGCTTCGTGCAGATGGCCTATGAGGGCTGCTCCTTCTTCTCCACGGATCCTTCCTCCAAGCCTAGGGCACACCTCGCCGAATCGAAGTCGTCGAAGGCTCCCCCAATAGCTCTCCTTGGAAGGAATCGGTGTTGAAATCGGTGAAGAAATTCCCCCAAAACGCAGCAAAAACCTTCTCAAACCCTAGCCGAACTCTCCCCCAAAGATAGGAAAACGATCCCCTTAAAACGCTTCGAACGGCCTTTTAAATGGCAAACATCGAGGATCCACACGGCCATGTGGAAATTCCACATGCCCATGTGGATTTTCAGCCTCTACAAAACTGCATCTATAGGTCCCCGATTTCGCCCGTTTTTTCTTCTGAGGCCACACAAACGGACACACGATCGTGTGGTAGGTCATGATGCATTTCTTGATGTAGAAAAACCCTTGGAGAGCTTTTGAAATCTTTGATCAAATCAGAACGAGCGAGCATGACTGCCTTCGTGTCCTTCTACAAAAATTGTCTCGAAACCTTTAGAAGTTGGCACATACTCTCTTGTTTGACCTGATTTGCATCTTGAACTTTGTATTTGCACAAAAGTACTCCGCTCGGCACCATCATGACCTATTTTTGCTTTTCTTCGCATAAATCTTCTTCGCAACCCTAATTGCATGAAAGAACACAAAAACACACGAAATGAGAAATATAAACTGAAAAATGTGATGCTCATGCATGGAAAAGCATCTCAAATAATATGTACATGCAAGCACTTATCACCAGGTGATGTGCGTCCCGCAAGTGTACGGGGTCGTCAAGTAATACCTTGTGTGTGACACAGGGGTCGTATTCCTCGGGGCCAAGGATCTACCCTTACTTCCTCTTTACTTATTATCTAACCAAATATCTCGAGGTTGGGTGCTAAGATCTACAAACTAATTTTAAGAAAAGCTAAATTGAATGACGAGCTACAGGGGAAATAGGTGGAGAATCACAAAGGGGAAAAACGGTCACGGACGTGGATCCCCCTGGGACTACTGAAGCTAGACAGATGCTAGGGTTAAGATTGCAATTGTGGTTTGGGCCAAGGGACTCCTAAAGTAGGTTAACCCGAATCCCTCGGTGATTAACCCGTAATCCCATACAGGTATTGGACAGATACTCTTCTGACTAAATCCTCCTATGATTGCACTACGACTAGGGAAATCTCTGATTAGGGTCAAACTCAGTACCTAGGTTCGAGCCTAATGGTTAGAAGGGTAACAAATACCCGAATCCCTCAGCGTATAGGTACATGTATTCCTTTCAAACTATGTGAGTCTAATACAAGGGTGTATCTCAAGCTCCAAGTACAACCTAGAAATTGACCTACAGAGTTCTCATGTAATTCAAGGCAATCAAGCACACATAGCATGAACCACAAACCAAACAATTTGCATTAAATATAAATCAAAGCATCCATACAAACGTGTTCTTCCCAAGGTTCACCGGCATCCGGTGACCTTGAGACTTAGTTGTTCATACAAACAAATAACACAAAACACATCATGAAAACAGCTAATCTAGCCATAACAAGCACTCCCTCAATTGTTGGTGATGAAAAGGTGAACTGGATCGTCGCCACGAGCCTCCACCTACGCCGCAATAAGGGCGGCTTCCTTCTTCTTCTTCAAGCTTTAAATGACGAAGTAGAAGATGGATCTTGCAAAATCTCCACTCTCCCCTTGATCTCCACTCTTCAATTGATGAGAAAAGGTCTCCTCTTCCCGGATTTGAGCCTCCTTCAAGCTACAAGAAAACCTCTCCCAAAAACCTCCACAAAAGCCCCTATGATTTGCCCTAACGCCCTTTAAAACCAGATTTTTGGGTGGCTATGCGGGCTGCCTTGCGTGGGCATGCTTGCCCGCAAGATTCCCAGGAATTCCAAGAAAATTGTCTCGGATGCTACAGCAACCCCCCGCTACGTAATCTGCTACAATATCATGCTACGATCTGCTCACGGTGATGAAGCTCCAAAAACGCCGTATTTGGTGTCGATTTCTTCATAAATACGTTCTTGAGCTTATTTTAGCTTCTTCAGGGACTGCAACAGAAATAAAACTAATTTAACAACAATAGCGGGCGTCGGCTTATCAGAAACATGTAATTTAATACAGAAATGCTATAAATAAATATACAAATTTAGACACTTATCACCATGCCATATGGAATAGACCCAAGAATGATGGGAAAGCAGCAGGTGGTTTGATCGGTGTCCCGTAAGTGCACGGGGTCATCAAGTAATGCCTCTCGTGCGAACATGAGAGGGTCGTATTCCCAAGAGCCTGAGAAGCTACCCTTAATTCCATGTTGCAATGTTGTTTAGCCGATCAAAACAGAGAATAACAGATTTAAAAACAAAGAAATATAACGACTGCAATTAAAATGCTAAATAACAGGGCTAATAAACGGGGGAAAATCAGGGTAAGGAAGCGGTCACTGATGAGGATCCCCTCAGGGGCTACTAATGTGCGAAGGATTTTAAATTAACATGCAAGTGGCAAGTTGGACCAAGAAAACCCTAGATTAGGTCAATCCGATGGTCACGGAAATTAACCTCTAATCCGATACAAGTATTGGATTCGGAATCTGTTCCATCCAAATTCTCCTACGATTGCAATGGGAAACGTGGTTTTCTCAAGTTAGGTTTGAAATACAAGTGAATACTTAACAATAGAATTGGAGGGGTCCAAATACCTGATGGTCACGGGGTATTTATACATGCATCCCTTCCAAGCTTGATGAGTCTAACACTAGGGTAATGGTCATTCAACCTAGTATTCCGTAAGTATGGATACACAGAGTTTTCATGCATACCCAAATATTCAAAAACAATAAACAAGGATCACAAACAAGCCAACATGCATTAATTAAGACAAAACATCCAAACATCACAAGTTCACCCCCAAGGTTCACCTACAGATGACCTTGGGGGTTTAGTTGTTCATAATCTCAAAATATACAATCAAAAGCATAAAAATAACTAAATAATGCATGAGCAAACTCCCTCAAAGATGGAAGGCCGAATGACTTGGATTCCCCTGACATGAAGTTCCGAAGACGCCACTCAAGGGGTGGCTTCCCTTGTTTTCAACCTTCTACCGACAATCCCTAGGAGTGGATATTGCTCAAGCACGCGCTCTCCTCGCCAATTCCTCCACCAAAATGCCCTCAAACCTTCCTCCAAGCTCGGATTTGAAGATAGTGGTGTGGAGCTCCAAGGAGGAGGCAAAAGTCCCCCAAACAAAGCCCTAAAAACTTTTAAAAAGGGTGAGTTTGGGATGGCACACGGGCGGCTTCACGGTCAAAATATGGCAGTGAGGATGCTTAGAAAATGGGCCGAAAATTTGAACAAGTTGCTATAGTACTAATAGAGTAAATTGCTACTGTACTGCTGCTTTAGAATTTCTTCTAAATCTTTGCGTTCCAGGCTGCTACAGTAACGGTGTAATGCTAGTGCCCTAAAACGACACATTCGATGTTGATTTCTTCTCAAATTTCATCGTTGAGCTCATCTAGGCTTCATTTGTACCTTAAACAAGAAATAAAACAATTTAGACCAAAAAAGGGCATCAATTCATCGATAAAATATAAGAATTATGTACACTCATACGTATAAAATACGTGCATTTAGACGTTTATCATGGTTCCGGAAAGACAAGTGGATGCTTTCACTGCACCGGACCACATATGGCGAAGGATTACCCTAAACGCGAGAAGTTGGCCGAGTTTAGAAATGAACCGAAAGCGATTCGGAGGACCCAAGCAAAGGTAAGTCCTTTACAACTGTTGGGTGCCTTGAAGATTGTCAAGGGTGGCGGGGCTGTAAATTCTCTGATCTATATAGAGCTGACCTTGAATGGGAAAGCCATATAAGGGATGGTGGATACAGAAGAACCTCATACTTTCATCAGGAAGGATGTGGCCACTCGGTTGGGACTGAGCGTGGGGACGCACACGAGCCGAGTGAAAGCAATAAACTCTCAGGCACCGGTGGTGGCTAGGAAGATCTCTGGCGTGACCGTTCACATGGGTGGATGGCAAGGGAAGATTGACCTGCCCGCCATCACAATCGATGATTTCGAGTTGATATTGGGGATGGAGTTCCTGAAGTCTGTGAAGGCCGCTGTTGTTCCACATTTGGGTGGTCTTCTTATAATGGATGAGAAGAACTCATGCTTTATAGCAGGAGTAGCTGCGAAGGAGAAGAAAGGAAAGGAGCCAATGCTTTCTTCGCGCCAGGTGGTGTAAGGGTTGAAACATGGAGAACCCATGTTTGTAGCTGCTTTATTGGAAGTGCGGGATGATGTCGTGAGTGATCTACCCTCAGCTGTGGCTGAAGTCTTAAAGGAGTTTCAAGACGTGATGCCGCCGGAACTAGATCACCAAATCGAGTTGATGCCGGGCTGCAAACCCCTTGCCCGTCTCCCTATCGAATGTCTCCGTTGGAGTTAGCGGAACTGACGAAACAACTGATAGAGCTTCTTGATAATGGCTTCATTCAGACATCAAATGCTCCATATGGTGCACCTTGGTATTGTTCCGGTAAGAAGCAAGATGGCTCTCTTCGATCTGTGCGTGGGCTGCCGGGCATTGAACAAGATCACGGTGAAGAACAAGTATTCAATTTCTCTCATTCAGGACTTGTTCGATCGGTTGACCAAAGCAACATACTTCTCCAAGCTGGATTTGCGTTCAGGGTACTGGCAAATGAGGATGACAGAGGGAGACGAGTCCAAGATGGCATGTGTGACGAGCTATGGTTCGTTTCAATTCCTTGTAATGCCTTTTGGCTTGACTAATGCTCCTGCGACTTTTTGCCACTTAATGAATCAGGTGTTTCGGACTACATTAGTGTGTTTGTGGTGGTGTATGGGATGATGTTGTGGTTTATAATGAATCCTTGGAGGATCACCTTGTTCACTTGAAGTAGGTACTATCAAGATTGAGGGAGCATCAGCTGTATGTGAAGCTGGAGAAATGTTATTTCGCTCAACAGAAGATCAAGTTATTTGGGCACATCGTTTGTCGGGGTGAAGTCTGAATAGATCGGGCTAAGGTAGCAGCGATTTTAGGCTGGCCTGCGCCGTCCAAGGTACCAGAGTTACGATCTTTTCTCGGCTTAGCCAACTATTATCAACGATTCATGGAGGAATATTCAAGAAAGGTCGTGCTGCTCACCGATTTGTTGAAGAAGGACCAGCCGTAGGGTTGGACTGAGAGGCGACGGGCTGCTTTTGACAAGATCAAGAGTGCAATTGCAAGTGAACCAGTCTTAGAATTGCCTAACTTCGAAGAACCTTTTGAGGTGCACACCGATACGTCAGACAAGGCTATTAGCGGTGTCCTTGTTCAGAACAGGCATCCGGTGGTGTTCGAGAGTTGGAAGCTGAAAGACGCGGAAAAATTTCGGAAAATTTGCATTGCTACAGTAATTTCGGAAAACAATTTCGAAAACTTTGCTCTTAGAAGTAGCCAAAAAAATTTACAAACTAAGAATAATATTTTGATCCACAATAAGCATTCACCCAACAACATAATTCCAACAAATTTCAGCCATAAAAACAAGAAAAAATCAAAGTTTTGAGTGAGGTGCCATACTTGTGCCCTAGGGTAAGATGAGTGGATCTAAATGGTAAATCCGGCCAAAAGCTTGCTCAAACTCCAAATTTTTGTTACCAAGATGGAAAAGAGGGGGAGGAGAGCAAACTAGAGCAAAAAAAATGAGTAAAAACGATGGAGAAATGAGAGAGAAAAGGTTGGAAGAATGGGGAAGAAGAATGAATAGTGTAAAAAACCCCAAAAGCTCCCTTTAAAACCTTCTATCGGGTGGTCTTGCCGACCATCCTTACGGCCGTAAGGATGGTCGGCAAGAAGTTCGGGATGAACCTTGCCGACCATCCTTACGGCCGTAAGGATGGTCGGCAAGAACCTCTGCTTGCACCGCTTCTTTCTCCACACTTTGTACACATCAACCATCGATGAAACCTTGAAAAATATGGCCGGAAACATCAATAAACACTCAAAACATCAACATGCATGCATCTAGAACAAGAATTATTCAAAAACCACATGACAAACAAGTTAACAAAAAGGCGAAAGAATCAAGAAAAACGACGAAAAGCACAAGTACACATGAACCACTACTAAAAACATAAGTAAGACAAGATAACACAAACAAGAAAAAGAATACGGGAAATGAAAGGAACTTGGGTTGCCTCCCAAGGAGCGCTTCTTTAACGTCATTAGCTTGGCGTGCATTACCTAAAAATTATCATGGTGGGACAAATGGAGGGAAGTTACCTCCAACCTTTGGGACCGGGTTGCCGCTCGGAAAATAATGTTTCAAACGATATCCATTGACTTTAAAAGTACCTTTTGTTGGATGGTAAATCTCGACGGCCCCGTGAGGAAACACTTGTGAGACTGAAAATGGTCCATACCATCTTGATTTCAGTTTTCCCGGAAAAAGTTTCAATCTAGAGTTGAAAAGTAGCACTTGGTCTCCGACTTGGAAATGTTTAGCTTGTTTAATGTGTCGGTCATGGTATTCCTTTGTCTTCTCTTTATACCGTACTGAACTCTCATACGCCACCGACCACCATTCATCTAATTCATTTAACTGGAATTTTCTCTTGTGGCCTATTAGATGGGGATCAAAATTCAATTACTTTATGGCCCAATAAGCTTTGTGCTCCAATTCGACGGGCAAGTGACAAGCCTTCCCATAGACCAACCTATACGGAGTTGATCCAATAGGGGTCTTAAATGCTGTTCTGTATGCCCAGAGTGCATCATCAAGTTGATCCGCCCAGTCCTTCCTGTGATGACTCACCGTTTTCTCCATGATTCTTTTCAATTCCCTATTAGATACCTCGACTTGACCACTCGTTTGGGGATGGTATGCAGTTGAGATTCTATGTGATACCCCATATCGTTTCAAAACTTTTTCAAATTGTGAATTGCAAAAATGAGTGCCCCGGTCACTGATGATCGCCCTTGGAGTGCCGAATCTAGCGAACAATTTTTTTAGGAATTTTACCACCACTGATGGTTATCCCGCAAGCGCACGGGGTCGTCAAGTAATAAACCACTCGCGCAAGCACGAGTGGGTCGTATTCCCAAGGGCCCAAGGAGCTACTATTACTCCCCTTTCGTCTATTTCCTAGCCTAACACTACAAAAGATAAATAGTGATTGCGAAAAGATAAAAAAACTACTAATATGAAATCCGGGCTACTACTACACACATTTAGCGAACAAGGGAGAATCAAACACACGAAGAGGTGATTTGGACAATGAATTCCCCTAGAGTTGTCATTAGGTCCTGAATTTAGGATGAAATGTTGAGATGGTAGCTGGGCCACGAGACTCCTAAAGTAGGTCAACCCCGATGGTCACGACGATCAACCCCTAATCCGATAGAAGTATTGGATCAGAATCACATCCGCCCAAATCCTCCTATGATTGCATTAAACTTAGGGAAATCTCTAATTAGGGTCAAACACAATATCTATGTTCATCCCTAATGGTTGGAGGGGTACGAAATACCCGATGGTCACGGTGTATTCATACATGAATCCCTTTCAAGCTTGGTGAGTCTAATACTAGGGCAATGGTCATGCAACCTAGCATTTCCTAGAAATGGCACACCGAGTTCTCATGCATACCAAGGCATTAAAATACACCAAACATGAACCACAAACTATAAGATTCCATAAAAGAAATACAACATCCAACAATACATCACAAGGATAATCATCCAAATTACAAACAAACACCCCTAGAGTTCATCATGTCCAAACCACAAATAAGTTAGTTCCTCATGAAAGAGGAACACTTATACAAGTTCAAGGAGCAAATAAACAAGAAAAGAAGGAAGAAACACTCCCTCTAGCTTTGGAAACCCTTGAATGGATGAAGACCTTCAAAATACACCTTGATGTCTTGGATCTTCTCTCCAAACCTTCTCCTTCGATGTGTGCCTCCCTCTTGGTGAAGATTGTGTCGTAGATCGCCGGAAATGGCCGGCAAGGAAGGTGGGGCGCCGGCCCTAGAAGAATAGATCAAAAGTCCCCTTTTCCATGCCCTAAAAGTCTTTAAAAAGGGTGAAAGTCGCGACTCCTCACGGGCTGCCTCACGGCCGTGAGGTTGCCCGTGAGGCATCCAGAGAATTTTGCAGAAACTTTTCACCTCGGTGCTACAGTACCCCCTGCTACAGTATTTCTGCTACAGTACTGCTACAGTGAAAAACCCAAAAACGCCGTATTTGGTGTCGATTTCTTCATGAATACGTTCTTGAGCCTATTTCGGGCCTGTAACACAAGATAAAGAGATTTAGACTATAAAAAGGGCATTGACTTATCAAAAAGATAATAAAATAATACAAATGAATACGTATAAAATACGTATATTTAGACGTTTATCAACCACTCTTGCATCACAGGTTGGGAATGCTTGCGTTTCTACCCACTTGGAGACGTAGTCTACGGCCACGAGAATAAACTTATTGCCATGAGAACTAGGAAACGGTCCCATGAAGTCGATCCCCCAAACATCAAAAATTTCACAAGCTTGATTCCAAGTTTGCGGCATCTCGTCCCTTTTTGATATGTTACCTACGCGTTGACACCTATCACAGTGCTGCACAAGCATCTGAGCGTCATGGAATATCGTGGGCCAATAAAATCCAGCATCAAGTACCTTCCTCGCTGTCCTGTTTCCACTGTAGTGCCCCCCTGCTGGCCTCGAGTGGCAATGCAACAGGATGTCATGTCCTTCTCTTATTGAGACACATCTCCTGACAATTTGATCAGAACAAGTCTTGAACAGGTATGGATCCTCCCAAGTATAATGCTTCAAGTCGGCAAAGAACTTTTTTCTTTGTTGATAGGTAAGCCACTTTGGGAAAATCCCTGCTGCCAAGTAATTTGCGATATCAGCAAACCATGGTGTCTCATCCTCTTCCACTACTTGAATGCTGCATAACTGCTCCACAGGGAATGTGTCATTTATCCCCTCTCTCTTCAACTCCTCATCATGAGGCCCTTCAAGGCGTGATAAATGATCAGCGGCCAAGTTTTCTGCCCCCTTTTTATCCCTTATCTCTAGATCAAACTCTTGTAGCAGAAGCACCCAACGGATCAATCGAGGCTTGGCATCTGATTTATTCAGTAGGTATTTGAGTGCAGAGTGATCAGTATAAACAATTACCTTAGATAGCACCAAATATGATCGAAATTTATCAAAAGCAAAGACCACCGCTAGCAATTCTTTCTCCGTGGTAGTGTAGTTCTCCTGTGCGTCATTCAAAGTCTTGCTTGCGTAATAAATAGGATGAAAGTGCTTATCCCGTCTTTGTCCTAATACTGCACCCACTGCATAGTCACTTGCATCACACATCACCTCGAAAGGTAAATTCCAGTCCGGAGAAGCCACTATTGGTGCTTCAACTAGTTTCTCTTTCAAGCAGAGGAAGGCATTCATGCAATCTTCATTAAACTCAAAACGAGCATCTTTCTCCAAGAGCTTTGTCAGTGGTCGGGCGATTGCAGAAAAGTCTTTGATGAACCTTTTATAAACCCCTGCATGTCCCAGAAAACTTCTGATTGCCTTCACTGAACTTGGAGGGGGTAGTTTTTCGATGGTGGAGACTTTCACTCTGTCTACTTCAATTCCCCTCCTTGAAATCTTATGCCCGAGTACTATGCCCTCATTGACCATAAAGTGGCATTTCTCCCAACTGAGGACTAAATTAGTCTCCTCACACCTTTTTAGGACCCGTTCAAGATTTTTAAGGCATAACTCGAACGAATCCCCGAAGACCGAAAAATCATCCATAAACACCTCCATGATATCTTCCACCATATCTTCGAAGATTGCTAACATACATCTTTGGAATGTAGCCGGTGCATTACAAAGTCCAAAGGGCATTCGACGATACGCAAATGTCCCGTAGGGGCATGTGAAAGTAGTCTTCTCCTGATCTTCTGGTGCAATAGGAATCTTAAAGTATCCAGAAAGACCGTCCAAGAAACAGTAGTAAGAATGTCCCGCGAGTCTGTCAAGCATCTGGTCAATGATAGGTAAAGGGAAATGATCCTTCCTTGTAGCATCATTGAGTTTCCTATAATCAATACAGACTCTCCAACCTGTGACTGTTCTTGTGGGAACAAGCTCATTTTTTCATTAGTGATGACTGTCATTCCTCCTTTCTTTGGCACCACTTGCACTGGGCTCACCCAAGCACTGTCGGAGATAGGGTAGATAATGCCCACATCAAGCAACTTTATGACTTCATTCTTCACAACCTCCTTCATGTTGGGATTGAGTCTTCGTTGGGGAATTGCTGAGGGTTTGTGATTATCCTCCATAAGTATTTTGTGTGTACAAAAAGATGGGCTGATTCCTCGAATGTCAGAAATCTTCCACGCAATTGCCTTTTTGTGCCTCCTCAGCATGTTCAAGAGTTGGTCCTTCTGTTCCCTTGTTAAATCCGAGGCAATGACAAAGTAGGTCAACCCCGATGGTCACGACGATCAACCCCTAATCCGATAGAAGTATTGGATCGGAATCACATCCGCCCAAATCCTCCTATGATTGCATTAAACTTAGGGAAATCTCTAATTAGGGTCAAACACAATATCTATGTTCATCCCTAATGGTTGGAGGGGTACGAAATACCCGATGGTCACGGTGTATTCATACATGAATCCCTTTCAAGCTTGGTGAGTCTAATACTAGGGCAATGGTCATGCAACCTAGCATTTCCTAGAAATGGCACACCGAGTTCTCATGCATACCAAGGCATTAAAATACACCAAACATGAACCACAAACTATAAGATTCCATAAAAGAAATACAACATCCAACAATACATCACAAGGATAATCATCCAAATTACAAACAAACACCCCTAGAGTTCATCATGTCCAAACCACAAATAAGTTAGTTCCTCATGAAAGAGGAACACTTATACAAGTTCAAGGAGCAAATAAACAAGAAAAGAAGGAAGAAACACTCCCTCTAGCTTTGGAAACCCTTGAATGGATGAAGACCTTCAAAATACACCTTGATGTCTTGGATCTTCTCTCCAAACCTTCTCCTTCGATGTGTGCCTCCCTCTTGGTGAAGATTGTGTCGTAGATCGCCGGAAATGGCCGGCAAGGAAGGTGGGGCGCCGGCCCTAGAAGAATAGATCAAAAGTCCCCTTTTCCATGCCCTAAAAGTCTTTAAAAAGGGTGAAAGTCGCGACTCCTCACGGGCTGCCTCACGGCCGTGAGGTTGCCCGTGAGGCATCCAGAGAATTTTGCAGAAACTTTTCACCTCGGTGCTACAGTACCCCTGCTTACGATATTTACGCTACTGATCTGCTACGGTGAAAAACCCAAAAACGCCGTATTTGGTGTCGATTTCTTCATGAATACGTTCTTGAGCCTATTTCGGGCCTGTAACACAAGATAAAGAGATTTAGACTATAAAAAGGGCATTGACTTATCAAAAAGATAATAAAATAATACAAATGAATACGTATAAAATACGTATATTTAGACGTTTATCAAACATCCCCACACTTAAGCGTTTGCTTGTCCCTAAGCAAACAAACATGAAGAACAGGGGCAAGACGATAAACGGCTAAATATACGACCTCAAGCTCAACCGTACGGGGCTCCACAAGCACAAATGGACAGAAATCAAGAAGTGAGTTGTTCAAAGTATAGTCAAGTAATATTAGCTCTGTTTCATCCAAAGTATTCTGTGTGTGTGTGTGCCGACTCCCACCTTGACCTCCACACCCTGGATTACCCGGGATGTTTTTTCACCTCACTCAAATTGAAATTAGTGCTAGGAGTGCCAAACAAAAATCCTCTCAATAGTCGGTTAAAAATCTTTTGGTCCCCAAACGAAACTTTAACATCAAGTGAAGATAAGACAGGTTTCAGGCGCCCAAAAGGTTTTTTTTTTTTTTTTTTTTTTTTTTTTTTTTTTGGAGTCCGCCTAACGTAGACTCGCACAAAAATCTTTCATTGGATGCACATGCCGGCCGAGCACAAGAGCCACCCGACTTACTTGATTACAGATCTACATATACGCATTCATGCTTTTAGAAGCAGAGGAATACTGACATAGACTCAATTTTTCACCTTTTTTTTTTTTTTTTTTTTTTTTTTTTTTTAAATACACAATCTAACTCAGGACGCCTGATCAACCACCTGCTAAAAACCTCACTTAAAAACCTTACTTAGGGTTAAAGCAAAAATAGGGGACTCAAAAGTTTTTAAAGGACTATTGAAAGAAGAATTTGACATCCTAACACAAAATCAATAAGATGGGTTAGAGTGTCGAAGTGGAAGTTAGAGTGAGCGGTATCAATGTACACTAAAGATGAAACAGAACTACATTCAAGTACATGTAAAGTACAACTCACTACTATCATTCTACCAAGCTAGGAAGTCCTTAACAATAAAATCATAGCTATCATAGGTGAGTCAAGCATGCATTAAAATAAAATACTCCATCCCCACACCTAAAGTTATACATTGTCCCCAATGTACATAAGTCAGCTGCACAGGGTGGGAAATAAATATGCAACAAGAATTGAGAGATGGAGTGAAGAAAACTTCCCCATTTTCGGTTCAGAGTGGACAATACATGCTCGAATACGGGGTAAGTTCAATCATCGAAGGGTGGTGAGAGTGAAGCTCCTTTTATGATAATCCTACAAAGATCAATAAGCAAATCTCATCTCACCAATTCAAAAGTAGGGAGAAAAAATAAAAATAAAAATAAAAATAAACTAAACCAAACAAAAACAACAAAGTATGACTCCATGCAAGTTCTCCTCTCAATCTACAAGTGAACAAATAAATTCAAGGGGAATTTCATTCAAAAGTTACTGTAGCACGAGCAGAAATTTTGCAAGAGTTTCCCCTTGTTTTTGAAGCCCGAAAATTTACAAATAATGCCTTAAAATGCAATTAAATCAAAGATTAAACATTCACACAACATCTCCCAAAGTTTGAAGCAAGATAAGCATGAAAAACAAGAAGAAACATCAAGTTTGCTTCAACACACAAGTTAGGGCTTCAAAGCTTGAATCGAAAACGATCGGTGAAGAAGATGATGAAACCTTGAATAAACCACTGGATCCTCATTGCAAAAGTTAGGAGAGGAGTGTAGAGGACGAAAAATGAAGAAAAACGGTGAAAGAATGAGGGAAAACGGATGAGAAATGAGAGAGTTATGAAAGAAATGGTGAAGGGGCGCTTTAAAGGGAAGGGTGCCCGAAGCCCTCACGGGTGAGCTCACGCCCGTGAGCCTACCCGTGAGACCTGCAAATTCAGCCCCTTGCACACATTTTCCATTGCAACTTAAACACAAACAATGCACCAATGTTTTCAACAAAAACTCACATAAGAATTTGCATTTGAATGTCATAAAATCAAAGGACAAAACCAATAAATTCAAGAACAAGCATGGATCATACTCAAACAAACAACCAAACAATCTAACATTCAAACAACAACGAGTAAAGAAAAACACAAACACAACAATCCATCACACAATTAAAATACGAAAATTCAAAAAAACATGAATCTAAAACTTGGGTTGCCTCCCAAGAAGCGCTAGTTTAGCGTCATTAGCTCGACGTACCTTGTTCTTACCTTAGGGTGGCTTGAAAATGGTGTGTTCCTCCCGGCTAGAAGTGGCATACGAGCTACCAAGAATCGTACCTTCCGGGATGGTGTCAATGTGGAGGTCAAGTATGAATTACCTTTTGGCCTCCATGGAAAGAGCTTCGGCCGGGCATTGTGCAATTTTAATCTTGGCAAATCTTTAGATGGACTTAGCATTCTTCCCGCCACTTCATTTGTCCCGGCTAAATTTCCATGGAGCCTCATCAAAAATCGTTTTGGCCTCCAATGGAATAAGTTAGGATGAAGATTTTTCAAGCTCGGCATAGGTGGGTCCTTGGGTGGTGTAAACCTCCTACCCACTTCTCCTTCTTCAACCATTATCAATCTTCCATTAATTACCCACAAAAATCGTTTGGGTCTCCAAGGAAATAATTTTGGGTGGGACGTGTCTAGCAATGACATAGGTGGGTCATTGGATGGCTTCAACCTCCTACCCACTTCTTCAGTTGTCCCGGAAAATCCTTTTTTGTGCATAATAAATGGATTGGCTTCTATGCAAAGGGCTCGCTCAATTTGTATCGGCACCACCTTTTCTTCTCCTTCAAGCTCCACTATACCAAAGTTCTCTTCTATCACCCTTTCAATGTAGCTCTCTTCGTTTTCATTATTGCTTGTAGTTGGGAGTTCTATTCTTGGCATGAGGATTAATTGTTCAACCCGGTCCTCTAGCTTGTGAAGGGATGCTTGCACATTCAAAAGTGTGGCATGGATAGCCTCAAATCCGGAATTATATTTAGCATCAAGGGATTGAAGTTCGGCGGTAATG
This sequence comes from Dioscorea dumetorum, assembly GCA_902712375.1. NCBI lineage: Eukaryota > Viridiplantae > Streptophyta > Magnoliopsida > Dioscoreales > Dioscoreaceae > Dioscorea > Dioscorea dumetorum. The sequence continues at coordinate 369,656 of CACTHL010000615.1, forward strand.
GCTTCAAATTTAGTGTTGATGGTGCGAAATCTATGTTCAGTATTCACCATGAATTTTGCCAATACATCCTCAGTAGTATGTTTCCTTTCTTGCGGAGTTCCATGTTGAGGACTTGGAGGGGGAATGTACCGTTGCTCTTGAAGTGACTTGTGGTTAATAAATTTGTTGAGTTTCTCCTCAAGAGCATCTATTCGAGCGGCCAAAGCAAAGTTTGGACCATTCAAGGTCAAAGCTCCTTGCATTTTGCCAAGATTAGTATACCTCGCACAAAAAGAAAACACAAAGTCAAACAAAGCACAACAAAAGAACGAAGATAAATAAGAAAATATGTACAAGAAGAAGAAGAATGGCTAGAGCAATAGACTATAGGTTTTCCTAGTATCCCTTGTGTTCCCCGGCAACGGCGCCAAAAACTTGATGGTTATCCCGCAAGCGCACGGGGTCGTCAAGTAATAAACCACTCGCGCAAGCACGAGTGGGTCGTATTCCCAAGGGCCCAAGGAGCTACTATTACTCCCCTTTCGTCTATTTCCTAGCCTAACACTACAAAAGATAAATAGTGATTGCGAAAAGATAAAAAAACTACTAATATGAAATCCGGGCTACTACTACACACATTTAGCGAACAAGGGAGAATCAAACACACGAAGAGGTGATTTGGACAATGAATTCCCCTAGAGTTGTCATTAGGTCCTGAATTTAGGATGAAATGTTGAGATGGTAGCTGGGCCAAGAGACTCCTAAAGTAGGTCAACCCCGATGGTCACGACGATCAACCCCTAATCCGATAGAAGTATTGGATCGGAATCACATCCGCCCAAATCCTCCTATGATTGCATTAAACTTAGGGAAATCTCTAATTAGGGTCAAACACAATATCTATGTTCATCCCTAATGGTTGGAGGGGTACGAAATACCCGATGGTCACGGTGTATTCATACATGAATCCCTTTCAAGCTTGGTGAGTCTAATACTAGGGCAATGGTCATGCAACCTAGCATTTCCTAGAAATGGCACACCGAGTTCTCATGCATACCAAGGCATTAAAATACACCAAACATGAACCACAAACTATAAGATTCCATAAAAGAAATACAACATCCAACAATACATCACAAGGATAATCATCCAAATTACAAACAAACACCCCTAGAGTTCATCATGTCCAAACCACAAATAAGTTAGTTCCTCATGAAAGAGGAACACTTATACAAGTTCAAGGAGCAAATAAACAAGAAAAGAAGGAAGAAACACTCCCTCTAGCTTTGGAAACCCTTGAATGGATGAAGACCTTCAAAATACACCTTGATGTCTTGGATCTTCTCTCCAAACCTTCTCCTTCGATGTGTGCCTCCCTCTTGGTGAAGATTGTGTCGTAGATCGCCGGAAATGGCCGGCAAGGAAGGTGGGGCGCCGGCCCTAGAAGAATAGATCAAAAGTCCCCTTTTCCATGCCCTAAAAGTCTTTAAAAAGGGTGAAAGTCGCGACTCCTCACGGGCTGCCTCACGGCCGTGAGGTTGCCCGTGAGGCATCCGAGAGAATTTTGCAGAAACTTTTCACCTCGGTGCTACGGTACCCCTGCTACGGTATTTCCTTCTACGATCTGCTACGGTGAAAACCCCAAAAACGCCGTATTTGGTGTCGATTTCTTCATGAATACGTTCTTGAGCCTATTTCGGGCCTGTAACACAAGATAAAGAGATTTAGACTATAAAAAGGGCATTGACTTATCAAAAAGATAATAAAATAATACAAATGAATACGTATAAAATACGTATATTTAGACGTTTATCAACCACTCTTGCATCACAGGTTGGGAATGCTTGCGTTTCTACCCACTTGGAGACGTAGTCTACGGCCACGAGAATAAACTTATTGCCATGAGAACTAGGAAACAGTCCCATGAAGTCGATCCCCCAAACATCAAAAATTTCACAAGCTTGATTCCAAGTTTGCGGCATCTCGTCCCTTTTTGATATGTTACCTACGCGTTGACACCTATCACAGTGCTGCACAAGCATCTGAGCGTCATGGAATATCGTGGGCCAATAAAATCCAGCATCAAGTACCTTCCTCTCGTCCCGTTTCCACTTCGTAGTGCCCCCCCGCTGGCCTCGAGTGGCAATGCAACGAGGATGTCATGTCCTTCTCTTATTGAGACACATCTCCTCGACAATTTGATCAGAACAAGTCTTGAACAGGTATGGATCCTCCCAAGTATAATGCTTCAAGTCGGCAAAGAACTTTTTTCTTTGTTGATAGGTAAGCCACTTTGGGAAAATCCCTGCTGCCAAGTAATTTGCGATATCAGCAAACCATGGTGTCTCATCCTCTTCCACTACTTGAATGCTGCATAACTGCTCCACAGGGAATGTGTCATTTATCCCCTCTCTCTTCAACTCCTCATCATGAGGCCCTTCAAGGCGTGATAAATGATCGGCGGCCAAGTTTTCGCCCCCTTTTTATCCCTTATCTCTAGATCAAACTCTTGTAGCGAAGCACCCAACGGATCAATCGAGGCTTGGCATCTCGATTTATTCAGTAGGTATTTGAGTGCAGAGTGATCGGTATAAACAATTACCTTAGATAGCACCAAATATGATCGAAATTTATCAAAAGCAAAGACCACCGCTAGCAATTCTTTCTCCGTGGTAGTGTAGTTCTCCCGTGCGTCATTCAAAGTCTTGCTTGCGTAATAAATAGGATGAAAGTGCTTATCCCGTCTTTGTCCTAATCTGCACCCTTTGCATAGTCACTTGCATCACACATCACCTCGAAAGGTAAATTCCAGTCCGGAGAAGCCACTATTGGTGCTTCAACTAGTTTCTCTTTCAAGCGAGAGGAAGGCATTCATGCAATCTTCATTAAACTCAAAACGAGCATCTTTCTCCAAGAGCTTTGTCGGTGGTCGGGCGATTGCAGAAAAGTCTTTGATGAACCTTTTATAAACCCCCGCATGTCCCGAGAAAACTTCGATTGCCTTCACCGAACTTGGAGGGGGTAGTTTTTCGATGGTGGAGACTTTCACTCTGTCTACTTCAATTCCCCTCCTTGAAATCTTATGCCCGAGTACTATGCCCTCATTGACCATAAAGTGGCATTTCTCCCAACTGAGGACTAAATTAGTCTCCTCACACCTTTTTAGGACCCGTTCAAGATTTTTAAGGCATAACTCGAACGAATCCCCGAAGACCGAAAAATCATCCATAAACACCTCCATGATATCTTCCACCATATCTTCGAAGATTGCTAACATACATCTTTGGAATGTAGCCGGTGCATTACAAAGTCCAAAGGGCATTCGACGATACGCAAATGTCCCGTAGGGGCATGTGAAAGTAGTCTTCTCTCGATCTTACGGTGCAATAGGAATCTTAAAGTATCCGAGAAAGACCGTCCAAGAAAAAAGTAGTAAGAATGTCCCGCGAGTCTGTCAAGCATCTGGTCAATGAAAGGTAAAGGGAAATGATCCTTCCTTGTAGCATCATTGAGTTTCCTATAATCAATACAGACTCTCCAACCTGTGACTGTTCTTGTGGGAACAAGCTCATTTTTTCATTAGTGATGACTGTCATTCCTCCTTTCTTTGGCACCACTTGCACTGGGCTCACCCAAGCACTGTCGGAGATAGGGTAGATAATGCCCACATCAAGCAACTTTATGACTTCATTCTTCACAACCTCCTTCATGTTGGGATTGAGTCTTCGTTGGGGAATTGCTGAGGGTTTGTGATTATCCTCCATAAGTATTTTGTGTGTACAAAAAGATGGGCTGATTCCTCGAATGTCAGAAATCTTCCACGCAATTGCCTTTTTGTGCCTCCTCAGCATGTTCAAGAGTTGGTCCTTCTGTTCCCTTGTTAAATCCGAGGCAATGACAACAGGGAGTGTAGATTCTTCCCCCAGGAAAGCGTATTCTAGATGATCAGGGAGGGGCTTCAATTCTAGCTCTGGAGGTTCTTCAATTGATGACTTTACCCTTCCATAATTTCTAAGGTCACGCTCCTCAATCTCCTCCATTTCTTCTGAGTCACCATCACTGTTCAAGCTGCAATTCTTGGCTCGAAATTCTTCCTCAACTGTATTCAAATCATCCCTCTGGATGTAATCCACCTCTTCTACTCTTTCAACTGTTGACTGAATTACCTCCTCCTTATCTGAACGGGTTAATTCGGGAGGATTCTTCAGACTAGTGTCAAGTTCCTCAGGAGTATAATTAGACTGACTACTGGATGAGGGAATTTCTGTTGCCAACTTTCCCCAATCTGATTCCAAAAATTTATTGAAGATTGACTGAGCTCCTTGATTCTGTACAGATTGCATAAATGTATCCTAGCACAAATCTTCCTTCCAAAAATTATCGCTGAAAACCATGCTGTCACTCTGAACATGAGTCATAATGTTAGCTAACAACAAGAAATATAAAAGAGCAACAATAGAATACAAAGCTGGAATAATTACAAAATCTCAACAACCAAAAACAAGAAAACACAAAAAAAAAAAAAACAAAACAAAACACACAACAAAAAGAAAGAAAAACAAAAGAAAAAGAAAAGGCTAAATCAACAAGCTTAAAGCTTTCCAAATATCTCTCAGTGAATTCCACGGCAACGGCGCCAAAAACTTGATCGACACGGAAAGTGTGAACACCCGCAAGCACACGGAGTCGTCAAGTAATAAACCACTCGTGCACGCACGAGTGGGTCGTATTCCCAAGGGGCCCGAGGAGCTACCTTACTCACTTCTCACTTGTTGTTTAGCTCACCGATTCCATTTCAAGAGAATAAGTAAGAAAGAAAACAAATAACAACAAGAGAAATTTTCTAAATAAATGCGACTGAATCAAAACACGGGAGATGCTCAGGGATGGAAAACGGTCATGGATGAGGATCCCCAAGGGGGCTACTCAAGTGAGTAGGATATTTGAGAAATTAAGTATGTGGCTAGTTGGACCGAGAAAACCTAAACTTAGGTCAACCCGATGGTCACGGCAATTGACCCCTAACCCGGTACAAGTGTTGAATAAGGAATTTCTTCCACTCAACCTCTCACACGGTTGCAAGGAGAATGATGGTTTCCTCAAGTTAGGGTGGAAACACTAGTTAGTTTTCAACCCTAGAAATGGAGGGGTACAAATACCCGATGGTCACGGCGTATGTATACAATAATCCCTTCCAAGTTTGGTAGAGTCTAGCACTAAGGCAATGGTCATGCTACAAAGTGCTACCAAGAATTTGATACATCAATTAAGCACATATACCAAAACAATCAAGAATACCAAACAATGATCACAACAAGCCAATCATACAATAAATAGCTCAACTAATCCAAAACATCACATGTTTTGCCCCCAAGGTTCACCTACATCCGGTGACCTTGGGGTTTAGTTGTTCATGTTCAACAAATCCACCACATAAACCATGCAAATAACTAAAATAAACATGAGGAACACTCCCTCAAATGGTGAAGGTCGAATGCCGCTTGAATCCCCGGAGAAAACCTTCCGAAGACGCCACTCGAAGGGGTGGCTTCCTGTTGTCTTCAACCTCCAAACAATGAAGCTTTTGAAGTAGATCCTCCTAGATCTTGCTCTCCTCACCTAAGAAAACCCGAATTTCCTCTCCTTTTGCCCTCCAAAATGGTGTAGAAATGATGTCCAAACCCTAGCCTTCTTTTCCCCCAAAAGCTCTCTCAAAGAAGATGCAAAAGTTTCTTTCAAAATGCCCTAGAGCGCCCTTTAAACCCCAAATCCCGATGGGTAAATGGGTCAGCATACTGCCGGTATGCTGACCCCTCGGGATTTCTACTTTTCTGCCAAGAAGTCCGCGATGAGCTACAGTAACTGCTACAGTGCCGTGCTACAGTATCCCGTCTCGAAAACGCTGTTTTGGTGTCGAATTCGCTCCCCATCTCGTCGTCGAGTCCCCAGGGCTTCTGGCTGGCCTGAAATACGAAGATAAAGCAATTTAGACCTAAAAGAGCATAGATTCAACAATAAGATACGAAAATAATACACAATACATACATGTAAAATACGTACTTTTAGACGTTTATCAAATTCACTAATTGTTCTTGCAAGGAAGGCCGACTGTCGCTATGGTGCATGTCGGGTGCCGCACGGCCGAAGGTGATCGGTTGAGGCCGCGAGACCAACCATGGTAAAAGATTGCATTAAATATGCCAAAAATTGCCATCTATGTCAAATTTATGATGATTTTATTCACCAACATCCCAATCATTTGCATCCCACAGTCTCTTCATGGCCTTTTGAGATATGGGGAACATACGTGATTGGTCCTTTTTTGAGCCTCCATCATCTTTAGGGCATCGATTGATATTGGTTGCAACGAGACTATTTATCTAGATGGGCGAAGCTATTCTTTTAAGAGAAGTAAAGGCGATAATATTATAAAATTTTTCAGAGAAAATATCCTATATATTTTTGGAACTCCAAAAGGAATTATCTCGAGATAATGGCATCGCTTTCAAAAGTTTCAAAATTGGGAGATTTGCATAACATCATGAAATAGACCGGAGGTATACCTCCATCTACAATGCAAGAGCAAATGGGTTGGCGGAAACATTTACCATAACTCTCTCAAAATTGCTAAAGAAAGCTGTGTCCAAAAATAAAAATGATTGGTATGATAGGCTTCCCAAGATGCTATGGGCTTATCGTACCATGTACAGGACTCCAACATAATGCACACCATACTCTTTAGTGTTTGGAACTGAAGCAGTCCTACCACTTGAAATTCAAATACCTTCATTAAGGATAGCATTACAAAATGAAATATGAAATGAAGATAATGCTTGACTTCGCCTAGATGAGTTAAACTCTCTTGATGAAAAGGATATAAGTACAACAGAACCTTGAAGTTTATAATGCAAAGATGTCTCAAGCTTATAATAAGTTGTCCAGATTTCAGACATTTACAAAAGGAGAAATGGTTCTTGTACTCAGAAGACCTATCATTACCAACAAGCGGGTCGGGGGCAAGTTCAAAGCAAATTGGGAATGTCCATATGTGATGGAGATCGTCTACGAAAGAGGTGCATACCAACTAATTAATGCTAATGGAGAAAGGCCTATGCCACCTATTAATGGTCGTTTTCTAAAAGAATATTATGTATAATGTAAAATGTTTGTCTATAACGGAACTTCTGGTCCCTGATAAAAAAGAAATAGATAGATCATGTACGCTTATGCGTACTTCCCGAGGCAAAACATTAAAATTTTTGAACTTTTCTTAATGATGAAATGCATGGCATGTTATCTCAAAATTTTTATGAATCAAGATATTAAATCTCAGTTATTTTATTGACTTAATTAGAAAAGGAAAAGAGAGTAATGTAATCACATTGCTATAATTCCATCATCAAATGAATACTCTTATCCCTTATAGTAAATAATTGGCTCAAATCCTACCAAAAAAGCAGAGCTATGTCGAACAAAAATTTAACCATGTGGGGATTCATTGCAACTTTGGTCAATGTCCGAAAAAGACTTATTCTGTGAATTGTTGGCAATGACATATAAAAGATTTGGAGTTCCTACTTCTCTCACTCAATCTCACTAAACTTTTTCGTGAGAGAAGTATGAAGGGGGCATTTGTTTGTATAAAAAAAAATGATAAATATCAAGGATCAAAATATTCAAATCTCAAAATCAGACGAGAGCACGGATCTCGTGACGATCTAAATATTCAAATCTTAAGATCAGCTGAGAGCAAAGATCTCACCGCGATCTAAAATATTCAAATCACAAGATTAGCTGAGAGCACAGATCTCGAGGCGATAAAAAATATTCAAATCACAAGATTAGCTGAGAGCACAGCTTTTGAGGCGATCTAAAAGACATAAATCTCGAGATCTGCTGAGAGCACAAATCTCGAGGTTATCTAATATATTCAAATCACAAGATCAGCCAAGAACACTGATCTCAAGATGTTCTAAATATTCAAATCTCAAGATCAGCAAAAGCACAGATCTTGAGGCGATCTAAAATATTCAAATCACAAGATCAGCTGAGTGCACAGATCTCTAGGTGATCTAAATATTTAAATCACAAGATAAGCCGAGAGCACAGATCTCGCGGTGATCTAAATATTCAAATATCAAGATCAACCGAGAGCACCGATATAAAAGCGATCTAAATATTGAAATTCTTAAATCTCAATATCGGCCAAGAGCACAGATCTCGAGGCGATCCAAATATTCAAATATCATGATCAGCCAAGGGCACGGAACTCAAGGCTATCTAAAATACACAAATCTCAAGATCAGCCGAGAGCACAGATTTCAAGGCGATCTAAAATACACAAATCTCAAGTCCAGCCAAGAGCATATATTTCAAGATGATCTAAAATATTCAAATCCTAAGATGATCTGATTCACAAATCTCAAGGTGATCTAAAATCTCAAGATCAGCTAATTGCACAGATCTTGAGGCAATTTAAAACATTCAAATTCCAAAATTTGCCTTGAATACAAATCACAAAGCAAAGATAAAAAAATAATAACCATAAAAAAATTAAATTAAAAAAATTCTAATTGAATTTGATAAAATATAATATAGCAAATAATATAAATAAAAGAAATAATAATAATAATAATAATAATAATAATAATAATAATAATAATAATAATAATATGCATAATACAATAGAATAATCATATAATATAATTTAATTTAAAGGAAAAAGTGGGGAACGTGGGGCATGTATGGAGATGTGTAATATAATTTTTAAAAAAATGAGGAAAGTGGAACCATGCATGGAGACGTGGGGACATGCAGGGTTCCACCTGTTAATTACCATGATATACTGCAGTTATTGGGGGCAGCTTATATAAGAAAAAAAAGAGGAAATAAAAAAGGGGGAGAGATCAGAGAAAAGAGGAAGATAAAAAAATATTCACAGATCTCAAGGTGATAAAAAAATATTCACAGATCTCAAGGTGATAAAAAAATATTCAAGGTGATAAAAAAATATTCACATCACAAGATTAGCTGAGATCACAGATTTTGAGGTTATCTAAAATACATAAATCTCGAGATCTACTGAGAGCACAAATCTCGAGGTCATCTAAGATATTCACATCACAAGATCAGCCAAGAACACTGATCTCAAGGTGTTCTAAATATTCAAATCTCAAGATCAGCAATAGCACAAATCTTGAGGTGATCTAAGATATTCAAATTGCAAGATCAGCCAAGAATACTGATCTCAAGGTGTTCTAAATATTCAAATTTCAAGATCAGCAAGAGCACAGATCTTGAGGCGATCTAAAATATTCAAATCACAAGATCAGCCGAATGCACAGATCTCTAATTGATCTAAATATTTATATCAAAGATAAGCTGAGAACACAGATCTCACGGTGATCTAAATATTCAAATATCAAGATCAACCGAGAGCATCGATCTCGAGGCGATCTAAATATTGAAATCCTAAATCTCAATATCGGCCAAGAACACAGATCTCGAGGCAATCCAAATATTCAAATATCATGATCAGCCAAGGGCACGGAACTCAACGCTATCTAAAATACACAAATCTCAAGATCACCCGAGAGCACAGATCTCGAGGCAATTTAAAACATTCAAATTACAAAATTTGCCTTGAATACAAATCACAAAGCAAAGATAAAAAAATAATAACCATAAAAAAATTAAATTAAAAAATTCTAAATGAATTAGATAAAATATAATATAACAAATAATATAAATAAAGAAATAATAATAATAATAATAATAATATGCATAATACAATAGAATAATCATATAATATAATTTAATTTAAAGGAAAAAGTGGGGAACGTGGAACCATGCATGGAAATGTATGGGGAACGTGGGACATGTATGGAGAGGTGTAATATAATTTTTAAAAAAAATGAGGAAAGTGGAACCAGCATGGAGACGTGGGGACATGCATGGTTCCACCTGTTAATCACCATGCTATAACGCAGTTGTCGGGGGCAGCTTATACAAGAAAAAAAGAGGAAATAAAAAAGGGGGAGAGATCAAGGAAAGGCAGAAAGAAGAAGAAGAAGAAAACGAAGAAGAAGAAGAAGTAGAAAAAGAGAAGAAAGAAGGAAGAAGAAGAAGAAGAAGAAGAAACGAAAAAAAAAAGGTCTCTCTCTCTATACATATATATTTCTCTCTTCTTTCTTTGACCGCATATACATATAAAAAGAAGACCTATCGTTGTTGTAGTCGCCGCTCGTCACTGCCGCCACTATCACCGCCGTTGTCGCGCCATCGCTACCGAGGCTGGCGAAGTTGGAATATCCCTCATCGCTGATATATTTATATGAGAAAAAGAAGAAAAGCCAACGCAGTTGTTGCCGTCATCGTTAATAAGTGCTTCTATGTATATAATAATTGAGATGTTTTTCTATCATGAGCATTATTTTTCTCAGGTTTTATTGCTTATTTCGTGTGTTTCTGTGTTTTTCCATGAAACAAGTGTTGTGAAGAGGGTTTGGAGGAAATAAGGCAAACATAGGTCATGAAGGTGCCAAGTGGAGTTCTTTTATGGAATCATAAATGTTAAGACACAAACCAAGGTCAAACAAGAGGGTATGCGCCAACTTCTAAAAGGTTCAAGACATTCCAAAGTTGTAGAAGGACACAAAAGACAGTCATGCTCTCACGTTCTGGTTTATCGAAGATTTCAAAAGCTCTCCAAGAGTTTATGGACGTTAAGAAACACCACATGACCTACCACGCGAGTGTGTGTCCGTTTGGGTGGCCTCAGAAAAAGAAAAGAGCGAAATTGGGGGCCTCTAGATATATTTCTGTGAAGGCTGAAAATACACATGGGCATGTGGATTTTCCACATGGCCATGAGGATGACCGACTTTTGAGTTTAAATAGTTGTTTTGAAGAGTTATTAATGGATCTTTTTCCCAACTTCTGGAGAGAGAGCGGCTAGAGTTTTGGCGAGGTTTTTGAGAGGTTTGGGGGCGTTTCTTCATCGATTTTGACATCGAGTCCTTCCAAGGATTGCTATTGAGGGAGCCATCGACGACTAGGATTCGGCGAGGGGTGCCCTAGGCTTGACAGAGAGATCCTTGGAGAAGAAGATGCAGCCCTTATAGATGATCAGTAAAAAGCTAAACCGGGTTATCTTTATGGATTATTTGCATTTATTTTCGATTGTATTATTAACTTTGTATTGCTCCATCGAGAGCTAAACCCTATTAAATACTTGGACATGTAAACCCTAGCATTTCTGTGTTTCATTGACTCTTATTTGTTTACTTTTAATCGAGATTTAATTTGAGTTTCAATCTTGTGTGCTTATTTGATTTTCCCTTAGAGTGACACTAGGGTTGAGAATCTAATCTAATCATACTTTTGACGAGTGACCATCACCATTAGGATTAGATTTACCAAGGTTGAAGAAGGTTGAGAGGGTGAGTCGAGAGGTAGCAGAACGTCCCCTTTCCCCTCCGATGTTATGCATCTTACCTCCATATTCTAAGAGCTTTTAGCCATCACAAAAAGAGTTAGACATCGAGAGTGCTCTCCGATAAGACTTATTTGTGATTAGAGATCTTTCGCCTGGACCAAAGCGTTTGATCTACAATTGAGAATAGGGTTTATCACTTGGAATCCCTAAAACATAGCGCAGTCATACATGGTGTGAGGCGTCAAGAGTTTCCTCTCGGCCGGGACTTCGTAGGGGACTAGTCAAGATTAACCTTAGATTTGGGATCTTGTATCTTTGGATATCCATGAGTCTTTGAATCTCGATTAAGGATGAGTAATTTGAGTTTCGCACTTGAAACTAGAATCCTAGGGGAGCATTGTTCGAGTACCCCATCTACATCTTGATCTTTTCTTCACTCTAGCTATTACTTGATACACCCCTTGTGTATCTGCAAGTGCACGGGTCGTGTAAGTAGTAAAATATACCCTTAGGGTCGGGTAGTCATATCCACTGGGACTGGTATAGCTTCTAATACTAACGTTCTGCTTAATATCTAACCAAACAAAGAAGGATGGATTTGACTCTGGGCTGAATTCAAGGAGATTGAGGAAAGGGATTGCACTAAGGGAAATGTGAGGATTGACTCGATGGAGGAGATGGGGCCCCGGGGTTGGGTTTCTGACGTTCACTAACTCGGTCCTTCTCAGTATTCTTCAAAGATGTCTTCAGTTCTCGATCTAGTTATGGTATAAGAATGATGCTTACCGCGCTGATGAACCCTAAGTTGAAATCTTACTGCTTGCAACTATCAATAACGATTCACAAGCCCATATAAGAAAACCAAACTTCCAAGCATTCAAGCACTAAACAACACCGAGGATAGCCAATAACCCGACTTTAATGCAAAGAACAAGACATTCATAACTACTGCAAGTAAAGACAACGAGTTCAAGCTACAACGTCATACAAACCGCCCCGGGGCTCCTTTAAGAGTTTAGCCTCTCATGACATTAAACAATAAGGAAATTGCCAAAGAAATTAAAATACAAGAAGTTGAAAACTCCCTAATTTCTTGCATCCTTGTGGTTGTCAGAGGTTCTACGATGTCGTGGAATCTCCTCCCGATCAGCCTACCATATGCACAACATTCCCTTGGTGAAGATGAGGACGGGGTTCAACACGAGCGTGCTTAGGCTGAGCTGATGGGTTGCACGACCGTGCTCAGCGAACTCAGACTGTGCTGACTTTGGCTGAATTCTCCTGCAATTTGCACGGGGTACAGCAAGGGCGTGCTTAGGCCGTGTTGAGCTTGATGAGATTTCTTCTTAGTCCTTTAGCTTCTAAAATTATTCCAAAACACTTCTTCTTGCTTCAGGACTTTGATATCTGCATGAAAAAATAAGAATACCTCAAATAGCATCGCACTTGGAGAATTAGAGCCAATAAATTCAACAATTATGAGAGTAAGATATAAAATATATATATATGAAATGCACTCATCATTACTTTCAGTCTTTTATTTCTGTTTGATTATTTTCTATTGACCCCACAACAATTGATTTCTCCTTGGCTAATTAGCAAAGTCTTTTTAGTTACTAACGTCTACTCTCTGTGGATTCGACTACTCACTCATTGGGTACTTTATTACTTCGACACCCGTGCACTTGTGAAACACACGAAAGGGTGTGTCAAGTTTTTGGCGTCGTTGTCAGGGAGTTAGGCATTTTAGGAACTCTTATACTTTGTTCTTTTAGTCATTCACCAACTTCTCTATTACCTACTTTCCTTTTCTTCTGCCATTCTCAAGTGTCTATTCTTTATTAATTTTGCAGGAAACATGATCAATAAAATGGAATTATTCAAGAAAATAACTGGAATGGTGAGAGACATTGAACAAAAGATGTATTGGTTTACCGAGCGATCGACTCCATGTAGTTTTTTGCAAAACCAAGACGAAATAAACTATTGTGCAAAAGAAGTGAATTTTGATTTGGTTGAAGATACCCAAGCTCCGAGTTGTGAATTATTTAGTGTGCTCACTGAATTTGAAGAAGCAGTATTAGCATACAAGAGTAGCTCGTTAGAGGAGAATCTAGAAGAGGTCCTTCATCGATTTGATTCATTTGATAAAGGCCGAAGGCAAGAAATTCTCTCCTTGAGTATCTCCAATGCAATCGGTACAAAAGGTGGAGCAGAAAGTGTAGAAAGGCTTGAAACCCAACCAGTTATACATATTCAAGGAGAGGGCTTAGAAGAGACCTCGGAAGAAGATTCAAAACAGTTTGATGAAATTAATAGACTTAAGGGGAGTAGAATACGACCTTCCATCGAAGACCCACCTAATTTGGAGCTTAAAACTCTTCTGAACATTTAGAGTATGCCTTTTTAGGTGAGGGGTTAAAGCTCCCAGTGATTATAGCTTCAAATCTTTCTATATCTCAAAAGGGTAAGTTGGTGAGTATGTTGAAGAAGCATAAGACTGCCATTTCTTGGAAAATTTCTGATATAAAAGACATAACTCCTTCATTTTGCACTCATAAGATCTTGATGGAAGATAACTACAAATCAGTAATTCAACCTCAACGTCGACTAAATCCGAACATGAAAGAAGTAGTAAAGGTAAAGGTCGTTAAATTTTTGGATGCAAGAATTATTTATCCTATCTCTAACAGTGCTTGGATGAGTCCTACTCAGGTAGTTCCCAAAAAGGGAGGCATGAGTATAGTGAAAAATGAGCGGAATGAGCTGATCCCAACTGAACAGTCACGGGGTGGAGAGTATGCATTGACTCGGGAGACCGAATGATGCAACCGGAAAGGACCATTTTCCATTTCCATTCATTGACCCGGATGTTGGAAAGGTTAGTGGGCATAATTTTTACTGCTTCCTCGATGGTATGTCAGGTTATTTTCATATTCCCATCGCGCCCGAGGATCAAGAAAAGACTACTTTCACTTGTCCCTACGATACTTTTGCTTACGGAAGAATACCGTTTGGGTTGTGTAATGCACTAACCACATTTCAACGATGCATGATTGCTATATTTGATGATCTTCTGGAGGATATCATGGAAGTGTTCATGGATGATTTCTCAGTGTTTGGGGACACATTTGACATTTGTCTAAAAAACTTAGAAAGAGTTCTCATGAGATGTGAAGAAACAAATCTGGTATTGAATTGGGAGAGGCGCCACTTTATGGTCCAAGAAGGGATAGTTCTTGGGCATAAAATTTTTCAAAAGGGGATGGAAGTGGATAAGACAAAGATTGAAGTGATCAAGAAGCTTTCGCCATGGACCAACGTGAAGGGAATTCGCAATTTTTAGGGGTATACCGGTTTGTTAAAGATTTTTCTAAAATCAACCAAGCATTAACAAAGCTTCTTCAAAAGGATGCTCCTTTCCAGTTCGGGAACAAATGCTTGATTGCATTCAAGCATCAATTCTAATCACACCGGATTGGAATTCTCCTTTCGAGCTCGTGTGCGATACTAGCGATTATACAATTTAGGCAATGTTGGCAGAAGAAGGACAAACATTTTCAACTTATCTATTACGCCAGCAAAACTCTCACAAGCACCCAAGAGAATTACACTACTACTGATAAATAATTGCTAGCAGTGGTTTATGCATTTGACAAATTTAGGCCATACTTGATCTTATCCGGTTTGGCACACCCAAAATGATCATAAGTGATCGAGGCACCCATTTCTGTAACCCTCAACTTGAGAAAGTTCTAAAATAGTATGGGGTATCTCATAGCATGTCGACTGCTTATCACCCTTAAACTAGTGGTAGGTTGAGGTGTCAAATATGGAGTTGAAGTGAATCATGGAGAAAACCGTCAACCATCATCGAAGAGATTGGGCAGAACAGCTTGATGATGCACTCTGGGCATATAAAATGGCATACAAGACACCTATCGGGTCAACACCTTACCGATTAGTCTATGGAAAGGCTTGTCACTTGCCAGTTGAATTGGAGCACAGAGCCTACTGGGCCATATAGCAACTCAACTTCGACCCTCACCTTAGTGGCCACAAGAGGAAGTTTCAATTAAATGAATTAGATGAATGGTGAACTTTGGCATATGAAACCTCGGTGCGTTACAACGAGCTAAATGTTTTCAGAAGGGAGACCAAGTTTTATTGTTGAACGCTAGACTAAAGTTATTCCCAGGGAAATTGAAATCAAGATGGCATGGGCCGTACACTGTCACACAAGTTTTTCCTCATGGTGCCGTTGAAATAACTCACACTCAAAATGGTACATTCAAGGTTAATGGTCACCGCCTTAAGCATTACTTTCCAGATAATAATTCCGTACAGAAAAATGGAGGTAATTATCCACCCTTTGTTCCACCCTGAGTTAAGGTAAGATAAGTCGAGCTAACGACGTTAAACAAGCACTTCTTAGGAGGCAACCCAAGCCTTTAAATTTATTGTGTTTTAATTTTCCTGTTGTTTAAGTGGTTAGTTTGTTCTTTTTCCGTATTTGTGTAGTGTTTAGGGTGTTTGTTTGTAAGTTGTTTTTCATACTATGGTGGTGTTGTTCGTCATTTTTGTTTAAATCTTATTGCATGTTCATGTGTTTCCTTGAGTTGTTTGTAAATTAGATGCCATGAGAACCATGTTTTGAAAGCTTTAATCGACTTTGTTTTCATTGTTTTTGATGGTTTGGAGGAGGGTAAGTTGACGAAAAATCAGATTTTGGTTGTTTATGGCCCGTGAGCATGCCTGTGAAGCATCTAGAGAGGCCTCACGGTTGGGCTCACGGGCGTGAGCTCACCCGTGAGGCCATGCGAGTTGGGCTTATTTAGGGCTTCATTTTAAGTTTTCCTATTCACTCATCTTCTCCAAACTTCCTCCTTTCATTTCTCACTCATTTCTCCACCAAATTACCCCATTTTTTTTTCTCTAAATCCCTCTCCTCCTCCTCCTCTCATCTCTTTTGGTGAAGGATATTTGAAGATTAAACTCACTTTACCGTTGTAAGCTTTTGATTCATCCCATATACTATAGGGCTAAGGTTTGTTCTTCAACATTATTTCTTGGGTTTTAATGGTTTTTTGGGATGAAATCTTTGGGTTTTTGGTTCTCTTTGATTGATGCAACATTGTGAGAATGGTTCTACATGGTTGTAAACATTTTTGACGACTTTTTCAAGTAAAACTCTTGCCAAATTTTCCATGATTTACTGTAGCACTGAGCTTTCCTCATGAACTTTCATTCTATTAAGCTCTATTTTGTCTATAATTTGGTTTAATGGTATCCCCTTGGCTTGTAGGCATGAGTTCCAAGAAAATGGCTCATAAGAGGACACGGAGAGATCCTTATCCACCCGCTGACGAACCAAGGCTTAGAAAGATGATCATAAGAGCTTACATGGAAATATTAAGCTTCATTGAAGTCGCGAAGCAATGGTGTGTCGGCCGACCAAGTGGATTGGGGAAGTTTCTTACTCCATC
The DNA here is from genome assembly GCA_902712375.1 of Dioscorea dumetorum. Classification (NCBI taxonomy): domain Eukaryota; kingdom Viridiplantae; phylum Streptophyta; class Magnoliopsida; order Dioscoreales; family Dioscoreaceae; genus Dioscorea; species Dioscorea dumetorum. The sequence goes on from CACTHL010000615.1 coordinate 386,558, forward strand.
TTTGATTTCTTGTTATTTATTTCTTTCCCACCCTGTGCTGCTGACTTATGTACATTGGGGACAATGTACAGCTTTAGGTGTGAGGATGGAGTATTTGACATTGGTGCATGCTTGATATGCCCCTTGCGTATCCGCAAGTTTACGGGTCATATAAGTAGTAAAATGTACCCTTATGGTCGGGTAGTCGTATCCACTGGGACAGGTATAGCTTCTAATACTAACGCCCTGCTTAATATCTAACCAAAAAAAGAAGGATAGATTTGACTCTGGGTTGAAATCAAGAAGATTGAGGAAAGGGATTGCGCTAAGGGAAATGTGAGGATTGACTCGATGGAGGAGATGGGGCCCCGGGGTTGGATTTCTGATGTTCACTAACTCGGTCTTTCTCAGTAATTATCAGAGATGTCTTCAGTTCTAAATCAAGTTATGCTATAAGAATGATGCTTACAGCGCTGAAAAACCATAAGTTGAAATCTTACTACTTGCAACTATCAATAACGATTCACAAGCCTAGATAAGAAAACCAAACTTCCAAGCATTCAAACACTAAACAACGCACAAGAAAGGCAATAACCAAGATTTATTGCAAAGAAAAAAATATTCATAAATGCTGCAAGTAAAGACAACGAGTTTAAGCTACAACGTCATACAAACTCCCTAATTTAGCCCCTTATGACATTAAACAACAAGGAAATTGCCAAAGAAATTGAAATACAAGAACTTGAAAACTCCCTAATTTCTTGCATCCTTGTGGTTGTCAGAGGCTCTACGATGTCGTGGAATCTCCTCCCGATCAGCTTACCATATGCGCGACATTCCCTTGGTGAAGATGAGGACGGCGCCCCAAAGTTCTCCCTTTCTTCCTCCCTTCGTTCGCCACCAAAAGTCCCCCAAAAACCTAAGATTTTGTTGTTTTAATGTCTTCCCGATGTAAGCACGGGCGTGCTGAATTCAGCACGCCCGTGTTGAGGCCGTGCTTCAGCCCATGTAGATTGCGGGTTTCTGAGTTCTCGGTGCTACAGTACTTTTGCTAGAGTACTCGTGCTACAGTATTTATGCTACAGTTATTTCCCCGAAAATTCGTCAGACTGTAATTTGCACGGGGTAGAACACGCCCGTGTTAAGGCCGTGCTTGGCATTGCACTACCGTGCTTAGGGCATTTCGACCGTGTTTCCTCGTGCTTTCCAATTCCTGTGAACTGCACGGCCAAGAGCACGCCCGTGTTGAGGCCGTGCTTGGCTTGACGAACTTCTTTTTAGGTCCTTTTAATGTGAATTCTCCTCTAAATACCTTGTACTTGCTCCAAGACCTAAATATCTACATAATAAACTCAAAATACCTTAAATAGCACCGAACTAAACAATTAATAGCAAAAGGACAAGTAAATATCAGGTGTAATGCATATGAAATATATATATAAAATGCACTCATCAATGCTTGACTCACCTATGATAGCTATGATCTTATTGTTAAGGATTTCCTAGCTTGGTAGAATTATAGTTGTGAGTTGTACTTTATATGTACTTGGATGTAGTTATGTTTCATCTTTAGTGCACATTCATGCCTGCTCACTATAACTTCTACTTCTGACACTCTAACCCATCTTATTGATTTTGTGTTAGAATGTTAAATTCTACCTTCAATTGTCTTACTTGTGAGTCTCTTGTTTTTGCTTTAACCCTAAGTGAAGTTTTTAGCAGGTGATTGCTCAGGCGACATAAGATAAGATGTATATATTTTCCTAAAAAAAATTGTTGAAAAATGAGTCTGTCAGTATTTCTCTGCTGGTAAAAGCATGAATGCGTATATGTAGATCTGTAATCGAGTAAGTTGCGTGGCTCTTGTGCATGGCCAGCATGTGCATCCTTCTGAAAGATTTTTAGGCAGTCTATGTTAGGCGGACTCGAAAAAAAAAAACTGGGTTTGTGACCTTCAATTTGTGTGAGGTGAATGGGCATCCTGGGGTAATCCAGGGTATGGAGGTCAAGGTGAGAGTTAGCACACACTCACAGGAACACTTAGGATGCAACAAAGCTAATATTACTTAACTATATATTGAACAACTCACTTGTTGATTTCTGTCCATTTGTGCTTGTGGAGTCTTTTACTTTTGAGCTTGAGGTTGTGCATTTAGCTGTTTATCTTCTTGCCCCTGTTCTTCGTGTTTCTTTGCTTGGGGACAAGCAAACGCTTAGATGTGGTGATGTGTGATCAACGTCTAAATGTACGTATTTTATACGTATGAGTGTACATGATTCTTATATTTTATCGATGAATCGATGCCCTTTTTCGGTCGAAATTGTTTTATTTCGTGTTTCAGGTACAAATGAAGCCTAGGTGAGCTCAATGACGAGATTTGAGAAGAAATCGACATCAAATGCGTCGTTTTAGGGCACCCCGCATTGTAGCGGCACTGCAGCATCCTGGAACGCGAAGATTTTCAAGAAATTCTAAGTCTGGGAGTCATCACGGGTGACCTCACGGCCGTGAGCTCGGCCGCAAGCGATTCAGAGAGCGGCAGTACTGTAGCATTTCTACTACAGCAGTATTGTACCAGTACTGTAGCAACTTTCCTGAATTTTCGGCCCATCTTCTAAGCATCCTCATGGCCATATATTGACCGTGAAGCTGCCCGTGAGCAATCCCGAACTCACCCTTTTTAAGGGTTTTTAGGGCTTTGTTTGAGAGACTTTTGCCTTCTCTCTAGAGCTCCACACCGCCATTCTCAAATCCGAGCTTGGGGAAAGGTTTGAGGGCATTCTCGTGGATTAATCATCGTCAAGCTTATTTCATGAAGCGGGACACCCAGGTTGTTGGTATCAATATACTTGTTCCTGCTAATACTATAGCATTGCTTCCCAAGGAACAAGCTGTAAAACGTGCAAAGCTTGACGAAGACGAGTACAACAAGCTTAGTTGTGGTGACCAAGTTCAAAAGCAAGTACTGTTTGACACATTTAATGATGATATGGGACACCATGGAAATAACATACATACAGAAGATGCGAGTTTGCTATAGTGTATATGTTCCTGTGTTATTTGAAGCTCCTGTTAACATAAGGTAAGGCAATGAATCATTGGGGCCAACCCATAAAGCTACATCATCTATAGTTGGAAACCTTGGGATACCCCTTCAACTACAAAGTAAAATAAAATTTTCTTCTGGAATTTCTTGTAGTTTGGGCTTGTTTCATGATGGGAATTCCAACACATTAACAAACACATCATCTGTAGACCAAATGATACTTTCTTTTGAAAACTTACCAAATAATAAGCATTTAAATATCTTCACAAAAAAAACAAAAAAAGAAAAGAAAAGTAATGCTTCTATGTTTCTTGAAGATGCAATATATAAACATGATTTAGAAAAAAGCCAGCAAACTATCCCTACAGTTAGTATAGGAATCCCTTTATCGCCATCCACCAATATTTTGGGGAAGTATTTTGTCTCTGTTCCCATGAGTAAATTGGTAACTGATGAGACGACCATCTCAAGGGAGGGTAATACAAATTTGCAAACTTTGATCAACTTGGAGGAATTACATGACAAAAAATTGGAAGAAGCACGGAAGCTTAGGCGCAGGTGTAAGGCTGAAGAAAAGGCACCCATTGAATGCTTATCATGAAGCTCAAACAGCTTTGATTGAGGCCAATGAAAAATGCACTATTTTGTATAGGAAGAGAGAATTATTTTCTTGTCAAGCAAGAGCTTTTCAAGTTCTATATCAAGCTGGAATAGTTCTAGAGGAACTATGATGGGTTTATCAAAGACTGCTCCAAGTGCTAGCTGCGATCTCTTGCACTATGTTGAACATGAAATGGCCACTAATCACCAGGCTATGTGTGAGCCGGCCATAAAACATATGATATATTTAGACCTGTGATTGTTACCTCAAGACAACGACAAAAATTTTATCTAGAGACAACATCAAATATTCATTACAAATTTTTTTAAGGCGGTAATAAGATATACATTTCAAGATGGCAATGAGGCATGCGACGCGGTGACAAGGCACAGACACCAAGATATATGTATATATATATATATATATATATATATATATATATATATATATATATATGAAAAAAAATGAAAATGAATGAAATTTATAATTTGCAGTATATAACGAAATTTATATTTTACGATATTTTGTCTTTACTTGTACTCGAAGCCCTTAATCAGAGGTTCCCATGATTTTAATATGGGGTAATTAATAATAAAGGCTTGCCTCTATTAGGAATGGAAAAATCCACAAAAATAAAATAAAAAAATAACATTTATGATTCGATATATCGCATGGTGTCTCTTCACCGACATGACGCCAGGGCGCGTATTTTTGATCCCACAGTGGGTGCAAGTGATTCCCATTTTCAAGGCATCAATTCATGATCCAAATGGGCCCCTAATATTTCAGTCTTATTATCAAGCAAGTAGGGATACATAAAACATGAGTAGTCATCAATAGACGTGATAGTATTTTTAACCATATGACTTCATCTTTGTATGTATGATTTCTAATAAGTTTGAACTCTTCCTAGCACCTTTCTTAGCTTTATTGGTATGCTTTCCCTTAATTCAATCCACACAAGGTTGGAAGTCAATATAATCAAGAGAGTCAAAAATTCCATCTTTCACCAACTTTTCAATTATTTTTATGGAAATATGTCCCAATCTTCAGTGCCATAACATAGAGGAGTTTTCATTAATTACACTGCATTTAATACCAACATTGCATTTATCCTATGTCACATTATAAGAGTATTTGTTTTCAAGTGAAGTAACAAAAAAAAGATCCTTTCTTTAACAATGATGAACAAAGGGATTTCACAAGTATAAAATGTTGAACCTTCAAATATCAAGATCAAAGGCAACCAAGTTTGTAATTCAAAAACATTGAAAGATCAAACTTGCAATCTAAAAGATATCCGAAAGAAAATAAGTCAAGGCAATCATGTTAATGATCTATTCAACGTGAAAAGTCATGATTTGGCGAAGTACAAATGAAGGCTCAAAAGCATACGAGAGTTGAAGTTTGAAAAACTCAAATGAATTGACAAATGAGCTAAGTGGCTCAAGACTTGAAAAAGTCAAGGAATCGAAAAGTTTCAGAAGTCAAAGACTTTAAAAGCTTCACTAGCACGGAACACTGAAGCTTTCAAAATGTTTAAAAAAAATACAATCAAGTTCATGGTTAACAAAAACAAGAAAAGATTATGTCTTGAGATCCAAATAATGTTCACGATGCAATCTAAAAACAATTTGAAGATAATAGAAGTCAACAAAGTTATAGGAGATATTCAAGTATTATTTTCGATGAAAAGTCGGGAGAAATAGAAATATCATGGTCCTTTATCTGAAAATCAAATAAGCTTAAATCCTATGAAAATAAAGGGAATTAGGAAAATTGCTCTAGGAGAAGCATGGTCCTTTCAATTAAGCTCATGTACTCATATTCTTTTGAAATGAATGAAATTGATATTATGTTTGTCCATTTATTTTTTCTTCAATTTGTTGTTAATCAAAATGTTCTCAAGATATTATATTAAGGTGGCGTTTGGTTGAATGTAATTCTAAATGTAGTGGATTTCTAATTACAGTGTAACTGAAAATACTTGGATTTTAAAATTAAGTGAAGTCAAATTTAGTGTTTGGTTAAATATATATGAAAATACTATATTATAATATTTAATATTATTTTAATAGTTTTAAGTGCATATTAATTACTTTAACTATTAACATTTAAATTTATTATAAATTTATTAAAATTTTATTATATTTTAAAATTTTGAATTTAATTATTAACCCCACAAAAAGTGCATTTCTAAAATCTTCATCTAATTTTAACAAATTATTTAATATTTTTAATTATTAAATTTATTATTAAAATTTATAATTTTTTACTATTTATAAATGTTTAATAATATTTGTTTTTCCTTGGTTGGTCACATATAGGTCACATGTGAGAGAACACAAAGATAAGAGATTTCGTTTCATGGCCAATTTGGACGTAAAACCAAATCCCTTATTGGATGTAACTCGAGTTATATGAGTTTTTAAAATTTTATTAAACAAACACTGGATTTTCAAAATATATTAACTCAAGTTACATGTAATTCCAAACCCCTCCATACAAACACTACCTAAGATGTTGTTTAATGGAAGTCATGAGCCCACAATTATTTAAAAACTTAAAAAAAAATTTATCAATCAAACCCATTAAATGCCGCTCAAAAAATAAAAGGCCAGACATATGTGGAAAATAAATAAATCATATGGCATATATAATCTTTTGAGGGTCTAGTAAAATGAGAAACTTGGTGATAATTATAGTACTTTTTGGTTTTGCAGGGGTATACATGCAAAATAAATGTCGAAGTGCTTTGCGATGGACAAGAGGAACAAGAGGAACAGTGGTGAGGGTTTTGGAGGTGGATGATTTCGCTTTATGTCTCTACGTTTTGATTCTTGGTTTTGGAATTTGATCATATTCACCATCTTTGGTAACATTCTTCTCATGAAAATAGCAATACTACTTTTTGTCTTGTGATGGTTGCGTTTGCCCTAGAAATGATGCTGTTCATCCATAATTAATCATTCAGGGTATAAAATTGAATTTTTTTCGTCTCCGTTGTACTTTTATATTTTAGGGTTATTTCTTCTTCTTTCGTTGCGAAATTTAGAAGTTTTCTCTGGTTAGATGGATTTTTAGTTTCGAAAATTTGAAACTTTTTTATTTATTTCTAAGTACATATATTGTAATGGTTCTTCTCCTACCACTTTGCATTAACTTGTAGATATGAAGTTTAAACACCACATCTAGAGCACGTCTTATAATGTTTCCCCCCTTTGCGCGGTACTTTGTATTACTGGAACAAGGCTTGATGATGCTTTTGTTTTTATGGTACTATTATGTCATAACTCTGTCACAATAGATCAGCTTCAAACCAAAAGAAGTTTCATGAGTAGAGTAAGTCAGTTTGTCCAGTAATACTGAGCATTCCTATGTTTGTCATTTGGATTATTACATCTGAATGAAATTCGTCAGTTTCTGTAGTATAATTTCATTGTTGATGAAAATCATGGAAAATTTAATCACATTCAAACTGGACATAGCAAATGATGATCATGAATTTAAAATATTGAGGAAATGTTGAATATTTTAATTTTATGATGTTATTATGTTGTGGCTGTCTCACAATGCAGCAGCTTCTTATTAAAAGATTTTTCACAACATTATATCAGTCGTTTGCTTTTCTATATCTTGTTGCTTCATTTACTGGTGCTGGTGATGGAGCGAAAGCTATGGAAGTTGTAGGCTCAAAATGAAGAGAAAGCCCATTGTTTTTACTGTTAATGAAAGCCATCTATAATGCCCATCCAGTCTTTAATTTAACCATTATTTTTATTTTTCATTTCTTCTGCAATCTTAAACATTTACAAGACAAAAACACAGATTTTGATTTGTTAATTTAATTCTAAAGTTCATTGAACAAAATTTTAAGAAACACTAGAATTGTAAAGCTATTTTATGCAATATTTTGAAGCTAGTTACCTGTTACTAATATTCTTTATCACACAGCACAACATTAATATGGCTTTCAGTTTTTCAAGGCAGCTGTTTTCTGGTTACCTTTTTAAGAAGATATATCTATTGGTTAATTTGGAGTTCTTCAGTGCAGGTGCAGAAGAGTGGCAGAATTCTAACTGATTATTGGGCATGATCTCCTCAAAGCAGTTAAGGTGATTTTTCCACACATAATCCTCACTTGATCAAACTTGATTTCAAAATTTAATCAATTCCAAATCAATTCCATGACCATTAATATCTTGTTTCCGTGCTTTGTTTCAACTTTTTAAGGTATGTAGTTCAATGGGCAACTCGAACTGCTCGTTTCTCATGTTAGCAATGAGTGTCATGTTCCTTCACTGTTTCAGAGCCTCGCAATGGGAGCAACTTCTTGCGAGGTTTAAACACAGTGATAAATTGAATGTCTAGTTGCAGTTGCATCGGGCTTCAAGTGTGAAAACCATCAGAATGACCCATTTGAGCTCTAGGGACAGATCATTTGGTCAGAGTGCATTGCATACATACAACCATCAATTTACCACGAATTTGTTGTGTCCATAGAAGCTCGTATCGTTCTTTTACAAGAAAGTCAAATTTTTATTGATTCACAACGTTGCAGTTTATTCACAATCATTTTACATGGATACTGTAAGGGTTGATGACTTTACACTTGGTCAGCGGGCATACAGTATCACATAGACCAAGCCACGAGGGCGCACAGCTGCGGGGATTTGGTGGCGCGGCGCTTGTGTTGTGTTGGGATCAAGGGCGGGTGAAATACCCCGCATGATCATGGGCTGAGACCGTGAGGCGCGCGCGCGCTAGACTGTGGGCGTGCACGTGACCGATGAGCGTGTGGGGCAGGCGCGCCCATACCAAGAGTTAAGTGTCGCAAGACTTTCATCATGTAGAGTGTTGGATCTCTAGCAAGTCTATGCGGGGCGGGACACTTGATCAGGCCGGGTAACCGAGAGCTGATTCCGGATCTGACAAGGGTTTAAGCAGGCGTATGCAAGTAGGCACGTGGCCGGGAGCGTTGCCGAGCCAGGGGCGAGGATGACACGCGTTATTACCGCGCGTGACCGGTACTGCTGCGCGTTGTGACCAAGGGTGGCTGGTTAAAGCTACAGTCGAGTCAGAGGACACTGCAAGCTAAGTGAAGTCAGGGAATTCAAGCCAGACCTGTATTGGGCATGGGGCTCAATCAACCTTGGATTTGGGGTAGCTCTTGTATTAGGGTCAAATGAGTCTTTGGGAGAAGACAAAGCCACTTGGTGTTGGTTTTGGCTATGGTTGTAAAAATTTCTCAATCTAAGAGAGTTTTATGTTTTTCTCTCAAAATGGGTTTCATTGTGTCGTGTTTCTCGTACCGAGGGGTTTTCCGGATTTGCTCGCTTCTTCTTATTTTCACTGTACTTTGTAATGCAAACAGGATTCACTAACTGTTCTTGCAAGGAAAGGCTGACCTGTCGCTATGGTGCATGTCAGATGTCGCACGGCCGAAGGTGATCAGTTGAGACCGTGACATATACCATGTTTGTCTCATTATATCACTTAAGTTACAAAATATGTGGTGTATTTCATTATTCCATAACCATTGGATACATCCTATGAGGGAATGCGTTTTAAGTTTAATAATTGATACATGTCTTTATTGCCATGTGGTTGGTATATATCCACCAGCCATTTCTTATTACTTCATGAAATTAAGACATAAATTGTTTGATTGATATATAAAAAATTAGATGATGTATGTACCTATTGTCAACAAGGAAATCTGACTAACGTTGTTTCTTTTTCTAGTTTCATCGCCCCTGGTATTGAAATTATAATGTTCATATATGTAGACATCTATGCACCCATTTTACGCATAAGAAAGGCAGTGATGTATCTCTGCATACCTCTTATGACAGACTGTTACATACCATATGAGGGCCAGGACAAAAGGTCACATATCAGGTCAACTAATGAGTCAACAGCAAGAGATGATCAATCGGTGAAAGTATGGGTTTGACACATGGCACATGAGCATTGGTGAGAAAAGGATAACGTTGTTGTTTCCTTTTCTATTTCCTTTTCTTATTGTTGTTGATCTTGAGCATCCAGGAGAATGAACTCCTTTAATTTTGTGGTTGGTGCTTGATTTGAGAAATTCTGTGGTATCTGAGAATTTACTTTGAAAATCCTGCTGATCTACCATTTAGATCTTCATTGAAATCAGATGATAAGCTTTGTATTGGAGCTGTGAATTGAGCATTGCCCTCAGATCTATTTCAGCAGAATTTTGATCATAACACTGACAACCGGTTTATGGTGCTGCGGCGATAAAAGATAAAGAATTTATTGGTGCTCAACAATTTTCTTCAAATCCTCTTGAAGAATCTTTCGTTTGTCTTGTTGTGCAACTCGTTAGCAATCATGATTTCAGGCAGACATTGGATTTCAGACAGCATGCCCATCTGATTTCTCGCCTCATCATGAAGCCTCTTTAGTGGCAGCTCTTGAATTCTGTAATGTCAGCATGTGGTATTGTTATCGTCTGAGTCGAAGTCCTTGATCAGTTGTAATGGCATGTTCATTTGTGCATCAATGAAGGAAAAATGTGAAAGATAGGGTTGCTTTGTTCACTGCTTCCTCCATTTTGTATCAAATTTATAAGACCCTTTTAAATCTTTTTTTATTCTTCTTAATGTCTAAATATAAATTTTTTTTCCCTAAAAAAAAGATCTAAGGCTAACGTCTATATATATGTGTGTGCAGGAGAAAGTCCACAAACATGTGTCAGCAAATATGTTTCATTTCCACTTAAATGAACAATCCTTAAAGATTGCCAGATAAGAAAAGAAGTTTTAAAAAAAAAAAAATAGAAACCAATTTACATAGAGGGTTTAGGGCTTATATATGTGCGTGCGTTTTTAATAAACACGTTGGAACGTGTTTGATCATAGTCAAATCTAAAATCAAAAAACCATTATCAAGAAAATGTTTTATTAATAATAAGAAATTTGGACCAATGTTAATTGATAGTTTAAAAATAAATGTTAAATTATAATTAAATTTTACATAGATTTCATTATTTCCATATTTTTCTACAACCAATAGAGTTGTCAATTAAATCCAACTGGTTTGTTAGTCTTCCTAAGTTTTAACTTGTTCAAACTTTATTGAATAATTGAATGGCATAAGCTTGAACCAAAATTATATGCTCAAATAATTAAGCCCTCATACGCATAATTAATACAACCATATATAAACATATTGTATCCTCATATATAATTTTTTAGCAACTGATATAATGCAACAATAGATTGCCAATTTTTTTGAAAATATGGCTTCGCAAAAGTTTATAAAGGATCTTTTATAAGTTTAAATTTAACCAGATACGCAGTGTTATTAAATGCGTTTTTTCTTTGACACACCATGAAAAATAGGAAGTTTACAATGTGTCTCTTAGATATAATCCAATATAATAAAAGAAATAATGAGGTTTTAATTAAAAATTGAGGCACTATCTATATACGTTATAACGGAGGTTTAAAACATATTAGTTAGTAATAGTTAATTAGGCTAATCACCACTTAAACCTAGATAAACTCTTTTTATTTCTATTTTCCATCACATAACCTATATATAAAATATTACAGGAAGGGCAATGCATATATATATATATATATATATATATATATATATATATATATATATATATGCATTGTTCAGAGAATAAAGCAACGCCCTTGACTAGAGCAAAGGAAGCCACCCATTTTGCTGCCAGTAGCGGCAGAACAAGCAGTAGCCTGCCCACAACTTCTTCCTTCGTTCTTCATGCTCTGCCCCCTCTTCGCCCTTCTTCTGCAAACACATTACAAACTTAGCAATCATATCCCCTTCATTCTTTTGCCCTCCTTTACCTATTTTTATTGACACGTGACAAGAAAAAACCAGCAAGTGGAAATTCCTCAATGCATGATAAAATAGAAGCAAGCCCTAATATAATCGTCAAGTCCAAGAAAACACACAATCACAATAACAAAAATTAACATGAAAGCAACTTATGCAAGGTTCACTCTTCGCTTAAGTAGCTAAAAAAATCTAACTGAATAAAATACTAGCTACAATATCGGAGTGAGAGAAGCAGCATAACTTAGTGGCACTACTTATCTGCCATGAGTGATTTTTCATTTTTGTTTTTTTTTTGCCTTAAGATTTGATTGATTGAGAGGGGGATTTCCTCACTTGGCCATCATGACTTTGACAAACTCCTCATAGTTGATCTGGCCATCACCATCCACATCAGCCTCGCGGATCATCTCATCAACCTCCTCGTCAGTCAGCTTCTCCCCGAGGTTGGTCATGACATGGCGAAGCTCAGCTGCAGAAATGAAGCCATTCTGGTCCTTGTCAAACACTCTGAAGGCCTCCTTCAGTTCCTCCTCAGAGTCGGTATCTTTCATCTTGCGAGCCATCAGGTTAAGGAACTCTGGAAAATCAATCGTGCCATTGCCGTCAGCATCCACTTCGTTAATCATGTCCTGTAGTTCCGCCTCTGTTGGATTCTGCCCAAGCGATCGCATGACAGTTCCCAGCTCCTTCGTAGTGATGCAACCTGTTTTAAATCCAATAATAAGCTAAACATTTCAACCATTTTATGGACATGATCAAAATATTAGATAACGAGATAGTCTACATCGCATGAAATAAGTGCTAAAAATGTTAAAATTTAAAATGTTCTTTGCCCACGGGAGGCATTGAGTTTTTTCACATCAATAGACCTATCAATTATATCAGTATTTTACTTTCTACAATCTGGCCAGTGGCACTTTCTTTTGTTTTCTTTGATTACCCCACCCCAAACCGCCGAAACTGGACTGTGGTTATCTGATATGGGCAATTCCTTCTTCATATAGTTAAACTCATACTTCTAAGGAGAATGCTTTGTCTCAGTTACTTCCTTAATGATACATAGATTAATCTTAGCAGCACTACTGCAAAGATTAATTAAGAAGTACTGGTATCAGCAAAGAAAAAACAATAATTCTTTGAGGGGAAGAAACATGTGAATGGAGGATTTAAGAAGAGCATTACATAGCAACGAAGCTATTGATTTTTTTCTGCACAAATAAGAATATAACAAAAGGAAAAAAGAAAAATCCTAATTCCTAGTATTAAAGCTACCAGTGCCTCCTAAAGTTTTGTTTTATTCCCTACATTAAAAACTACTCGCTCGTCTATCAGACATGGCAATTGATGTATGTTAGCACATTTGCATGAGTTCTCATTAGATGGAGGGGCCACAAAATATCCATAATCAAAATGAACAATTTTTATTTTAGGAACCAAAAGAAAAATGACGAAAACATTACATGCCACTGCTCGTTTACAATTCAACACCAGCTAAACACAATAATATAATCCCAGAAACTTTCACAAAAAGCTAGAATTCTATCTTCCACTAAAAATATACAATGAACTTGGTTGTAACTTGAGCTCAGAATAACAATGAAAATCGCAGAAAATTTAATGAACAGCCAACTTATCTGGAGACAGACACAAATCTACCCTTTGGCTCAGATACTAATTCAAATTAAAGAAAGAAACAGAATCCATCTTGCAACCATGGAAATAACATTCTGATGGTTATCCAATGGTTCCTCAATCAATACACATCTCAAATTCATGCTTCAAATGGCTTTTTGAATGGAAAGAAGAAAAAAAAGAAACTTTGCGTACCCTCTATTCCCATCAATCCAACCGCAGCAGAAAAACCAAATAGCAATCAAAATATATCTCGATCAAAACAAAAATCAAAACCCTAGAATAAAAAAAAATCAATCAGATGCCAGTCCACCTCCACCAAAACTTCATCCACATCCATAAATCACAGAAAACCCCTAAATCGAACTAGAAAAAGCTCAAAAACACAAGAAAAGGAAAAAAGCATGGAATCAAGAGACGAGATGGGATTGGGAACAGACCATCGCCGTCCTTGTCGAAGAGGCTAAAGGCCTCCTTAAACTCGGAGATCTGGTCGTCACTGAGATGCTCCGCCATGGATTCCTTACCAGAGAGCTTTAATCGCCGAGAAAGAGGTCGATTGAGCGAAAAGAACTTGGAGAGAGGTGGCTATATCGGAAAGACGGATTTATACGATCACCATGGGTCCCATTTTGATTCAAAGAAGACGTGATTTCTCTCTCAAATTTAATTTAGGGTTGCTATTTTACGTAAATGCCCTTTAACTTTTAGGAATTTACAGGGCTATTTTTTTCTCAAAAATGTCAGCTTTACGAGTGCCACTTGTTCTTCAATTGTGTTCTTCAATTGTACAGACCCTTCTATCAATAGACGAGTATTTTCTGGAGTGATTCATTAATCAATCTACATCTGGGCTACCTTTTTCCAATAGTTGCTTCATCTTTAATAATAACATATCTCTATTCTATCATATAGCTTATTGAGTCTCTTCTTCTCTTTATCAAATTGCTTGATGTCATTTCAAATGTATGGCCGCCAGCATGGGCCCCTGAAAGTAGACCTTGCGGCCTGCTTTGCGGGCGCAAGGCAGCCCGCAAGGGCCTCTGGAAAGAGGCCTCGCGACCTCCCATGCGCCCGCAAGGGAGCCCGCGAGCCCTCCCTTGCTTTAGGTCTATAAATACCCGATTTAAAACTCAAAGGGTCTTCATAAGATCCCACTTCCCTCTCTTTTTCTCCCCATCTTGAATCCTCATTCTCCCCTCTATTAGATCTTCATTCTTGAGCTCCAAGAAAGAAGAAAGGTGTTGATCTCCCCCTCTCCTCCATTGGTGATGATTCTTCTCTAGTTCTAGCAAGGTTTAAGGTGGCTTTTATTCTCTTTTCAATTTCTTGTTCTTTTATTCAATTCTCTTTAGATACATGAAGGAATAGTGTGGATTTAGTATGGATCTAATGTTTAATTGGAATTAAGCCATAGATCTAATGTTTGAATGGTTTAGGAGTCTTGATCTCATATTTTGGTGAAGAATGAAGAAGATCCTACATCTCTAAACCCTTGATTCTTTTATATCCGAACCCAATTAGGATTTTCTTGCTTTTATTGTGATCTTGACGGTTTGAGGATACTATTATTATTAATTTTTTAATCTAAAATATCTAGTGAACCCTAGAAGCTATGAGATCTAATTTTGTATCATTATTTCCTCCTTTGTTTATTGTTTGGGTTATATGATTGATTCTTGTTTTTCTTAGATGGTTAGTGGCTTCAAAGAGGTGGATCTAAAGGCAAGCGTAAAGGGCAAGTAGACGAGTGACCCAAGAAGTTCGATCTCACCAAGTTTGTGGGTGGGAATTGTTTAATTAAAGAGCTATGATCATGCTTGTTTGAATGTCTAATAATGCATGCTTTGAAATGTGAATTTCTTGATTCTTGAAACCTGAAATTATGATTCTATATGACTTGAATTATCTCTTGATTATGATCAAAGATCTTTCATATATCTAGTGGGTTGACAACCCAATGATTTCAATTTCATGTTTTCAAAGAAAATTGTTTAAGGCTGAATGTTCTTGATAAAAAGACTCTAGAAGGGCTGATGTAAATCAAAATGAAATTCTCTATGGTAATGTTGCATTTAAAACATGTTTCCAAAGAATTCTAAAGGTTTTCATATTTCTTGTGATGGTTGGAAACCCTATGGCTTGAACTTCATGTTTCCAAGATTTGTGAATTTTTAAGAACTCGATGTTCTTGTTATTTTAACCCAAGAAGGATCTATGTGAACCAAATTAAGATTTCTTATGATGATATCGTATTTGAAATGAGTTTTCAAAAGAATACTCCTGTGATGATGTTGTTGATGAAAATTACATCATTGACGATGTTTTGCACAAGTACTTACTCTTGGATTAAGAGTTTCATTTATGTGAATTTATGATCTCTCGATGAGATATGTGATTTTATAATGATATGTTTTGATGAGCCTACGGGCGGAATATGTGTGATCTCTTGATGAGATATATGATATTATATTGATGTGTTCATGATGAGCCTACAGGCGGGATGAATATCCCAAATGTTGATGGTGAGGGGGAAGGATCCCCGGTATCTTCTGCAGAAGCGAGTCTCCACGGACCGACCTAGTTGGGGTGGCGTGGAGTTCTCGGCTGACTCGGTCATTCAGAAGGCGCGTAGAGATCCTGAAGAGTTGTATTGGGTTCTCGGTGTCACCACCCGGGATTCCCAACGGCCAACGCCTAGATACGCTCATCTTGGTGGCTCCTGACCTAACCGCGGCCGCGGATTAGTGACAGAGGGTTTTCATAGACTGGTAATACTAGCGATACGGGATTTATTGCTATTATCTTATAAATCCCTAAGTCGTTGAGTAAGAAAAGAGTATTTTTGGAATTTGGACTTCGTGATACGAGATTTACTACATTGATTACTTTATGAAACCTTGAAAAGTTGAGCATTCCGAAAAAGTATTTTAAACTTGAATTTTCAGATTTATATCATTTTATGAATGACTTCTCAAGTATTTTATAAATGCATTTTATTGAGGAAGTTTGAAAGTTTCTTATAATGAGTTGTACATATATATAGATTTATATGCATTGAAAGTAAGTACTTTAATTGTTGTTGAATATTGAAGATTTGTCAATGGGCTTGCTTATAGACTCTTACTTGTGTGAAGTATAGCTCCATGTCCAGCCCCTCACTCAGTAACTTAGTTTCTCACGCATTCTTCTTTTCTTCTTTACAGGTGTTAGCACTGCAGCAAGGTGTGAGACGTGATAGTGCTTGGCAAAGCTAATTCTGCATTTACCTCTGAGTAGTGTATGATTCATAAACATTGGTGTCATGCATAAGATGAATCCACTAGGACCTATATTTTCGTATTTCCATTTTGGTCTTGTATAATCTTGATTGGTTCAGTCAGGACCTTAGGTTGTATGAGTTTTACACCCAGTGTTTGGGAGAGACTATGATTATGTCCATGATCATTGATATTGTGTTTTTCAGAGATATATACATGGTGTGAGTATATTGATCTTGTACAGGGTTGTGGTTGAATACGTTAGATTTAGAGTATTATTGTTGTGATGTTAATATTTTGCATATAACAGGTTAGCCTTGCGGCGATATAGGGTTCAGGCAGGTGCCTGACCTCCCCTGAGTTGTCGTGGCGGTACTGTCATGGGCCGGGACCCGAGGGTCAGGGCGTGACACTACTTTAGTGGTATCAGAGCCCAGGTTTCATGATTGGGTCGGTATAAGGTTTTATGATTGGGTCAGTAACCAGTTTATAGTTTTAGAAATGGATTTTGTCAATATAATCTTAATTTAGAGTCAGTCTTCTGATTGGGTCAGGAAGTTGATCTTCTATTACTTACCACTGTCTTCTGATTGGGTCAGGAAGTTAATCTTTTGTCACTTACCACTGTCTTCTGATTGGGTCGGAAAGTGAACTTTGGTTTTCTGCAATTCTCCCCTGATTTAGTCGAAAAGTTGATATTGTGATTATTGTATCTAGTGAATCCAAATAGAGTCTGACTTATTGCATTTGATGCATATAGAACCATTCCTAAGAGTTGTCTTATATTCCTCTTTACGTAAAATGCCAGCACTGCGCTCACGCGTTCGCCAAGGGATAGCTACTTCCCTTGCTGATGTTACACCAAGAGTTTTGAGAGGTGGGAGGCGAGGAGAGCTAACTCCTGCCCCATCTCCATCGCCACCTAGGCAGGAAGCTAGTTCAGGACATGATCTTGAGGTGGCAGCTTCTGTTCATGCCCCGAAGGTTCAGGGTACTGGTCCAACTCCTGAGGCACTTGAAGCTTTTAGGGCTCATTTGGCTACAAAGGAGAGGTAGCCTAGCTAGTCGTAGCCTGTCTAGCAGGTATACTTTCTATCTTTCGGCATTATGCTTATGTTTTGATTGATTCTACTTCAGAACGTTCTTTTGTTAGCACTGTTTTTGCATGGCATGCCGTTAGTCCCCCTTCCTGCTTAGGGTGTGAGTTGGTGATTCAAACCCCGCTTGGTGAGGAAGTAGTCTGAAGTTTGGTGTTTAGGGAGTGTCCTGTGATGGTTTGCAGAGTGGTGTTAGAGGAAAATTTAATTCCTTTAGAGATGAAGGATTTTGTTTTGATGCCATTCTTGGTATGGATTGGTCAGATAGACATCATACTTCCATTGACTATTTCAAGAAGGAAGTAACTTTTTCTAGGTCCTCAGGACCTGTAGTAGTGTTGAAGGGGAAGAGAAGGACTTTACCGTCATGCTTGATTTCGTCCTTGGAAACTAGAAGATTGGTGAGTAAGGGTTGTTATGTGTTTTTGGCTCATGTGGTGGACACAAGAGTTAAGGAACCAGAGTTGGAGGAGATGGCCGTGGTGAGGGAGTTTCAGGATGTTTTTCCTGAAGAACTACCAGGTTTAGCCCAAGATAGAGATATGGAGTTTGTTATAAATTTGTTGCCTGGTACGGTTCCCATTTCTATACCACCTTACAGGATGGCGCCTGCGGAGTTAAAGGAGTTGAAAACTCAGTTGCAAGATTTGGTAGACAAATGGTTTATACGACCAAGTATATCACCCTGGGGTGCACCTGTTCTTTTTGTGAAGAAGAAGGATGGATCTTTGAGGTTGTGTATTGATTATCGACAACTGAATAAGGTGACAATTAAGAACAAGTACCCATTGCCGAGGATTGATGATTTGTTTGATCAATTAAAAGGAGCAAAGATGTTCTCCACGATTGATTTGAGGTCTGGGTATCATCAGTTAAAGATTAGGTTAGAAGATGTACTGAAGACGGTATTTCAGACACGATATGGACATTATGTGATTTTGGTGATGCCGTTTGGGCTGACTAATGCTCCTGCAGCTTTTATGGATTTGATGAACATGGTGTTTGGGCCTTATCTGGAGAAGTTTGTTATTGTGTTTATTGATGATATTTTGGTTTACTCACCTTCTAATGAGGAGCATGCCCAACATTTGAGGATTGTATTGCAAACTCTTCGGGAGAGGCGGCTGTTTGCTAAGTTTTCCAAGTGTGAGTTTTAGCTTTATGAGATGGGATTCCTTGGGCATGTGGGGTCAGGAGAAGGGATCTCTGTGGATCCAAAGATGGTGGAAGCCATTGTTGATTAGGAAAGACCGAAGAATGTTACTGAAGTTTGAAGTTTTCTTGGACTTGCGGGCTATTATAGGAGGTTTGTGGAAGGGTTTCTGCTATTGCATTACCTTTGTCAAAGTTAACTTGTAAGGAAGTGAAGTTCTCTTGGAATGATGAGTGTGAGAAGAGTTTTCAGACTTTGAAGGATCGATTGACATCAGCTCCTGTGCTTACTTTGCCAGAAAATGAGAAAGAGTTTGTAGTGTTCAGTGATGCCTCTCGGCAGGGTTTAGGTTGTGTATTGATGCAAGAAGGAAAGATAGTTGCCTATGCTTTTAGACAGTTGAAACAACATGAGTTGAATTATCCTACTCATGATTTGGACTTGGCTGTGGTAGTCTTTGCTTTGAAGATTTGGAGGCATTATCTTTATGGCGAAAGATGTCGGATTTTTACAGACCATAAAAGTTTGAAGTACCTTTTCACTCAGAAGGACTTGAATTTGAGGTAGAGGCGATGGTTGGAATTGATAAAAGATTATGACTTGATAATTGACTATCACCTAGGAAAGGCCAATGTGGTAGCTGATACTTTGAGTAGAAAATATAGTTCGGTGGCTGCTTTGAGGATGTTCTATTTGCAAATTTTGTCAGCAATGAAGAGCTTGAGGTTAGAGCTTGAGACTGAGGATAGTGGAGCCTTAGTGGCCAGTTTTGTGTTAAGGCTTTCGCTATTGGAACGTATTAAGGAGCTTCAGAGTGTTAATGAAGAGTTGGTGCAAGAAGTGAAGAAGTTGCAGGCCGGGAAGACTAGTGAGTTTAGGTTGAGAGATGATGGGATCTTGGAGTTTTAAAGACGTGTTTGTGTTCTAACAGATTCTGAGCTGAGGAAAGCTATTTTGGAGGAAGCTCATTCTTCAGCTTATGTGGTTCATCCTGGGAGTACCAAGATGTACAAAACCATTAAGGAGAGTTATTGGTGGGCCGGAATGAAGATGGAGATAGCAGAGTTTGTGGCTAAGTGTTTGGTGTGTCAGCGAGTTAAGGTAGAACACCAAAGGCCATCTGGGTTCTTGCAACCTCTTCCTATCCCATTATGGAAGCGGGATCATGTGACGATGGATTTTGTGGTTGGTTTACCGCAAACGCCTCGAGGTTGTGATGCAATGTGGGTGATAGTGGATAGACTGACAAAGTCAGCACATTTCTTAGTAATGCATACCAAGTACTCTTTGGAGAAATTGGCAAAGTTGTACATTGATGAGATAGTAAGATTGCATTGGGTTCCAACTTCGATAGTTTCAGATCGAGACCCTAGATTTACTTCCCGTTTTTGGCCTAGGTTTCAGGAGGCCTTAGGTACGACTTTGAAGTTCAGTACTGCCTATCATCCTCAAACAAATGGTCAGTCTGAGAGGACCATTCAGACCCTCGAGGACATGTTGAGGGCTTATATGATATATTTCCAAGGGAGTTGGGAACAACATTTGGCATTAGTGGAGTTTGCTTATAATAATAGCTTCCAAGCAAGCATTGGTATGGCTCCATATGAAGCTTTGTATGGAAGGAAGTGTAGAACTCCTCTTTGTTGGGATGAAGTGGGAGAAAGGAAACTTCAAAGTGTGGAGTTGATTGATACAACGGTTGAGAAAGTAGCAGTGATTAGAGGTAGATTGAAAGCAACTCAAAACAGGCAAAAGAGTTATGCTGATAATCGTAGAAGATTTTTGGAGTTTCAGGTTGGGGATAAAGTATTCGTGAAGATCTCTCCTTGCAAAGGGGTGATTCGGTTTCGTGGAAGGGGAAAGTTGAATCCCCTATATATAGGTCTATTTGTGATCCTAGAGAGAATTGGACCGGTGGCATATCGATTAGGACTACTGCCTGAGTTGGAGAAGAT
The DNA here is from genome assembly GCA_902712375.1 of Dioscorea dumetorum. Lineage (NCBI taxonomy): Eukaryota > Viridiplantae > Streptophyta > Magnoliopsida > Dioscoreales > Dioscoreaceae > Dioscorea > Dioscorea dumetorum. The sequence continues at coordinate 407,124 of CACTHL010000615.1, forward strand.
TCATAATGTGTTCCATGTTTCCATGTTGAAGAAGTATATCCCTGACCCTTCTCATTGTCTTGAAGCTCCGCCGGTAGAGTTAAGAGAAGATTTTAAATTTAAAGTGCAACCGGTAGAGATCCTTGTTTCTCAAGTGAAAACTCTTCGGCGAAAGATTATTCCTACGGTTAAAGTCCTTTGGAGAAATGATGTAGTTGAAGAGGTAACTTGGGAACCCGAGGAGGTGATGAAGAGCAAGTATCCCCTTTTGTTTGAATCTTGAGGTATGCTAAAATTTCGAGGCCGAAATTTCTTTTAGGGGGGTAGGTTGTGGAAATTTGACTCTTTCGCTTCTCTTGATCTTTGTTTCTTGTGTAGAAGTTGTGTGTTTAAATTTTCGTCCGGTGTTTTTCGTGTTTAGGATCTTAGTTAAGGTTCTTTTTAGAGTGGAAAAGAGGAGGAAAAAATTTGGGGGAAAGAGCTTTTAAGTCGAGGGTGTAAGGCATAAAGAAGCAGCGAGAAACCCCCAAAAACAGGGGGCCTTGTGGCCTCCCATGCGCCCGCAAGGGAGCCCGCGAGCCCTCCGTGCTTTGGGTCTATAAATACCCAATTTAAAACTCAAAGGGTCTTCATAAGACCCAATTTCCCTCTCTTTTTCTCCCCATCTTGAATCCTCATTCTCCCCTCTATTAGATCTTCATTTTTGAGCTCCAAGAAAAAAAAAAGGTGTTGATCTCCCCCTCTCCTCTATTGGGGATGATTCTCCTCTAGTTCTAGCAAGGTTTAAGGTGGCTTTTCTTCTCTTCTTCAATTTCCTGTTCTTTTATTCAAGTCTCTTTAGATCCATGAAGGAATAATGTGGATTTAGTATGGATCTAATATTTAATTGGAATTAAGCCATAGATCTAATGTTTGGATGGTTTAGGAGTCTTGATCTCATGTTTTGGTGAAGAATGAAGAAGATCCTTCATCTCTAAACCCTTGATTCTTTTAGATCCGAACCCAATTAGGATTTTCTTGCTTTTATTGTGATCTTGAGGGTTTGAGGATACTATTATTGTTAATTTTTGAATCTAAAATATCTAGTGAACCCTACAAGCCATGAGATCTAATTTTGGATCATTATTTCCTCCTTCGTTTATTGTTTGGATTATGTGATTGATTCTTGTTTTTCTTGGATGGTTAATGGCTTCAAGGAGGTGGATCTAAAGGCAAGGTTTAAGGGCAAGTAGGCGAGTGATCCAAGAAGTTCGATCTCGCCAAGTTTGTGAGTGGGAATTGTTTAATTAAAGAGCTATCCTCATGCTTGTTTGAATGTCCAATAATGCATGCTTTGAAATGTGAATTTCTTGATTCTTAAATTGTTTCTTGAAACCTGAAATTATGATTCTATATGACTTGAATTATTTCTTGATTATGATCAAAGATCTTTCATATATCTAGTGGGTTGAAAACCCAATGATTTCAATTTCATGTTTTCAAAGAAAATTTTTGAAGGTTGAATGTTCTTGATAAAAAGACCCTAGAAGCGCTGATGTGAATCAAAATTAAATTCTCTATGGTAATGTTGCATTTAAAACATGTTTCCGACGAATTCTAAAGGTTTTCACATTTTTTGTGAGGGTTGGAAACCCTATGGCTTGAACCTCATGTTTCCAAGGTTTGTGATTTTTATGAACTCGATGTTCTTATTATTTTAACCCAAGAAGTATGTGAACCAAGTTAAGATTTCTTATGATGATATCTTATTTGGAATGAGTTTTCAAAAGAATACTCCTGTGATGATGTTGTTGATGAAAATTACATCATTGACGATGTTTTGCACAAGTATTTACTCTTGGATTAAGAGTTTCATTTATGTGAATTTATGATCTCTCGAGGAGATATGTGATTTTATAATGATACGTTTTGATTAGCCTACGGGCAGAATATGCGTGATCTCTTGATGTGATATATGATATTATATTGATGTGCATGATGAGCCTACAGGCAGGATAGATATCCCAAATATTGATGGTGAGGGTATAGGATCTTCGGTATCTTCTGCAGAAGCGAGTCTCCACGGACAGACCTAGTTGGGGTGGTGTGAAATTCTCGGTTGACTCACTCATTCGGGAGGCGCGTAGAGATCCTGAAGAGCCGTGTTGGGTTCTCGGTGTCACCACTCGGGAATCCAAACGACCAACGCCCAGATACGCGCATCTTGGTGGCTCCTGACTTAACCGCGGCAACGGATTACTGACGAAGGGTTTTCATCGGCTGGTAATACTAGCGATACGGGATTTATTGTGATTATCTTATAAATCCCTAGGTCGTTGAGTAAGAAAAGAGTATTTTTGGAATTTGGACTTCGTGATACGAGATTTACTACATTGATTACTTTACGAAACCTTGAAAAGTTGAGCATTCCGAAAAAGTATTTTAAAGTTGAGCATCACGAAGGCCTTGCCTCCTCATAAAGACACATTAAACTCTATTACAAGAGCTACCCCAAATCCAAGGTTAATTGATCCCCATGCTAAATACAAGTCTGGTGTGAAGTCCCTGACTTCACTTAGCTTGCAATCCGACGTGACTGTAGCTTCCACCAGCCACCCAGTGTCACAGCACTGTAGTACCTGTCACGCGCGGTAATATAAGGTGCCATCCTCGCCCCTGGCTCGGCTACGCTCCCGACCACGTGCCCACTTGCATACGCCTGCGTAAACCTTGTCAAATCCGGGATCAGCTCTCGGTCTCCTGGCCTAGACTTGCTAGAGATCCAACACTCTACATAATTAAGTCTTGCAACACTTGACTCTTGGTGTGGGCGCGCCTGCCCCACTTGCTCATCGGTCACGCGCACGCTCTTGGTCCAGCGCGCGCGCACCTCACTGTCTCAGCACATGATTGTACGAGATATTCCACCAGCTCTTGCTCAAGACACAACACACACCTCGCGCTAACCGCGCGCTACCCAATCCACGCAGCTGTGCGCCCTCTTGGATTGGCCTATGTTGAAATGTACCCCTGCTGGCCAAGTGTAAGGTCATCAACCCTTACAAACCACCCCCACTAGTTGAACCCTACGTCCTCGTCGATCTTAAACTCAAGAAGTCTTGCACCAACTCCTCGAACTGCCAAAAGGTAGTATCACACTTCCAGCTTCACTCTGACATAGGCAAGTCCTTCCACTGGATAAGAAAGAACACCCGGCGGTTCTTCTTGATTTGGCCTTCTACTCTTCGGTCTAGGATCCGCTCAACCACCCTGCTGAACTCCTTGCGAATAGTCGGCGCAGCCCGACTCTTCTTCGCCCTAGATGGATCCTTGGGTGCCGACTCTTCTTCGCCCTAGATGGATCCTTGGGTCCTCGTGGCATGGATTGAAGAAACTCACATGAAATGTTAGATGGAGTTTTAGCTGATCAGGGAGATCCAAACGATATGCCACGTTGCCCTAATCAAGAATATTGAATTTCTCTTGAGAGGGTTCTTAGATTCCTAAAGCCCACCTTGTCTTTCGGTCTAAGGTATACTAGATTTCGTAGTGTAGTAGAGGGATATACAGATGCTAACTGAGTATCTGACTCAATAGATTTGAAATCAACCTCAGGCAAAGCATTCTTACTTGGAGGAGGAGCTATCCAATAGAAATTTGCTAAGAAGAAGCTCAATGCTAGAGTACCACGGAAGCTGAACTGATTGAGCTTGATTTTATATGCACTGAAGTTGAGTTGATTAGAAATCGATTTTCTGATATTCCTGTCATGTCTTCTCTAATACCTACAATTGCTATACATTATAATTCTAAATCTGCTATTGAACTATGTAACCGTGAAAGTACTAATGATAAAATGAACATGCATATGCAGATCTATCACAAGTCAGAGTTGAGACATTTGAAGCACAACGTTGTGAGCATTTATTACAGAAAGTCAGAGCTATGACTGACTAGAGGACTATTGAGATAGATGATAGCCGAGGTGTGAAGGGAAAGGGGGCTCAACCTATAAAGGTCAAAAATAGTAGTAAGCCTACTTCTTTGAATGGAGATCCCAAGATTGAAATTCAAAGTAAAGCTATTGATTGGTTGACTGGGAGAGCACCCTACACATATTTGGGATATGTATTTAATTATTCTGTTCTTAGAATGTGTGCTCTCATGTAGTGGTTCAAGGCTGAGCTTAGCTCTTAATGAGATCAAAAGCTATTTATGCGAGATATCACACTACAAATATCTCTAGAAATCTCACCTATGTGAAGATAACTGTCAGGCAGCAAGTGTGAGAGTCCTTGGGCAAACCCTTAATCTTCATGAAATGATATCGTGCGCATGACCTATAATGCGCCGACCACATTTATCCAAGTGCGATTGTGAGATCTTCATTAAAGTTCATTATGATTTAAAGAGTTATAGTTCAAGGCTCAGTTTACTACTGTCTCTATCAGTTGAAAATTTTGCTGAAAAGTTAATATTCAAGTCTTTAAAGACACCTTAGCTTGATCTTGTAAAAATTCAAGATTCAGGTGGTTTATTTCTACATCTTCTTACTTGATCATGTCCTTTATCAGCAGTGCTTGACTTTCTCAAAATTCTATCATTTGTGAAATTTTCTTTGATGTAGTGTTTTGATGTTAATCATGCTTAGATTATGAGTACAATGGGGGATTGTTAGATAATTGCCTATTGAATTAGCCCACACCTTTATGCACTCAAACCTAAGCCCACCTATTCTTATGACTTTTGTTTAGTACCACATCGGAAAAAGAGTAAGCTTTTCACCACCTTATATATACTTCTTGTCATTATCTAAATGTATAAGCTTTTAAAAGAGAATTAGGCCTGGTTTTACACCACACACTCGCGCCCAACTGGCTGCTTGTTTTTGCATTTCGTTAGAAAGCTACCCGTTGATAGATCTCATGTTAAAAAAAAAACCTAGCCGCCTAATACCCTCTCTATCTAGAGCTTTTCTAGCTTCTTCTATCTTCATCTTCACAAGATCTACAACATCCTTCTTCACTTTTTCTATCAATCCAAATCCCTATATCTTGGATCTACGCTTGGAAGACTTATCACCAAACGTGCTAGGCGAAGAGTTCCTTCATCTTGGGTTAGTGTATCCTGGCATTGAAGTGAGGCCGTCAAACCCGTACGAAGGGGTCCAATTCATCATTAGGACAGTGCTTACGCACGCCTTTCCCAAGTTGGAGATTTCTAATCTCTATTTTGAATTTATATATTTTATTTAAATTTTTGTTCGGATGCTATACAGTTTTTCTAACACATGCCCCTAACATACATATTTTGTAAAAAACAAACAAATGAAGATATTTATTTCATAATATTTTCCAAACAAAACCATGCAGTTCCCATCTACCTTTTTTTTATAATCTAAATCAGAGTGATCTTTCATAATTTTCAATATAAATCCTTGTTCATAGGCCTTCCTTTTAAAGGATAAGCTTGCACTCTTGAAGAAAAACAAGTATAGTTTTATTCGAAATAGGAATAAAAAGAGGGGATAAGTAAAAAAAAAAAAAAGAAGAAATAAACCCTGTTTCGAAGATGAATAAGAAAAAGAGAAAAGCAAAAAAACTATGAATCTTGTTTTGAGCTAGAATTGGAAAGCAAGCTTAAAAAAATCAAAATAGAAAAATATTATTATTTAATGATAATAAAAAATTTTTAAAAAAATGTACATCATAATAAAAGTTATTAACTAAATCCGGAACAAATCAAAGAGAAACAATAATGATAAAAATAAAGATTCAAATAAAGGAAATCTGAAAAAAAGAATAAAGATAAAATAAAGGATGATAATCCGGAAAAAGAGAGAAATAAGAAAAAACAAGGATAGTGAAAAAAATAAAAAAACACACAAAAAAAATTCAAAAGGTGGAAATTAAAAAAATCAAATTTAGAAAATCCAGAAAATATAAATAACAGGGAAGCAACTAATAGTCTACCAATAGTTTGCATATTCTTAGGGGCCGTTTGTTTCACTGAAGTGGGCACCGAAGTGGCCGAGGTGGCCACTTCCAGCCCACTTCGGTGTGTTTGTTTCACTGATTTGGACCCGGAAGTGATGATGTGACAACTTCTGAGTTCGGCTACTTCGGTGTCTGACTTCAGCTGGAAAAATCCCGAAGCCACGACTTCAGCCTCCCACTTCATCCCACTTTGCAATATTTTTCAATGATAAATAAAATAATTGTTACCATGATAATGAAATAATTAAATCACTACTTTCACTAATTAATAATTAAGCATAATATATTAACCGATTTAATTTAATTTAATAGCATGGTATTAAATTAATTATGTGGTGTGCAAAATTTTTAATTTAATAAATAAATTATTTATTACCATCGTAATAAAGTAATTAAATCATTTAATTATATCATATGATGTAATTAAACAAGTGTAAAAGCATGAAGGGGTAACTTTACACCCTCACCGAAAAGTGATGAAGTGGGATTTTTCATATACCTACTTCAATCATCCAAACATAGGAAATGGTCTCCGAAGTCCAGTTTTCAGCTTCAACCAAACACACTGATGTGGATAGTTCCAGTTGAACTGTTCACTTCCACCGAAGTGCCACTTCCAGACTTCCACCACTTCGGCAATTCACTCCAAACCAAACGGCCCCTTAATAAATTCCTCTAAGTTTCGGTATCCCTAAAGGTCTCTCTTTTATTATCTGTTTATCTTTCAGTCCAAAAACAATGGATAGAGGTGGAAATTCCGTTACATAATGAGGGAAATTATCATATTATTCCTAATATCATATTTGCCTCCATAATAAGGGAAGTAAAAAGGTCTTATGTTTGCCTCCATTTTGCTTCTTGTTCTTTTTCCTTTTTGGGTGACATTAACTTGGCTTCTAAGAAGGTTGAGGAGGTTGATGATGTCCCTTCGTTTTTCTATTATTTTTTTCCTTTACTCATTCTGTTTGTGGGTTGTATTATAGATATTTTTTTATCATCAAAATGAGATCTTGATGAATGTGCTTGAGTTCCTTATTTACAGTCGCTTGTTTGTGTGCTTTCTTACATTGGTGTAATTATAAGAAGGTATGAAGCCGCTAGGTAGATGAGGAAGACGATCTTAGTGGTCCGAGCTAAAGATTTGCCCAAGGAGCCTACGAGAGGATGAGTCCCTCTTTAGATTAAGAAATGGTTTGATTCTTTGAATGCACTCAACAAGATTCAAGTTGGACAAGCCCCAAAAGTTTTTTTCCAAACAAACGACATTTTCAGCTCCATGTTTGATGTATTCATGTGTATATTATTAATAGTTATTGATTTGCGTATGTTGTAGTAACTCCGGAAGATTCAGTTTATCTTTCTGATGATCCAATCTTGTCGGCATATTAGTACTTTGAAAATGTAAAGAACTTTCTTATTGCTCTTTTAAGAGATGGGTTTCTCCTGTTTGAAGCATTATATTTAGAACAGGTGCTGGGAAAGTAAAATAATACACATGAAAGTAATAATACATGATAAAGCTTTTTAATACACAAGAACGGTATATTTTACACACGAAAACATTGTAATATATAGAAACAACTAATACTACACAAGCAAGTAAAATAATACACTGGAAAAGCTTATAATATATAAGAACGGTGTATTTTATATGTGAAGACATTGTAACGCACAGAAACAACTAATACTACACACGAAATTAAAATAATACACAAGAAAATTTTTTAATATACAGGAACGGTGTATTTTACAGACGAAGACATTTTAATATACAAAAACAACTAATACTAGAGGTGCAAGCTGGGCCGTGTCGGCCCGAGCCCGGCACGACCTAGCACGATTTGGGCCGTGCCGGCCAGAGCCCGGCCAGCTACAGTGCCAGGCCAGGCTGGCACGACCCACATCCTTTGGCCGTGCCAGGCCAAACGATGGTGGCTTGTAGGCCGGCACGGCCCGTAGCTCGCCATGGGCTTTGCTGGCCCGACCACGCGGGCCAGCCCGGCACAGTCCGCAACAACTACCCTTTGCGGGCTGGCCCGGCACAACCCGCAACAACTAGACGTTGCGGGCCGGCCCGGTACGGCCCAGCAGGATTTGTTTTTGTTTTTTTACCCAATTAATTTAAACATTAGAAAATGACATTTTTAGCCCCTTTAACAACTATAAAACGGCTAGTTTTTAAGGTTTTTTTAGACTTTAAAATATAATTACCTTTTTACCCTTTTCAACAACAATAAACGGCTAGTTTACAAGGGTATTCTGGGAATTAGAAAAATTAAAAAAACCTATAAATACCCATAAACATTTACATATTTCTCCACACCAAATTACTCATTCTTGTTCTAATCTCTCAAGCATTGAAGACTCCAAGCTCTCTTAGTTCTCAATCTCTTCAAGTTCAAGATTTGAAGTTTGTCTAATTCGGCTCAAGCATTTCATTACTCCGGAAATTCCCCCACCTTTTCGTCAATTAATCAATTCGGAATTCTCAAGAAAAACCACGAATTAAATTTACATCATCAAGGTTGAGGTAACCCTAAACCTTTTTTTTTATTTTTTATAATGGCTGACTCTCCCAATTTTCCTTTTGCATACAATTTTTTTTTAATGAAAACAATTCCAAAAATTTCGATGATTCACAACCTGAGCCTGTTACTGAACCCCCTAATATGGGACCATCCAGTTGCAGGCCTCAAACAAACACAAAAAAAAGAACTTTGGGGGTATGACAATTTTATGATATTGTGGAATTTCCAAACAAAGGGGCTCGTGCCGTTTGTAAAAAATGCAAAATAACTTTTTCTTGTCAAACTTCGGGTGGAACGGATCATTTGAAAAGGCATGCCGATAAACATGCCACTAGTCAAAATAATCCTTCCCAAACACAAATTAGTTTTTTAGATTCAAGTATCTAATGAAAATGCAAGAAATTGGATTGCAAAATTTATTATTCAAAATGAACAACCTTTTTATCTTGTTGAAAATCTCGCTTTTATAAAAATGCAAGTCAAAGGTTTTAATGCGAATTTTAAATCCATTTCAAGGACTACTATGAGAAAATATTGTCTTGTTATTTATGAAGAATATAAAGAAAAATTAATTTCTGAAATTTCTAAAGGTTTATTTAAAATTTCTCTTACTTCCGATATTTAGTCTTCTCAAAATAATTCCGATTATCTTTGTGTTACCGCTCATTATATTGATAATAATTGGACTTTGCAAAAACGTATTTTGAGTTTTATTGAATTAGAATATCAACATACCGCAAGTAATATTGCCGGTTACATCATGCGTACTATTAATGAGTACAAAATTGAAAAATTTGTATTTTCAATCTCTCTTGACAATGCTTCGACAAATAATTGTGCCGTTGATATGTTAAAAATGCATTTAGATCCTATATTTTTTGGAAATTTTTTTCATGTTCGTTGTATATGCCATATATTAAATTTATGTGTTAGAGTTGGTTTGAAAATTATTGATCCTCATATTCATAGAGTTAGAGAAGCTATTTTATATGCAAAAAACTCTTCTTCACGAAGGCATGAATTCAAAAGATAGTGTAGGCAAATGGGGAAAAATATAAAAAATTTATTTCCGATGTTCCTCATAGGTGGAATTCAACTTATAATATTGTGGATTGTGCTTATGATTACAAAGATCTTCTTATAATGTATTGCCGTGAGTTTTTTCCAGACCTTGGAATAACTAATTATGATTTGGAAGTTACCTATATGATAAAGGAGTTTTTGGAAATTTTTAATTCCGCAACTAATTTTTTTTAGGGTATTTATTATCCTACCACTTTTATGACTATTTCTCATTTATATTATATTAGTGAAATTTTTGCAAAATATATATGTGATCCTAATTTTGCTCTCATTGTTGCTCCTATGGAATTAAAATTTAAAAAATATTTCGCAACAATTAACCCTCTTCCCATTTTATCTATGTTTCTTGATCCTCGTTTTAAAATTGATGGTACTTTTTGTATGATTGATTGTTATGATGAAAACATGGGACTTGATCATTCAATTTTCAAAGATGAATATCGTTGTTTGCTTCATGATATGTATAATGAATATAGCCATACATTTGGAAATCGACGAGCTTCTACTTTTGCCAGAGATTTTGAAAATTCTTCTTCACTTTCCAAAACTAAATCTCCGGCCGATCTTATAAATATGATTAGAAGAAAATCTACAAGTGCTTCTTCTTCTTCTTCTTCTTCTTCTTCTTCTTCTTCTAATACTAGATCTTTGCATGAATTAAATCTTTTTTAAATAATAATTTTAATGATTTTCTTACTACCGAAGAAATTAATAACTTTAATATTTGCTCGTGGTGGAAACAACAAGAACATAACTATCCGATGCTAGCCGCCATGGCACATGATCTACTAACTCCACCGATGTCTACAGTAGCGTCGGAGTCTTGTTTTAGTGCAGGAAAAAGTGTACTCGATGATAAGAGGAGCCGCATGAACCAAGCAACAGTGCAAATGTGCATATGTCTGAAGGATTGGCTAGAAGCAGACGACAGGTTACAAGAACACCAAATGTATGAAGAAGGTAGTGATACTGGAGAGGGCCTTACACCATCCGAGCGTTCAACTTCAACCCATGTTGATGAAGAAATAGATTAATCAAATGAAGTTCGAAGTTTGTAATTTTCTAAATTGTTGTCATAGTTTTTAAATAAATGTCAAAATTTTTTCTATATCTATTTGTAATTTATTTTTAGTTTATCTTTATTTTTTCTATGTAATTTTATTTTCTAATATTATGTTAAATTTGAAAAATTATCTTTCCTTGTATAATTGTATTAATGTAAATTTACTATATTTATATTTTTTTTAAAAAAACATTTTCTTAATTTTTAGTATTTTTAAAGTATTTTTAATAAATTTTATAATATTTTTAAAGAATTTAGATAATTTATATTTTAAAATAAAAAAGGTGGGCCGGCCAGCCTGGGCCGTGCTTCGGGCTGGGGCGACCCCCCTGAAAGGTGGGCCGTGTTAGCCTGACACGGTTGCAAGCTGGGCGGGGCTGGCCCATTTTGCACCTCTAACTAATACTACACGCGAAAGTAAAATAATACATGGGAAAAACTTTTTAATATACAGAAACAATCTATTTTATACGTGAAGACATTATAATACTCAGAAACAGTTAATACTGCACACAATTGTAAAATAATACACAAGAAAGCTTTTTAATACACGGGAACGGTGTATTTTGCACATGAACACATTTTAATACGCATAAACAACTAATACTATATGTCCTTCTTCTTCATATCAAGCCACAACATATAAAATTTTCATTAATGATGAATACCTGCACGAAATTTTGAAAACCATGTAAGATTATCTGTTGTTAGTACTACTCTTACTATAAAAATAAAGACGATACAAAACATAATAAAACACTTTCCACTTCCTAGAAAAGATGGAGAAGAAGAAGAAGAAGAAGAAGAAGAAGAAGATTTCGCTACAAACTTGAACTCCTAAGAAGAACAAAAAGAGAAGATGAAAAAGAAGAAGATGAAAAGAAGGAGAAAATTAAGTGTCTGACTTGACAAAAAGAAGATATGACTTGACAAGAGCCACCAACATTTACTTTTATCTCATGAGGGCATTTTTGAAAATTTACATGAAATTAACTGAAGGACATGACGGTATGCAAAATTTGAGGGGGGCTGGGTGGGGAGGTTTCAGTTTTATCTTGTCCCGCCCCTCTCCGCTTCGTTGGAAAATTTTCATATATGCCCCTATATATTAATATATACATATAATTTTAAAATGTTTAATTTATAAATAAAAAATTTTGTTATATAAATTATACCGTTTTTTATTTAATGTAGTATTACATTATTAATATAAATAAACTAAAAAAATTGAAAATTTTTATGTTTTTTATAACAACTTCAATAAAAATGGGGTGGGGAGGAGTGAATGCAAAAGTTCACATAGTGGTTAGTATTAAGAAGATAAAAAAAAAGCGGAACAAAGTGGGACATGAGACAAAGCATGCGGTTGGCGGGCTGGCCCGCTCTATTGCCTTCCCTAGTTAAAGGTGTGTTTTCCCCTCCTTTGGCAAAATGCAGCGTGATTAAATATATCATAGATTAGCTCTATTAAAGATGAAATAAGTACGATGTTTGCACGTCATCAAATAGATATGAGTTTTCTTTTACTTGGCATGAATGTCATCTCGAATGAGCCCACCTTTGGTTTTGTTTTTGGTAGCTTTTGGTTAGACGTAGTTGTAAATGCAGAAGATTCTTAATTACAATGTAATTGAAAGCACATGAATTTGAAAATACAGTCATTACAAAATATGGTGTTTGGTTATATGTAACTGGAATTACTGTATTACAGAATTTGGTGTTTGGTTTGATCTATTTAAGAGATGTGACCACTCAGGGTGAGATTACCCCAAGCACTTTTATAAATACCCAATTTTTTGGTTTTTACTTTTTTTTTTAATGGAGATTATTTTTAATGTAATTATTATATTAATCAATTTAAATAATAGACTCTATATTATTGTTATATTATTATCATTTTTAATTGTTAGTTATATTGATGTAATTGTTATTAAATTTTTAATTGGTTAAAAAAATTTTGTTATTAAATCTACTTTTAATGATAATTTTTCTAATAATGTTTTATTAATTTGTGTACATGAAAATAACTCTAAAAAACAAAACTATTTTCATTAAATAGTTTACTTAATATTTTCAAATAATATTAAAATTTTTGTTAAATACATTATATTATATAAATTTATTAATATTAAATTGACTTATTTAAGATTTTCACCAGATTTGCTTAGTTGGTTTTAGGCCCAAATCAGACATGAAACCAATTACATCCAAATTCTCATGTAAACTTAATTACCCCCGATATTTATAAATACACTCAAACAAATATCAGATTTGTTACAATGAAATAATTATTTTTATAGGTAAAAGCAAATACACTCAAACAATCACACCCTTAAGTAAAATGAATGCGATGGCATATGGTCATTTCTTCTCATACATGCATATTTGTTCTCTCTCTCTCTCTCAATCTTTGAATTCATGCCTGACCCACCATGTTCTTTCTCCCCTCTCTCACCTAGAATTTTTAAAAGAAAATCATTATCAGTCCCCTCTTTATTTGTGCATCTATAGAAACCTCAACCTTAAACATTCTCATTTCTGTAGGCAATATAGTGGCAATTAATGGTTACAATAAAGTAGGGTCATGACAATCAAAAGAGGGATATAGGAGGCAGTCATATAAAATTAGAATATATATTAACAACTATAGGATGATGGTGTGGAATCCCAAGATCTTGGTTTTGTAGTTACATGAAGATATGGTTTGTCAGTGGAGGTGATCTGTAGATTTTGTTTAGAAAAAAAACTTGTACGAATCAAGTAATGGAGAAGGAATGAATCGCTTCATGCTTTAGAAGCCAATAAGCATTTGTGATGTTAGATCCTGTTAAAGTTTAATTCATAATATGGAGAAAGGCGATAACTGAAGAGTTGTTAGCAAGGTATTAAAAATGTTAAGGGTGAAGGATTTAGACTGTCATGCAGAAGTTCTTATAGAAATGCAAATTCAGAAAAGATTGAGGGTTCCTTTGCGATTTTTTGCTAAGAAAGCATAAAATGTACTAGGGTTTATTTGCATAATTCATGAATGAATACAAAAATAAAATGTTCGACCGTACATTTACAGAATTTGGGAAAATATAAAATGTGAGAATTCTAAGGGTTTATTCAGAAAAATGTTAAAAAAATGTTAAAAATGTAAAATTTGAGCATTTATTAGTAAAGTTTGCAAAAAATATCCAAGTGAAAAATTCAGGGGGGTTATTTGTAATATTTGACAAAAGAATGTGAAAAGTCAAAAGTAAAAGGGTCTTGCTGCATACATCATGAGCTTTGCAAAGGAAAAAAGATAAAGGTTTAATGTAAAAAAATATTAAGGGATGGGTCAATATGCAAAAAAGGAGAAAATAGGGAATATTTTTATGAAGAGGAAGGGTTTTTGAAAATTTGCAGGAATCTCTTTGACCCACTTATAAGGTCCAATGTACAATGAACTCTCTTTTGAGAAATTATTGACTTTATTCACTCTTACCTCTTGATGTTTAAAGGGAAGTATTAGAAAACTCTTCATTTTTTTTTATCCACTATTAAGATCCAATGTAAAGTGGACTCTCTGTTAAGAATTTATTCACCCTTGTCTCTTGATATTCACAAGAGATCTCTCAAAGCTCTCCACTCTTTTTTTAACGCACTGTTAAGGTCCAATGCAAGGAGGACTCTTTTGAGAGTTTATTCATCCGTGCCTCTTGATGATTACATGAAGGCCTCTACGGACTCTCCTTTCTTCTTGACTCATTATTAAGTTCCAATGCAAGATGGACTCTCTCTCTCTTTTGAGAGTTTATTTACCCTTGCTTCTTGACGAATAAAGGGAGTTCTTTGAAGGCTCTCCACTCTTCTTTGACCCACTATTAAAGTCCAATATAAGATGGACTCTCTTTGTTTGGTATGTGAAGTCTTGAGTAGTTTTATCTTTTCAGACCAAAGTCCATATTGAAATTTTGATTAAGGTTTATCTTTTCTCATAAATATCGCAATTTTTATCTAAAAATATTTTATAGATATGCTTGTTATCTTTTCCGTATAAATAGCGCTGTAATTGTAAAACCCTAATGTGTTGTGAGTGAAATAAATTAATATTGATGCTGTTGTAGACGTAGATCTTCAAGATCAAACTACGTAAAATTGTTGTCTTTTTGTGTGACTGCTTTTTTTTATTATCATCACTCAGATTGCCCAATCCTCAACATTCTCTTGAAAGTTTATTTATCCTTAACGTTCACAAGGAGCTCCTAAAGGCTTCCCACTTTTTTTTGACCCATAGTTGAGGTCTAATGCAAGGTAGACTATGTTTTTTTAGAGTTTATTCATTCTTAACTCTTATTTTCATCACTTACATTGCCCGATCCTCAACAGTTTTTTGAAAATTTATTTGTCCTTAACGTTCATAGAGAGCTTCTAAAGGCTTCCCACTCTTTTTTGACCCATAGTTGAGGTCTAATACAAGGTAGACTATCTTCTTTAGAGTTTATTCATTCTTAATTCTTGATGCTCCCAAGGAGATCTATTTGAAAACCTATTTCCTTTTTTAACCCACTATTGAGATCTAATGCAAAGTGGACTCCCTTTTTAAGAGTTTATTCATTCTTGCCTCTTGATGCTCATATGGAGATTTCTTTGAAAACCACTTGCCTTCTTTAAGCCATTATTGAGGTCCAATGCAAGATGGACTCTCTTTTGAGAACTTCCTAGTCTTGGCTCTTGACGCTCATAGAAAGGTCTCTTTTAAAACGCCTTCCATTCTTTGACCCATTGTTAAGGTCCAATGGAAGGCATACTCTCTTTTGAGAGTTTCCTACTCTTGCATTAACGCTCACATAGAGATCTCTTTAAAAACATGTTCCCTTTCTTTTGACTCACTAATGAGGTCTAATGCAAGGTGTACTCTCTTTTGAGAGCTTGGCACTCTTGTCTATTGATGCTGGCAGATAGGCTTCTAAAGGATCTCCACTTTTCTTAGACTCTTTAATGAGGACCAATGCAAGATGGACTCTTTATTGCGAGTTTATCACCTTTGAAGAAAAGAGGTCTTTAAAGTCGCCACACCCTCTTTGACCTATTGAGGAAGTCCAACGCAATATGGACTCTCTTTCTTGAGAGTTTCCTATTCTTGCCTCTTGACACTCACATGGAGGTTTGAGAAGTTGCCACTTTCTTCTCTGACCACTAATGAGGTCCAATGCAAGGAAGACTCACTTTTTGAGAGCTTTCCACTGTTATTTTTGACACTCACAGGGAGGTCTTTGAACAGTCATTATGAAAATGTTGACCCATTGATAAGTTCCAATGTAAGATATAGGACTCTCATTTTGAGAGCTCCTCATTCTTACCTCTTGATGTTCATAGAAAGGTCTTAGAAAGCCCCCACTTTTCTTTGATCCACTGATGAAATCCAATGCAATGTGGATTCTTTTCTTTTTTAGAGTTATTCATACTTGCTTCTTGACACTAACAAGGAGGTCATTAAAGAGTCTTTATGAAACATTATCCCATTGATGAGGTATAATGTAAGGTGAACTGTCTTTTGAGAGCTTCTTAACCTTACTTCTTGATGCTTAAAGAGAGGTCTCTGAAGTCTCCACTTCCTTATTTGACGCACAAATGAGGTATAATGCAAGGTGAACTCTCTATTGAGAGTTTTCTCATCCTTACCATTTTAACCCTGATGGGCAGGTCTTTGAAGTCTCATCTCCTTCTTTTAACCTATTAATGAGGTTCAATACAGGGTGAACTCTCTTTCTTGCGAGCTTCTTACTCTGTCTCTTGATGCTCACAGGGAGGTCTTAAAAGTCTTAACCTTCTTATAAACCACTGATAAGGTCCAATGCAAGGTAGACTCCCTTTCTTGAAAGCTTCTCACCCTTACTTCTTAACGCTTATAGAGAGGTCTTCAAGATTTTTTCCTTTTTTGATCCACTATTGAGGTTCAATCCAAGGTGTACTCTTTTTCTTGAAAGCTTTTTATCCTTGTCTCTTGACCCTCAAGGGGAGGTTTCGGAAGTCTCCAACTTCTTATGACCCACTATCGAGGTCTAATGCAAGATTGACTCTCTTTCTTTAGAGTTTTTTCACTGTTGCCTCTTGATGCTCACAGGAAAATCTTGGATGGCTCCATATGAATATTCATTCTTTCTTAACCTATTGATGAGGTCTAATATAAGGAGGACTCATAGAGAGATCATTGAAGAGTCTTCTCTAAAGACTTTCATCCACAATAGAATGTAATGTTAAATGTGTTGCTCTCTTTTTGGGCAATGAAATTAAGAAAGATGCTTTATGAGATAAAAGAAAACTTTTCTCTAAGCAAGGATAAAAAAGATGGTTTTCTAGAACGTTCATTGAGAAAGAAAGCTTATGCATTAGTTATATATTGTTCAAAAGAACTCCCACATGAAAGCGAAGGTTCTCACATTAGTTAATGGACATAATAATTTTAAGTTAAGAAAAGACTTCAAACATCTTCGAAGAAATCAAGATAATGACCACAAAATGTGTGAGAGTCATGGCTTAGTAATGCGAAATGAAATGACAAATGAAACTTTGAAGCTCCAAGATGTCAGGAAGCCAAGGCCTTAAAAGGTTCACAAGTCAAAGTTTTAAGAGGTTTCACAAGCGCAAAATGACGAAGGCCTCAAACACCAAAATTAAGGGGATCAAGTTTATGATTACAACTTGTGATCCATTATAAAAGTAAACAATTTGAAGCCATCATGTGAAAGCTCATGTGGAAGTCAAACCTTAAGCCATGGGAAAATAAGACATAAAAATCCCAAATGAATGATGAATGAACTCTGAAGTCTTAAAACATAAAAAGTTGCAGAATGAAGGGTCCCATAAGCCAAAAGCTTAAAGGTTTCACAAGCATGTCATGCCGAAATCTCCAAAAAAATCAAAATTGAAGTTAAATTAAGCTTGTTGTCCTCAAACATTATAATATAACAACTTGAGATTTGAATGATGCTCAAGATGCAAACTCAAAAAAACAAAAAATTGAAAAAAACTCAAAGTCAACAAAGTTGGAAGGAATGTTCAAAAGTGCATTTTGGCAGAAAAATACGAAAACATCAAGATTAAATAGACTTAAACCATGTGAAGATAGAAGAAAATTAGAAAATTAGGGTTATAAGAGCTATACTTTCTAGGTATTCCTAATGAACTCTTTTGAAATTAATAAAGTCAATTTTTTATATGTCAATTTATTCTTCATTCATATTTGTTTCTCAATTGGATGTTGTTGTGATAATGTCGAGGATAGTTAATATTAGGGCTTGCCTTAAAAAAATAAAAAATCTATAATTATTTAAAATCATAAAATAATTAAAATTTAATTTATGAGCTATTAGTTTTGTCACGCCCCTACCCTTGGGTCTCGCCCCATGACACTACTGCCACGACAATCCAGGGGAGGTCAGACACCTGCCTCAACCCTAGATCGCCATAAGACTAACCTGTTACCTGTACAATATCAACATCAAAACAATAATATTCTAAATCTAAAGGTATTCAACCGCAACCCTGTACAAGATCAACATACTCACATCAGGGATATATCCCTGGAAATCAACAACAATGATCATGAACACAATCATAGTCTCCTTCAAACACTGGGTGTAAAGCTCATACAACCTAAGGTCCTGACTGAACCAATCAAGATTATTCAAGACCAAAATGGAAATACGAAAGCATGGGTCCTAGTGGATCTATTTTATGCATCACAATAATGTTTATGAATCATACATTACTCAAAGGTAAATGCAAGAATAGCTTTGCCAAGCATTATCACGTCTCACACCCTGTTGCCGTGCTAACACCTGTAAAGAAGAGAAGAAGAATGGGTGAGTAACTAAGTTAATCAGTGAGAGATTGGACATGGAGCTATAATTCACACAAGTAAGAGTCTAAAAGAAAGTCCAATGACAAATCTTCAATATTCAATAACAAATAAAGTACTTACTTTCAATGCATATATATATATGTACAATTCAATATAAGAAACTTTCAAACTTCCTCAATGAAATGCATTTATAAAATCCTTGAAAAGTCATTCATAAAATGATATAAATCTGAAAATTCAAGTTTAAGATACTTTTTCGGAATGCTCAACTTTTCAAGGTTTCATAAAGTAATCAATGTAGTAAATCTCGTATCACGAAATCCAAATTCCAAAAATACTCTTTTCTTACTCAACGAACTAGGGATTTATAAGATAATTACAATAAATCCCGTATCGCTAGTATCACCAGCCTATGAAAACCCTTCGTCACTAATCCGTGGCAGCGGTTAGGTCAGAAGCCACCAAGATGCGTATATCTTGGTGTTGGCCGTTAGGAATCCCGGGTGGTGACACCCAGAACCCAACACGGCTCTTCAAAATCTCTACGCGCCTCCTGAATGAGCTAGTCAGCCGAGAACTCCATGCCACCCCAACTAGGTCGGTCTGTGGAGACTCACTTCTGCAGAAGACACAGGGGATCATTCCCTTTCACCATCAAATATCTTGGATATCCATCCCGCTGTACGCTCATCATGAACACATCAATATGATATCATATATCTCATAAAAAAATCACAAATATTTTGCTCATAGGCTCATCATAAACGTATCAATATAAAATCACATATCTCCTCAAGAGATCATAAATTCACATAAATGCAACTCTTAATCCAAGAGTGAAAACTCGTGTGAAAACGTTGTCAATAATATCATTTTCTTCAAGAACATCATCATGAAAATATTCTTTTGAAATACATCTCAAATACGATAACATCGTAAGAATCACACATCGGTACACATAGGCCCCTCTTGGGTCAAAATAACAAGAGTATCAAGTTCTTAAATTCTCAAATCTTGTAATCACATAGTTCAAGCCATAGGGTTTCCAACCCTTAAAAGAATTACGAAAACTCTGTTTAGAAACCTTTGTGAATATAGTTTAAATATAGCATCATCACCAAGAAATTTATTTTGGTTTGCATCAGCCCTTCTAGGGTCTTTTTATCAAGAAAATTCAACCTTTAACAATTTCTTTGAAAACAAGAAATTGAAATCATCGGGTTTCCAACCCACTAGATATATGAAAGATCTTTGATCATAATCAAGAAGTAACTCAAGTCATATAGAATCGTAATTTCATATTTCAAGAAACAATTCAATAATCCATTGAAATCAAGAAATTCACATTTCAAAGCATGCATTATTGGACATTCAAACAAGCATGATTATAGCTCTTTAATTAAACAATTCTCACTCACAAACTTGATGAGATCGAACTCTTGAATCACTCGCCTACTTGCTCTTTACCATTGCCTTTAGATCCACCTCTTTGATGTCATTAACCATCCAAGAAAAACAAGAATCAATCACATAATCCAAACAATAAACAAGGGAGGAAAGAATGATCAAAATTCGATCTCATGGCTTCTAGGGTTTACTAGATATTCTAGATTCAAGAATTAACAATAATAGTATCCTCAAACCCTCAAGATCACAATAAAATTAAGAAGATCCTAATTGGGTTCGGATCTACAAGAATCATGGGTTTAGAGATGAAGGATCTCCTTAATTCTTCACCAAAACATGAGATCAATGCTCTTAAACCAACCAAACATTAGTTCTATACTCGGATCCTATTCAAACATTGGATCTATACTAGATTCACACTTTTTCTTCATGAATCTATAGAGAATTGAAAAAAAGAACAAGAAATTGAAGAAGAGAAGAAAACTCACTTTAAACCTTGCTAGATCTAAAGGGGAAACATCATCAATGTAGGAGAGGGAGAGATCACCACCCTTCTTTTCTTCTTGGAGCTCAAGAATGAAGATCTAATAGAGGAGAGAATGATTCCAGATGGGGAGAAAAAGAGAGGGAAATGGGGTCTTATGAAGGCCCTTTGAGTTTCAAATTGGTATATATAGATCACAATGCGCGGGAGGGCTCGCGGGCTCAAAGGAGGCCGTGAGGCCTCAAACCTGGAAGCCATGCGGCCTCTCATGCGCCCGCATGGGTGCCCACATGGTCTTTAGGCCGGGGTTCCTTGCGGGCTCCCTTGATCCTGCAAGGGAGGCCGTAAGGCCCTTTTTTTGGCTCTTTGCGGGCAATGTCCCTTCCTTGCTTACACCTTTTAAAACACTTTTCCTCAATCTTTTAACATCTTAAAAACTTACACACACAACTTCTACATAAGAAACAAAGCACAAGACAAACTAAAAAAAGTCGAACTTCCACAAGTTTTGATCGTTAAATTCAAATAAAGAGGGGTTGAGAATAAAAATACACTACAATTCTAAAATTAAAGATGCACGGAAATGAAAAAGCTCATATTTTTTTAGGGCATTTTGGTAAATTAACCAGCTGAAAAACAAAATGAAAGACAAAGGAAAGAATAAAGCTGAAAGCAGGGAGGAATGGGGGAAAGCATATGAGGCATAGAATAGTTCGCAGTGATTGTAAGGCATTCGGATTCCGCGTGGGCTGTCATCTATTGCATTGCTTTATTCTATTCTTTACTTCTTTTTAATAGAAGCCCTTTTACTGTGATTGCATTTCAACGGTTGTCAATTTCTTTGTTTTCATTTTATTATTATCATGATTATTTTATTCCTACATAAAAAATATAATATGTTATTAATCTTAATTCAGGATAATTTTAATATTTAATGCCATGCTGTGCAGTTCTCACGCAGACTCTGTCGGTCCCTTCCAATGATCTTCCACCCAAGTGGGCCTCAATTGCCATGTCATCATAGTTATGTAAGACATATTTGATATATAGCAATATGTTTTATGTGAATGTCCATAAGCATCCTCGCACAAAACAAAAAAAATAACAAGAAATGAATGATATGTGAGACAGAAAAAATGCATTTATAACCGTTGTTATAAGTTTTAATTCTATTAAACTACTATCATCTTAATTTTGATGGTAGTAGAAAATGGATAAATTAAAAAATAAAAGTGATACTAGTATCCTATTTTGATTATAAGAATAAAAAAGTAAATAAGTAAAAAAGTTTCCATCACCATACTTTGAACCGGTGTCGAGAAAAAAATAAAATAAAATATTAAATAAAAATAGGAGAAAATTAAAAACTATGATAACAAAAATTTGATTTAAAAACATCTATTTTAAAAAATTAATAAAAAAGGCTCACATGATAAAATCAAAGAAAAGAGAGTTTCGGTGGTGTTTGGTCCGATATAATTAGATTTTTAATTATAATATAACTGAAAGTATCAAATTATTTAGTGAAATCAAATCTAGTGTTTGGTTGGATGTATTTGAAAATAGTGTATAATAAGATTTAATGTTATTTTAATGATTTTGTGGGGTCTTTTATTCTTAACCGGCTTTTAATAATAATTAACCGACCAAGATAAAGAGTCATAGATCAATTTTTTTTTCTTTTTGACTTCAAGGTATTGTGGGTTTCCGACTTCCATAAGCGGCAAGCACTAATGTTAATTACCCTACACACGGTAGAAGGAATTTCTGATTAAGAAATAAGTGTGAAAAGAAAAAAAATTGGAACAATCAATTTTATTCATTTTTAATAATCTTGAATTCATACATTTCATTGAAATTACAAGGGCTTTGAAATTTGATCATTTTGACCTTATTTCCTTTTATATTTATGCAACTTAGACTTATATGCCTATGTAAACAATGATTGCACCGTTTCATTTCCTTCTGACTATTTGGCCCAAAACCACGTTTTGTCTTTTGGTCTTCGTCAAATGTTGAAATTTGCGTCATGGACATGATTTGGGTTCCAAGTTGTAAATCCTCTACATTTTCAAAATCAGTAACTTGATTATTTGAAATTCTTCAGAGAAAAGAGTTCTACATTTGTGCTTGTGAAGCTTTTTGCAACTTGTGAACTCTTTGAACTTTTGACTTTTGATGCCTTAAGGTTGTTGAGACTATTTGTTCATTTTTTTGAAACATGTATCTTAAACATTTGAGTTTGCATCTTGGATTTGATTTGGATTTCAAGTTGTGGATTCTCTATGTTGATGAATCACAAACTTGATTTTACATAATTTGACTTTTCAAAAGCTTCGGCTTTCGTGCTTGTGAAACTTTCTTCAAGTCTTAACCTGCAAAACACTTTGAGTCTTTGACTTCTGATATCTTGACACTGTTGAGTTCATTTATCGATTTGTATAGATTTTCAAGTCTTGATTCTTTCATTTCTTGAATCTTGATTTAGTTGCTTTGACTTTGATTTTTTTAATGGCTTTAACTTTTCAAAAACTTGATTTTTGGTGTTTCTTTGTTTATACATGTGTGTGGCATGATCTAGTATGCTTTATATATTTTTAGTTGAGAAATAGGCCTTGGAATGGGACAAATCGGGAATTTCTGCATATCCAGAAGGGCAGGCACATGGGGGTGTGAGTGCCCCTGTGTCTTGCTGAAATTTCAGAAAACAAGCAACCTGAGAGGCACAGGGGCACCCACACGGGCGTGTGAGAGCCCTTGTGGCTTCCCAAAAGTGCCACATGCCCATGTGGACACTTCACATGGGCGTGTGGACCATTTCTTGGTGTCGAGAGAAGCACAGGGTCAGCTACAAGCCCGTGTGGTTCCCCCTGTGACCTCCCCAGCCCACACGGGCACTCACACGCCCGTGTGGGTGCCCTTGTGGGCTTCTGGAGGATAAAAAACCATCCACACTGGCGTGTGGAATTTCCACAGGCCCGTGTATAGTAACCACATGGGGGTGTGGATTATCCAGATGGCCATGTGGGCTGCTCACGGATGAGAAATAAGTTTTCTATCACTCCAACACTTGCACCCTTTCATCTCCTAACCCCTCCACACCAAAAGACCATCCTTTGGGCTTCCAAAACCATTTCTCCATATATTTAAAGTATTTAAAGAGTTTGTCCGATAACCACACGAAGATTTCATTGTTATTTTTGTCGGTAAACTCTCACCAACACTAGGTCTTGCCATGATCCTTTCTTTTGTTATTTCTTCATGAATTATTGCTTATAGAATGTTTTGCTCCATAAAAATATTTAACATGCTTTTATTATGAGTTTTGAGCATTTTTTGTTGCCACATTGGCCTTACTATACAAATTGAGCAACACCACATCAAAGGCCATCCAGCGAGCACCACCATCAACACCAACAACACCAGCAGATGATTCTGACGCATGAGGCGTCTTTACTCATGCTTTATTTAGTTTTATGTTATCATTATTCTCTTCTTGTTTTGTTTTGTTTTTAAGCTTTAATGAACTTCCTTAATTCGTGCAGAAGTCTTGAGAGTCTTGTGGAATGGATAGAGTCATGTACACGACCGTGTTACTTAGTCACACGGCGGTCTCACCTCCAAATGCCCGCTGAACCAAACACACCATTGTACAAGATTCCACCAACTTTTTCACATGGAATTTAGGGAAGTATTATTTTTTTAATTTTGCACACCCTCACATGCTTTATTTTCAGAATAAAAAATCTTATTATGCTTGCATGTATACATTGGGGACAATGTACATCTTAAGTGTGGGAGGGATCACTTTATACACCATTTTGTTTTTG
Source organism: Dioscorea dumetorum (assembly GCA_902712375.1). Classification (NCBI taxonomy): domain Eukaryota; kingdom Viridiplantae; phylum Streptophyta; class Magnoliopsida; order Dioscoreales; family Dioscoreaceae; genus Dioscorea; species Dioscorea dumetorum. Next base: position 431,307 of record CACTHL010000615.1, read on the forward strand.
TTCTTATCATAAATGCTCATGCAACCTATGAAGGTTCACTTTAGGGTTAAAAGTTTGATTCTAGACTATAGGAGAACTTCGAATACTAGATTTTATCATGCTCTAGTTGTCATCCAATTTTTTGAGAAATTTTTTTCTGATTGCCATTTATGCACTCTAGTCACTCATTAGACATATAGAAGCTCTAGTTTAATGTTTTGAGACTCGTTAGTAGTTGTTTTATTTGAAAAAAAAGGAGAAAAAGGAAAAAAAATAATAATAATTTAGCAATTGTGAATTCTTTCTTGTATATAGGGGGTAAAATGAGCTACTACCTTTGATTGTATGTAGCTACTCTCATAAGTCAGATATTAGTTATGCCCTAATGAGAGAAAGAGCTATCACAAGAGACATGTGAAAGCTAGCACCCTCGGTAGAACGAGCTACCATCTTTAAAGTGTGAAAGCTACTCGGGAGGCCACCTGAGAAAAGGCTACCTTGGAGATTGTGTGCAGCTACTACCTTTCTTTTCATTTTGATTACTACATAAGTCTCGCACAATAAAAACCTCTAGTAGTGGACATAGTGTCGACATGAGTTGAGTTTTTCTTCACACACACACGCATTCGGATTCTTTTTTCTTTCTTGTCATTGGCTTGTTTTCTAGAGCATTGACTGAACCTTTTGGTGTTAAATAGCTTTCCCCTTAGTTATAGAATCATATTCTCATGCTCTCTAGTGAACCTGAGGCCAAGCACTTATTCTTTCTTTCCTTGTAATGAATGTTTAGTTTGCTTGAGGACAAGCAAAGGCTTAAGTGTGGGGGAGTTTGATAAATGCTTGTACACATATATTTTATAACATCATATTACATGCGTTGAGCATCACTTTTCTCAGGTTGTCTCACTAATAAGGTCCATTTTACTTTTACTGCAGCAGTACTGTAGCAAAATCACTGTTCACGCCCCGTGTGGAAATTTCACACGGGCATGTGAGTGCCCATGTGGGCACCCGTGTGAAGCCCCGATTTCATTTTATAAAAGCCGCATTGTTATAATTTTTAGGTATCTTTTCCGCTATTTTCTAGAGACAAAGCGGCTAGGGCTTGGAGAGAGTTCTTTTCGGGTTTGGGAAGCCTTCGTCACCAACTGAGATAGATTCCTCCTTCGTCATAGCATCAAAGAAGCCATCGGCGACCTAGCTTCGAAGCGGAATCAATCTCGACGCGGAAGCTACCCATCAAGACCATCATCACGGATTTAGGGGGGTTATTCTTTATGTCTTTTGAACTTGTTTATCAATTCATTATTTGTTTTGTGACTCACTCCATGGAGAGCTAAACCCCTAGAGAGTATTCGGACATGTAAACCCTAGGATTCATATTTTCATTAAATTTACATTGTGTTTCTATTCGAATTTATTATTTTGAGTTTTACTCTTGAGTTCTTAATGCTTGCTTGTGCTTTTGATTCCATTATTAATTGAATTACATGTTTGATTCAATCTAGTGAAGAGAGAGATCACCGCTAGGTTTAGAATTACCAAGAGTAAGGAGGGTTGATAGGGTGAGCCGTGAGATAGCGGAGTGCCCCTTTTCCCTTCCGATAGATATTTCCTATCTCCATATTCCCTAAGTTTCATGCAACCATATGTGGTGTGAGGTGTTGAGAGAATTCTCCACCGGGACCTCGTAGGGGGTTAGGGATCTTTCACTTGGAGGCAGGGTTGGATCTACTTTTAGGAATTAGTTATATGTTTGGGATCCCTAGAGTGCTAAGTAGTCATATGTGGTGTGAGGCGTCGAGAGAATTCTCCGCCGGGACCTCGTAGGGGACTAGTTATCGGCGATCTGGAGGCAGGGGCCGATATACGTTAGGATACCCACGACTCAATACTCTCGTCTAGAAACACTTGTAATCTACATTTAACACCCGAATCCTAGGGGGAGCATTGCCCGGATACCCCACTTCTTTGATTGGTAACTCTTTCTCTTTTATTCCCTGCGCACTTGTAGTGACACTCTTAGGTTTGGCCATTAGATCATCACACACTACACTCATTAGGCTAGATAACAAGAGATGAGCTATTACTAGTACTTATGTTCCCTGTGGTTCAACAACCTGACCATTTGGGTCCACTTTTATTACTTGACGACCCATGCACTTGCGGTAACGCAAGGGGTTGACACACATCACCCTGTGTTGCGAAAACGAATCAACTTGATTGCTTTGACTTTAATTTTTTTTGGTTGACTTGCTAGTTTTTTATAGCCCTATGAGTACCAAGAGTTCAAAGCAGGTTTTAAAATTTTGTTTTCCAATCCTAATGAAGTTGTATGACCTCAAAGTGAGATCAAGAATATTTCCCACTCCAATGAGTGTCTATGACCTCAAAGTAAGCATTAGACATTCTCTGATTCATAAGAGTATTCAAGACCTCAAAGAAAGTTTAGAAAAGTCTTTAATCTTTAAAAATTTCTTCATTCCTTCTAAGAATATCTATGACATCAAAGTGAGTTTAAGAAAATTTCTCACTTCAATCAGTGTCTATGACCTCAAGGTGAGCATTAAAAATTTTCTAACTCTTAAGAGTTTCCACGACCTCAAAATGAGTTCAGAAGGGCCTTTATCTTTGTAATTTTTTTATTGCTCCTAAGAGTGTCCATGATCTCAAAGTGAGTTTAAGAAGATTTCCCACATGAATGAGTATCTATGACCTCAAAGCGAGTATTAGAAATTTTTGGACTCTTAAGAGGATTTATGACCTCAAAGTGAGTTCAAAAGGTCATTCAACCTGCAAATTGCAGAAATCCCCTTTGTAGCAAATGAATTTCATAGTTTTTTCTTTTTTTTCTACCAAACTCTTTTCGTTCCCTTTTTTTTTTACCCATAATAAAACCACGTGACAAATGGTTCTATGTCCCAATAGAATAGAACTAGAGCAACAATGGACAAGTGGATCAGAAGTTGGCCTGCTTCATTAATTTTTGAATGCATGATTTGCCTTAATCAAGAGCATGAGAACGTAATCATTTTGATCCAGATTTAGAAACACATATCATCCAAGCTATCTGAACAAGCTTCCATTGTAGTCCACTTTGCAACCTTCAAAAAACTGCAACCCTGCTTGGTAACAACATTATTTGATAATATGATGGAAAGACCTCACATCAACATACTCCAAAAATTTGCAAGATTGTAGGATGATATCAATTCCCGAAACTGAGATTCTAGAGCAATTACTAATCTTCAAAAACATATAAATCCGATGCGCCATTGATTACCAAAGCTTGAAAAGCAGAGTCTGTTACATGATTACAACAACTAATATCAAAAGAGGTGAGATTTGTACAATTTTGGAGAACTGAGCTCATAGACAGATCAGTGATCTTTGAATACCATTCCAATCCTTAAAACCTTTAGATTAGGACAACACGCAAGTGCTAGAGACCTTATGGATTCATGAGAGACATTATGACACCCACTAATTACTATGGTTTCAATATTAATTACAAATGATTGAGCTAGTAAAATTATTGAATTATTGGTCACATTGCTATAATAAGACAATTTAAGATTCTTTAAAGACCAACATACTTCTGCTACCCTTGAAACTCCGAATATCACTGATTTTGCTGCACTTGCTGAGATCCATAGACTTGATATGCTTACAACCATCGGCTAAAATTCAGGGTCCAGAGTCGGTTATCTTAACACATCTAGCAAGACCTATCTCTTCTAGGTGTGGCGGTTCTCGCCAGCATTGCACAGAGCTTGTCGTCGGTGAGGACATCATTGATTGCGTTTTTCTGACTGCCCTTTGATGGGACCATCAGATGGATAAGAGAGAATCCAGGCTCTTCGAGGAAGCCAAGGCCGGTCGTAAATGGTGACAAGTTCAAACATGGTTGGATCACAATGGAGACAAGCTCAACGGGATCGACATCGCAAGACAGAACGGTGCTAAAGAACTCACGCTCATAGCTTGATCGAATGTAGCTTAACCTTTGCCCCATCTCCCCTCCTGCTGTTCCACCCTCTCTTTATGATTACTGTCCTTCATCCCTGGCTCCCCAGCAGCTCAGAGCGGCACATAGTAGTTATATGGCGTGCCGGTCACAAAGGAGCAGAGGAGAGTTTTCAAAGATATAACACAAAGAAAGAGAAAGAGAGAGGATGCATGTTTACTTGGATTATTCTGAGCATCTTACACCCATGGAATGGGTATCATTTTAAAATAAAGAAGGGTGGAGCCCACTAGAAATACATCTTATTATGGTAAAGATGCTTACTTTTTATAATGCCATCCATCATGTAAAAGTCATGCCATTTCTATAACATGCAAAATATTTGAAGAGGACTTCACACTTTGTTTTTTTTTTGGATTCCTGTGGTTCCATTTGTCTAACGGCAATCAACCCACAACAATCTGATCTCATATTTTGGGATTTGATCTTCTACTCCAATCTGCTTCTTTGTTGCCCCCTTTTTTTCTTTTTTTTTCTTGTTCTCCACCAGGGATTCTCCATGGACCTAAAGACTACTCGCTCCATCCCTAATCTTTTTTCCTTTTACTTGCTCCCAATATCTGGGATTTGTATTAAAAAGAGGAAACTTTAATTTATTTTTTCATCCTTATTTTATCTTGCACATGCTTTTTATTTATTTATTAATTATTAATTTTTTTATGGGATCATTGTCTTTTTTCATCTCTATCTTTTATATATATATATATATACACACATATATATATATATATATATAATCATATTAAAATTAAAAAATTTATTTATTTTATATTTTTTAGTCCGAGTAAGAATAAGATCAAACATTCATTAAAATTAAAATTTTATTTTATTTTTTTTATATAAACAAATTTCCCCCTTGTAGTTTCCTCACACAACTTAGTAAAGAGTGGAAGCTACGAGTACTTTCAAACTTTGGAGTCTTCTTCCCAACTACCTCAAGGTAATAGCCTACCTTTTTTGCTTATTGTTTTCTTCTCTCATGAACTTTGCTCATTACTTTCATAGGATGAAACTCCGACTTATTTGTTGGGAGATTTATATATATCTCGTGCAATACCACAAACCTCAGCTTTTTCTTTCACTTTTTTTTGTAGCACCTTGAACACATAATTTTTTTTTTTGCGTCATAAACTTGTTTTTTTCATGTGTAGTGACAGTTTACAGTTTTAACAAAGATTGTTATAGACCACATTCTCGAAATTAAAAATTTGGTGCTATAATTTCCATGGAAGACCTCTAGCAATAACCATTATAGATCAATTAAGTAGGCAGTCCACAGCTATATGAAACCATCAAAAAGAATAGTTAATGACTCAGGGAACTCACCATCCGAATCCTTTTTTACTTTTTTTTTTATTTCTTTTTTGGGGCTTCTTGAACATCATCATCCTCTCTCTTTATTAGTTTTTTGTTTTTTTTCCTTTTTATATACTTTTTTGGGCATCATGAACACCATAAAAAATTCTTTCATGAATGCCTTCAATTTTGCAGGCACAATTTTTAAAATTTTTTTGTAAGAATTTTTTTTAACTTTTTCCATTGTTTTCTCTGTTTTGCCTTTTCAATGTCCCCCAACACAAAGGGCAAACTTGTAGAACCCCTTTACAAGCCATATGATGCTCCAGATAAAGCTTTAGACAGGCTATCAATCCCAAGATATTATCCCATTGATTCCAAAAACTCAGGAAGACCAATCCAATATTTGGGAAGCGATTTCAACGAGTGGACCAGTATACCAACCACATTTTGCAATATTAGTGAATTAACATCGACTTATTTTCCCAAGGGAAAAACACAAGAGGTTATGCTACCAAACCCATGCGAATCTACTCTACCAGATCTCAATTTGGATACACTTGGTTGTCGGGTGAGCACTGGCCCCACAGCCATCATATGGATTGGGAAGACCCTTTCTACTACTACATTTCCTATCTAGCGGACTACGGAAAGTGGGGGTTTGAAGTCATAAGGAAGTCATTTAAAACACTCAAAAAGGCAGGCATTCTTGCTGCCGTTGCAATATCCATAGGGTCATACAGATTTGGCCAATCAATTGCGAAATTAATTACTGAGACATGGTGTTTGAAGGCCAACGCATTTGTGACTTCTTTCGGAGAGATCGAAATCTCTCTATGGGAACTCAGGTGCATCGGAGGACTACTAATTATAGGAGAGTTCTATGAAGAATATGTTCCTCCAAACAACATACTCTACTTCAAAGAAGCTTATCCCTCTATTTTGAAAGATTTGTTAGATATCTACTAATGGATCAGTTACTTCACTTCAACAAAAAGTGGCAGAGTTAGTTATCCTTAGAAGGCATATTTTTTCTTTTGGGATTCACATGGGGAAAGGAAACTTGCAGATGACGTTGCTCATATTATTCCCCAAGCCTCAGAAGAACGCAGGCTGGCTGCTTTCCTATCCGTATGGCTTTGTTGTTTGGTCATGCCATGTAGAAGCTCATTTTTTGTCATGAAACATTCGTAATGGTATGACCAAACAGGAGTGGAGGAGAATAAGATAGGAAAAAAGAGAAAGTTTTCCTATCCATATTATTACCCTTTTTATTAATATACTTGTTTTATTTTCTTTCAGATGGTGTTCCTAGTCTGAACAGGAGTGGAGGAGAATAAGATAGTTTTTCAAAACCTGAGTTTGAACCCACAAGTTCATTTTTCTTTTCTTTTCTTCATTATTTTTTCTCTTTTCTCATTGAACTCATCTCTCTATTTTAGGTTCTCATAGAGCTCCTTTCCCAAAGATAGTTCCTTCTGAGCATTACTCCTTATATTCGGATTTTGCGTATGATGTTGATGATTGCACACCCATCATTGACGTCAACCCTCATGTGGAAAGCCCTCAAGTAGGAGCCGTCCCTTTTGCTCAACCCACACCAGAAGATTCAACTCCAAAGGTTACACCTGCCAATGATAGCCCTCCTTCAAAATGTTCTCCCAACACGGGGAAGATTTATGTTATAAGAACTGTGTCCATGAATCCATCTCATCCACAATCTAGTGGCAAAAACCACATCTTACAAGCTTTTTGGGTAAAGAAGCTGATTCACAAGGTGAAGTCATCATTACCTCATGAATCGTGAAGAGCAGAAACCATCAAACTTCATAAAACAATAATGTTGGTTACGATTGATATTTCTACCACAAAGGACAAGGTGTATAAAGGGCTTGACATTGCAAAGCTTGCCCAAGATATGAAAAAATGGGAGAAAATCTCAACATGGTAGATGTCACGGCCTTAACCGATCATCTTCAGCCGTGTTACACCTAACATGCATCATAGCGACAGGTCAGTCTTCCTTGCAAGAACAACAATTAATAAACTCCTATTTGCATCACAAGCACAGCGAAATAAAGGAAGCGAGCAAAACAGGAAAACATTCATGGTACGAGAAACACGACATATGAAACACATTTTAAAGAGAGAAAAACATAAACTCTCTTAGATTGAGAAATATTTACAACCATGGCCAAAAACCATCACCAAGAGGCCTTGTCTCCTCCCAAAAACACATTAGAACCTATTACAAGAGCTACCCCAAATCCAAGGTTAATTGAGCCCTATGCCCAATACAAGTCTAGCGTGAAGTCCCTGACTTCACTTAGCTTCCAGTGTCCACTGATGAGTGCTTTATATATATATATTTTATACACATTATTCCCGCTATTTACTTGTTTTTTTGCTATTATTTTCCTAGTTCGGTGCTACTTAAGGTATTTTGAGTTTATTGTGCAGATATTTAGGTCCTGGAGCAATTATGAGTGATTTAGATAAGACTTTATGACAAAAGGACCTAAAAAGGAAGTTCGTCAAGGCAAGCACGGCCTAAGCACGAGCGTGCTCTTGACCGTGCAGTTCACAGGAATTTGCAAGCACAAGGAAGCATGGTCAGAGTGCCCAGAGCACGGGCGTGCAGACATGAGCACAGCTCAAGCTGTTTATTTTCCGGTAATCTGCACGGCCTAAAGCACGGCTTAAGCACGGCCGTGCTCAGGTCGAAAGTTATGTTTTAAGCACCGAAAGTTAGATTTTGAGGGGACTTTTGGCAGAGAGAGGCAGCTAGAGGCCAAGGGGCAAAGTTGGTACATACATCATCATTATCATGAGGGGATTGAAGCGTAAATTGTAGGCCATGGTGGGATCCGCAAGCGCACGGGTCGTCAAGTAATACCTCTCACGCGGAGAGGGTCGTATTCCCTAGGGTCCCAAGAGCTGCTATTACTTCCCCCTAGACGACACTGTCTAGTCTACCAAAGAAAGAGAATTAAAACAAGATAAGAAAACTAACAAAGTTAACTATAAACATGTTGGACTAAGGCACACCTAACAAGCATATCAAGGAGGCAATTAGCAATGAAAGTACGAGGTCCCGAGCTAAGATCCCCTCGGGATTACTAAAGCTAGCAGGATGCTAGAATTACACAGGTACTGGTGATTCTTGGGCAGGAGAAACCTAAGATAGGCCAACCCGATGGTCACGGCAATTGGCCCCTAATCTGGTAGGAGTATTGATACGGAATTCCTTCCGCCCAAATCCTCCTACGATTGCATTAAAGGCACGAGATTCTCAAATTAGGGATGAAGCACAAACTAGGTACAACCCTAATACCGGAGGGGTACAAAATACCCGATGGTCACGGCGTATTTGTACATGTATCCCTTCCAAGCTTGGGAGTCTAAAACAAGGGCGATGGTCAGTCAACCTACTATAACCTAGAAATCGATACACAGAGTTCTCATGTGCACCAATACATCAAAGTACACCAAGCATGAACCACAAAACAAACCAAATACCATAAATGTAAATCTAAAGCATCCATACAAAGCAAGTTCATCCCAAGGTTCACCGGATGCCCGGCGACTGATGACCGCATTTCATATATATATTTTGCATGCTATACCTTCATCATTATTGAATGTTTTGGCTATAATTCTCCAAGTACAGTGCTATTTGAGGTATTCGTTGTTCGTCATGCAGATATCAAAGTCCTGAAGTAAAAAGAAGCACTTTTGGAACAATTTTAGAAGCTAAAGGACTTAGAAGAAACCTCATCAAGCTCAGCACGGTTTGAGCACGCCCGTGCTGTTCCCCGTGCAAAATGCAGAAGAATTCAACTGCGATTCAGCACAGCCTGAGTCCGCTGAGCACGGGTGTGAAAACCTCAGCACGGTCGAAGGACGCCCGTGCTGCTTCCCGTGAAAATTACAGGAGAATGCAGCCATAGATCAGCACAGCCAGAGTTCGCTGAGCACGGTCGTGCAAAGCCTCAGCACGGTCTAAGCACGCCCGTGCTGTTCCCCGTGCAGATTACAGGTTTGTGAGTTTCCTGAAGTATTATTTTGCCGTAATCTGCACGGCTTGAAGCACGGTTTCAGCACGCCCGTGCTCACATCGGGAAAACTTTAAAACCCTAAAAACTTAGGTTTTTGGGGACTTTTTGGTGGGCGAACTTTGGGAGACAGAAAGGGAGAGTTTTGGGGGTTCATCCTCAGCTTCATCAAGGGAATGCCAAGCGTATGGTAGGCCGTTTGGAGGGAGATTACACGACATCGTAGATCCTTCGACAACCTCAAGGATGCAAGAAATTAGGGAGTTTTCAATTCCTTGTCTTGTAATTTCTTTGGCATTTTGTTTGTTGGTTGTTATTATGAGGGGCTAAACTCTTAAGGGAGCCCCGGGGGTGGTTGTATGACGTTGTAGCTCGAACTCATTGTCTTTACTTGCAGTTTTTATGATTGTCTTGTTCCTTTCAATAAATCAAGGTTATTGGCTATCTTGTATGTTGTTCAGTGCTTGATGCTTGGTAGTTAGGTTCTCCTATCTAGGTTTGTGAATCTTTATTGATTGTTGCAAGCAGAGGGAGTTCAACTTAGGGCTCGGCAGTGCTAGAAACCACATGCTTATAGCATAACTAGGTTTAGAACTGAAGACTGAGTTAGTGAACGTCAGAAACCCAACCCCGGGGCCCCATCTCCTCCATCGAGTCAAACCTAAATCTTCCCTTGGTGAATTTTCCATTCCCTCAACTTCCTCGAAGTTAGTCCAAAGCCAACTCCTTGATTCTCGATTTGGTTAGATATTGAGTAGGACGTTAGTATTAGAAGCTATACCAGTCCCTGTGGATTCGACTACCCGACCCTTTGTGTACATTATACTACTTGTACGACCGTGCACTTGCGGATACGCAAGGGGCGTACCAGCGACCTTGGGAGTCTAGTTCATCATCAACAAAGAAGAAAGCAAGAAGTAAGATAGATACAAGACAAAACTCATAGCAAACTCCCCTAAGATGAAGACTAGAAGGTGGTGATGAGAACCTGTCGGATCCGCGCCTGCAAGCTCCAAGATCTTCTCCTTGATAGCACAACCTCTTCGCCCAGTGATTTCCCCCTCAGATCTACCTTCTCCACTTGCCTTGAAGCCCTAGGTGAAGATGGTGGAGAATGGTGGCCAAAATCCCCTTTCCAAAATGCCCTAAAAGCCTTTAAATTAATGACATCGGGATGCCTTGCGGGCGCAAGGTTGCCCGCAAGGCATCCAGAGACTTTCTCAGGTTTTTTTCGGTGCTACAGTAACTGCTACAATAATCTTACTACATTACTGCTACAGTGATGAAGCCCAAAAACACCGTATTTGGTGTCCATTTCTTCATATATACGTAATTGAGTCATTTTGTCTTATTCAGGGTGTGCAACACAAAATAAAGAGATTTAGACCAAAAGAAGGGCATCGGCTCATCAAAAAGATGATAAAATAATTCAGACAATTACGTATAAAATACGTATATTTACATGTTTATCAGGCCAATTGGACGGGTTAATCTTAGCGACATCAGAACCTCAGATTTCAACAAGGATGTAAGCAAATAGGGAGTTTTTGATTTGTATTGTATTTGTTTCCTTAGTTATCTTCTTGTTGAACGAAGCTATGTGGGGCTAAATCCTTTTGGGTGCCCCGAGTTAGGACCTTGTGTGTTGGTTGAACTTGAATTCAATTACTGCAGCATTTATGGAGGTCTTTATTTCACCTTGTTAGATCTTTGGTTGATTGCTTAATTGTTGGTTGTTGAGTGTTTTGAATGCTTTGAGATGCATGATTTTCACTTAGCTCGTATATCTTGACGATTGAGCATGTATCTCCACATAGTGCAACAAGACTCTCGAACATAGGTTTTGTCACGCCCTGACCCTCGGGTCCCGGCCCATGGCACTACCGCCACGACAACCCAGGGGAGGTCAAGCACCTGCCTCAACCTTAGATCGCCGCAAGGCTAACCTGTTACCTGTACAATATTAACATCACCACAATAATACTCTAAATCTAATGTATTCAACCACAACCCTGTACAAGATCAACATACTCACACCAGGTATATATATATATCCCTGGAAATCACAACATCAATGATCATTGACACAATCATAGTCTTCCCCAAACTTTGGGTGTAAAACTCATACAACCTAAGGTCCTGACTGAACCAATCAAGATTATACAAGACCATAATGAAAATACGAAAACATAGGTTCTAGTGGATCCATCTTATGCATGACAACAATGTTTATGAATCATACACTACTCAAAGGTAAATGTAGGAATAGCTCTGCCAAGCACTATCACGTCTCACGCCCTGCTGCCGTGCTAACACCTGAAAAGAAGAGAAGAAGAATGGGTGAGTAACTAAGTTGCTCAGTTAGGGGCTGAATATGGAGCTATAACTCATACCAGTGTAACAAATGATATGCCGAAAATATGTTTATATCTATATCTTTAATAACCAACAATTTACAAAATGTTTTAAATACATATTTCAATATAAGAAGCTTTCCAACTTTCTCAAAGAAAGGTATCAATAAAACTCTGAAAATCATTTGTAAAAAGATTCAATAATGAAAATTCAAGTTAAGAATACTCGTTAAAAAATCAAACCCATCGAATCAAGGATTTATAATGCAACATATGCGAAAATCCTCTATCAATAGTATCATCAACAGCCTTTGAAAACCCTCCATCACTAACCATGGCCGTGGCTAGGTCAGGAGCCATCAAAATGCGAGTATCTGGGCGTTGGCCGTTGGGAATCCTGTGTGGTGACTCACGGAACCCAACACTGCACCTTCAGGATCTCTGCTCGCCTCCTGTAAAGGCTAGTCATCCGAGAATTCCACGCCACCCCAACTAGGTCTATCCATGGAGACTCACTTCTGCAGAAGACGGGGATCCCCCCAATGTCACCATCGAAACATTTGGGATATCGATCCCGCCCGTAGGCTCATCATGAATACATCACGATAATAATATGAACACATCAATATAATATCATAAATCTCGTCAAGAGATCACAAATTCTCATAGATACAACTCTCCATTCGAAAGTGAATTCTTGAGTAAACATCGGCAATGATATTATTTTCATCAAGAATATCATCATAAAAGTATCCTTTGGAAACACATTTCAAATACGACATCATCGCAAAGAATAGCATTTCAAATATAGCTTCATCACTAAGAAATCCATTTTGATTCACTTAGGCCCTTTCTTGGGTCCTTATGTCAAGAACATTAACCCTTGGAAATTACTTTGAAAATATGCATTTCAGGATATAGGGATTCCATCCCTTAAGAATAATAAAAGATCATTGATCATAATCGAAAAGTATATCAAATCATAAACCATGAAATATAAATGACTAATAACCTTAATCAAAAGTACATCGAATCATAAATCAAAAGTATAAATGATCAATGTCTTCAATCAAGAAATAAACTGAAATATAAATCATCATTATTCAAAGTTTCATGAAAACATTTCAAGAAACCTTTGAAACATGAAGTTCACTATTCAAGAACGTATATAATTAGGTATTCAAACATGCATGATCATAGCTCATGACTTAAGCAATTTCCCACTCACAAACTTGGCGAGATCGAACTTCTTGGATCACTCGCCTAATTGCTCTTTACCCTTGCCTTTAAATCCAACTCCTTGATGCCATTAACCATCCAAGAAAAACAAGAATCGATCACATAACCCAAACAATAAACAAGAGAGGAAAGAATGATCTAAAATTAGATCTCATGGCTTCTAGGGTTCACTAGATATTCTAGATTCAAGAATTAACAATAATGGTATCCTCAAACCCTCAAGATCACAATAAAATCAAGAAAATCTTAATTGGGTTCGGATATATAAGAATCAAGGATTTAGAGATGAAGAATCTCCTTCATTCTTCACCAAAACATGAGATCAATACTCCTAAACCATCCAAACACTAGATCTATGCCCTAAATCCCTTCAAATATTGGATCTATACTAGATCCACACTTTTCCTTCATGGATCTATAGAGAATTGAATAAAAGAACAAGAAATTGAAGAAGATAAGAAAACTCACCTTAAACCTTGCTAGATCTATAGGAGAATCATCACCAATGGAGGAGAGGGGGAGAACAACACCTTTCTTCTTTCTTGGAGCTCAAGAATAAAGATCTAATAGAAGGAAGAATGAGGATTCAAGATGGGGAGAAAAAGAGAGGGAAATGGGGTCTTATGAAGGCCCTTTGAGTTTCAAATCGGTATATATAGGCTCCAAAGCGCGCGAGGCCTCAAACCTGGAAGCCATGTAGCCTCCTATGCGCCCGCATGGGGACCCGAATGGTCTTCTGGCCGGTCGTTCTTGCGGGCTCCCTTGCGCCCGCAAGGGAGGCCGCAAGGCCCCTTTTTTGGCTCCTTGTGGGCACACTAAGTGCCCACAAGGTCCTTTCCTTGCTTACATCTTTTAAAACACTTTTCCCCCATCTTTTAACCTCTCAAAAATACCTTAACTAAGATCCCAACAAAAAATTAAAACTCGACAAGAACTTAAACACACAACTTCGTCCAGAACCGTCCTGTAAAGCAAGCATCTTGATCGCTTATGATGTCTTCCGGTACCCCGAAGTGCTTCATCACATGCTTCAGGAACAGCTCAGTAGCCACCTCTGTCGAATATACTACCGGTGCGGGTATGAATATCACATACTTCATGAATCTGTCCAGGACCACCATTACTGTCGACATCCCTTCCACCTTAGGAAATCAAGTGATAAAGTCTATAGAAATTGACGCCCATGGTCTTTCCAGAATACTCAACGGTTGGAGAAGATCGGCCTCCTGTCTTCTTTCTGAATTGTCTTGTTGGCACACAAAACAAGTTTTCACATATCTCGCCCATATCCGGCCAATAGTAATGTCTTGTGAGTAAGGCCTTTATCGGCTCACGACTGGGATGTCCCGCCCATGGAACATCATGATGCTCTCTAAGGATCTCCTGCCGAATCTTCCCTCTTTTCGGCACATAGAGTCGGTTGCCTTTGGCGTAGAGAAGCCCATTATCCACCAGTACTTGCGCACGACTCCATTTTGGACATCTTTCATCAGTTTCCCAAACTGACTGTCCATCCTTGCTATCTCATCAATACGACTTTGCAAGTTATTCTTTACTTGTGTCAGTGCAGCCATATACTCAATGATCTGTTTGTAACTTAATGCGTCAGCCACCTGGTTGTGTCTCCCCGGTTTGTGTTATCATTCAAAGTCATATTTTTTGCAAGAACTCTTGCCAACAAGCTTGTCTAACCGATAACTTCTTTTGAGTAGCAAAGAATGTATTGGTAATATTATTTATTTTGAAAAGAAACTTGGTGCCCAAAAAGTACACTTTCCAAACCTGTATGCAATGAACAACGACGAGCATCTCCCGCTCATGCGCTGAATAGCTTTGCTCCGCATCTTTTAGCTTCTAACTCTCGAATGCCACTGGATGCCCATTCTAAACAAGGACACCGGCAATAGCCTTGTCTGACGCATTGGTGTGCACCTCAAAAGATTCTTTGAAGTTGGGTAATGCAAAGACTGGTTCACTTGCGATTGCACTCTTAATCTTATCGAAAGCAGCTTGTTGCTTCTCGGTCCAACCCCACAACTGGTCCTTCTTCAGCAAATCGGTGAGTAGCACGACCTTCCTTGAATATCCCCAGATAAATCGGCGATACTAGTTGGCTAAGCCGAAAAAAGGTTGTAACTTCGGTACCTTGGATGGTGCAGGCCAATCTAAAATCGCCGCTACCATAGCCCAATCCATTCGGACTTCACCCCGAGAAATGACGTGCCCAAGGAACTTGATCTCCTTTTGAGCGAAATGACATTTCTCCAGCTTCACATACAGCTGATGCTCCCTCAATCTTGATAGTGCCTACTTCACGTGAACAAGGTGATCATCCAAGGATTCTCTATAAACCACAACATCCTCCAAGTACACCACTACAAACTCATCAATGTAGTCCGAAAGCACTTGATTCATTAAGTGGCAAAATGTTGCCAGAGGATTAGTCAAGCCAAAAGGCATTACAAGGAATTCAAACGAACCATAGCGCGTCACACACGCCATCTTGGACTCGTCTCCTTCTGCAATCCTTACTTGCCAGTACCCTGAACGCAAATTCAGCTTGGAAAAGTATGTTGCTTTAGCCAACTTGTGGAAATTCCACCTTTTTTGCTTCTTTTGTGTTTTGATTTATTGTGTAGAAGTTGTGTGTTTAAATTTTTGTCGGGTGTTTTTCGTGTTTAGTATCTTAGTTAAGGTTCTTTTTAGAGTGGAAAAGAGGAGGAAAAATTTTTGGAGAAAGATTTTCTTTAAGTGGAGGGTGTAAGCCTCAAGATGACGAAAGAACCCCCCCATAAACAAGGGGCCCTGCGGCCTCCCATTCGAGCCGCATGGGAGGCCGCAAGGGGCCATGCGGCCCCCCATGCGGGTGCATGGTTCTCAAGAAAGGGCCTCGCGGCCTCCCATGCACCCGCAAGGGAGCTCGCGAGTCCTCCCGCGCTTTGGGTCTATAAATACCCGATTTGAAACTCAAAAGGCCTTCATAAGACCCCATTTCCCTCTCTTATTCTCCCCATCTTGAATCCTCATTCTCTTCTCTATTAGATCTTCATTCTTGAGCTCCAAGAAAGAAGAAGGGTGGTAATCTCTCCCTCTCCTCCATTGATGATTCTCCTCTAGTTCTCGCAAGGTTTAAGGTGAGTTTTCTTCTCTTCTTCAATTTGTTGTTCTTTTATTCAATTATCTATAGATCCATGAAGGAATAGTGTGGATCTAGTATGGATCAAATGTTTGATTGGAATTATGGCATATATCCAATGTTTGGATGGTTTAGGAGTCTTGATCTCATGTTTTGGTGAAGAATAAAGGGGATCCTTCATCTCTAAACCCATGATTCTTGTAAATCCGAACCTAATTAGGATCTTCTTGATTTTATTGTAATCTTGAGGGTTTGAGGATACCATTATTGTTAATTCTTGAATCTAGAATATCTAGTGAACCCTAGAAGCCATGAGATCTAATTTTAGATCATTCTTTCCTCTCTTGTTTATTGTTTGGGTTATGTGATCGATTCTTGTTTTTCTTGGATGGTTAATGGCATCAAGGAGGTGGATCTAAAGGCAAGGATAAAGAGCAAGTAGGCGAGTGATCCAAGAAGTTCGATCTCGCCAAGTTTGTGAGTGGGAAATTGTTTAATTCATGAGCTATGATCATGCTTGTTTGAATACCTAATTATATACGTTCTTGAATGGTGAATTTCATGGTTCAAAGGCTTCTTGAGATGTTTTCATGAAACTTTGAATAAAGATGATTTATGTTTCAGTTTATTTCTTGATTGAAGACATTGATCATTTATACTTCTTGATTTATGATCCGATGTACTTTTGATTAAGGTTATTGATCATTTATACTTCGTGGTTTATAATTTGATATACTTTTTGATTATTGATGAGTGCATTATATATATATATTTCATATGCATTATACCCGATATTTACTTGTTATTTTGCTATTACTTGTTTAGTTCGGTGCTATTTAAGGTATTTTGAGTTTATTGTGCAGATATTTAGGTTCTGGAGCATGTAGAAGGGATTTAGAGGAGAATTCACATCAAAAGGACCTAAAAAGAAGTTCGCCAAGCCAAGCACGACATGTAGCAAAAGTACTGTAGCACCGAGAACTCAGAAACCCGCAATCTGCATGGGCTGAAGCACGGCCTCAACACGGCCGTGCTGAATTAAGCACGGTCGTGCTTGCATCGGGAATGACTTTTTAAGGCCGAATTTAATGTTTCTTGAGGGCTTTTTGGTGGGGATTTTCTTCTCCCCTTTGGGGGAGGCGGCGGAGTAGTAGAGAGGCACCTTTAAGGGCTAGATCTAGACCAAGAGATCGTCGTATAAGTGGAGGAACGTTGGCAAGATCATCATTGGACACTCTCCGATGAAGATTGTGAAGCAAGAAGGGAGTTGATGAATTCCATCTCATTCTCTTGTTATTTACCTTGTGTTTCTTGTAGAATCATGAGGGGCTAATCGTTCTTCGGTGCTCCGGTTTAAGAACTTGGTAGTTGTTGTATTTGAATGCTTTTATTGCAATGTTTATGGAGTCTCTAATTCTCTCTGTTAGATCTTTGGTTGTCTACTTGAATGTTGGTTATTGAGTGGCATTGATTGCTTAATTTCTTGATTTCCTCTTAGCTTGTATATCTCATTGATTGATACAAGAAGTGGAATTGGGCTCTCTCTCTCAATTCCACTATATCCACATTAGGGCAACAAGACTCTAGAACATAGGGATCATGAGACGCACCTGATAAACATTGCGAGAATTCGAGTATAATTGACACCAAGTGACTACTCTGGGACGCTACTCTTTTGTTTGGATCTCTTGTCACCTTAACCCTGTCTCTCTTCTGTTTATCCTCACTTTCTTATTTTTATTTATAATTAAATCTCAAACCAACTAGTGAGCCGGCTAGATATTAGAAATCCAACGAGTATCGAAAGCTACACAAGTCCCTGTGGATTCGACTACCCGACCCTACGGGTACACTTTACTACTTGTATGACCCGTGCACTTGCGGATACGCAATGGGCGTACCAAGTTTTTGGCGCCGTTGCCGGGGACTGGCAACTTATGAGAAAGTTTTCATTTCTAGTAATCTAGCCATTTTTTTTTCTTTTCTTCTGTATATACTTCACTCGGTTATTCTTCTTTTGTTTGTTTTGATTTTTGATTAATTGGTTTTGCAGGCACTCTCTACCTCAGGAGGGTTAAGATATGGAAGAATTGCTAGCAGCTTTGGGACACTATCATTGTTCTTCTTCTTTTGACCATCATACAAATTACCTCCAACCTGAAAAGAATTTGATGGGTCTGTTATCTCGATATGCGCAAAATAACTATGCCAATAATGCTGAGGGTTTCCATGGTGCTACAAGCCTAGAAAAGGTCATATCTTCTTATCAAGAAAAATCATTACAATGGGAATGCGAAGTAAATTCATGGGAGCCTATATACCAAGTGAATCCAAGAGAGATGCAGTGTTTGAAACAAGCCATGCCGATGCCAATGGAGGTCATACAGGGTGATGGGAAGGTTGATAACAGAAATAGTATCTCGGACAGAGAATTTTCAATGATTGAAGTGGAAGAATTTCTTTTTGAGTTTGGAAATCCACCACAAGAGCAAGAGCCCAGTCTAAAAAACCTATTGGCAAGCTACGCTCACGGATCTGAGGCCCCTTTAGAGGAACAATCACAGGGAGGTGAATTGAGTTTGGAAGACGTGGTGGCTAAATTTATCCAAAACACCGAAACCAGCTTGCAAACTTTTACAATTTCACCTATAAATCAACAAGATCCTATTTGCAACTTAGATATCCAAACTGAGCAATCTGTTGAGGAGGTTCTGTTTAAAGATGATAAAGAAACATGCCTTAACAATGAGGAAGTAGGAGAGGCAGAACAAGTTGTTGCAGAGAATCAATTGAAGGAACTGGAGCTTAAATTCGAGAATGATGAATGTTTGAATAGGCAACATGTTTATGAGGAGGCAAGAGAAGAAGAAGGTTTACTAAAGACGTGTCTCTTTCAAGCTGAAAAGGTAAACGAAGCAACTCCCAAGGCAATGACAAGGGTAGCCTTCCTTGAAGTTCATCAACCTGCAAAACACAATGTGGATGTGGGAATTGAAGAAGATGTCGGTAGGAGGTTCAAGCCATCCAAGGATCCACCTGAGCGGACTTTAAACAATTCATGGTCCAACTTGTTTCCATGGAGGCCTAAAGTTCACTCGTTCAATCCTCCAACTGAAGTACATCCCCGGCCAGATAAAAAAATGTTTATGGGAAGTAGCTATGCAAGCTACAGCCGGGAGGAACACACCCTTTTCAAGCCTCCCTAAGGTAAGAAAAAGGTACGTCAAGCCCGTGACGTTAAACAGGCGCTTCTTGGGAGGCAACCCAAGTAATTTTAACTGTTGTGTTTTCTTGTTTTCTTTTAGTTAGTTCTTTTTGTTTCATTGAGCTTGTTTTTGGCTGATGGTAATTTCATTTTATCTGAGGATACTTGGTGTTCAAAGACTTTCCTGGGCTGAACACAAGCAAAGCACGCCCATGCTTATGTGCGTGCACTTTGCAGGAATTATTAAAATAGAGGTCTAGGAAGAAGCACGGGCATGGGCACGCCCGTGCTAGTGACCCTGTTCCCAAGAACACGCTCGTGCTCTTCTTTTCTTGTTCGTTGTTGAATTCCTTTAAGATGCATGGGTGGAAGCATGGGCCAAATCACGCCCGTGCTCCCTTCCCTTTCAAACCCATTGTTTTATTTTTAGGTACGGTCGTTGTTCTGCTGATTAGTAGTCAGACGATCTGATGCCTCTGACACAGAAGAAGAAGATGACTCAAATAGGGAGGGAAGCCTTTAGAGCGGTACTGATACCACAAATTCTGATGACCTTGACACCACTAAATCTGAGTTCGATTGAGCGCTGCTGGCAATGAGTTCTTCGCTTACAGATGTACGCTATATGGGGAATGAGTAAACTATTCACATTGAGAATGGCATCATCAATCTTTGCGTCCAGGAAAGTCCTTAATAATCCTCCTCTATTTTATTCAACTTATCATCTTTGGCATTTATTTTTGCATGCATTGATTACATTGAGGACAGTGTAATGTTCAAGTGTGGGGAAGGGTTATCTTTGTGATTATTGTGATGATGCATGACATAGGACGATCTGTGAATTTTTTGATAGGAATTCCTAAGCTAGGGAGACAATGAGTATGTTAGTGTACATTCTTTGAACTTAAAGATAAACTCACTCTTACTTTGGAAACCTAAGGCTTTATCACTTCACCTAATTTTGTGCAGCCACTTTCTTTAGAAGAGGGTCTAGTTTCAAGGCTTGTAAAAAAAAAAAAAAATGTTTGACTCCAAACTCAAAAAAAAAAAAAAAAAAAAAAAAGAAAGAAAATCGAAAAGTCGGATCCCTTTTGGGATGCCCTATCGAATTTTGAATAAAAACATCAAGATGGTAGAAAAAGCTATCACCTTAAATGAAGTGAAAGCCGCATTTGAGTAGTCGGATCCTAGGTGATAAGTGCTTGCATGTATATATTTTTGGAAATGTTTTGCACGCATGAGCATCACATTTCTCAAGTTTTATCGCTAATTTCGTGTGCTTTGGTGTTCTTTCATGCAATTAGGGTTGTGAAAACATGGTACGTGAATAAAGGCAAGATTAGGTCATAATGGTGCCAAGTGGAGCTCTTTTGTGCAAATACGAAGTTCAAGACACAAATCGGGTTCAAACGAGGGGGTATGTGCCAACTTCTAAAGACTTCAAGACAATTCTTGTAGAAGGACACGAAGGCAGTCATGCTCGCTTGTTCCGATTTGTTCGAAGATTTCAAAAGCTCTCCAAGGTTTTCTCATCATCAAGAAATGCCACATGACCTTTCACATGGGCGTGTGTCCGTCCGTGTGACCTCAAGAGAAGAAACGGGCGAAATCAGGGACTAATACGAAGTTTTCCACAGGGCAGAAATTCCACATGGGCGTGTGAAATTTCCACACGGTCGTGTGGCTCATCCACACGCCCGTGTGGCTCATCCACACGCCCGTGTGGATCCTCTAGATGGCCAATTATAAAGCCGTTCTGAAGCGTTATTTGGGGGATCTTCTTCCAAACTTGAGAGGGAGTGACGGCTAGGGTTCAGGAGGTTCTTGCTACACTTTGGGGGTGCTTCTTCATCGTTTTCAACATCAATCTCTTCCAAGGAGAGCTATTGGGGGAGTCTTCGACGACTCGATTCGACGAGGTGTGCCTTAGGCTTGGAAGAGGGAATTCTTTGGAGAAGAAGGAGAAGCCCTCATAGACTATCGGCACGGAGCTTAAGGGGGTTTTATTTATGGATTGTTTGCATTTAATTTCCATTTCTTTCATGATTTTGTATTGCTCCATGGAGAGCTAAAAACCCTAGTGGGTACTTGGACATGTAAACTCTAGAATTTCTATGTTTCTATGACATTATTGCTGTTCTTTAATTTGGGTTTTAATTTGAGTTTCAATCTTGTATGTTTCTTGAATTCTCCCTTAGAGTGACACTAGGGTTGAGAATTACATTTAATCATCCTTTTGACGAGTGACCATCACCACTAGGATTAGATCAATCAGGATTGAAGAGGGTTGAGAGGGTGAGTTGAGAGGTAGCAACACGTCCCCTTTCCCTTCCGGTGTGATTTACCCTACCTTCTCATTCCACGAGATAACTTCAATCTCAAAGAGAGTTAGGCGTTGAGAGAGAACTCTTTCCGCCTGGACTTATTTGTGATTAGGGATCTTCCGCCTGGACCAAAAGGGTTGGTCCATATTTCGGAATAGGGTTTATTAATTGGATTTCCAACTAGCTTTTCGCAGTCATACGTGGTGTGAGGCGTCGAGAGTCTTTCTCTCCGCCGGGACCTCGTAGGGGACTAGTCATGGTTGACCTTAGGTTTGGGACCCTGTATCCTTGGATTTCCTCGACTCATTGACTTTCATTGTAAGAAGAGCAGCTTAAGTTTTGCACTAGAAACTAGGATTCTAGGGGGAGCATTGTCCGAGTATCCCATCTTCATATTGATCTTATTCTACACTCTAGCCTTTACTTTCAGAACTTTATTTCTGTTTCTTTCTTGTTTTATTTTCAATCACATCAACAATTGATTTATCTTTGGCTACTTAGCAAAGTGTTATTGGGCTTACGTCTACTCCATGTGGATTCGACTACCCACCCGTTTGGGTACTTTATTACTTCGACACCCGTGCACTTGCGAAGCACGCACGCCAGGGAGTTAGGCGTTTTAAGAATTGTTACACTTTGTTTCGCTAGTCATTTTTCGCACATTCTATCTCACACTTCTTTTACTTCCATTGTTCTGATTTTGCTTTCTTTTCCTGATTTCAGCTCCAGGTTATGACCCGTGGACATAATTCGACATTAGTGGAAGGTGATCCGGAAATAGAGAGGAGATTGCACGGACGGGGAAGACAACCTGAACTAGAACAGTTTGATCAAGCTGAAATAGAGGTTGAAGAATCCGCAACCATGTCTGAACAAAATGAGCAACAGCGGACGCTTTCTGATTTTGCTAGGCCGTCCATCCGTGGTACACAGTCAAGCATAGTCAGGCCACCAATTTCAGCTCATAACTTTGAGCTTAAGCCGGGGTTCATTCAGATGGTTTAACAGTCCGCACAGTTTAATGGGTTAGCAGATGAAGACCCGAACAATCACATAGAAAATTTCTTGGAAGTGTGCGACATGTTGAAGATAAATGGAGTCACGGACGACGCCATCAGATTGAGAGCCTTCCCATTTTCCTTGAAGGGGAAAGCAAAACAGTGGTTGCAATCTTTACTGACACACCCTTGCGTGCGTGCTCCGCAAGTGCACGGGTGTCGAAGTAATAAAGTACCCAAACGGGTGGGTAGTCGAATCCACAGGGAGTAGACGTAAGAACAATAACACTTTGCTAAGTAGGCAAAGATAAATCAATTGCTGATGTGATTGAAAATAAAACAAGAAAGAAACAGAAATAAAGTCCTGAAAGTAAACACTAGAGTGTAGAATAAGATCAATATGAAGATGGGGTACTCGGACAATGCTCCCCCTAGAATCCTAGTTTCTAGTGCAAAACATAAGCTGCTCTTCTTACAATGAAAGTCAATGAGTCGAGGAAATCCAAGGATACAGGGTCCCAAACCTAAGGTCAACCCTGACTAGTCCCCTACGAGGTCCCGGCGGAGAGAAAGACTCTCGACGCCTCACACCACGTATGACAGCGAAATGCTCATGGGGAATCCAATTGATAAACCCTATTCCGAAATATGGACCAACCCCTTTGGTCAAGGCGGAAGATCCCTAATCACAAATAAGTCCCGGCGGAAAGACTTCTCTCTCAACGCCTAACTCTCTTTGAGATTGAAGTTATCTCGTGGAATGAGAAGGTGGGGTAAATCACCGGAAGGGAAAGTCGACGTGTTGCTACCTCTCAACTCACCCTCTCAACCCTCTTAAATCCTGATTGATCTAATCCTAATGGTGATGGTCACTTGTCAAAAGGATGATTAAATGTAATTCTCAACCCTAGTGTCACTCCAAGGGAGAATTCAAGAAACATACAAGATTGAAACTCAAATTAAAACCCAAATTAAAGAACAACAATAAAGTCATAGAAACATAGAAATTCTAGAGTTTACATGTCCAAGTACCCACTAGGGTTTTTAGCTCTCCATGGAGCAATACAAAATCATGAAAGAAATGTAAATTAAATGCAAACAATCCATAAATAAAACCCCCTTAAGCTCCGTGCCGATAGTCTATGAGGGCTTCTCCTTCTTCTCCAAAGAATTCCTTCCTCCAAGCCTAGGGCACACCTCGTCGAATCGAGTAGTAGAAGGCTCCCCCAATAGCTCTCCTTGGAAGGGATTGATGTTGAAAATGATGAAGAAGCACCCCCAAAGTGTAGCAAGAACCTCCTAAACCCTAGCCGTCACTCCCTCTCAAGTTTGGAAGAAGATCCCCCAAATAACGCTTCAGAACGGCTTTATAATTGGCCATCTCGAGGATCCACACGGGCGTGTGGAAATTCGACACGGCCGTGTGGAAATTCGACACGCCCGTGTGGAATTTCTGCCTTGTGGAAAACTTCGTATTAGTCCCCGATTTTGCCCATTTCTTCTCTTGAGGTCACACGGACGGACACACACCCATGTGAAAGGTCATGTGGCATTTCTTGATGATGAGAAAACCTTGGAGAGCTTTTGAAATCTTCGAACAAATCGGAACAAGCGAGCATGACTGCCTTCGTGTCCTTCTACAAAAATTGTCATGAAGTCTTTAGAAGTTGGCACATACCCCTCGTTTGAACCCGATTTGTGTCTTGAACTTCGTATTTGCACAAAAGAGCTCGACTTGGCACCATTATGACCTAATCTTGCCTTTATTCACGTACCATGTCTTCACAACCCTAATTGCATGAAAGAACAACAAAGCACACGAAATTAGCGATAAAACCTGAGAAATGTGATGCTCATGCGTGGAAAACATTTCAAAAAATATATACATGCAAGCGCTTATCAAACTCCCCCACACTTAAGCTTTTGCTTATCCTCAAGCAAAGTTCATACCATGAGAATTAAAGGTTGAGTGATGAAAATGCTTGACCTTAAGTTCACCAAAAGTGTACAAAGATAGTATTCTCAACAAGGGAAAATTTTAAACATAGATAGATAAAAACCAAAACTCTAGCAAAAACTCAAATTGTGAAGAAAATAAAATCTGAAAGCGTGTGTGTGTGTATACTTACTCATGCCAGCCCCAAGTCTATGCTTGAACATTATTAAAACAAGGACTTATTTAGAGAAAAAAAAATCGGTGGTAGCTGCACACAACCTCAAAGGTAGCCATTTCCCAAGATGCCTCCTAGGCGGCTTTCACCCTTTCAAGGTGGTAGCTCTTTCCACTCGGGAGTGTTAGCTTTCACACAGCCTATTAGATAGTTCTTTCTCTCATTAGGGCATAGCTAGTATCTGACTTATGAGAGTAGCTGTATACAGAATAGGTGGTAGCTCTTTCCACCAAAAGAACAAAGGAGCACCATTTTCTAATTATTATTATTATTATTATTATTATTATTTTTATTATTATTATTATTATTATTATTATTATTATTTTTTATAGCTCAAAGAAAATGAAACTAATGTCCTTTCAAACTGAACTAGCGTTATCAGGGTTAACAGAGCAAGTAAAGTGCAAGAAATGCAATCAGACAAAAATTTTCTAAGTTTTTCGAGTAAACTAGAGCATGGTAGCAACCTCGTTTAAATTTCACCTAAATTCGAAAATACACTCCTTTTCCTTAAGGTGAACTGTCATTGGCTAGATGAGCATGAAAGTGATGATCAAGAATAAAGAACGTGTGCAGTGTGAACTCCCCCCCACACTTGAGCTGTACATTGCCCTCAATGTACTTATACAAACATGCAACATAAGAACACAAATAATAACATGAGGGCGTGGGTATTAAAACAACACTCCCCTGATCTCAGAGTGTAGTATTTGAATGGAGGTGTGAAAGCGGGAAGTGAAGTTGAGTAGGGTTGTAAAGCTCACACGGCCGTGTGGAAATTCCACACGGCCGTGCCTATGACCATTTCTCAAAACCAAGTTGACAAGCCTATCTGCACATCACAAAAGGGGTTCAGTGGATCTCAACATAAACTAAGATTAAAAGAGTACTAAAGTAAACAAACCAAACTCAAACTCAAAAAAAAGCATAAGAAATAAAAACAGTAAGATAACTCCCAGAAGGTGCAACCTTTATGAGTACACAAAGACTCAACAAAAATGAAAATACAAGAAGATAAAAAGAAGAATAAAAGACACATCAAGCGTCGTCATCTGCTGGTGCTGCTGGGGATGCTGGAGATGCATGGGGTGCTCTGGTTGTGGACGGCGAAGTGGAGTCGCTACCTCTCGCCATCATTTGGTGGAGTGAAGTGATGCGCGCCATCATATCTGAGTGGTACTCGGCCATGCGAGCGAGAACCTCAGTGTGGTTCGCTGCCTGGGTCATCCGCATGGCGGCGAGATCAGTATGGAGGGTCCCTACAGCAGCCTCAAGTCTGTCTATGCGCTCCTGTGCAGGAGGAGATGCATGTGCTGACACCGGTGGCACCTCCTCGTCTGCTGGGGTGTCCTCTGCCGCCATCGGTGTGGGCTGTGATGACGGCCCTGCCCGTTTTTCCTCGGAGTCTTCATCTTCATCCGCGGACTCCTCGGACTCATCTGGGAAATGAACAACAAGCACATACCTGATGGGAGCGGCCCTCTTCACCATGCCCATCATACGCAAGGTATCAAGGCCTAGTGGAGAGGGAACAATGACCTTATCAGCTCCCCGGACAGCATCAATCAGTCCCATCCCTCTGACGAGTCGAGTGATGTAGGGACCCGAGAAGAGGACTCCTATCCGCGCGTACTGTCTGTGATGCCTCAAGAAATCAGCCACCACGTATCCCAGGTGCAGGGGCAGGCTCTGGACCATAGAATATAAGTAAAGAAGGTCCAGCCGCCCCAATACACCGGTGCTGTCTCCTCGCCCATTGATAGACCTGCTCAGAATGGCATGAATGTACCTGTGGGCAGGGCGGAGGAGCAGAGAGGCCTTGGTCAACCCGGGCTCGTACCGTATATCTCAACAGAGCATCCGGCAAACTCGGCTCGGAGTGAAGCGGAAGGGGTAATCGAATGGTAGCTGCACGTACTCCTCCGTGTGGATGAAGTCTCAATCGTATAGGCCGAGGGCGACAGCGAAATCTGTCAGGCTCATGCTGTGGTACTGCCCAAAAATGCGAAACCGAACTGTGTCTGCCCGGTGGTAGTCGGTGTGAGAACGATCAAACTCGAACGACGCGAGGACTTCGAGAGTGATGTCGCGAGTGCCTGGATCTTTGATGCACAATAGTCGATTCCACCCACCCACAGCAATCAGCTCTCGGACTTCATCCGCCAACTCGTTCGCACGTGCGTGTTCTATCGCCTCCAGAGCTTGCAAATCAGGAGTTCGCGTTTGGCCAAATTTCAGCTTCGAGAGCCGATCAAACCGTGCTTGATGTTCTGGCACGGCGAACTCTAATGGTGGGGGCGAGAGCTCACGGGTCTCACGCGGACGTTTATGAGGGAGCGTCTTTGTTCTTGGAGCCATTCCTGTGCATAAGAGAGGTAAACGAGTTAATTTGGAGCTTAAAATAGGTTCCCAGAATTCCACATGGCCCTGTGGAAATTCCACACGGCCGTGTGTCTCCTCCGGGTTACTCAGAACAAAAATAACAGCCAATACACACGGCCGTGTGTCTCCTCTGGAATCCAGAGGGGGCACCCCGACAATCCACACGGCCGTGCGGATCTTCGACCATGGCCAAAATGCCATGGTGAATCCACATCGTTTCATACAATTATTCACACAGTTGAGCACAAGTGTTTTAAACAATAATATAAGTATTAATCATGAAAATATCGTGCAAAAACACAAGATTCAACATCCACAACAAGTATTGAAGGTTTCATGGCAAGAAAAGGGGAAGAAGGCTTACCGGAGAAGATGAGTACAATCTCACAATGTAGCAACGAGTAAGGCCCACAAATCCTTTAAATAAGCGAGAGAATGGAGGGAGAAGAGAAAACGTCGCGACCCTTGGAGAGGAGGCGTTTGAAGATGAAGGGTTGCTTGGGGGAATATGAAGAGCAAGGGGCTTTTTCATATTTAAGTACTCCACATGGCCGTGTGGATTCTCTGGATGACCCTCACTCAACTCCCCATTTTCCACACGGCCGTGTGTAATTTCCACACTGCCGTGTGGATTCTCTGCATTGCGAAAGTTCTTACTGAACAAATCCACATGGCCGTGTGGAATTTCCACACGACCGTGTGGATTCTCTGGATGAGAGAATTCCTTCACAAATTCATCCACACGGCCATGTGGAAATTCCACATGGCCGTGTGTTTCCATTCTTCAGCTCAAATATAATCTAAACTCTGCAGAAATCATTGAAAACACATGGAACGACTGCAGATGTTGAAAACTAACACGTTTACAACTGAAATCTCGCAAAATTCACAGGATTACCACCTAACTTGCCAGAAACGATGAAAACACTAAAGTGCACTACACCAGCAATGAATCCACACAAACTACAAACTAAACAAAAAAAAAAACTAAACTGCAGAAATAAAAACTAACTACAACTCGTGCAAAGAATTTTAAAAATTGGGTTGCCTCCCAATAAGCGCTTGTTTTACGTCACTAGCTTGACGTACCTGTTTCACCAGATTCAAGGGGGGTCATGGGTCGAAAGCACTTCGCTGCTTGGAAATTTGAGACATGATGAGCATAAATTCTGGAAATTAGAGGATGAGGGATTGAACTTGTTACCAGATGGAGGGGTATCGTTCATTTTCCTTGAAGGGCTGTCCGCAAGTTCGTTCGTTTGCTTCTTGCGGCGATGTCTTACCCTCCTTAGCTTCTTAATGAATTTGTTGACTATACCCGTGGGAGGTTCTTCTTTGTCCTCTAGAGCAACTGAGGAACTCTCATCATCACTTACCTCTTGGTCTAGCCATCCCGCCAATGGGTCCGGACAAAAATGTTCCTGCACAAAATCATCAATTAACTCGTCAGTAGTGTCAAGAAAATACAAAGTGTCATCAAAGTCGAGGGAATGTCTCATTGCTTTAGCAAGGCGGTAGGTTAGCTTTTCATCTCCAATCCTTAATATCATCTCTCCATCGTCCATGTCTATAAGGGCCTTGGAAGTACGCAAAAAGGGTCTTCCAAGTATCAGAGGTACGTCGACATTCTCATCCGCATCAAGAACTACAAAGTCAGCAGGAAAAATGTATTTGTCCACTTTCACTAGGACGTCCTCAATGATGCCTCTCGGATGACGAACGGAACGGTCAGCTAGTTGTAAGGTCATCCGAGTGGGCCTTGGCTCTCCCAGTCCCAGTTTCTTGAAGAAGGAGTACGGCATGACATTGATACTGGCTCCTAAGTCTGCCAATGCCTTCTCTTCACCCAAATTCCCAATGTTACATGGGATGATGAAGCTTCCTGGTTCTTTCATCTTGTTAGGTAGATTCTTCTGCAACACAGCTGAATAAGATGCATCCAAAATCACCGCTGCACCCTCTTTCAATTTCCTCTTGTTGGTTAAGAGGTCCTTCAAAAATTTTGCATACCGAGGCATTTGAGACAAAGCCTCCACAAAAGGGATATTAATGTGCAGCTGCTT
Organism: Dioscorea dumetorum; assembly: GCA_902712375.1. NCBI lineage: Eukaryota > Viridiplantae > Streptophyta > Magnoliopsida > Dioscoreales > Dioscoreaceae > Dioscorea > Dioscorea dumetorum. The sequence continues at coordinate 460,536 of CACTHL010000615.1, forward strand.
GAAAAGGCCCAGAAACTTCTTGTATTGCTCATCATTTTGATCACCCTTCAGCCTTGAAGGATAAGGAATTCTTGCCTTGTATGGTGCGGGTGCTACCTCCTTTTCCTTACCCTTCTCCTTGTCTTTCTCCTTAGCAGGAACACGAACAACCTCTTCAGCGGGGAGTCTACCCTCAACCTCACGACCACTCCTCATAGTGATTGCCTTCAGCTGCTCTCTTGGGTTTGTTTCTGTATTTCCCGGGAGACTTCCTTGAGGTCGCTCAGATAAAGACTTCGCAATTTGCCCCACCTGATTTTCCAAGTTATGTAACGACGCGGTGTGGTTGCGAAGTGTACTCTCCACGCCTTGGAACCGCGTGTCTGAGGACTGAATGAACTTGGTCAATGCCTTCTCCAAGTCCGTCATTCGGTTCTCAAGCCCTGAAACTCGGCCCTCCATGTTTGGTTGTTGGGGTTGCTGAAATCCGGGGGGTGCAGAGGGCCTTTGTTGCCCTTGGTTGCTCCATGCAAAGTTCGGGTTATTTCGCCACCCCGGATTGTAGGTGTTGCTATAGGGATTCCCTTGACCTCGTCCGGCATTCCCCACAAAATCCACCTGCTCAACAGGTGTTGTTCCGACCACAGAAAAAGGGCAATAAGAAGAAACATGCCCTCCTCTACAACTATCACAACTCATCACTGTAGCCATTCTAGATGGGCCTGCCAAAGTGTCCAACTTCTTGCTCAATGCTTCAACTTGAGCTGCTAGAGATGTTACTGCATCAACTTCAGGAATGCCCGCCACTTTCCTCTTGTCTCGAGCATTCCACTGGTAGCTATTCATAGCCATTTCTTCTATCAGTTGGCGGGCAGCTTCGTAGGTCTTGCTTCCTAAGGTACCTCCTGCTGCGGCATCAAGTAGCTGTCTTGTGCTTGGGTTCAGCCCATTGTAGAAGGTGTGGATGACCATCCACTCGGGGAAAACGTGTTGAGGACACTTGCGCAGAAGATCCTTGAACCTTTCCCATGTCTCGAAAAGAGACTCCAATTCCGACTGCATGAAGGAAGAAATTTCATTTCTTAACTTTGCCGATTTCCTAGGAGGGAAATATCGGGCAAGGAAGGCCTCAACCATCTCTTCCCAAGTGGTGATTGATGCTCTAGGTAGAGACTGCAACCACTGTTTTGCTTTCCCCTTCAAGGAAAATGGGAAGGCTCTCAGGTTTTATCGCTAACTTCGTGTACTTTGGTGTTCTTTCATGCAATTAGGGTTGTGAAGACATGGTACGTGAATAAAGGCAAGTTAGGTCATAATGGTGCCAAGTGGAGCTCTTTTGTGCAAATACGAAGTTCAAGACACAAATCGGGTTCGAACGAGGGGGTATGTGCCAACTTCTAACGACTTCAAGACAATTCTTGTAGAAGGACACGAAGGCAGTCATGCTCGCTTGTTCCGATTTGTTCGAAGATTTCAAAAGCTCTCCAAGGTTTTCTCATCATCAAGAAATGTTACATGACCTTTCACATGGGCGTGTGTCCGTCCGTGTGACCTCAAGAGAAGAAACGGGCGAAATCGGGGACTAATACGAAGTTTTTCACAGGGCAGAAATTCCACAGGGGCGTGTGGAATTTCCACACGCCCGTGTGGCTCATCCACACGCCCGTGTGGATCCTCGAGGTGGCCAATTATAAAGCCATTCTGAAGCGTTATTTGGGGGATCTTCTTCCAAACTTGAGAGGGAGTGACGGCTAGGGTTCAGGAGGTTCTTGCTACACTTTGGGGGTGCTTCTTCATCGTTTTCAACATCAATCCCTTCCAAGGAGAGCTATTGGGGGAGCCTTCGACGACTCGATTCAACGAGGTGTGCCTTAGGCTTGAAGGAAGGAATTCTTTGGAGAAGAAGGAGAAGCCCTCATAGACTATCGGCACGGAGCTTAAGGGGGTTTTATTTATGGATTGTTTGCATTTAATTTCCATTTCTTTCATGATTTTGTATTGCTCCATGGAGAGCTAAAAACCCTAGTGGGTACTTGGACATGTAAACTCTAGAATTTCTATGTTTCTATGACTTTATTGCTGTTCTTTAATTTGGGTTTTAATTTGAGTTTCAATCTTGTATGTTTCTTGAATTCTCCCTTCGAGTGACACTAGGGTTGAGAATTACATTTAATCATCCTTTTGACGAGTGACCATCACCATTAGGATTAGATCAATCAGGATTGAAGAGGGTTGAGAGGGTGAGTTTAGAGGTAGCAACACGTCCACTTTCCCTTCCGGTGTGATTTACCCTACGTTCTCATTCCACGAGATAACTTCAATCTCAAAGAGAGTTAGGCGTTGAGAGAGAAGTCTTTCCGCCTGGACTTATTTGTGATTAGGGATCTTCCGCCTGGACGAAAGGGGTTGGTCCATATTTCGGAATAGGGTTTATCAATTGGATTTCCCACGAGCTTTTAGCAGTCATACGGGGTGTGAGGTGTGGAGAGTCTTTCTCTCCGCCGGGACCTCGTAGGGGACTAGTCGGGGTTGACCTTAGGTTTGGGACCCTGTATCCTTGGATTTCCTCGACTCATTGACTTTCATTGTAAGAAGAGCAGCTTAAGTTTTGCACTAGAAACTAGGATTCTAGGGGAGCATTGTCCGTGTACCCCATCTTCATATTGATCTTATTATACGCTCTAGCCTTTACTTTCAGAACTTTATTTCTGTTTCTTTCTTGTTTTATTTTCAATCACATCAACAATTGATTTATCTTTGGCTACTTAGCAAAGTGTTATTGTTCTTACGTCTACTCCTTGTGGATTCGACTTCCCACCCGTTTGGGTACTTTATTACTTCAACACCAGTGCACTTGCGGAGCACGCACGCAAGGGTGTGTCACTAGGCACCACAAATGTCATATCTGATGACCTACCGGGTGAAATGGCTACCTTTAGGGTGTATGAAGCTACTACCTAGTTTAGGAGTCAGTTGCTAAAAAAAATAAACTAGATCTCTTGAAAAACACATGGGGCGCACTCTATTAGGTCACATACACACAGGAAGTACACATTAAGAGTGAAAATTTATATAAGTCTTCAATTGTTATATACACTTGCTACTTAGAATCTTCCTTAATCTTAGAAACTCCTTATCTTGCTGAGATCAGAGGTCATGCACTTTCTTCCATCCCTTCTCCAAGTACACAAGGGATAATAAAGCTGCCCGGATCAGTCAGTTTCTTTGGTAGCTTCTTTTGGATTACAGCAGAACAATTCCCCGATAGAGTTACAGTGCCCAAGTCTTCTAATTTCCTCTTGTTAGTAAGAAGGTCTTTCATGAATTTCGCATACTTGGGCATTTGAGATAGAGCTTCGACCAAGGGGATGTTAATATGAAGCTGCTTGAACATGTGGAGGAACTTTGTAAATTGGGCTTCATCCTTGTCTTGCTTGAGCCTTGAGGGATATGGTACCACAGGCTTGTATTCAAGGCAATTATGAGTGGAGGATTTTGCAGCATCATCATTAATTTTCTTCCCTTTTTCTTCACTTGTTTTTTTAATCACATCAGGGTCTTCCCGAATGGCTACCCTGTCATTGGAAGCACTTGGGCTCTCCTCGGCCCTTGCTTCCAATTGTTTCCCACTCCTCAGTGTTACAGCTTTTAAGTGTTCCCTCGGGTTGCTTTCGGTGTTACTTGGTAAACTACCCGAGGGGCGTTCTGCTTGTGCTCTAGCGAGTTGCCCAACTTGATTTTCCAAGGACTGAATAGATGCTTGAACATTTCTCAGTACAGTAACTATTTCATCAAACCTTTTATCTTGAGCAACAAATCTGGATTCAGTATTAATCATAAATCTTGCGAGGACGTCTTCAGTTGTGTATTTTCTTTCTTGTTGTTGAGGAGGTTGATAAGAAGGACCTTGAGGTGGGGGTGGCCTTTGTTGTGATTGGCCTTGATTCCAAGAAAAATTTGCATTGTTTTTCCACCCCGGGTTATATGTATTACCATATTGGTTACCCGGTCCTCTCTGACCTCCACTGACATAGTCAACTGACTCCATTTGTGCAGGGGGAGTAACAAGAATGGGGCATTGGCTTGTTGCATGCCCAGCTCCACATGTTTCACATGACATCACTGCCTTTGAGCTTGAACTGGAACCCAACATGAATTGATCAAGTTTCTGTGTTAAAGCTTCAACCTTAGCATTGTTGTCAATAACATTCTTGTTCAGGGCTTCCACTCTTGCCGCTAAGGCGGTAGTCTCACTCACCTCATACAGTCCTGCTGCTCGAACTGGCTTATGTCTAGTACTCCAGTGACATTCGTTACTAGCCATGTTCTCAATCAAAGCTTCAGCTTCTTCAGGAAGTTTGTTACTCAAAGATCCTCCTGCTGCTGCATCAATGAGCTGCCTTGTAGCGTAATTCAGTCCATTACAGAATGTCTGCACCCTCATCCAAGCAGGGAACCCATGATGAGGACATCTTCTTAGGAGATCCTTAAATCTTTCATGAGCTTCAAATAGGGTCTCGGAATCTCCTTGTCGAAATGCCGATATTTCCCGCCTCAACCTAGCTGCCTTGCTTGGTGGAAAATATCGGGCAAGAAACTTCTCCACCATTTCCTTCCATGAAGTGATCGATCCGAGGAGCCAAAGAAGTAAGCCATCTATATGCTTGCTCCCCTTAAACCGAAAGGAAATAATCTCAGCTTTATTGCATCATCGAAACCGAATTGATCTTGAAGGTTGAGCATATCTCGAAGGAACTTGGACAAGTGGGCATGCGGGTCTTCATCAGCCCGGACCATCAAACTGAACTGAGTTTTGCACCATCCCAATTGTGCTTGCTTTTATTTCGAAGTTATTTGCAGGCACAGTAGGAACCAACACACTGAACTCGTCCCCGGTGAACTGTGGCCTTTCATAATCAGATAGGGTTCTTCTTGGCTCGGCCATGACAGTAGGCTCACTAGATTCGACACGAATTTCTTGTTGCCGTGAGCTTTCAGTAACTTCTCTCAAACGTTGATGCAAAGTTCGTTCAATCTCGTTGTCAGGATCAACCAAATTTGTGTGACTCGCTCGTGTCATAAGATAGGTACCTCGCAAGAAAATTCAAGGCGAGAGTCAAAACTTAAAGAAAAACAAACAGGAAAAATGCAGGGAATAAAATAACGGAAAATAAACAAGAATGGCAAAAACAACAAAACAATAGCTAAATCAACATGCTAAAAGTTTTCCGAATATTTCTCGAGGATCCCCGGCAACGGCGCCAAAAACTTGGTGGTCGTCCCGCAAGCGCACGGGTCGTCAAGTAATACCTCTCACGCACGCGTGAGAGGGTCGTATTCCCTGGGGTCCGAGAATCTATCCTTACTTCCTTCTCGCAATATTGTCTAGCCGATCAAACTCGAGAGTAAAAGATGAAAATGCAAATACACGGAATTAATACAAATCAGAAAGCTAAATAACCAGGGCAATAGAAAGTGTGAAATCAGGGTGAGAAAGCGGTCCCGGATAAGGATCCCCTCAGGGGCTACTGAAATGTACAGGATGCTGGATTAACATGTAAATGGCTTGTTGGACCGAGAAAACCCTAGATTAGGTCAACCCGATGGTCACGGCAGTTAACCCCTAATCCGGTACGAGTATTGAATACGGGCTCTACCCGTATAAATCCTCATACGATTGCAAAGGGTGAGGTGGTTTTCTCAAACTAAGGTTGAATCACAAATAAGCAATTAACCCTAGAATTGGAGGGGTACAAATACCCGATGGTCACGGCGTATTTATACGTATTTCCCTTCCAAGCTTGGTGAGTCTCATACTAGGGCAATGGTCATGCAACCTAGTATTGGCTAAGTATGGATACACAGAGTTCTCATGCATACCCTAACATTCAAAAGCACCAAACAAGGATCACAAACAAGTCTACAAACATTAATTGAAACCAAGCATCCAAAATACACAAGTTCACCCCCAAGGTTCACCTACATCCGGTGACCTTGGGGTTTAGTTGTTCATAATATCAAAATACATACTCAAAAGCATGAAAACAACTAAAGAAAGCATAATCACTCCCTCAAATACGAAAATGGAGTTCCGAAGACGCCACTCAAGAGGTGGCTTCTCTTGTCTTCAACCCTCCTTCAATGATGCCCTAGAGTAGGATCTTGCTCCCAAACGCACTCTCCTCCAAAATCTTGCCGTGAAAACGCCCTCAAAGCCCTCCTCCAAGCCGGATTTTTAGATGGTTGTGTGGAGCTCCAAGGAAGAAGACTAACTCTCTCAAATGCCCTAGAAAAGCCCTTTTAATACATGACATCGCGATGGCTTGCGGGCGCAAGGTTGCCCGCAAGGCATCCAGAGAGTTTCTCAGAATTTTTCCATTCAGAGCTACAGTACCCTGCTACAGTAATTGTACTACAGTAATTCCGCTACAGTACTGCTACAGTGATGAATCCCAAAAACGCCGTATTTGGTGTCGATTTCTTCATGAATACGTTCTTGAGCTTATTTCGGGCCTGTAACACAAGTAAAACCACATTAAACAAGAAAATAGAAAACAACTTAACATAAAGAGAGAATAAACTATACACAAGTACGTATAAAATACTTATATTTAGACGTTTATCAAACATCCCCACACCTAAGCGTTTGCTTGTCCCCAAGCAAACAAACATGAAGAACAGGGGCAAGAAGATAAATGGCTAAATATACGACCTCAAGCTCAAATGTACAGGACTTCACTAGCACAGGTGATTAGAAATCAGGAAGTGAGTTGTTCAGTGTATAGACAAGCAATATCAGCTCTGTTTCTTCCAAAGTGTCATCGTGAGTGTGTGCTGACTCCCACACTGATCTCCACACCCTGGATTACCCCAGGATGTCCATTCACCTCACACAGATTGAAATTAGTGTTAGGAATGCTAAAGACCCTCTCAATAGTCAATTAAAAATCTTCTGGTCTCCAAAAAGGAACTTTAACATCAAGTGAAGATAGAACAGGTTTCAGGCGTTTTTTTTTTTTTTTTTTTTTTTTTTTTAAAGTTTTTTTTTTTTCGAGTCCGCCTAACGTAGACTGCACAAAAATCTTTCAGCAGGATGCACATGCTGGCCAGGCACAAGAGCCACCCAACTTACTTGACTACAGATCTACATATACGCATTCATGCTTTTATAAGCAGAGGAATACTGACATAGACTCTCCTTTTTTTTTTTTTTTTTTTTTTTTTTTTTTTTTTTTTTTTTTTTCACAACGCCTGATCAAACCTGCTAAAAACTTCACTTAAAAACCTCACTGAGGGTTAAAGCAAAAACAGGAGACTCAAAAGTTTTTAAAGGACTATTGAAAGAAGAATTTAACATCCTAACACAAAAATCAATAAGATGGGTTAGAGCGTCAGAATTGGGAGTTATAGTGAGCAGGTATAAATATGCACTAAGGGTGAAACAGAACTACATTCATGCACATGTAAAGTACAACTCACTACTGTCATTCTACCAAGCTAGGAAATCCTTAACAAAAAGATCATAGCTATCATAGGTAAAATACAAGCATGCAATACAGTATAAAGCATTTTGTAAGTTGTTGGTTATTAAAGATATAGATATATATTTTCGGCATATCATTTGTTACAATTGTATGAGTTATAGGTCCATGTTTAACCCCTCACTGAGTAACTTAGTTACTCACCCATTCTTCTTCTCTTCTTTGCAGGTGTTAGCACGGCAGCAGGGTGTAAGACGTGATAGTGCTTGGCAGATCTATTCTTGCATTTACCTTTGAGTAGTGTATGATTCATAAACATTGTTCTCATACATAAGATGGATCCACTAGGACCTGTGTTTTCGTATTTCCATTTTGGTCTTGAATAATTTTGATTGGTTCAGTCATGACCTTAGGTTGTATGAGCTTTGCACCCAATGTTTGGGAGAGACTATGATTGTGTTCATGATCATTGATGTTGTGATTTCCAGGGATATATATACCTGGTGTGAGTATGTTGATCTTGTACATGGTTGTGGTTGAATACCTTTAGATTTAGAATATTATTATTGTGATGTTGATATTGTACAGGTAATAGGTTAGCCTTACGGCGATCTAGGGTTGAGGCATGTGTCTGATCTCCCCTGGGTTGTTATGGCGGTAGTGTCAGGGGCTGGGACTCGAGGGTCAAGGCATGACACAACCTATCAAACAAGTCCTGAATGAGAGGAATTGGATACGTTTTCTTCACCGTGATCTTGTTCAATGGCCGGTAGTCCACGCACAGTCGAAGAGAGCCATCATGCTTCTTCTAGAACAACACCGATGCACCATATGGAACCTTTGATGGCTGAATGAAGCCACTATCAAGAAGCTCTGTCAATGGTCTCCGCAGCACAGCTAACTCCAAAGGAGACATTCGATAGGGAGCCCGGCATCAACTCGATTTGGTGATCTATTGCCCGCATGGGTGGGAGTTTGCGGGGTAGTTCCTGCTGCATCACGTCTTGAAACTCCTTGAATACTTCAGCCATTGCTGAGGGTTGATCACTCACTAAATCTTCTTGCACTTCCAACAAAGCAGCTATATTAGTGGGTTTTCCATGTTTAAAAACTTGCACCACCTGGTGCGCATAAAGCATCGGCCCCTTCTTTTTCTTGTCCTTCGCAGCTACTCAAGCTATAAAGCATGAATTCTTCTTATTCATTATAAGAAGACCACCCAAATGTGGAACAATACCGCCTTTGACAGACTTCAGGAACTCCATCTCAAATATCAACTCGAAATCATCCATCGCAACAGATAGCAAGTTAATCTTCCCTTGCCATCCACCCATGTGAACAGTCACGTCAGAGATCTTCCCAGTCGCCGCCTGTGGCTGAGAGTTGACTTTTTTCTCCACTTGTGTGCGCTCACACACTCAGTCTCAACCGAGTGGCCACATCCTTCTTGATGAATGTATGAGTTGCGCCTGCATCCACCATCCCTTGTATGGCCTTTCCATCTAAGGTCAGCTCCACATAGATAAGAGGATTGACCGCCCCATCACCCTTGACGGTTTTCAAGGCAGCCAACAATTGTAATGAACTCACTTTTGTTGGGTCCTCAAAGTCACTTTCTGCTTCATTAAAAAACGCGGCCAACTACTCGCGTTTGGGACAATCCTTCGCCAAATGTGGTTCGGTATAGATATAGCATCCGCCTACCTTACTACCTGAACCACCTGCTGCTTTCTCATCAGTCTTGGGTCTATTCCATTTGGCCTGGCTGTTGGGTTTCCTCCTCTGGAACCCATGCCCAGCCCTTTTCTCCACTGATTTCTTATCTTTCGGTCTAGACTTCGACTTATCACCCTCTCCACCGGTAACTTGATACGCCCTTGTGTTACCGCAAGTGCACGGGCCGTATAAGTTGTAAGTGTACCCTCAGGTCGGGTAGTCGAATCCACAGAAGAAGAATGGTTGGATGACTGTGGCTTAAGGACAAGGCTGAAGCATGGAAAGAGATATGGTGGAGAAACTTAGGAGTTTTCGATAGGAAGGCAGGGGTCCCCGGACGGTGTTTTGGCAATGTTCAAAAATATGATTCTGCAGGATCTATCAGGCGTATTCCATCGATCTATGTTTAAGAATCTTGTTGCCCTAATGAGGTTAAGGCACTAGTGAAGAAGAGATAAAAGCCTATTCCCAACTTCTTGTATCAATCGAGAAGGATATACAAGCTAAGTAGAAATCAAGAACTCAACCAATCAATCACTCATCAACCAACATTCAAGTAAACAACTAATGATGCCTAAAATCCGACTACTCAACTGCAGCTTTCGCTTTTTCTAAAATGATAGCTCTTTCTACCATCTTACTCAACGAATTTGAAAGAGCGCCAATAAGGAATCCAACTTTTCAAGATTCAATTATTTTAACTTCTTAATTTTTCTTTTCTCAATTTAGCTTTTATTTTTGAGCTGGAATCAACATTTTTCTTTTACAAGCCTTAAACTAGACCTTCTTCTAGACAATGTGAAAGCATAAAATTACGGGAGGTGCTTGAATTAGGATTTCCAAAGTAAGAGCAAAATTGTCCTTTAAGTTCAACAAAAGTACACTAACATGCTCAGTGTCTCCTTAGCTTAGAAATTCTCCATCAGAATATTTCATAGATCGTCTTAAATCATGCACCAACATCATAAAGCATAAATGAGCAAAGAACCCTCCCCCACACTTGAATAAAACATTGTCCTCAATGTTAAACAAAAGCATGTAATGTTGTTAAATGATTCAAATGAAGTTGAAGAAGAGTTTGGGAACTTCACCAAGTAAAAGAGGCAAGCCTCCCGTTAACATACAAAGGGCGTGCGTTGTTCATCATCAGGTGAAACCATTGATAAAACCACAACTGAGACATTCATACATCCTGAAGTAAAGCACACAAGCATTAGAGAGAGATAACATGATAAAACAAAAAAAAAATCTGAAAAGATAAAGAGATCAGTTTAGTAGGGGACTCCCCTTGCTAACTGACTCGACTGCAAATACAACCAGAGACTGAAATGAAAATACAAGTGCTGAAAAGGAAAAGAAACATAAAAAGAAACATCAAGAAAAGAGGTCAGAGGTCATCGCTTTCATTGCTAGACTGGGAAGCGGCGGTTAGATCAGTGGTGTCAACCCTCACACTTTGAGAAGTGGGGGCTGCAGCAGATGAATTGGGAAGGCCACAGTGCTAGATTAACTTGTGGAAGGTCCGCAGAACCTACTGACCAAAAGTGGCCTCGGAGGAAACATCTGATGAATCCGGGTCCGAGTGTAAAGATGGAGTAGTGGCGACACTGGGGTAGAGACCGCAACTTGCGAAGGCGGAGGGTGGAAAAGTCCCATAACCCGTAATGACCTCAACACACAAGGCGGGAGAACGAAGAGTAGAAGCCTTCGAGGGCCCTGGATGATATAGCAAATGATCATGGCTTAACCGTCACCAACAGTCAACGATTAGTTCGCCGGGAGGACGATAAAACAACAGTGAAGAATATGGAGGAGACTAGGTAAAAGACTCATCATAGAACCCCATACAGACAGCGAACTCGGTGTAGCTCAAAGTGTAGTGGATCCCCATTAACTGAAACTGTAGGGCCCCATGGTCCTCCCAGGACACTTGACCCGCCTTGTTGCAAACGTAGCTAAAAACTCCTCTTTTAGTTCACGATATATCGGATCCGTAATGGTAAAAAGTTTGCACCATGCTCCGATGTCAAGAAGATAGCGAACATCATCGGCTAAAGCCGCATCCTGCAAGACATTGCAGTCGAGAGTGCAAAAATTTCCAAATGATTACTGGAGGAACCTTTGAAACTGCGACTGTTGACCAGGTGATTCGAAGGGAGGAGATGCGAGCTCGGTGACGGGGAGCGAGCGGAAGCTTTTGGAAGAAGGTTTTGCAACGACGCGCTTCCGAGGTATATTGAGGAGAGCACGAGGGGTGGCGGCACTGGTGAGAAGAAAGCTCGGCCAAGAATCGGCACCTTTGAGCAAAGCAAAACCCTGGAAAGAAAAAAACACAACCGTGCTTCGAAGTGAGCACGACCATGCTCGGAAAAAAAATGAAAACAAACGAAAAGCCTGCAAACTACACGGGGTTGCATACGGGCGTGTTCAACCCGTGTTGGGAACACAAACAAAACGGAATGGAAATTGGGAAAAGTGTATCGAACCAAAATTCATGGGCTTGCTCCCACAAGCGCTTGTTTAATGTCATGAGCCTGACAACCCGAATGCCTCCTTACGGTGGTATTATGAGGTGCCAATCGTTCGACTGCTCTTGAACCAACGAAATCTCCTGGCAAGTATAATGCTTCAGCCGGGGACCATTAACTTTGAACGTACCCTCATTCGGGTGGAAGATTTCGAGAGCCCCATACGGATAGACATGAGTAACTTGGTATGGGCCTGACCAACTTGATTTAAGTTTTCCCAGAAATAATTTTAGTCGAGAGTTAAATAACAGAACCCGATCTTCGACCTCGAACTGCTTTTCATCCCTCAATCTCTTATCATGCAACCTCTTGACCTGGTCCTTATATGTATTAGAGTTCTCATACGCGATCTGCCTGAACTCATCTAGTTCATTCAACTGAAATTTATGTTTCTCCCCAAATTTTATCATGTTAAAATTTAGTCTCTTAATAGCCCAATACGCTTGATGCTCTAACTCAATCGGAAGGTGACATGCCTTCCCATAAACTAGCCGATATGGTGTATGGCCTGTAGGAGTTTTATAAGCAGTTCTATAGGCCCAAAGTGTATCGTCCAACTTGTCAGACCAGTCCTTCCTGTTGAACTGAACTGTTTTTTCCAAAATGTGCTTGATTTCCCTATTAGTGACTTCCACTTGCCCACTAGTCTGAGGGTGATACGCCGTAGCAATGCAATGAGTTACTGATGCGTCTCCGCAACAACACAACAGGGTGATGTGTGTCAACCCCTTGCGTTACCGCAAGTGCACGGGTCGTCAAGTAATAAAAGTGGACCCAAAGGGTCGGGTTGTCGAACCACAGGGAACAGAAGTACTAGTAATAGCCCCTCTTTTGTTATCTAGCCTAATGAGTGTAGTATGTGATAATCTAATGGCCAACACTAAGAGTGTCACCACAAGTGCACAGGAAATAAAAATGAAAAGAGTTCTCAATCAATAAAAGTGAGGTATCCGGACAATGCTCCCCCTAGGATTCGGGTGTTGGATGTAGATTACAAGTGTTTCTAAACGAAGACAATGAGTCGTGGGTATCCAAAGGTATAACGGCCCCTGCCTCCAGGTCACCGATAACTAGTCCCCTACGAGGTCCCGGCGGAGAATTCTCTCGACGCCTCACACCACATATGACTGCTTAAAACTCTAGGGATCCCAAAGATATGACCAATTCCTAAAAGTAGATCTAACCCTGCCTCCAGGTGGAAGATCCCTAACCCCCTACGAGGTCCCGGCGGAGAATTCTCTCGACGCCTCACACCACATATGGTTGCTTGACACTTAGGGAATATGGAGATAGGAAATATCTGTCGGAAGGGAAAGGGGACACTCCGCTATCTCACGGCTCACCCTCTCAACCCTCTTTACTCTTGGTAATTCTAAACCTAGCGGTGATCTCTCTCGTCACTAGATTGAATAAAACATGCAAGGCAATTAATAATGAAATCAAAAGCACAAACAAGCATTAAGAACTCAAGAGTAAAACTCAAACTGATAGATTCGAATAGAAACACAATGTAAATCTAATGAAAATAAGAATCCTAGGGTTTACATGTCCGAATACCCTCTAGGGGTTTAGCTCTCCATGGAGCGAGTCACAAAACAAATAATAAATTCAGAAATAAGTTCCAAAGACATAAAGAATAACCCCCTTAAATCCGTGATGATAGTCTCGATGGGTAGTTTCCACGTCTGGATTGAATCCACTCCGAAGCTAGGTCGCCGATGGCTTCCTTGACGCTATGACGGAGGAGGAATCGATCCAAGTTGGTGAGGAAAGCTTCCCAAAGCCGCCAAGAACTCCTTCCAAGCCCTAGCCGCCTTGTCTCCCGAAAGTGGCCAAAAAGATCCCTAAAAATTATCACAAGGCGGCTTTTATAATTTGAATTCGGGGCTTTACGCGGGCATCCACACGGCCATCCACACGCCCGTGTGGAAATTCCACACGGGCGTGTGAAGCACTCTGCTACAGTACTGCTACAGTAAATTGCTACAGTGCTTCGCTACAGTAGATGCTACAGTGATTTTTCCCGAAGTCTTCCTTGGAGTCCACACGGTCGGGCACACGCTCGTGTGGTAGGGTGTGTGGCTTTCTATGCTTTGAAATCCTCAAGAACTTTCTTCTGCTTTGTACGGAAGCTGGGACATGGGCGTACTACTGCCTTTGTGCCCTTTCGGTTTGTGTAATGACTTGTACTCCTCCGAAAGTTGGCAACACCCCCATGCATATGAACACAGCTTCTTGATTGTGGTCTTGAAACGTGTCATCACACCCTATCTTTGCTTCTTCCTGTATGTCATGTCTCCAAAGCCCTGTTTGCACAAAAGAACACAAAACACACCTTGTTAATGCTAAAATCTGATAGAAGTGATGCTCAATGCATATAAACTGATATTATAAAATATATATAATCAAGCACTTATCAAACTCCCCCACACTTAAGCTTTTGCTTGTCCTCAAGCAAACTAAACATTCATTACAAGGAAAGAAAGGATAAGTGCTTGGCCTCAGGTTCACTAGAAAGTATGAGAGTATGATTCTATAACAAAAGGGAAAAACTATTTAACACCAAACAGCTCAGTCAATGCTCTAGAAAACAATCCAATGACAAGAAAGAAAAAGAAATCCGAAAGCGTGTGTGTGTGGAACAACTCATCTCAATTCGACTCTATGTCCACTACTTACAGTTTTTATTGCTCGAGACTCATATAATAGCAAAAAGAATGGTAGTAGCTGCACACAATCTCCAAGGTAGCCCTTTCTCAGGCGGCCTCCCGAGTGGCTTTCACACTTTAGAGATGGTAGCTCTTTCTACCGAGGGTGCTAGCTTTCACATATCCCTTGTGATAGCTCTTTCTCTCATTAGGGCATAACTAGTATCCGACTTATGAGAGTAGCCGCATACAATCAAAGGTAGTAGCTCTTTTCACCCCCTATATACACGAAATAATTCACAATTGCTAAGCTATATAAATATCTATATTTTTTTTCTTTTCTTTTTCTTCTTTTTTTTTTTTTTTTTTTTTTTTTTTCGAATAAAACAACTACTAACAAGTCTCAAAACATTAAACTAGAGCTTCTATAGGTCTAATGAGTGAGTAGAGTGCATAAATGGCAATCGGACAAAAATTTCTCAAAAAATTGGATGACAACTAGAGCATGATGAAATCTAGTGTTCGAAGCTCCCCTATAGTCTAGAATCTAACTCTTAACCTTAAAGTGAACCTTCATAGGTTGCATGAGCATATATAATGAAAACAGACAATAAAGTGGTGTATAAAGTGATCCCTCCCCCACACTTAAGATGTACATTGTCCCCAATGTACACATGCAAGCACAATAAAATTATAAATTCTGAACACAAAGCATGTGAGGGTGTGCAAAAATCAAAATAATACTCCCCTGAATTCCAAGTGAAATAGTTGGTGGAATCTTGTACAAGGGTGTGTTTGGCTCAACGGGCATTTGGAGGTGAAACGGCCGTGTGACCTATTCACACGGCCATGTGCATAACTTGATTTCCATTTCCCAAGACTCTCAAGACTATCTGCGGATTCAGGGGGTTCAATGAAGCTCAACAAGATTAGAAAATAAAACAACGAAAAACAACTAGAACCACAAAATAAAAATGACAGAAATAAAAGACAGAGTCTCAACTAGCATGCTGAAAATAAAACTACAGAAAATAAAAATACAGAAGATAAAATAAAATGACTCAAGGACGCCTCATGCGTCAGGAAACTCTGCTGGTGCTGCTGGTGGTGCTGGTGGTGCTGATGTCGTCGCCTCAGATGCTGTGTCGCTCTCCAGAAGATGTCGAATGATGGATAACTGCGACATCATCATGGACTGGTTGGCGAGCACAGTCGCCATGTCCCCCTGGAGAGCTCCAACTGCCACCTCGAGCCTCGCCAAACGGTCACGGGCTCGAGTGGAGGGCTGCTCTGGCTCTGGCTCGGATGCAGGGGCCTCGGTGTCCATCGGCACAGCTGTGGGTGCCGGTGAATCAGGAGCGTCTGCTGGGTCGGCTGCCTCCTCTTCTGACTCCTCCTCCTCAGCCTCCACTGCGAGTATATAACGGCCGGTGCTCGTCTTCTTCACCATACGCATGGCTCGGAGGGATGCAAGCCCCAAGGGTGCTGGTATGCTGATCCTCTCCATCCCTCGAAGTGCCTCGGACAACCCCATGCCACGAACGAGTCGGGTAATGTATACTCCTGAAAAGATCACACCGACCCGCACGTAATGGCTTTGATGGCGGAGGTAATCCGCCACAACAAAACCTAAATGCATGGGGATGTTCTGGACCATGGTGTATAGGTAAAGCAAGTCGAGGCGGCTCAAAACTCCAGTGCTGTCGCCTCGTCCCGTCACGGTCCTGCTGAAAATAGAATGTATATACCTGTAGGCCGGACGGCTGAGCATGGTGGCCTTGGAAGATCCCGGCTCGTACTGGAAACCTCCGCATATGGTCCCGTACGCACGACTCGGGGTGAGTCCAATAGGGTAATCGACGATGAGTTGCTCGTACTCCCCCGTGTGAACATAGTCTCTGTCATATAAACCGAGAAAAACAGAGAACTGCGTGAGGCTCATGGAGTGGTACTGACCGAATAGCCTGAAGCGGATCGTGTCCTCCCTCTCAAAATCATGGCGAGCGCGGTCGAAGTCGACCGAGGACAAGACCTCCAAGTGTGAGCTCAGAAAAAGTGGAACCACGAATAGTAAGGAGCCGGTCCCACCCTCCCACGGCGGTAGCCCGGCGAACTCCATGGCCAAATCAAACCCCCTGAGGTCCCTTCAAACCGATACGGCCCCCCGTCCGAATTTGAGACGCTGTAAGCGCTCATATCGCTGCTGATGCTCAGGGACGGCGAACTCCAGTTCCTCGGGAGGGGAAGGCTCCCGAGCGGCGCGAGAGCGTTTGTGGGCGACCTTCTTGGTCCTAGGGGCCATATCTCGTGAAAATCGGGGCAAGTTAGTGCAAAATTCCCACGTGCAGAAATCCACATGGGCGTGTGGATGATCCACACGCCCTTGTGGGTCATCATCCTCATCCACACGGGCGTGTGGATGGGCCACACGCCCGTGTGGATGCCCGACCATGGCCAAAAAGCCATGGTTGGGTGGTTTCCACATCAAAAACTACCCCTAAATCGACAAGCATGCATATCATGATAGTTCTCATGGAAGATTTATGCATAAAACATCAACAAATCACCGGATCTGAAATTCAAAATTCATGGCAAGAACTAGAAAAACTTGGAGCTTACCGGAGATTTTTGATGAAGAAGAAGATGGAAATCGCCGGAAAAACACCCAAGAATCCTTAAATAAGCTAAGGAGAGGCGTTAGGAACCCAAGAGATGCGTCTCTTCGCGTGGAGGCGTCGGAAGGAGAAAAGGCGCGAAGGTTTGAATGAAAGTTCAAGGCCTTCTCATCTCCTTTATAAACCACATGGGCGTGTGAGGGTCTCACACGCCCTTGTGGATGGCCACATGGGCGTGTGGATGAGCCACACGCCCTTGTGCCTTCAAAAATCGACGCCAGAAAGCCACAAGGGCACTCACACGGGCGTGTGAGTGCCGGTGTGGATTAAATATCTCGAGACGAAGGCCACGGGGGCACTCACACGGGCGTGTGAGTGCCCTTGTGGACCCGGAAAATCCACGGGGGCAGCCACACGGGCGTGTGGCTGCCCTTGTGCCTCTCTCGGAAACCTGAAAATTGATTTTCGGGTCTCACACGCCCATGTGGATGAGCCACATGGGCGTGTGGCTCCTCGAGGAAGGCCACAGGGGGCACTCACACGGGCGTGTGAGTGCCCTTGTGCCCTTCGTTTCATGTTTTTTCAATTTTTTTCAGCAAGGCACAGGGGCACTCACACCCCCTTGTGCTCGCCCTTGTGGATTTTCAAGCAAAACATGAAACACTTAAGCACAAGGCCAATTCCTTAACTTTAAATCTCTAAATCAATCTAGATCAAGCCACACATGTATAATTATCATGAAACACCAAGAATAAACAATAAAAACACAAAGAACGACGGAATTAACGCAAAGTCGCCTACTCAAGCTAGTTATTACTGCAGAATTAAAAAACTAACTATGAAAGCAATAAAATGACTTGGGTTACCTCCCAAGAAGTGCTTGTTTTACGTCATTAGCTCGACGTACCTGTTCCTCTATGGGGGCTCATGCAAGTGAAATACCTCCTTTCCCGCAACGCTTCTTCGCCCGAAAAATAGCGCTTCAACCCTGTGCCCGTTCACTTTAAACGTCCCTTTATCCGGGTGAGTGATTTCAACCGCCCCGTGCGGTGATACTTGAGTCACGGTATAAGGTCCCGACCATCTCGATTTTAATTTTTCCCGGGAATAATCTCAAACGAGAATTGAAAAGTAACACCAAGTCGCCTTCATTGAACCCTTTCTCGCAATTTGATGTGCTTATCATGCCACCGACGCATTTTCTCTTTATAAATCTTTGCATTTTCGTATGCACGCAACCGCCATTCATCTAATTCATTCAGCTGCAACTTCCTTTGTTCTCCGGCTTGTGCGAGGTCAAAATTCATCGCCTTGATTGCCCAAAGAAGCTTTATGCTCGAGTTCCACCGGTAAGTGACAAGATTTTCCATAAACCAAGCTGTATGGTGTTGTTCCCACTGGTGTCTTGTAGGCCGTACGATATGCCCAAAGTGTGTCATCGAGACGTTCGGACCAATCCTTTCGGCTGTGTTCCACCGATTTCGCTAGAATTCTCTTTAACTCCCTGTTTGTTACCTCGACCTGGCCGCTTGTTTGCGGGTGGTATGGAGTGGCTAGCCGATGATACACTCCATATCGTTTCAGTACCTTATCAAGCTGCACATTACAAAAATGAGTCCCTCTATCACTAATGATGATCCTGGGAGTCCCAAAACGAGCGAACAAGCGCTTGAGAAATCTAACTACAGTTCTAGCGTCGTTTGTGGGGAGAGCTTGTGCCTCAACCCACTTGGACACATAATCCACGGCGACTAGAATGTATCGGTTTCCATTTGAGCTAGGGAATGGTCCCATAAAGTCAATACCCCAAACGTCGAATACTTCACAGAACTGAATAGGATTTTGAGGCATCTCGTCCCGTCTAGACAAATTACCAGCTCTTTGACATTTATCACAGCTTTGAACGAATTGATGAGCATCCTTAAATATGGTTGGCCAATAAAAACCTGCAGCCAACACTTTCTCTGCAGTTCGGCCTGCTGCATAATGACCACCAGTGGGTCCCGAGTGGCAATGAGTAAGGATGCTCCACCCTTCTTCCCTTGAAACACATCTTCGCACTACATGGTCTGCACATACTCGGAACAGATATGGATCTTCCCAAAGGAAATTTTTCAGGTCGGCGAAAAACTTCTTCTTTTGCTGAAATGTGAGTCCCTTGGGGAGAACCTTGCCCGAAAGATAGTTTGCAAAATCAGCGAACCATGGAGTATCGAGATATTGACTCGATCTTGAACTCCATACGGGTGCTCCTCGGAAATGAGTCGTTGATTTCATTATGAGTGGCTTCATCATCTTCTAAACCCTCCAGTAGGGATAAATGATCTCGCCGCGATTTTTCGCACCCCTCTTGTCCTTGATTTCCACATCAAATTCCTGCAACAACAAAATCCAACGAATTAGTCTTGGTTTGGCATCAGCCTTGCTCATTAGATAACGAAGGGCCGAATGGTCCGTGAAAACAATCACTCTAGATAAAATTAAATAGGGTCTGAATTTATCAAACGCGAAAACTACGACCAACAATTCCTTTTCGGTAGTTGTATAATTCTCTTGGGCACTTGTCAATGTCTTGCTTGCATAATAGATTGGTTGAAAGTGTTTGTCTCTTCTTTGTCCCAAAACAGCCCCAATTGCATGGTCACCGGCATCACACATGAGCTCAAAGGGAAGGTTCCAATCGGGCGTGATTAGGATGGGTGAATGAGTAAGTTTTTCCTTTAATAAGCTGAAAGCGAGATACACACTCATCATTAAACTCAAAATGGACATCCTTTTCCAAAAGTTTGGTAAGCGGTCGCGTGATCTTGGAAAAATCTTTTATGAAGCGCCGATAGAATCCTGCATGCCCCAAGAAGCTGCGAATAGCCTTGACGTTAGTTGGTGGTGGTAGCTTCTCTATTGTTTCAATCTTTGCTCTGTCCACTTCGATTCCCTGGCTGGAGATTTTATGCCCCAGCACTATCCCCTCTTGCACCATGAAGTGACACTTTTCCCAATTCAAGGCAAGATTCGTTTCCTCGCACCGCATGAGTACCCTTTCCAAGTTCTTAAGACATGCGTCAAAAGAATTACCGAACACAGAAAAGTCATCCATGAAGACCTCCATGACATCCTCCCAAGTAGTTCATCAAAAATGGCTGTCATGCATCTTTGAAATGTGGCTGGTGCATTACATAACCCGAACGGCATCCTTTCGTATGCAAACGTACCATAGGGGCATGTAAATGTTGTTTTCTCCCGATCTTCGGGGGCGATCGGGATCCGAAAATACCCGGACATGCCATCCGAGAAAACAATAGAACCGATGACTGCGAGACGCTCTAGCATTTGATCAATAAAAGGAAGAGGGAAGTGATCCTTTCTTGTGGCGTCATTTAATCTTCGGTAATCAATGCACACACGCCAACCGGTTCTGTACGTGTGGGTATCGGCTCGTTTTGCTCGTTCTTCACCACGGTCATACTCCCCCTTCTTCGGCACTACTTGAGTAGGACTTACCCAAGCACTATCGGATATAGGGTAAATAATGCCCGCATCAAGGAGCTTCACCACCTCTCGCTTTTACTACCTCCTTCATGTTTGGATTAAGCCTTCGTTGAGGTTGGATGACTGTTTTATAGTTGTCTTCCATCGGAATCTTATGCGTGCAAAAGGATGGGTTTATCCCTTTGATGTCTGAAATCTTCCATGCAATAGCGGCTTTATGTGCTTTCAATAAAACCACCAGTTTTTCTTTTTCGTGATGCGAGAGAGGTTGGAAGCAATGATTACCGGCAACTTCGACCCTTCGGCTAGGAAAGCGTACTCTAGATGGTCGGGTAATGTCTTCAATTCCAGCTCGGGGGTTCTTCCACCGAAGGCCGTAATCGATTGCCCTGTTTTCGCTCAATTTCTTCGAAATCCTTGTGTTCATTTTCCGGTTCCTCCTCGAATACATCCAGCTCTGGTTGGACTGATGGGACAATCTCTAAATCTTCGGGGTAGTCTTCTCGAATGCCAACGCTACAAATTTTCGCCGCTAGGATTTGATCGGCATCTTCTATAGAATCATCATCTCCATCTGAATTACTTTCTGTCATGATCATATTAAACTGTGTCATTGCTTCTTTCAGATTAACTTCAGGTTCTTCATTAAAAGAGAGTATTGCCGACTTATCAAATTGGTCTAGTAAGCTAGCCAGATATGCACCGTGATATGAATTCCCCAACCCAATGATCGAGTCTTCGTGGCTCCACTTGTAAGTTGCAACTAATTGTTCTACCTTCTCTTCATTCGTCGCCATTACTTCCTTCAATGTCTCCAATATTTCCTTCGTATTGAACATAGTCCTTGGGCACAATAAAAGACACAAGATCAGAAAATGAGAATAATGAAAGTAGAGAAGATGGAGTAGAAAAACAGTAAAAATAAATGAATGGCTAAAGTAACAAAATACTAGCGTTCCTAATATCCTGATCCCCGGCAACGGCGCCAAAAACTTGATGCGTCTCCGCAACAACACAACAGGGTGATGTGTGTCAACCCCTTGCGTTACCGCAAGTGCACGGGTCGTCAAGTAATAAAAGTGGACCCAAAGGGTCGGGTTGTCGAACCACAGGGAACAGAAGTACTAGTAATAGCCCCTCTTTTGTTATCTAGCCTAATGAGTGTAGTATGTGATGATCTAATGGCCAACACTAAGAGTGTCACCACAAGTGCACAGGAAATAAAAATGAAAAGAGTTCTCAATCAATAAAAGTGAGGTATCCGGACAATGCTCCCCCTAGGATTCGGGTGTTGGATGTAGATTACAAGTGTTTCTAAACGAAGACAATGAGTCGTGGGTATCCAAAGGTATAACGGCCCCTGCCTCCAGGTCACCGATAACTAGTCCCCTACGAGGTCCCGGCGGAGAATTCTCTCGACGCCTCACACCACATATGACTGCTTAAAACTCTAGGGATCCCAAAGATATGACCAATTCCTAAAAGTAGATCTAACCCCGCCTCCGGGTGGAAGATCCCTAACCCCCTACGAGGTCCCGGCGGAGAATTCTCTCGACGCCTCACACCACATATGGTTGCTTGACACTTAGGGAATATGGAGATAGGAAATATCTGTCGGAAGGGAAAGGGGACACTCCGCTATCTCACGGCTCACCCTCTCAACCCTCTTTACTCTTGGTAATTCTAAACCTAGCGGTGATCTCTCTCGTCACTAGATTGAATAAAACATGCAAGGCAATTAATAATGAAATCAAAAGCACAAACAAGCATTAAGAACTCAAGAGTAAAACTCAAACTGATAGATTCGAATAGAAACACAATGTAAATCTAATGAAAATAAGAATCCTAGGGTTTACATGTCCGAATACCCTCTAGGGGTTTAGCTCTCCATGGAGCGAGTCACAAAACAAATAATAAATTCAGAAATAAGTTCCAAAGACATAAAGAATAACCCCCTTAAATCCGTGATGATAGTCTCGATGGGTAGTTTCCACGTCCCGGATTGAATCCACTCCGAAGCTAGGTCGCCGATGGCTTCCTTGACGCTATGACGGAGGAGGAATCGATCCAAGTTGGTGAGGAAAGCTTCCCAAAGCCGCCAAGAACTCCTTCCAAGCCCTAGCCGCCTTGTCTCCCGAAAGTGGCCAAAAAGATCCCTAAAAATTATCACAAGGCGGCTTTTATAATTTGAATTCGGGGCTTTACGCGGGCATCCACACGGCCATCCACACGCCCGTGTGGAAATTCCACACGGGCGTGTGAAGCACTCTGCTACTGATCTGCTACAGTAATTTGCTACGGTAGATGCTACGGTGATTTTTCCCGAAGTCTTCCTTGGAGTCCACACGGTCGGGCACACGCTCGTGTGGTAGGGTGTGTGGCTTTCTATGCTTTGAAATCCTCAAGAACTTTCTTCGCTTTGTACGGAAGCTGGGACATGGGCGTACTTCACGCCTTTGTGCCCTTTCGGTTTGTGTAATGACTTGTACTCCTCCGAAAGTTGGCAACACCCCCATGCATATGAACACAGCTTCTGATTGTGGTCTTGAAACGTGTCATCACACCCTATCTTTGCTTCTTCCTGTATGTCATGTCTCCAAAGCCCTGTTTGCACAAAAGAACACAAAACACACCTTGTTAATGCTAAAATCTGATAGAAGTGATGCTCAATGCATATAAACTGATATTATAAAATATATATAATCAAGCACTTATCAGTTACCCCGAATCGCTTTAATATTTTCTCAAACTGTACGTTGCAAAAACTTCACTACGACCCTTGCATCATTGGTAAGAGGTACTTGAGCTTCTACCCACTTAGACACATAATCAACAGCCACTAAGATGTACCGATAACCATTCGACAACAAAAATGGCCACATAAAATCAATGCCCCAAACATCAAAACTTCACACTGTTAGATCAGTGTCTGCTTCATTTCATCTCTTTTCGACAAGTTGTCGCTACGCTGGCATGCATCACAAGAGTCAATCAATTTCTTAGCATTTATGAACATGGTGGGCCAAAAGAAACCAGCTTCTAATACTTTCTCAACAGTTCTACTTGGGCCAAAATGCCCGCCAAACGGCCCTGCATGACATTGCGTTAGAATGCTCCAACCATCCTTATGAGACACACAACGTCTGACCATTGCATCAGTGCAAAATTTGTATAAGAAGGGATCATCCCATAGGTAGTGTTTAACATAAGACATGAATTTTTTTCATTGTTGGTACGAGAGGGTGGCGGGGGTCACCCCTCCTGCTAGATAATTTGCGATGTCCGCAAACCACGGTACAGACTCATCCTCTCGCTCTTGAGAGTCCATGAGGTACAAGTGCTCTTCCGGAAATGAGTCATTCATGACCCCTGACTCATCGAGGCCACCCGTGATGCTGTTAAGATGGGATAAATTATCAGTTACAACATTCTTAGTCCCTCTCTTGTCCCTTATCTCCACATCAAATTCTTGCAAAAGAAGTATCCACCGTATCAATTGTGGTTTGGCATTGGCTTTCGTCATCAGATAGCATAAGGCTGCATGATATGTAAATACTATCACTTTGGAGAGGACCAGGTATTGCCGGAACTTATCAAAAGCATACACAATTGCCAACAGCTCTTTTTCCGTAGTAGTATAATTCTCTTGGGTTGGAGTTAACATTTTGCTTGCATACGAGATAGGGTGAAGTTGTTTATCGTATCTCTATCCCAACACTGTGCCCACAGCTCTATCACTAGCATCACACATTAGTTCAAAAGGATGATCCCAACGAGGTGATTTCAGAATGGGAGCTTCCATAAGCCTTTGTCTCAGTTCTTCAAATGCAGTTCAACACTTAGCATTGAAGTTGAATGGAGCATCCTTCTCCAGCAGCTTGGTCATGGGTGATGCAATCTTTGAAAAATCTCGAATAAAACATCGATAGAAACCCACATGCCCTAAGAAACTTCTGATGTCCTTCACTGTGGTCGGGGTAGGTAGTTTTTCAATTGTTGAGAGTTTAGCCTTGTCCACTTCAATCCCAGATTTCAAAATTTTGTGCCCCAGGACAATTCCTTCTTGAACCATAAAATGACACTTCTCCCAACAAAGTACAAGATTGGTTTCCTCACACCGAGTCAAGATCTTTTCCAAGTTGGCCAAACAATCGTCAAATAAATCGCCAAAAATGGAAAAATCGTCCATGAAAATATCCATGATATCCTCAACGAAATCGTCAAATATGGACATCATGCAACATTGGAATGTTGTTGGTGCATTGCAGAGTCCAAAAGGCATGAGACGATAGGAAAAATTGCCGTAGGGGCATGTAAAAGTGGTTTTCTCTTGATCTTAAGGTGCTTTTGGAATCTATAAGTAACCTGGCATTCCGTCCAAAAAACACTAATAAGCATGCCCTGCTAATCTCTCTAACATTTGATTGATGAATGGAAGAGGGAAATGATCTTTTCTCGAGGCCTCGTTCCGTTTTCGGTAGTCGATACAGACCCTCCATCCATTGACAGTACGGGTAGGTATTATTTCATGCTTATCATTTTGGACCACTGTCATACCTCACTTTTTTGGGACCACTTGCACTGTGCTAACCCAAGGGCTGTCTCAAATAGGATAAATGACCCCTGCATCCAACAGTTTCTTGACCTCGGCCTTGACCACTTCCTACATGTTCGGGTTTAATCATCTCTGTGGTTGTACCTTAGGTTTTATGTCATCCTCCATGAGAATTTTGTGGGTACGAAACGAAGGGTTTATCCCTGGATAGCTGAAATCGTCCAAGCAATGGCTCGCTTGTGCATTGTAAGTACTTGGAGTAGCCTTTCCCTTTGATCCGGCTCTAATGTCGCCGAAATTATCACGGGGTATTGCTTGTCTTCCCCCAAATAAGCATACTCTGTATGCCCAGGTAGTTCTTTTAACTCGAGCCCCATTGCCTCATTTTCCTGTGGGATGAGAATGAACTCCCCTCTGTCCTTAGCTTTTCATGATCCACTGCGCTCTCTTTGCCTTTAAAAATTTCCAAACTCTCCAGGACAATCTTGCTGATCGACGGAAAGTGTCAACACCCGCAAGCGCACGGGGTCGTCAAGTAATAAACCACTCATGCACGCACGAGTGGGTCGTATTCCCAAGGGGCCCGAGGAGCTACCTTACTCACTTCTCACTTGTTGTTTAGCTCACCGATTCCATTTTCAAGAGAATAGAAAGGAAATGAAAGAAACAAACTACAAGAGAAATTTTCTAAATAAATGCAACTGAATCAAAACACGGGAGATGCTCAGGGATGAAAACGGTCATGGATGAGGATCCCCAAGGGGGCTACTCAAGTGAGTAGGATATTTGAGAAATTAAGTATGTGGCTAGTTGGACCAAGAAAACCTAAACTTAGGTCAACCCGATGGTCACGGCAATTGACCCCTAACCCGGTACAAGTGTTGAATAAGGAATTTCTTCCACTCAACCTCTCACACGGTTGCAAGGCGAATGATGGTTTCCTCAAGTTAGGGTAGAAACACTAGTTAGTTTTCAACCCTAGAAATGGAGGGGTACAAATACCCGATGGTCTCGGCGTATTTATACAATAATCCCTTTCAAGTTTGGTAGAGTCTAGCAATAAGGCAATGGTCATGCTACAAAGTACTAGCAAGAATTTGATACAACAATTAAGCACATGTACCAAATCGATTTAGAATACCAAACAAGGATCACAACAAGCCAATCATACAATAGATAACTCAAATAATCCAAAACATCACAAGTTTTGCCCCCAAGGTTCACCTACATCTGGTGACCTTGGGGTTTAGTTGTTCATGTTCCACAAATCCATCACATAAACCATGAAAATAACTAAAATACACATGAGGAATACTCCCTCAAAAGATGAAGGCCGAATGCCGCTTGAATCTCCGGAGAAAACCTTCCGAAGACGCCACTCGAAGGGGTGGCTTCCCGTTGTCTTCAACCTCCAAACAATGAAGCCCTTGAAGTGGATCCTCCAAGATCTTGCTCTCTCCACCTAAGAAAGCCCGGATTTCCTCTCCTTTTGCCCTCCAAAATGGTGTGGAAGTGATGTCCAAACCCTAGCCTTCTTTCTCCCCCAAAAGCTCTCAAAGAAGATGAAAAAGTTCCCCTCAAAATGCCCTAGATCGCCCTTAAAACCCCAAATCCCGATGGGTAAACGGGTCAGCATACTGCCGGTATGCTGACCCCTCGGGATTTCTACTTTTCTGCCAAGAAGTCCGCGATGAGCTACAGTAACTGCTACAGTGAATGCTACAGTCCCCGTCTCGAAAACGCTGTTTTGGTGTCGAATTCGCTCCTCATCTCGTCGTCGAGTCCCCAGGGCTTCTAGCTGGCCTGAAATACAAAGATAAAGCAATTTAGACCTAAAAGGGCATAGATTCAACAATAAGATATGAAAATAATACACAATACATACATGTAAAATACGTACTTTTAGATGTTTATCACTTGCCATCCTGTAAGTCTATATAAGGATACTTCGTGGCTGGTGGCCCAGCATCTCGAATAGGACTCCAATCCACTGCCATGACTTCTTCACTGTAACGCTGTTCATAATGTTCACAGCAAAATGCCCCACGTTCCATAGCTTGCTTTCTAGACCAAAACTGGGATCTTTCACGATATGCATTCACTGGCTCTTCTAAATTGATATTTTGCTGATCTCCATGTGGTGTGTTAATGCCAACTTCCCCCGTGAGGTTTAGGACTAACTCTACTAACTGCCATCCCAGTGTGGTTGTCACCCCATGTTGTGTTTCTGCAACACAGGGTGATGTGTCAACCCCTTGCATGACCGCAAGTGTATGGGTCTTCAAGTAATAAAGTAGACCCCAAGGGGTCGGGTTGTCGAACCACAGGGAACAAGAGTACTAGTAGTTGCTCCTCTTTGTTATCTAGCCTAATGAGTGTAGTGTGTGATGATCTAATGAGTAAGCCTAAGAGTATCACTACAAGTGCACAGGGACTGAAAGGAGAGGAAGCTATTAATCAATAAAAGTGGGGATCCAGACAGTGCTTCCCCTAGGATTCGGGTGTTAAATGTAGATTACGATAGTTTTTAGAGGAAAACAATGAGTCATGGGTATCCTAAGCTATAACGGCCCCTGCCTGGAGGTCGCCGCTAACAAGTCCCCTACGAGGTCAAGGCGGAGAATTTTCTCGACGCCTCACACAGCATATGACTGCTTAAAACTCTAGAGATCCCAAAGATATAACCAATTCCTAAAATTAGATCCAACCCTGCCTCCAAGTGAAAGATCCCTAACCCCCTACGAGGTCCCAGCGGAGAATTCTCTCAATGCCTCTCACCACATATGGTTGTTTAAAACTTAGGGAATATGAAGATAGGAAATATCTATCGGAAGGGAAAGGGGACACTCCTATATCTCACGGCTCACCCTCTCTACCTTCTTCACTCTTGGTAATTCTAAACCTAGTGGTGATCTCTCTCTTCACTAGATTGAATAAAACATGCAAGGCAATTAGCAATAGAATCAAAAGCACAAGTAAGCATTAAGAAGTCAAGAGAAAAACTCAATGTAGTAAATTCGAATAGAACACAATGTAAATCTAATGAAAATATGAATCCTAGGGTTTACATGTCGGAATACCCTCTAAGGGTTTAGCTCTCCATGGAGCAAGTCACAAAGCAAATAAAATAATGATAAACAAGTTCACAAGCAAAAGAAAATAATCCCCCCTAAATCTGTGATGATGGTCTTGATGGGTAGCTTCCACGTCTGGATTGAATCCACTCTGAAGCTAGGTCGCCGGTGGCTTTCTTGATGCTATGATGGAGGAGGAATCGATCCAAGTTGGTGAGGAAAGCTTCCCAAAGCCGCAAAAAACTTTCTCCAAGCCCTAGCCGCATTGCCTCTTGAAAGTAGCCGAAAACATCCCTAAAAATTTAAACAAGGTGGCTTTTATAAACTGAAATCGGGGCTTCACACGGGCATCGGGTAGGGGAACTCGCGAAGGCGAATTCTGAGCGTCCTTTAGGTTGTCTTCCAAGTAACACGGAGGACAATCCAAGAGAGCACTTAAAGGCCATTGCCCTTAGAAGCGGGAAGCACGTGGAGACAAGGGTCGAAGTTGACCCAAGTGTCAAGAAAAGTGGGGTAGCCTCCTGGGAAGACCCCAAGCTAGTGGAAGAAAACTGTGAAGGCAAAAATCGGGGAAAGAACGATACGCCGCAACAACAAGGACCAACAAAATCATCCGAGTATAAGCCTCAAATCCCTTATCCAACTAGATTGAAGCATGACAAGGAGGATGTTCACTTCAGAAAATTCATCAACATTTTCAAACAACTCCACTTGAACATCCCGATAGTTGAAGCATTGACTCAAATGCCGAAATATGCCAAGTTTTTAAAAGAGCTCCTCACAAACAAGAGAAAGTTGGAGGAAGAAGGTCCCACAAAAGTTGAGAGATCCGGGAAGCTTCATTATCCCGTGCATGCTTGAAGGTGGAGTCCAAGAAAATGCTCTAGCGGATTCGGGGGCTAGCATAAACGTCATGCCCTACACCATGTATTTGAAAGTTGGCTTGGATGACTTACGGCCTACGAGGATGACCTTACAATTGGCGGATCGATCAACAAGAAAACCTCGTGGGATTGTTGAAGATGTGATTGTCCGAGTGGACAAATTTGTTTTTCCTGTGGATTTTGTCATCATGGGCATAGATGAGGATGTGGCGATACCATTGATCCTTGGCCGACCATTCCTCAGCACCTCGGGTGCCCTAATTGATTTGAAAGGAGGGAAGTTAACGCTAAGAGTCGGAGAAGTGGAAGTGGTGTACACTTTGCCAGCTGCTATGAAACATTCTTTAGATCATGATGACACACTTTACTTTATTGATGAAACTGATAGGTTGATTTCTGATTGTGTGCAGGAGGTGCTCTCTATAAACCCTTTGGATGAGTACTTGGGAGAGTTGGAGAATGAAGAACAAGAAGAATCTCACCACCATCCTCAAATTCATAACTTGAAGCAACCAAAAGAGAGGGTGTCCTGTACTAATGCTAAGGAAAAAGAGAAAAAAGAATCATTTGTGAAGAAAATGTGGAGGGAGATTCATGGGAGAAAAAAGAAAGGTACCAAGCTTCATCACCCCACATCTCAAAAAAGAAAGGTAAATTTTCACCCATCTCTACTCATGAACAATTCGAGGTATTTTCAATGTTGTCACTGAATTTACCGGGAAATAACAACATTACAAGAGAAACTGGGGGTGGCTTCAAACTCTTTGAGCCACCATGAGGTAAGGAATGAGGTACGTCAGGCTCGTGACGTTAAACAAGTGCTTCTTGGGAGTCAACCCAAGCATTCGGGGGAGTTTTCTTGCATTTTTCGTATCTTAGGTCTTAGTTCACTTTAATTTTCGTATTTCTTCGTCTTGTTTTGTTTTTGAATAAGTTCATGCTCGCACACTTGCCACATTATTCTCATCACTTTAATTGTGATGTGTTTGTGCAACTTCTTAAGAAACTCATGTCTAGATGTTAATTCATATGCTAGATCATCGTTATATTTATTTCATTCGTTTTTGGAGAAGTCTTCAAGCTCGCTATATCATTTTTACTTCATTTTGGGCAGGTTTTCGAAGTTCTCAAATGGTTTTAAAGGGTATACGGCCTCACTGGGCCGTATGGTGCCTTCTGAGATGAACACAGAGCCAACCAGAGGCTCTGCACCAACTCAGACGGCCCCTCAAACGGCCCCCATACGGGGCCGTCTGCGGGGCATTTTGCCTCTCGGTAGAGAGAGCCTCTCGGCCCATACGGCTCCCCATACGGGGCCGTATGGCACGCCCCCCCTTCCTTTTTAACCATCACCTTTTCACTCTCTCTTCCTTTCTCTCATTCCTCTCATCATCCACAGAATTTCTCTCTTCTTTCTACCTCATTTCTTGGCCAAATCTTCTCATTTTTTTCTCCTAAAACTTCTCCAAATCCATTGGAGACTTCGATCTAGTGATTTTCCCCGAGTTTGAAGCTTGTTTTCTCAAGATTTCGTCGGTATGCTTTTTCAATGCCCTAATTTTATCTTTCTCATTTCTTGGGACATTCTTGGAGATTTTGTGTATAATTTCTTTAGCATTTTGCTTTGTTTAGATGATGTGAATGTTATGGATGAATTTTCATTCAAGCTTATGTAAAAAAAATTTTCGACGCTATGAATATAGGGGAGACTCTTGCCTTATGAATAGTGACCATACGACCCCTATACGGCCGTATGACCTCAAAACACTTGCCTCCTATGAGCTTGTTTCCTCTATCTCTTGCATTTTATTTTGTTTCATCTTGAATTCCTATGAGCTTGAACAAGGTTTCTTTTCATTGTAGGAATGCCTCGCACTAAGGGGTTGTTTGGATGGGCTTATTTTTAGCCCAGAAGTGCTTTTTTATAAGTTAAGCACTTCTAGGTTTTAAAAACATGTTTGTTTGGGCTTTTAGGTATAAGCAGAAGCTGTGGAAAAGCTAAAATTCAGCTTTTTTTCAGAAGCTGCCCCATAGGTGCTTCTCAGAAAAGCACGTCTGAGAAGCTATTTTGAGATTGCCAAATTACCCAAATAACCTTCACAAATAATACATTTCCTTCATTACATTTCCCTCATTATTATATAACTAATATTATAATTATTTGTAAACATTAATAACTTAATGAAAACTTAATAATAATTATTACATAATTACTATAATAATAATTATTATTATTATAATATATTTAATATTAATATTATAGTTATAATTATAATTTTAATTACATTCGTAAACATTAAGAACTTAATGACAATAATAATAACAATTATTACGTAATTACTATTATAATTATAACAATAATAATTATAATTATAATTATAATGTTAATTATATTTGTAAATATTAATAATTTAATGACAACGATAATAATAATTATTACGTGATTACTATTATAATTATTATAATAACAATTATTATTATATAATTAATATTAATATTATAATTATAATTATAATTGTAATTATATTTGTAAACATTAATAACTTAATGACAACGATAATAATAATAATTATTACGTGATTTCTATTATAATTATAATAATAATTATTATATAATTAATATTAATATTATAATTATAATTATAATTGTAATTATATTTGTAAACATTAATAACTTAATGACAACGATAATAATAATTATTACGTGATTACTATTATAATTATTATAATAATAGTTCTTATTATATAATTAATATTAATATTGTAATTATAATTATAATTGTAATTATATTTCTAAACATTAATAACTTAATTACAACAATAATAATAATTATTACGTGATTACTATTATAATTATAATTATAATTCTAATTCTAAATATTAATAACTTAATGACAACGATAATAACAATTATTACGTAATTACTATTATAATTATAATAATTATAATTATTATATAATTAATATTAATATTATAACTATAGTGATAATTGTAATTATAATTATAATCATTATTATTATCATAACATTAGTCATTATCATCATTAATATGAATATATAATGGTAATTAAATGTAAAGTCAATGAATGCCCATTTTAGTCATTTGCCACCTCCAAAAGTGCTTTTAAAATCCACATCCAAACAAATTCACACATATAAAAGCACTTCTCTATTAACCTATCCAAACATAAAAAATAGAAAAGCACTTAACTTACTCTGAAAAGCACTTTTTTTAAAAGTGCTTCCCCAAAACTTACAAAAAGCAATTTTTTTAAAAGTCAATCCAAACAAGCCCTAAAACACTTGCCTCCAAGCGCCCAAGAACCACTGAACCTTCATCTACACCCGATGAACCCGTCTTCAAGTTGTCCCATCATAGAGAGAGATATGATAGATTGAAGACAAAACCATTTGGAACATTATGCTACCTTGATTGGGGACTTGTGGAGAACCTTTGGATAGCAAATCAAGTCAAGGATTGGTTATCACATAATTGTTGGGACAAGCTTTTTGCCATAAACGAGCCAACCTTTCACCAATTGACTTTGGAGGTTTTGAGTACATTTGAGGCACGTCAAAATGGAGAATCCGTGCGGGATAGGAAAATTATCACTGATAAGTGCTTAAATGTGTATATTTATTTATAGTATTTTTGTATTAAATTACATGCTTTTGCTAAGCCGACGCCCACTTTTGTGGTTAAATTAGTTTTATTTGTGTTACAGGCCTTGAAGAAGCCAAAATGAGCTCAAGAACGTATTTTTTAAGAAATCGACACCAAATACGGTGTTTTTGGAGTTCTATTACTGTAGCAGCACTGCAGCAAGGTTACTGTAGCACCGCAGAAAACGATTTTTTGGAGAATTCCTGGGAGCCTTGCGGGCAAGCATGCGCCCGCAAGGCTGCCCACATAACCCCCCGATTTTCATGTTTTAAAGCGCGTTAGGGCTAAGAAAAGAGCAGCTTTTTGGTGAGGCTTGGGAGAGAGGTTTCTTGATCTTGAAGGAGGCTTGAATCTGAAGAAGAAGGGACCTTTTCTCATCAATTGGAGAGTGGAGATCAAGAGGAGAGTAGAATTTTGGCAAGATTCATCTTCTATTTCACCTTTCAAGGTTTGAAGAAGAAGAAGGAAGCCGCCCTCATTGCGGCGTAGGTGGAGGCTCGTGACGACGATCCGGCTCACCTTTTCATCACCAACAATTGTGGGAGTGTTTGTTATGGCTAGATTAGTTGTTTTCATGATGTGTTTTATGCTATTTGCTTGTATGAACAACTATGTCCCAAGGTCACAGGATGCCGGTGAACCTTGGGACGAACGAGCTTGTATGGATGCTTTGATTTATATTTAATGTAATTTGTTAGTTTGTGGTTCATGCTCTGTGTGCTTGATTGACTTGAATTACATGACAACTCTGTAGTTCGATTTCTAGGTTGTACTTGGAGCGTGGGATACGCCCTTGTATTAGACTCACATAGTTTGAAAAGGATACATGTACCTATACGCTGAGGGATTCGGGTATGTGGTACCCTTCCAATCATTAGGTTCGAACCTAAATACTGAGTTTGTCCCTAATCAGAGATTTCCCTAGTCGTAGTGCAATCATAGGGGGAATTGGTCAGAAGAGAATCTGTCCAATACCTGTATGGGATTAGGGGTTAATCACCGAGGGATTCAGGGTTAACCTATTTTAGGAGTCTCTTGGCCCAAACCGCAATTGCAATTTTAACCCTAGCATCTGTCTAGTTTCAGTAGTCCCAGGGGGATCCGCGTTCGTAACCGTTTTCTCCCCTTTGTGATTCTCCATCTATTTCG
This sequence comes from Dioscorea dumetorum, assembly GCA_902712375.1. Taxonomy (NCBI): domain Eukaryota; kingdom Viridiplantae; phylum Streptophyta; class Magnoliopsida; order Dioscoreales; family Dioscoreaceae; genus Dioscorea; species Dioscorea dumetorum. The sequence continues at coordinate 494,316 of CACTHL010000615.1, forward strand.
GCTGTAGTTCGTCATTCAGTTAGATTTTCTAGAAGTCAGTCTGTAGAACTTAGCACCCAACTTCGAGACATTTGGTTAGACAATAAGTGAAGAGGAAGTAAGGGTAGATCCTTGGCCCCGAGGAATACGACCCCTATGGCACACACAGGGTATTACTTGACGACCCCGTACACTTGCGGGACGCTCATCAATCACCATTCGGTTTCAAGCTTTTGGAAAGAAGCGTACTATGCACCACTTTGACTTCGCCAAGTACTTGGGGATCTATAATGATGAGTTTATTAAGTCCATTCCCGGTAAACGTCTTAAGCTTGATTTCCCGAGTGAAGTGGGTAGAAGCAACTATTGGGCGACCTTGGCGGGTGATGATCGGACCTGAAAAGCCTTGCGCATGATTGACCCGGCACACAGGTTCATTCATGCTTTGATTGCTCGTTCTATTTCGGGCCGCACTGATAGCAAGGGGGTTGTCGCTCAGTCCGATATTTACACGATGTATGGCATTTTCGAGCGGCGCCCTACTCACCTGGGCCACCTTGTTGCCGATGCATTCCTTCACCAGGGCTCGTATACACGATTGAAGGCTATATTTGCTTCGCCCTATGTGACTAGATTGATCCGTGGCATGTGTCTATGATAAGTGCTTGATTATATATATTTTATAATATCAGTTTATATGCATTGAGCATCACTTCTATCAGATTTTAGCATTAACAAGGTGTGTTTTGTGTTCTTTTGTGCAAACAGGGCTTTGGAGACATGACATACAGGAAGAAGCAAAGATAGGGTGTGATGACACGTTTCAAGACCACAATCAGAAGCTGTGTTCATATGCATGGGGGTGTTGCCAACTTTCGGAGGAGTACAAGTCATTACACAAACCGAAAGGGCACAAAGGCAGTAGTACGCCCATGTCCCAGCTTCCGTACAAAGCAGAAGAAAGTTCTTGAGGATTTCAAAGCATAGAAAGCCACACACCCTACCACACGAGCGTGTGCCCGACCGTGTGGACTCCAAGGAAGACTTCGGGAAAACATCACTGTAGCATCTACTGTAGCGAAGCACTGTAGCAATTTACTGTAGCAGTACTGTAGCAGAGTGCTTCACACGCCCGTGTGGATGGCCGTGTGGATGCCCGCGTAAAGCCCCGAATTCAAATTATAAAAGCCGCCTTGTGATAATTTTTAGGTATCTTTTCGGCCACTTTCGAGAGACAAGGCGGCTAGGGCTTGGAAGGAGTTCTTTGCGGCTTTGGGAAGCTTTCCTCACCAACTTGGATCGATTCCTCCTCCGTCATAGCATCAAGGAAGCCATCGGCGACCTAGCTTCGGAGTGGATTCAATCCAGACGTGGAAACTACCCATCAAGACCATCATCACGGATTTAAGGGGGTTATTCTTTATGTCTTTGGAACTTTATTCTGAATTTATTATTTGTTTTGTGACTCGCTCCATGGAGAGCTAAACCCCTAGAGGGTATTCGGACATGTAAACCCTAGGATTCTTATTTTCATTAGATTTACATTGTGTTTCTATTCGAATTTATCAGTTTGAGTTTTACTCTTGAGTTCTTAATGCTTGTTTGTGCTTTTGATTTCATTATTAATTGCCTTGCATGTTTTATTCAATCTAGTGAAGAGAGAGATCACCGCTAGGTTTAGAATTACCAAGAGTAAAGAGGGTTGAGAGGGTGAGCCGTGAGATAGCGGAGCGTCCCCTTTCCCTTCCGACAGATATTTCCTATCTCCATATTCCCTAAGTGTCAAGCAACCATATGTGGTGTGAGGCGTCGAGAGAATTCTCCGCCGGGACCTCGTAGGGGGTTAGGGATCTTCCACCGGAGGCGGGGTTAGATCTACTTTTAGGAATTGGTCATATCTTTGGGATCCCTAGAGTTTTAAGCAGTCATATGTGGTGTGAGGCGTCGAGAGAATTCTCCGCCGGGACCTCGTAGTGGACTAGTTATCGGTGACCTGGAGGCAGGGGCCGTTATACCTTTGGATACCCACGACTCATTGTCTTCGTTTAGAAACACTTGTAATCTACATCCAACACCCGAATCCTAGGGGGAGCATTGTCCGGATACCTCACTTTTATTGATTGAGAACTCTTTTCCTTTTTATTTCCTGCGCACTTGTGGTGACACTCTTAGTGTTGGCCATTAGATCATCGCATACTACATTCATTAGGCTAAATAACAAAAGAGGGGCTATTACTAGTACTTCTGTTCCCTGTGGTTCGACAACCCGACCCTTTGGGTCCACTTTTATTACTTGACGACCCGTGCACTTGCGGTAACGCAAGGGGTTGACACACATCACCCTGTTGTGTTGTTGCGGAGACGCATCAAGTTTTTGGCGCCGTTGCCGGGGAACAGGATATTAGGAACGCTAGTATTTTGTTACTTTAGCCATTCATTTATTTTTACTGTTTTTCTACTCCATCTTCTCTACTTTCATTATTCTCATTTTCTGATCTTGTGTCTTTTATTGTGGCCAAGGACTATGTTCAATACAAAGGAAATATTGGAGACATTGAAGGAAGTAATGGCGACGAATGAAGAGAAGGTAGAACAATTAGTTGCAACTTACAAGTGGAGCCACGAAGACTCGATCACTGGGTTCGGGAATTTATATCACGGTGCATATCTGGCTAGCTTACTAGACCAATTTGATAAGTCGGCAATCCTCTCTTTTAATGAAGAACCTGAAGTTAATCTGAAAGAAGCAATGGCACAGTTTAATATGATCATGACAGAAAGTAATTCAGATGGAGATGATGATTCTATAGAAGATGCTGATCAAATCCTAGCGGCAGAAATTTGTAGCATTGGCATTCGAGAAGACTATCCTGAAGATTTAGAGATTGTCCCGTCAGCCCAACCAGAGCTGGATGTATTCGAGGAGGAACCGGAAAATGAACACAAGGGTTTCGAAGAAATTGAGCAGAAACAGGGTAATCGATTACGACCTTCAGTGGAAGAACCCCCTGAGCTGGAATTGAAGACATTACCTGACCATCTAGAGTACGCTTTCCTAGCCGAAGGGTCGAAGTTGCCGGTAATCATTGCTTCCAACCCTCTCGCATCACAAAAAGAAAAACTGGTGGTTTTATTGAAAGCACATAAAGCTGCTATTGCATGGAAGATTTCAGACATCAAAGGGATAAACCCATCCTTTTGCACGCATAAGATTCGATGGAAGACAACTATAAAACAGTCATCCAACCTCAACGAAGGCTTAATCCAAATATGAAGGAGGTAGTAAAAGCGAGAGGTGGTGAAGCTCCTTGATGCGGGCATTATTTACCCTATATCCGATAGTGCTTGGGTGAGTCCTACTCAAGTTGTGCCGAAGAAGGGGGGTATGACTGTGGTGAAGAACGAGCAAAACGAGCCGATACCCACACGTACGGTAACCGGTTGGCGTGTGTGCATTGATTACCGAAGATTAAATGACGCCACAAGAAAGGATCATTTCCCTCTTCCTTTTATTGATCAAATGCTAGAGCGTCTCGCAGTCATCGGTTCTATTGTTTTCTCGGATGGCATGTCTGGGTATTTTCGGATCCCGATCGCCCCCGAAGATCAGGAGAAAACAACATTTACATGCCCCTATGGTACGTTTGCATACGAAGGATGCCGTTCGGGTTATGTAATGCACCGACCACATTTCAAAGATGCATGACAGCCATTTTTGATGAACTACTGGAGGATGTCATGGAGGTTTTCATGGATGACTTCTCGTGTTCGGTGATTCTTTTGACGCATGTCCGAAGAACTTGGAAAGGGTACTCATACGGTGCGAAGAAACGAATCTTGCCTTGAATTGGGAAAAGTGTCACTTCATGGTGCAAGAGGGGATAGTGCTTTGGGGCATAAAATCTCTAGCCAGGGGAATCGAAGTGGACAGAGCAAAGATTGAAACAATAGAGAAGCTACCACCACCAACTAACGTCAAGGCAATTCGCAGCCTTCTTGGGGCATGCGGGATTCTATCGGCGCTTCATAAAAGATTTTTCCAAGATCACTCGACCGCTTACCAAACTTTTGGAAAAGGATGTCCATTTTGAGTTTAATGATGAGCGTGTATCTCGCTTTCAGCTTATTAAAGGAAAAACTTACTCATTCACCCATCCTAATCACACCTGATTGGAACCTTCCCTTTGAGCTCATGTGTGATGCCAGTGACCATGCAGTTGGGGCTGTTTTGGGACAAAGAAGAGACAAACACTTTCAACCAATCTATTATGCAAGCAAGACATTGACAAGTGCCCAAGAGAATTATACAACTACCGAAAAAGAATTGTTGGCTGTAGTTTTTGCGTTTGATAAATTCAGACCCTATTTAATTTTATCTAGAGTGATTGTTTTCACAGACCATTCGGCCCTTCGTTATCTAATGAGCAAGGCTGATGCCAAACCAAGACTAATTCGTTGGATTTTGTTGTTGCAGGAATTTGATGTGGAAATCAAGGACAAGAGGGGTGCAGAAAATCTGGCAGCAGATCATTTATCCCATTTGGAGGGTTTAGAAGATGATGAAGCCACTCATAATGAAATCAACGACTCATTTCCAGAGGAGCACCTGTATGGAGTTCAAGATCAGTCAATATCTGATACTCCATGGTTCGCTGATTTTGCAAACTATCTTTCGGGCAAGGTTCTCCCCAAGGGACTCACATTTCAGCAAAAGAAGAAGTTTTTCGCCGACCTGAAAAATTTCCTTTGGGAAGATCCATATCTGTTCCGAGTATGTGCAGACCATGTAGTGCGAAGATGTGTTTCAAGGGAAGAAGGGTGGAGCATCCTTACCCATTGCCACTCGGGACCCACTGGTGGTCATTATGCAGCAGGCCGAACCGCAGAGAAAGTGTTGGCTGCAGGTTTTTATTGGCCAACCATATTCAAAGATGCTCATCAATTCGTTCAAAGCTGTGATAAATGTCAAAGAGCTGGTAATTTGTCTAGACGGGACGAGATGCCTCAAAATCCTATTCAGTTCTGTGAAGTATTCGACGTTTGGGGTATTGACTTTATGGGACCATTCCCTAGCTCAAATGGAAACCGATATATTCTAGTCGCCGTGGATTATGTGTCCAAGTGGGTTGAGGCACAAGCTCTCCCCACAAACGACGCTAGAACTGTAGTTAGATTTCTCAAGCGCTTGTTCGCTCGTTTTGGTACTCCCAGGATCATCATTAGTGATAGAGGGACTCATTTTTGTAATGAGCAGCTTGATAAGGTACTGAAACGATATGGAGTGTATCATCGGCTAGCCACTCCATACCACCCGCAAACAAGCGGCCAGGTCGAGGTAACAAACAGGGAGTTAAAGAGAATTCTAGCGAAATCGGTGGAACACAGCCGAAAGGATTGGTCCGAACGTCTCGATGACACACTTTGGGCATATCGTACGGCCTACAAGACACCAGTGGGAACAACACCATACAGCTTGGTTTATGGAAAATCTTGTCACTTACCGGTGGAACTCGAGCATAAAGCTTACTGGGCAATCAAGGCGATGAATTTTGACCTTGCACAAGCCGGAGAACAAAGGAAGTTGCAGCTGAATGAATTAGATGAATGGCGGTTGCGTGCATACGAAAATGCAAAGATTTATAAAGAGAAAATGCGTCGGTGGCATGATAAGCACATCAAATTGCAGAAAGGGTTCAATGAAGGCGACTTGGTGTTACTTTTCAATTCTCGTTTGAGATTATTCCCAGGAAAATTAAAATCGAGATGGTCGGGACCTTATACAGGTGACCCAAGTATCACCGCACGGGGCGGTTGAAATCACTCACCCGAAAAAGGGACGTTTAAGGTGAACGGGCACGAAGTTGAAGCGCTATTTTTCGGGCGAAGAAGCGGTTGCGGGAAAGGAGGTATTTCACTTGCATGAGCCCCCATAGAGGAACAGGTACGTCGAGCTAATGACGTAAAACAAGCACTTCTTGGGAGGTAACCCAAGTTATTTTATTGCTTTCATAGTTAGTTTTTTTTAATTCTGCAAAGTAATAACTAGCTTGAGTAGGCGACTTTGCGTTAATTCTGTCGTTCTTTGTGTTTTTATTGTTTATTCTTGGTGTTTCATGATAATTATACATGTGTGGCTTGATCTAGATTGATTTAGAGATTTAAAGTTAAGGAATTGGCCTTGTGCATAAGTGTTTCATGTTTTGCTGAAAATCCACAAGGGCGGTGCACAAGGGGGTGTGAGTGCCCCGTGCCTTGCTGAAAATTGCAGAAATCATGAAACGAGAAGGGCACAAGGGCACTCACACGCCCGTGTGAGTGCCCCCGTGACCTTCCTCGGGAGCCACACGCCCATGTGGCTCATCCACATGGGCGTGTGAGACCTGAAAACCCATTTTTCAGGTTTCCGAGAGAGGCACAAGGGCAGCCACACGCCCGTGTGGCTGCCCCTGTGGATTTTCCAGGTCCACAAGGGCAACTCACACGCCCGTGTGAGTGCCCCGGTGGCCTTCGTCTCGAGTTTTTAATCCACACCGGCACTCACACGCCCGTGTGAGTGCCCCTGTGGCCTTCTGTCTCGAGTTTTTAATCCACACCGGCACTCACACGCCCGTGTGAGTGCCCTTGTGGCGTTCTGGCGTCGATTTTTGAAGGCACAAGGGCGTGTGGCTCATCCACACGCCCATGTGGCCATCCACAAGGGCGTGTGAGACCCTCACACGCCCATGTGGCTTATAAAGGAGATGAGAAGGCCTTGAACCTTTCATTCAAACCTTCGCGCCTTTTCTCCTTCCGACGCCTCCACGCGAAGAGACGTATCTCTTGGGTTCCTAACGCCTCTCCTTAGCTTATTTAAGGATTCTTGGGTGTTTTTCCGGCGATTTCCATCTTCTTCTTCATCAAAAATCTCCGGTAAGCTCCAAGTTTTTCTAGTTCTTGCCATGAATTTTGAATTTCAGATCTGGTGATTTGTTGATGTTTTATGCATAAATCTTCCATGAGAACTATCATAATATGCATGCTTGTCGATTTAGGGGTAGTTTTTGATGTGGAAACCACCCAACCATGGCTTTTTGGCCATGGTCGGGCATCCACACGGGCGTGTGGCCCATCCACACGCCCGTGTGGATGAGGATGATGACCCACAAGGGCGTGTGGATCATCCACACGCCCATGTGGATTTCTGCACAGTGGAATTTTGCACTAACTTGCCCTGATTTTCACGAGATATGGCCCCTAGGACCAAGAAGGTCGCCCACAAGCGCTCTCGCGCCGCTCGGGAGCCTTCTCCTCCCGAGGAACCGGAGTTCGCCGTCCCCGAGCATCGGCGGCGATATGAGCGCTTACGGCGTCTCAAATTCGGACAGCGCGCGTGATCGATTGGAAGGCACTCGAGGAGATTGACTTGGCCGATGAGGTGCGCGAGCTTACTGTGGGAAGCTGGGACCGGCTCCTTACTATTCGTGATCTCACTTATCGTGAGCTCACACTCGGAGGTCTTGTCCTCGTTCGACTTCGACCGCGCTCGCCATGATTTTGAGAGGGAGGACACGATCCGCTTCAGGCTATTCGGTCAGTACCACTCCATGAGCCTCACGCAGTTCTCTGTTTTCCTCGGTTTATATGACAGAGACTATGTTCACACGGGGGAGTACGAGCAACTCATCGTCGATTACCCTATTGGACTCACTCCGAGTCGTGCGTACGGGACCATATGCGGAGGCTTCCAAGACGAGCCGAGATCTTCCAAGGCCACCATGCTCGGCCGTCCGGCCTACGGGTATATACATTCTATTTTCAGCAGGACCGTGACGGGACGAGGCGACAAAGATGGAGTTTTGAGCCGCCTCGACTTGCTTTACCTATACACCATGGTCCGGAACATCCCCATGCATTTAGGCTTTGTTGTGGCGGATTACCTCCGCCATCAAAGCCATTACGTGCGGGTCGGTGTGATCTTTTCAGGAGTATACATTACCCGACTCGTTCGTGGCATGGGGTTGTCCGAGGCACTTCGAGGGATGGAGAGGATCAGCATACCGGCACCCTTGGGGCTTGCATCTCTCCGAGCCATGCGTATGGTGAAGAAGACGAGCACCGGCCGTTATATACTCGCAGTGGAGGCCGAGGAGGAGGAGTCGAAGAGGAGGCAGCCGACCCAGCGAGACGCCTCCCGATTCACCGGCACCCCACAGCTGTGCCGATGGACACCGAGGCCCCCGCATCCGAGCCGAGCCGAGCAGCCCTCCACTCGAGCCCGTGACCGTTTGGCGAGGCTCGAGGTGGCGGTTGGAGCTCTCCGGGGGGACATGGCGACCGTGCTCGCCAACCAGTCCATGATGATGTCGCAGCTTGTCCATCATTCGACATCTTACGGAGAGCGACACAAAGCATCTCGAGGCGGCGACACACCAGCACCACCAAGCAGCACCAGCAAGAGTTTCCCTGACGCATGAGGCGTCCTTGAGTCATTTTATTTTATCTTCGTATTTTTATTTTCTGTAGTTTTATTTTCAGCATGCTAGTTGAGACTCTGTCTTTTATTTCTGTCATTTTTATTTTGTGGTTCTAGTTGTTTTTCGTTGTTTTATTTTCTAATCTTGTTGAGCTTCATTGAACCCCCTAAATCCATGAGATAGTCTTGAGAGTCTTGGGAAATGGAAATCAAGTTATGCACATGGCCGTGTGACTAGGTCACACGGCCGTTTCACCTCCAAATGCCCGTTGAGCCAAACACACCCTTGTACGAGATTCCACCAACTATTTCACTTGGAATTCAGGGGAGTATTATTTTGATTTTTGCACACCCTCACATGCTTTGTTTTCAGAATTTATAATTTTATTGTGCTTGCATGTGTACATTGGGGACAATGTACATCTTAAGTGTGGGGGAGGGATCACTTTATACACCACTTTATTGTCTCTGTTTTCATTATATATGCTCATGCAACCTATGAAGGTTCACTTTAAGGTTAAGAGTTAGATTCTAGACTATAGGGGAGCTTCGAACACTAGATTTCATCATGCTCTAGTTGTCATCCAATTTTTTGAGAAATTTTTGTCCGATTGCCATTTATGCACTCTACTCACTCATTAGACCTATAGAAGCTCTAGTTTAATGTTTTGAGACTTGTTAGTAGTTGTTTTATTCGAAAAAAAAAAAAAAAAAAAATGAAAAGAAAAGAAAAAATATAGATATTTATATAGCTTAGCAATTGTGAATTATTTCGTGTATATAGGGGGTGAAAAGAGCTACTACCTTTGATTGTATGCAGCTACTCTCATAAGTCGGATACTAGTTATGCCCTAATGAGAGAAAGAGCTATCACAAGGGATATGTGAAAGCTAGCACCCTCGGTAGAAAGAGCTACCATCTCTAAAGTGTGAAAGCCACTCGGGAGGCCGCCTGAGAAAGGGCTACCTTGGAAATTGTGTGCAGCTACTACCATTCTTTTTGCTATTATATGAGTCTCGAGCAATAAAAACTGTAAGTAGTGGACATAGAGTCGAATTGAGATGAGTTTTTTCCACACACACACGCTTTCGGATTTCTTTTTCTTTCTTGTCATTGGATTGTTTTCTAGAGCATTGACTGAGCTGTTTGGTGTTAAATAGTTTTTCCCTTTTGTTATAGAATCATACTCTCATACTTTCTAGTGAACCTGAGGCCAAGCACTTATCCTTTCTTTCCTTGTAATGAATGTTTAGTTTGCTTGAGGACAAGCAAAAGCTTAAGTGTGGGGGAGTTTGATAAGTGCTTGATTATATATATTTTATAATATCAGTTTATATGCATTGAGCATCACTTCTATCAGATTTTAGCATTAACAAGGTGTGTTTTGTGTTCTTTTTGTGCAAACAGGGCTTTGGAGACATGACATACGGGAAGAAGCAAAGATAGGGTGTGATGACACGTTTCAAGACCACAATCAGAAGCTGTGTTCATATGCATGGGGGTGTTGCCAACTTTCGGAGGAGTACAAGTCATTACACAAACCGAAAGGGCACAAAGGCAGTAGTACGCCCATGTCCCAGCTTCCGTACAAAGCAGAAGAAAGTTCTTGAGGATTTCAAAGCATAGAAAGCCACACACCCTACCACACGAGCGTGTGCCCGACCGTGTGGACTCCAAGGAAGACTTCGGGAAAACATCACTGTAGCATCTACCGTAGCGAAGCACTCGTAGCAATTTATCGTAGCAAGATGCGCAGCAGAGTGCTTCACACGCCCGTGTGGATGGCCGTGTGGATGCCCGCGTAAAGCCCCGAATTCAAATTATAAAAGCCGCCTTGTGATAATTTTTAGGTATCTTTTCGGCCACTTTCGAGAGACAAGGCGGCTAGGGCTTGGAAGGAGTTCTTTGCGGCTTTGGGAAGCTTTCCTCACCAACTTGGATCGATTCCTCCTCCGTCATAGCATCAAGGAAGCCATCGGCGACCTAGCTTCGGAGTGGATTCAATCCAGACGTGGAAACTACCCATCAAGACCATCATCACGGATTTAAGGGGGTTATTCTTTATGTCTTTGGAACTTTATTCTGAATTTATTATTTGTTTTGTGACTCGCTCCATGGAGAGCTAAACCCCTAGAGGGTATTCGGACATGTAAACCCTAGGATTCTTATTTTCATTAGATTTACATTGTGTTTCTATTCGAATTTATCAGTTTGAGTTTTACTCTTGAGTTCTTAATGCTTGTTTGTGCTTTTGATTTCATTATTAATTGCCTTGCATGTTTTATTCAATCTAGTGAAGAGAGAGATCACCGCTAGGTTTAGAATTACCAAGAGTAAAGAGGGTTGAGAGGGTGAGCCGTGAGATAGCGGAGCGTCCCCTTTCCCTTCCGACAGATATTTCCTATCTCCATATTCCCTAAGTGTCAAGCAACCATATGTGGTGTGAGGCGTCGAGAGAATTCTCCGCCGGGACCTCGTAGGGGGTTAGGGATCTTCCACCTGGAGGCAGGGTTAGATCTACTTTTAGGAATTGGTCATATCTTTGGGATCCCTAGAGTTTTAAGCAGTCATATGTGGTGTGAGGCGTCGAGAGAATTCTCCGCCGGGACCTCGTAGTGGACTAGTTATCGGTGACCTGGAGGCAGGGGCCGTTATACCTTTGGATACCCACGACTCATTGTCTTCGTTTAGAAACACTTGTAATCTACATCCAACACCCGAATCCTAGGGGGAGCATTGTCCGGATACCTCACTTTTATTGATTGAGAACTCTTTTCCTTTTTATTTCCTGCGCACTTGTGGTGACACTCTTAGTGTTGGCCATTAGATCATCGCATACTACATTCATTAGGCTAAATAACAAAAGAGGGGCTATTACTAGTACTTCGTTCCCCGTGGTTCGACAACCCGACCCTTTGGGTCCACTTTTATTACTTGACGACCCGTGCACTTGCGGTAACGCAAGGGGGTTGACACACATCACCCTGTTGTGTTGTTGCGGAGACGCATCAAGTTTTTGGCGCCGTTGCCGGGGAACAGGATATTAGGAACGCTAGTATTTTGTTACTTTAGCCATTCATTTATTTTTACTGTTTTTTCTACTCCATCTTCTCTACTTTCATTATTCTCATTTTCTCGATCTTGTGTCTTTTATTGTGGCCAAGGACTATGTTCAATACAAAGGAAATATTGGAGACATTGAAGGAAGTAATGGCGACGAATGAAGAGAAGGTAGAACAATTAGTTGCAACTTACAAGTGGAGCCACGAAGACTCGATCACCGGGTTCGGGAATTTATATCACGGTGCATATCCGGCTAGCTTACTAGACCAATTTGATAAGTCGGCAATCCTCTCTTTTAATGAAGAACCTGAAGTTAATCTGAAAGAAGCAATGGCACGGTTTAATATGATCATGACAGAAAGTAATTCAGATGGAGATGATGATTCTATAGAAGATGCTGATCAAATCCTAGCGGCAGAAATTTGTAGCATTGGCATTCGAGAAGACTATCCTGAAGATTTAGAGATTGTCCCGTCAGCCCAACCAGAGCTGGATGTATTCGAGGAGGAACCGGAAAATGAACACAAGGGTTTCGAAGAAATTGAGCAGAAACAGGGTAATCGATTACGACCTTCAGTGGAAGAACCCCCTGAGCTGGAATTGAAGACATTACCTGACCATCTAGAGTACGCTTTCCTAGCCGAAGGGTCGAAGTTGCCGGTAATCATTGCTTCCAACCTCTCTGCATCACAAAAAGAAAAACTGGTGGTTTTATTGAAAGCACATAAAGCTGCTATTGCATGGAAGATTTCAGACATCAAAGGGATAAACCCATCCTTTTGCACGCATAAGATTCGATGGAAGACAACTATAAAACAGATCATCCAACCTCAACGAAGGCTTAATCCAAATATGAAGGAGGTAGTAAAAGCGAGAGGTGGTGAAGCTCCTTGATGCGGGCATTATTTACCCTATATCCGATAGTGCTTGGGTGAGTCCTACTCAAGTTGTGCCGAAGAAGGGGGGTATGACTGTGGTGAAGAACGAGCAAAACGAGCCGATACCCACACGTACGAAGAACCGGTTGGCGTGTGTGCATTGATTACCGAAGATTAAATGACGCCACAAGAAAGGATCATTTCCCTCTTCCTTTTATTGATCAAATGCTAGAGCGTCTCGCAGTCATCGGTTCTATTGTTTTTCGGATGGCATGTCTGGGTATTTTCAGATCCCGATCGCCCCCGAAGATCAGGAGAAAACAACATTTACATGCCCCTATGGTACGTTTGCATACGTAAGGATGCCGTTCGGGTTATGTAATGCACCAGCCACATTTCAAAGATGCATGACAGCCATTTTTGATGAACTACTTGGAGGATGTCATGGAGGTTTTCATGGATGACTTCTCTCGTGTTCGGTGATTCTTTTGACGCATGTCCGAAGAACTTGGAAAGGGTACTCATACGGTGCGAAGAAACGAATCTTGCCTTGAATTGGGAAAAGTGTCACTTCATGGTGCAAGAGGGGATAGTGCTTTGGGGCATAAAATCTCTAGCCGGGGAATCGAAGTGGACAGAGCAAAGATTGAAACAATAGAGAAGCTACCACCACCAACTAACGTCAAGGCAATTCGCGGCTTCTTGGGGCATGCGGGATTCTATCGGCGCTTCATAAAAGATTTTTCCAAGATCACTCGACCGCTTACCAAACTTTTGGAAAAGGATGTCCATTTTGAGTTTAATGATGAGCGTGTATCGCTTTCAGCTTATTAAAGGAAAAACTTACTCATTCACCCATCCTAATCACACCCGATTGGAACCTTCCCTTTGAGCTCATGTGTGATGCCAGTGACCATGCGGTTGGGGCTGTTTTGGGACAAAGAAGAGACAAACACTTTCAACCAATCTATTATGCAAGCAAGACATTGACAAGTGCCCAAGAGAATTATACAACTACCGAAAAGAATTGTTGTTTGTAGTTTTTGCGTTTGATAAATTCAGACCCTATTTAATTTTATCTAGAGTGATTGTTTTCACAGACCATTCGGCCCTTCGTTATCTAATGAGCAAGGCTGATGCCAAACCAAGACTAATTCGTTGGATTTTGTTGTTGCGAGAATTTGATGTGGAAATCAAGGACAAGAGGGGTGCAGAAAATCGCGGCAAACAGATCATTTATCCCATTGGAGGGTTTAGAAGATGATGAAGCCACTCATAATGAAATCAACGACTCATTTCCGAGAGGAGCACCTGTATGGAGTTCAAGATCGGTCAATATCTCGATACTCCATGGTTCGCTGATTTTGCAAACTATCTTTCGGGCAAGGTTCTCCCCAAGGGACTCACATTTCAGCAAAAGAAGAAGTTTTTCGCCGACCTGAAAAATTTCCTTTGGGAAGATCCATATCTGTTCCGAGTATGTGCGAGACCATGTAGTGCGAAGATGTGTTTCAAGGGAAGAAGGGTGGAGCATCCTTACCCATTGCCACTCGGGACCCACTTGGTGGTCATTATGCAGCGAGGCCGAACCGCGAGAGAAAGTGTTGGCTGCAGGTTTTTATTGGCCAACCATATTCAAAGATGCTCATCAATTCGTTCAAAGCTGTGATAAATGTCAAAGAGCTGGTAATTTGTCTAGACGGGACGAGATGCCTCAAAATCCTATTCGGTTCGTGAAGTATTCGACGTTTGGGGTATTGACTTTATGGGACCATTCCCTAGCTCAAATGGAAACCGATATATTCTAGTCGCCGTGGATTATGTGTCCAAGTGGGTTGAGGCACAAGCTCTCCCCACAAACGACGCTAGAACCGTAGTTAGATTTCTCAAGCGCTTGTTCGCTCGTTTTGGTACTCCCGGGATCATCATTAGTGATAGAGGGACTCATTTTTGTAATGAGCAGCTTGATAAGGTATCGAAACGATATGGAGTGTATCATCGGCTAGCCACTCCATACCACCCGCAAACAAGCGGCCGTGTCGAGGTAACAAACGGGGAGTTAAAGAGAATTCTAGCGAAATCGGTGGAACACAGCCGAAAGGATTGGTCCGAACGTCTCGATGACACACTTTGGGCATATCGTACGGCCTACAAGACACCAGTGGGAACAACACCATACAGCTTGGTTTATGGAAAATCTTGTCACTTACCGGTGGAACTCGAGCATAAAGCTTACTGGGCAATCAAGGCGATGAATTTTGACCTTGCACAAGCCGGAGAACAAAGGAAGTTGCAGCTGAATGAATTAGATGAATGGCGGTTGCGTGCATACGAAAATGCAAAGATTTATAAAGAGAAAATGCGTCGGTGGCATGATAAGCACATCAAATTGCAGAAAGGGTTCAATGAAGGCGACTTGGTGTTACTTTTCAATTCTCGTTTGAGATTATTCCCAGGAAAATTAAAATCGAGATGGTCAGGACCTTATACAGTGACCCAAGTATCACCGCACGGGGCGGTTGAAATCACTCACCCAGAAAAAGGGACGTTTAAGGTGAACGGGCACAGGTTGAAGCGCTATTTTTCAGGCGAAGAAGCAGTTGCAGGAAAGGAGGTATTTCACTTGCATGAGCCCCCATAGAGGAACAGGTACGTCGAGCTAATGACGTAAAACAAGCACTTCTTGGGAGGTAACCCAAGTTATTTTATTGCTTTCATAGTTAGTTTTTTTAATTCTGCAGTAATAACTAGCTTGAGTAGGCGACTTTGCGTTAATTCTGTCGTTGCTGTGTTTTTATTGTTTATTCTTGGTGTTTCATGATAATTATACATGTGTGGCTTGATCTAGATTGATTTAGAGATTTAAAGTTAAGGAATTGGCCTTGTGCATAAGTGTTTCATGTTTTGCTGAAAATCCACAAGGGCAGGCACAAGGGGGTGTGAGTGCCCCTGTGCCTTGCTGAAAATTGCAGAAATCATGAAACAGAAGGGCACAAGGGCACTCACACGCCCGTGTGAGTGCCCCTGTGACCTTCCTGAGGAGCCACACGCCCATGTGGCTCATCCACATGGGCGTGTGAGACCTGAAAACCCATTTTTCAGGTTTCCAGAGAGGCACAAGGGCAGCCACACGCCCGTGTGGCTGCCCCTGTGGATTTTCCAGGTCCACAAGGGCACTCACACGCCCGTGTGAGTGCCCCTGTGGCCTTCTGTCTCGAGTTTTTAATCCACACCGGCACTCACACGCCCGTGTGAGTGCCCCTGTGGCCTTCTGTCTCGAGTTTTTAATCCACACCGGCACTCACACGCCCGTGTGAGTGCCCTTGTGGCGTTCTGGCGTCGATTTTTGAAGGCACAAGGGCGTGTGGCTCATCCACACGCCCATGTGGCCATCCACAAGGGCGTGTGAGACCCTCACACGCCCATGTGGCTTATAAAGGAGATGAGAAGGCCTTGAACCTTTCATTCAAACCTTCGCGCCTTTTCTCCTTCCGACGCCTCCACGCGAAGAGACGTATCTCTTGGGTTCCTAACGCCTCTCCTTAGCTTATTTAAGGATTCTTGGGTGTTTTTCCGGCGATTTCCATCTTCTTCTTCATCAAAAATCTCCGGTAAGCTCCAAGTTTTTCTAGTTCTTGCCATGAATTTTGAATTTCAGATCTGGTGATTTGTTGATGTTTTATGCATAAATCTTCCATGAGAACTATCATAATATGCATGCTTGTCGATTTAGGGGTAGTTTTTGATGTGGAAACCACCCAACCATGGCTTTTTGGCCATGGTCGGGCATCCACACGGGCGTGTGGCCCATCCACACGCCCGTGTGGATGAGGATGATGACCCACAAGGGCGTGTGGATCATCCACACGCCCATGTGGATTTCTCGCACAAGTGGAATTTTGCACTAACTTGCCCTGATTTTCACAGATATGGCCCCTAGGACCAAGAAGGTCGCCCACAAGCGCTCTCGCGCCGCTCGGGAGCCTTCTCCTCCCGAGGAACTGGAGTTCGCCGTCCCTGAGCATCAGCAGCGATATGAGCGCTTACAGCGTCTCAAATTCGGACAGGCGCGCGTGATCGATTGGAAGGCACTCGAGGAGATTGACTTGGCCGATGAGGTGCGCGAGCTTACCGCCGTGGGAAGCCGGGACCGGCTCCTTACTATTCGTGATCTCACTTATCGTGAGCTCACACCGGAGGTCTTGTCCTCGTTCGACTTCGACCGCGCTCGCCATGATTTTGAGAGGGAGGACACGATCCGCTTCAGGCTATTCGGTCAAGTACCACTCCATGAGCCTCACGCAGTTCTCTGTTTTCCTCGGTTTATATGACGGAGACTATGTTCACACGGGGGAGTACGAGCAACTCATCGTCGATTACCCTATTGGACTCACTCCGAGTCGTGCGTACGGGACCATATGCGGAGGCTTCCGGTGACGAGCCGAGATCTTCCAAGGCCACCATGCTCGGCCGTCCGGCCTACAGGTATATACATTCTATTTTCAGCAGGACCGTGACGGGACGAGGCGACAAAGACTGGAGTTTTGAGCCGCCTCGACTTGCTTTACCTATACACCATGGTCCAGTAACATCCCCATGCATTTAGGCTTTGTTGTGGCGGATTACCTCCGCCATCAAAGCCATTACGTGCGGGTCGGTGTGATCTTTTCAGGAGTATACATTACCCGACTCGTTCGTGGCATGGGGTTGTCCGAGGCACTTCGAGGGATGGAGAGGATCAGCATACCAGCACCCTTGGGGCTTGCATCTCTCCGAGCCATGCGTATGGTGAAGAAGACGAGCACTGGCCGTTATATACTCGCAGTGGAGGCTGAGGAGGAGGAGTCAGAAGAGGAGGCAGCCGACCCAGCAGACGCTCCTGATTCACCGGCACCCACAGCTGTGCCGATGGACACCGAGGCCCCTGCATCCGAGCCAGAGCCAGAGCAGCCCTCCACTCGAGCCCGTGACCGTTTGGCGAGGCTCGAGGTGGCAGTTGGAGCTCTCCAGGGGGACATGGCGACTGTGCTCGCCAACCAGTCCATGATGATGTCGCAGTTGTCCATCATTCGACATCTTCTGGAGAGCGACACAGCATCTGAGGCGACGACACCAGCACCACCAGCAGCACCAGCAGAGTTTCCTGACGCATGAGGCGTCCTTGAGTCATTTTATTTTATCTTCTGTATTTTTATTTTCTGTAGTTTTATTTTCAGCATGCTAGTTGAGACTCTGTCTTTTATTTCTGTCATTTTTATTTTGTGGTTCTAGTTGTTTTTCGTTGTTTTATTTTCTAATCTTGTTGAGCTTCATTGAACCCCCTAAATCCGCAGATAGTCTTGAGAGTCTTGGGAAATGGAAATCAAGTTATGCACATGGCCGTGTGACTAGGTCACACGGCCGTTTCACCTCCAAATGCCCGTTGAGCCAAACACACCCTTGTACGAGATTCCACCAACTATTTCACTTGGAATTCAGGGGAGTATTATTTTGATTTTTGCACACCCTCACATGCTTTGTTTTCAGAATTTATAATTTTATTGTGCTTGCATGTGTACATTGGGGACAATGTACATCTTAAGTGTGGGGGAGGGATCACTTTATACACCACTTTATTGTCTGTTTTCATTATATATGCTCATGCAACCTATGAAGGTTCACTTTAAGGTTAAGAGTTAGATTCTAGACTATAGGGGAGCTTCGAACACTAGATTTCATCATGCTCTAGTTGTCATCCAATTTTTTGAGAAATTTTTGTCCGATTGCCATTTATGCACTCTACTCACTCATTAGACCTATAGAAGCTCTAGTTTAATGTTTTGAGACTTGTTAGTAGTTGTTTTATTCGAAAAAAAAAAAAAAAAAAATGAAAAGAAAAGAAAAAATATAGATATTTATATAGCTTAGCAATTGTGAATTATTTCGTGTATATAGGGGGTGAAAAGAGCTACTACCTTTGATTGTATGCAGCTACTCTCATAAGTCGGATACTAGTTATGCCCTAATGAGAGAAAGAGCTATCACAAGGGATATGTGAAAGCTAGCACCCTCGGTAGAAAGAGCTACCATCTCTAAAGTGTGAAAGCCACTCGGGAGGCCGCCTGAGAAAGGGCTACCTTGGAAATTGTGTGCAGCTACTACCATTCTTTTTGCTATTATATGAGTCTCGAGCAATAAAAACTGTAAGTAGTGGACATAGAGTCGAATTGAGATGAGTTTTTTCCACACACACACGCTTTCGGATTTCTTTTTCTTTCTTGTCATTGGATTGTTTTCTAGAGCATTGACTGAGCTGTTTGGTGTTAAATAGTTTTTCCCTTTTGTTATAGAATCATACTCTCATACTTTCTAGTGAACCTGAGGCCAAGCACTTATCCTTTCTTTCCTTGTAATGAATGTTTAGTTTGCTTGAGGACAAGCAAAAGCTTAAGTGTGGGGGAGTTTGATAAGTGCTTGATTATATATATTTTATAATATCAGTTTATATGCATTGAGCATCACTTCTATCAGATTTTAGCATTAACAAGGTGTGTTTTGTGTTCTTTTGTGCAAACAGGGCTTTGGAGACATGACATACAGGAAGAAGCAAAGATAGGGTGTGATGACACGTTTCAAGACCACAATCAGAAGCTGTGTTCATATGCATGGGGGTGTTGCCAACTTTCGGAGGAGTACAAGTCATTACACAAACCGAAAGGGCACAAAGGCAAAGAGTACGCCCATGTCCCAGCTTCCGTACAAAGCGTAAGAAAGTTCTTGAGGATTTCAAAGCATAGAAAGCCACACACCCTACCACACGAGCGTGTGCCCGACCGTGTGGACTCCAAGGAAGACTTCGGGAAAACATCACTGTAGCATCTACTGTAGCGAAGCACTGTAGCAATTTACTGTAGCAGTACTGTAGCAGAGTGCTTCACACGCCCGTGTGGAATTTCCACACGGGCGTGTGGATGGCCGTGTGGATGCCCGCGTAAAGCCCCGAATTCAAATTATAAAAGCCGCCTTGTGATAATTTTTAGGTATCTTTTCGGCCACTTTCGAGAGACAAGGCGGCTAGGGCTTGGAAGGAGTTCTTTGCGGCTTTGGGAAGCTTTCCTCACCAACTTGGATCGATTCCTCCTCCGTCATAGCATCAAGGAAGCCATCGGCGACCTAGCTTCGGAGTGGATTCAATCCAGACGTGGAAACTACCCATCAAGACCATCATCACGGATTTAAGGGGGTTATTCTTTATGTCTTTGGAACTTTATTCTGAATTTATTATTTGTTTTGTGACTCGCTCCATGGAGAGATAAACCCCTAGAGGGTATTCGGACATGTAAACCCTAGGATTCTTATTTTCATTAGATTTACATTGTGTTTCTATTCGAATTTATCAGTTTGAGTTTTACTCTTGAGTTCTTAATGCTTGTTTGTGCTTTTGATTTCATTATTAATTGCCTTGCATGTTTTATTCAATCTAGTGAAGAGAGAGATCACCGCTAGGTTTAGAATTACCAAGAGTAAAGAGGGTTGAGAGGGTGAGCCGTGAGATAGCGGAGCGTCCCCTTTCCCTTCCGACAGATATTTCCTATCTCCATATTCCCTAAGTGTCAAGCAACCATATGTGGTGTGAGGCGTCGAGAGAATTCTCCGCCGGGACCTCGTAGGGGGTTAGGGATCTTCCACCTGGAGGCAGGGTTAGATCTACTTTTAGGAATTGGTCATATCTTTGGGATCCCTAGAGTTTTAAGCAGTCATATGTGGTGTGAGGCGTCGAGAGAATTCTCCGCCGGGACCTCGTAGGGGACTAGTTATCGGTGACCTGGAGGCAGGTTCCGTTATACCTTTGGATACCCACGACTCATTGTCTTCGTTTAGAAACACTTGTAATCTACATCCAACACCCGAATCCTAGGGGGAGCATTGTCCGGATACCTCACTTTTATTGATTGAGAACTCTTTTCCTTTTTATTTCCTGCGCACTTGTGGTGACACTCTTAGTGTTGGCCATTAGATCATCGCATACTACATTCATTAGGCTAAATAACAAAAGAGGGGCTATTACTAGTACTTCTGTTCCCTGTGGTTCGACAACCCGACCCTTTGGGTCCACTTTTATTACTTGACGACCCGTGCACTTGCGGTAACGCAAGGGGTTGACACACATCACCCTGTTGTGTTGTTGCGGAGACGCATCAGTCTATTTGAGCAGACGCGAGGTATGACCGTTGTAGGAGGTGCAGTACCCCTCAGGCAGGCCCACATTCGGGCAATTGGCTTGGTAGTGAATGAGCGTGTGAGTGGCAGACAGACACGTCACCAGGCCACTGGTGAGTCCAGTCAGCGACAGACAGAGCACACAGAGTGAGAGCCTGAAGACGCACCTGTTCCCACCCCCGGCTTCGACATGAGACTGAGGAGGATCGAGGGAGAGGTACAGGCCGTGCATCAGGCGCAGCGTGAGATTCGTGGCCTGCTTCACCAGATTATTGAAGGACAGCGTTGGCTCGAGGCAGATTTTCGCCGTTTCATCACTTCACACTATGGTTCATCCTAGCACACTATAACCACTCTTTCTACCGCCATGCCACCACCACCAGCACCAGATTGTGATGAGTAGCAGCTTGTTGGAACTTGAACAATTTTGTTTACTTTTGTTTGCTTTATTTTTGTTTTTTTGTATTTTGTTGAGTCGGCATGGTTCTACCCTACCGGCTTGTGTTGTCAAACTTTATGTTATTTTCATTTCTGTGTTGTTGACTACACCCTAGTTTCTCTCTTGTGTCTATATTTTTTTTTTAAATCCTTGTGGAATGATGATGTCCCCTTTTTGCCTCGCAGGGCATTGCGGGAATTTGGTGAGCTTTCCTAGTTTTAATGGAGGTCGGACGAGACATGTATTGCTCACCACACCTTTTGTCGAGTCACACCTCCCCACAAACACAAGAGTAATCGGGGAAGCATTTTCACCCTCCTCTTTTATTTTCATTAACGATTTGCCATGTTTTTGATGATTAGTGTACATTGAGGGCAATGCACAACACTAAGTTTGGGGATGGGTGTATTTCATGTTTCAGGATCATTTGTTACATGCTAGTGTTACCTATGATGGCTTTGTTCAATCTTGTAAGATTCTTTTAGCTTGGATTAATGATTGATGTGAGTTACTTATTTCTATGCTTTGTTGAATCCTGTTTTACCCCTAGTATTGTCATGTGCACTGAATTTTTTTGTCGATGCCCTAGGAATAGCCAATGTGACTACTCTAACTCTCTTGTATGCGTAACACACTACTTTGAGTACTTGGCCTTAGAACACTAAGTTCTATCCTCCAATGGACTCTTAAGAACTTGTAAGTCTTGTTGAGCTAATCCTAGTTTTGTGTCATGTAGTATACTCTGAAGATGTGATCTAGGGTAAATGTGAAAGAAAAAAAAATAAAAAAAATAAAAAAAATAAAAAAAAGAGTCTATGTAAGTATTCCTCTACTTCTGAAGCATGAATGCGTCTATGTAAACTGTAATCGAGTAGTTGGGTGGCTCTTGTGCCTAACCAGCATGTGCACCCTCCATAAAGATTTCAAAATGATGTTGGTGCAGTCTACGTTAGTCGGACTCGGAAAAAAAAAATGAAATGAAAATAAAACCCTAGTGATCTTTTTGAGTATCTACCAAAGGTTTTGAGATGAAAGTGGATCTAGTTTCGAGCTATAGAATTTGAAGGATCTTACTTGGCCATTGAAGTAGCATTTAGTAGTTTAAGACTTAGTATTCTTTGTAAGTGGAGTGATTAGCATCTAGAGCTGTACTGATTGAAGTCCTTAGGCTAGACCAGATCAGGGCAAATGAGATATATGATTCACTTACACGACACAGACATATAAGGGGTGACACAGGATATTTTTATTATGCTTATTGACTATGACTCAACATCTATGTATCATTGTCCTTTGATTTTGGAATCTTATATTTGCTTGATGCCAGAGGTACTGCATTTAGCCACTTTTCAGTCTCTTTGTTTTTCATGAGTTGATTGCTTGGGGACAAGTAACGCTTAAGTGTGGGGATATTTGATAAGTGTCTAAATGTAGTTGCTTCTCATATATATAGCGTATTCACTTTACATGTATTTTGTGAGGTTTGATGCCCGTGTCGCACTTAATCGTCTATTATTTGCTTTGTAGGGCATAAGGAAGCCATGGAGAACAAGAAGATATCATTTACGCAAAAAGAGATGAAAACAGGAATTTCAAACTACCCCTATACTACCCAGTATGGAGGCCGTATGCACTGTAGCAGTGTAATGATTTGGAGTTCTGCCCAGATTTCCATACTACCCAGTATACGGGGGCCGTATGCGCCCCGTATGAATCGCGAATCGGTGGGTATAAATACTAACTTTTAGGGCAGAATAGAGGACTTTTTGGCTGAACTTTTGGGAGGACTTTTTCTGGACTGTTTCTGGGCCGATTTTGGGCGACCTTGGGAAGGAGAAGAAGGGCAAGAAAGCTAGGAGATCATTCAAGCCCAAGGTCCAAGACCCTCAAGGCAAGAAGGCAACATCATTGAAGGGGAGATCTACTGATAAGTGTCTAAATGTAGTTGCTTTTCATATATATATCGTATTCACTTTGAATGTATTTTGTGAGGTTTCATGCCCGTTTCGCACTTAATCGTCTATTATTTGCTTTGTAGGGCATAAGGAAGCCATGGAGAACAAGAAGATATCGTTTAGGCAAAAAGAGATGAAAACAAGAATTTCATACTACCCCCATACTACCCAGTATGGGGGCCGTATGCACTGTAGCAGTGTAATGATTTGGAGTTCTGCCCAGATTTCCATACTACCCAGTATACGGGGCCGTATGCATCCCGTATGAATCGCGAATCGGTGGGTATAAATACTAACTTTCAGGGCAAAATAGAGGACTTTTTGGCTGAACTTTTGGGAGGACTTTTTCTGGACTGTTTCTGGGCCGATTTTGGGCGACCTTGGGAAGGAGAAGAAGGGCAAGAAAGCTAGGAGATCATTCAAGCCCAAGATCCAAGACCCTCAAGGAAAGAAGGCAACATCATTGAAGGGGAGATCTACCACGATTTGAAGGAAGGAGACCCGCGGCTAGAGGAAGAGTCATTCGGCATTCCTTTGGCGGTGGAAGCATCATTCGGCATATTTTCTACATCCTCCTCCACCATTTCATCTAGGGAGTGTCAATTATGCTTTTCTTGTGTGTTTTACTTGATTGTATTGCTTGTTGTAGGATGATGACACACTAGACCCCCAAGGCCACCGGGTGTTGGTGAACCTTGGGGGGTTTTATCATGTATTTTTGATGATTGTTTGTTAATTCCATGCTTGGGTAATTTTGAGATCTAATCCATTGTTTTCATGCTAAGTGTTACATTAAGGAGAAATCCGTAGCTCTTTTATGAGAGATGCATGTAGATGTGATTTGCTCACATGTATTAGATCATGAATGGATTTGAAGGGGACACTTGTATCATCACGCCGAGAAATCGGGTGTTTGGTAGCCCTCCATGTAGGTTTAATCCGAAGAAGAGTAGGTTTACTCCTACGTGAGATTTCCTCATACTTATTGCAATCGTAGGAATGTGGATTTGGAAGAAATTCCTATCTATGTTCGTATGGGATTAGGGTTCAATCGCCGAGAAATTGGGGTTCTTCTAATCTTGGAATCTCATGGTCCATTTTACCCTTGCATCTTTTATTCAGCATCCATGTTTCACGATAACCCCTCAAGGGGATCCACATCCATAGGCCTTTGCATTTCATTGAGTTTCTTGCTTGCTTATTGCTTATTCTCTCTAATTTGTTCTTAATCTTGTTTTAAATTTTAATTGCACATAGTAGAGTAAATTCCATTACTTGAGATCTTAGGCTAGATAATAGCTCAAGAAGGAGTAATAGGAGATCCTTAGCAACGTGGAATACGATCCTTGTGTTTTCGCACAAGGTATTACTTGGCGATCCCGTACACTTGTGGGGAAGCAATCAATGGAACTTGATGATTGTCGCAAGCGCACGGGTCGTTAAGTAATACCTCTCACGCACGCGTGAGAGGGTCGTATTCCCTGGGGTCCCAAAAGCTACTATTACTTCCCCTAGATGGCACTGTCTAGTTTACCAAAGATAGAGAATTAAAACAAGATAAGAAAACTAACAAAGATAACTATAAACATGTTAGACTAAGGCACACCAAATAAGTATATCAAGGAAGCAATTAGCAATGAAAGTACGAGGTTCCGAGCTAGGATCCCCTCGTTATTACTAAAGCTAGTAGAATGCTTGAATTACACAGGCACTGGTGGTTTTTGGCCAGAAGAATCCTAAGGTAGGCCAACCCGATGGTTACGGCAGTTGGCCCCTAATCCGGTACGAGTATTGATATGGAATTCCCAACCAAATCCTCCTACGATTGTATTAAAGGCACGAGATACTCAAATTAGGGTTGAAGCAC
Organism: Dioscorea dumetorum; assembly: GCA_902712375.1. Taxonomy (NCBI): domain Eukaryota; kingdom Viridiplantae; phylum Streptophyta; class Magnoliopsida; order Dioscoreales; family Dioscoreaceae; genus Dioscorea; species Dioscorea dumetorum. Next base: position 519,148 of record CACTHL010000615.1, read on the forward strand.
AAACTAGGCACAACCCTAATACCGGAGGGGTACAAAATACCCGATGGTCACGGCGTATTTGTACATGTATCCCTTCCAAGCTTGCAAGCCTAAAACTAGGGCGATGGTTACGCAACCTACTATAACCTAGAAATCGATACACAGAGTTCTCATGCATACCAATACATAAAATACACCAAGCATGAACTATAAAACAAACCAAATACCATAAATGTAAATTTAAAGCATCCATACAAAGCAAGTTCGTCCCAAGGTTCACCGGATGCCCGGTGACCTTGGGTGTCCAGTCCATCATCAACAAAGGAGAAAGCAAGAAATACAATAAATACAAGATAAAACTCAAGGCAACCTCCCCTAAGATGAAGACTAGAAGGTGGTGATGAGAACTTGTCGGATACGCGCCGGCAAGCTCCTAGATCTTCTCCTTGATAGCACAACCTCTTCTCCCTATGATTTTCTCCTCAGATCTACCTTCTCCATTTGCCTTGAAGCCCTAGGTGAAGATGGTGGAGAATGGTGGCCAAAAGTCCCATTTCAAGATGCCCTAATGCCCCTTAAAAAGGGAAATTTCGAGTGTCCTTACGAGCGTACGGTTGCCCGTAAGGCACCCAGAAACGTTCCTAGAAAGTTTATCTCGGGTGCTACAGTACCCTTCTACAGTGCTGCTACAGTATTTAAATACAGTATCCTGCTACAGTAAGATAGCCCAAAAACGACGTGTTTGGTGTCAATTTCTTCATAAATACGTTCTTGAGCTCATTTTGGCTTATTCAGGGCCTGTAACACAAAATAAAGAGATTTAGACAAAAACAAGGGCATCAGCTAATTAAAAAGATAATAAAATAATTCACACAATTACGTATAAAATACGAATATTTAGACGTTTATCAGCACTGTAGCACCAAAATGAGATTTTTCTAGAAAAGGCTGGGAGCCTTGCGGGAAACCTTGCGCCCGCAAGGCAGCCCTTATGGAAGCTCGCAAGGAAGTTTTTAAAGTGCAATTAGGGTTGATTTTAGGAGGAACTTCTTCTCTTCTTCTTGGGCCACCGCCCGACCCTCGCTGGCGGCGTTTTCTGGCGATCCACCCCGCTAATCTTCACCAAGAATGAGGCTAACATTGGAGGAGGAGATAGGGGGAAGATCCAAGGTTTCAAGGCGCCGTTTAAGGACCGATCTCGGCGACATTGACGGTCTTCTTCCATCCAAGGCAATCCAAAGCTAGTGGGAGTGTTCTTTGCTTTTCTTTATGCTTGTTTGTTCATTGGATTTGTATGGGTGTTCCTCTTTCATGAGGAACTAACTTATATGTGATTTGGGCATTATGAACCCTAGGGTGTTTTCATTGTAATTTTGGATGATCATCATTATTGATGTATTGTTGGATATTAGTATTTTTTATAGAATCTTGTAGTTTGTGATTCTTTCTATGTGTTCTTTACCGTCTTGGCTTGCATGAGAACTTTGTTGTTCAATTTCTAGGTTGTACTGGGAGCGTGGGATACGCCCTTGTACTAGACTCACATAGATTGAAAGGGATTCATGTACCAATTCGCCAAGGGATTCGGGTATTAGGTACCACTCCGAAAGTTAGGCCTAGACCCAGAAGAGTATCTACTCCTGATAGGGGATTCCTTCAGTGCACTGCAATCGTAGGAGGAATTGACCGGAAGGGATTCCGGTCAATACTCGTATAGGATTAGGGCTAATCACCGAGGAATTCGGGATTAGCTTAATTTAGGAATCTCTCGGTCCAAACCACCATCATAACACATCATCCTTAATTCGGGCCTTAATGATAACCCTAGGGGGATTCTTTGTCCAAATCACGCCTTCTCCTGTTCGTCCGACCCTTGAATGCTTATTTGGAGTGTAGTGGTAGCTTTATTCTTTTATTCTTAGATTTTAGAAGCTGTACTATTCACTTGTATTGTTAGGCTAGGAAATAAATGAAGGGGAAGTAATAGTATCTCCTTGTCCCCGTGGAATACGACCCCTGTGTCACACATAGGGTATTACTTGACGACCCTGTGCACTTGCGGGAAGCACATCACTAATGATTGTTGTGTTGTTGATATTGAATTACATTGTCTTTCAATCCTAAATTAGGGAAAGGTTGCTTATATGTTTGGATGATTGCTAATGTTGTGTTGAGAAAACCATTAGTGAGACCCCTTTCATGATCAAAAAGGGTTGAGAGAGTAAGTTTGTAGGTAGAGGAGCGTCCTCTTTTCCCTTCGCATTGGTCATCCTATCTTCATACTTCTGTAAGCTCTGAGCGATGGTATAACCCTATTGAAGAGAGAGATCACAGCTAGGGAGTTGCATGAAATAAGGGGTTTCTTATCTCGAGAGAGTGAGTAACCCTTTTGCTGGAGTCAATGTTGACTTGATCAGGAACCCTAGAGTGTAAGGCATTCGTACTTAGTCCTGTGTAGAGAGAATTCTACACTAGAGCCCTGTATAGGAATAGTCTCATATTGCAGTGAGAGGGGGTTAGGGAATTTTAGGTTGCATGCGACTCAACTTCATTAGTTTAAGAAGCATAATTGGAATACTGTGCTTTATAGTTCGACCCTCAGTAAATCATTATTCATGTACCAGGCTAATACATCTGTTTCTTCTCTTATTAAATTCAAGTTTGTTTTCATTGTTATTTATTCACCAACTATTTTCACAACCTGTTTACTTAAGCTAGATAATTATAGCAAGAGTAACTTCTAGTACTCTCATTCCCTGTATATATGACAACCTTGCTTTTAGCACACTTTACTACTTGATCAACACGTGCACTTGCTTCTTTAAGTGAAATCATATGACCCATAACTGAGCTCCTCAACCAATGCTACCAAGGATGCCATGTCGTCCACCTCATAAATAGCAGCAGGCTCCTGACTTTCCCGGGCGGTCCACTAACAGCTATTCATGGCTATATCCTCAATTAACTAGCTGACCTCCACAGGGGTTTTATCGAAAAGAGATCCCGATTCAACTTGCTCAAAAGAGGAAATATCGTTGTGGAGCTTAGCTAACATCTCAAGCAGAAAGTACCAGGTGAGGAATGCATCTACAATTTCCTCCTAAGTTATGATAGAAGCTACTATTTGGCCTTGCTCTTAAGAAAAAACAGGAATGCTCTGAAGTAAATGGTGTCGTTTGTTATGCCATTAATCTTCAGCATGTCACATACCTACTGAAAAGTTCCTATGTGGCCTTTTGAATCCTCATCAACCAACCCATGTAACTGTACAGCTTGGTGAACCATTTGAATCAAGGCAAGCTTTAACTCAAAATTATTGGCAACTACAGGAAGCGAACAATGGTGGACAGGGTTCCCCTCGTCTCTAGATGAGTAAAGTCAAAAGTGTCCTTTGCTGTTCATGTTGTTCAACCATCTCTTCAAAACTTGTTACCTTTATCTCAACGGCAACTGCATGCTAGTCCTGCTCAAAATCTGTCTTGTTCTTGTTCCTAGTGCCATCTTCTCAATCGGTGTCCAATCTTAGGGTCAAAAAACAAAAATAAAGTGTTTCTAATATCTCTATTCCCCAGGAATGGCACCAAAACCTTGTTGAGTGTTGTGATGTCACCTAAAAGACGCAAAAACACATCCTGATCAAGTAGTAAAGTATGCTAAAAGCAAGGTTGTTGTATCCGCAAGGAATGAGAGTACTAGTAGTTACTCTTGCTATAATTTTCAAGCTTCAGTGAAAAGCTTGTGAAAACAGATCATAAATAAATAACGATGAAATAGCTTGAATTAAATAAGAGAAAAAACACACTGATTAGATTGGGTAATTGGACAACAATTCTCCCAGGGGCGTACTCTAAAGCACAGGATTTACGTTATGCTTCTTAAACTAATGACGTTGAGTTAGAAGAAACATAAAATTCCTTAACCCAGCTCTCATGACAATTTGGGATTATTCTTATACAAGGCACGAGTGGAGAATTCTCTTTACACTGGACCAAGTAGGAATGCCTTACACTACAAGATTTCTGATCATATCAACATTGATTCCGAAAAATAGTGATGGCGGCCGCGCGCATCGCTAGAAAGCGGGCACACGGATCCCCGGCCGCAAGTGCACGGGTTGTCAAGTAATAGCTCACAAGAGGGCCGTATTCCATAGGGTCTCAAGATCCACTATTACTTCCTCTCCGAACAGTTGTTTAGTCGGATCAAAACAGAGTTTGTTGCAAAGAAGTAAAATTAAAACAAACAATAAAAGCTTTAGCCACCAACAGATTGAACACACCGAGAAGAAATCAAATGGAGAAGACATGGCCCTGGGCGAGGATTCCCCCGAGAAAAATACAAGTAACGATGATGTGATACCAAATAATGCATGCATGGATTGTAATACTTTTGTCCTTCTAGACTCGGAAGTCGACTACCGCGGAACCTCCGTAGTGTAGCCCTAATCCAGTACAAGTTCCTTTATCCTAAGGATACTCACATGATGTCATTGGGCCTAAAGAGTCTTGGCTAGAGTTATCTATGAGCAATTGTGCTAAGATGAACTCTACAGCCTACGGGAGGCTATCGGCACCCGGATGGTCCGTTGCACAGGTACAATGAATCCCTCTTCTAAAAATCATTGACCTAATACATGCTAGCATCCCACCGAGCAAGTATCATTCAATATCAATTCTACGGAAACCATCCATTGTAGAATGAACAAATATTAAGAATGAAAGAAACAAATTAAGACAAACCATGTATTCATTAGATTAAAAATATATCATCCAATACAAGTATTCCTCCCAAGGTTCACCGGTTGCTTGGCGGCCTTGGGATGTTTAGTTCGACATAATAGAGAAGGAAAATTCACACAATGAAATATACATCAATAAAACACCAAAAACTCCCTCTTGAATGTGTTGACTAGGTGTGATGTAGAAACTCGCCGAATCCGCGTCGGTAAGCCCCAAGATGAAGATCTACACATTCTCCCGTCTTCTCCCCCTTGAATTCTATCCAAAATGACCTCCTTTGATGAAGATTTGAGCGTGGGGATGTTTGCAGGCGTCGGTGGCCAAAGTCTCCTGAGAAAAAAGCCCTAATCTGGCTTAAATACCCGACTGGTGTGCGGCCAAAACGCTTGGGCTGCACACATGGCCGCACATCAGGCCGCACACCCTTCTGCCAGCGGTATGCGGGATGTGCACAGCCTGCACACTTATCATAACGCTTGGGGATGTTATGATAAGTGTCTAAATGTAGGTATTTATACGTTTTATTCTTGTACTATTTTGTATGTATTTTGATGAGTTGATGCCCGTTTCGCATTTAAATTAATTTTATTTGTGTTACAGGCCTTCAAAAAGCCACAAAGAGCTCAAGAACATATTTGGGAAGAAATCAATATCAAATACGACTTTTTTGAGGTTTCATACTGTACTAGTACTGTAAAAGGATTAGTGTAACAAATTACTGTAGCAGTACTGTAGCAGGCACAGTAGCGGCATAAAATGGATTTTTCTGGAAAAGGCTGGAAGCCTTGCGGGCAAGCTTGCTGATAAGTGCTTGCATGTACATATTTTTGGAAATGTTTTTCCACGCATGAGCATCATATTTCTCAGGTTGTATCGCTGATTTCGTGTGCTGTTGTGTTCTTTCGTGCAATTAGGGTTGTGAAGACATGGTACGTGAATAAAGACAAGATTAGGTCATAATGGTGCCAAGTGGAGCTCTTTTGTGCAAATACAAAGTTCAAGACACAAATCGGGTTCAAACGAGGGGGTATGTGCCAACTTCTAAAGGCTTCAAGACAAAATTCTTGTAGAAGGACACGAAGACAGTCATGCTCGCTTGTTCGGATTTGTTCGAAGATTTCAAAAGCTCTCCAAGGGTTTTTCATCATCAAGAAATGCCACATGACCTTTCACATGGGCGTGTGTCCGTCCGTGTGACCTCAAGAGAAGAAACGGGCGAAATCGGGGACCAATACGCAAGTTTCCACAGGGCTGAAATTCCACATGGGCGTGTGGAATTTCCACACGGCCGTGTGGAATTTCCACATGGCCGTGTGGCTCATCCACACGCCCGTGTGGATCCTCAGGATGGCCAATTATGAAGCCGTTCTGAAGCGTTATTTGAGGCATCTTCTTCTAAACTTCAGAGAACAAATTCGAACAAATCCGTTAGGCTCACACGGATTACCACCGGGCAGATACAGTTCGGTTTCGCGTCTTTGGGCAGTACCACGGTATGAGCCTAACGGATTTCGCCGTCGCCCTCGGCCTGTACGATCGAGATTTCATCCACACTGAGGAGTACGCCCAGCTACCATTTGACCATCCTTTTCGCGTAACTCCGAGTTGAGTTTGCAGGATGCTTTGTGGAGACATACAGTACGAGCCCGGGTTGACTAAGGCCGCTCTGCTCCTCCGCCCTGCCCACAGGTACATTCATGCCATTCTGAGCAGGTCAATCAATGGGCGAGGAGACAGCACCGGCTTATTGGGGCGGCTGGACCTTCTCCACTTATACTCTATGGTCCAGAGCCTGCCCCTGCACCTGGCATACGTGGTGGCTGACTTCTTGAGGCATCAGGGACAGTACGCACGGATAGGAGTCCTTTTCTCTGGTCCATATATCACTCGGCTTGTCAGAGGGATGGGACTGATTGATGCTGTCCGGGGAGCTGATAAGGTCATCGTTCCCTCTCCACTAGGCCTTGATACCTTGCGTATGATGGGCATGGTGAAGAGGGCCACTCCCGGCAGGTATGTTCTTGTTGCTCCTTTCCCATATGAGTCCGAGGAGTCTGAGGATGAAGATGAAGACTCAGAGGAGACTCGGGCAGGGCCGTCATCTCAGCACACACCGATAGCGGCAGAGGACACCTCAGCAGACGAGGAGGTGCCACCGATGTCAGCACATGCATCTCCTCCGGCATATGATCGCATAGACAGACTTGAGAGTGCTGTAGGGGCCCTCCAGACTGATCTCGCCGCCATGCGGATGACCCAGACAGCGAACCACACTGAGGTTCTCGCTCGCATGGCCGAGTATCACTCAGAGATGATGGCGCGCATCACTTCACTCCAGCAGATGATGGCGAGACGTAGCGACTCCACTTCACCGCCCATACCCAGAGCACCCCATGCATCTCCAGCATCCCCAGCAGCACCAGCAGATGACGACGCTTGACACGTCTTTTATTTCCTTTTCTTTCCTTGTACTTTCATTTATGTTGAGTCATTTTGTACTCAGAAAGGTTGTACCTTCTGAGAGTTATCTTACTGTTTTCTTTTCTTTTGTTTATGTTGAGTTTGAGTTTGGTTTGCTTACTTTTAAACTCTTTTAATCTTTGTTTGTGTCGAGATCCACTTAACCCCTTTTGCGATGTGCAGATGGGCTTGTCAACCTGGTTTTGAGAAATGGTCATAGGCACGGCCATGTGGATGTCTCACATGGCCGTCTGAGCTTCACAACCCTACGCAACTTCACTTCCCGCTTTTACACCTCCATTCAAATACTACATTCGGAGATCAGGGGAGGGTTGTTTTAATACCCACGCCCTCATGTTATTATTTGTTTTCTTATGTTGCATGCTTGTATGAGTACATTGAGGGCAATGTACAGCTCAAGTGTGGGGGGGGGAGTTCACGCTGCACACATTCTTTATTCTTGATCGTCATTTTCATGCTCATCTAGCCAATGACAGTTCACCTTAAGGAAAAAGGAGTGTATTTTCGAATTTAGGTGAAATTTAAACATCGGTTGTTACCATGCTCTAGTTTACTAGAAAAAACTTAGAAATTTTTTGTCTGATTGCAATTCTTGCACATTACTTGCACTGTTAACCCTGATAACGCTAGTTCAGTTCTGAAAGGACATTAGTTTCATTATTTGAGTTTAAAAAAAAAAAAATAAAAAAATAGAAAATGGTGTTCCTTTGTTCTTGGGGTGGAAAGAGCTACCACCTATTCTGTATGCAGCTACTCTCATAAGTCGGATACCAGCTATGCCCTAATGAGAGAAAGAGCTATCAATAGGCTGTGTGAAAGCTAACACTCCCGGGTGGAAAGAGCTACCACCTTGAAAGGGTGAAAGCCGCCTAGGAGGCATCTTGGGAAATGGCTACCTTTGAGGTTGTGTGCAGCTACCACCGATTTCTTTGCCCTTAAATAAGTCCTTGTTTTGATAATGTTCAAGCGTAGACTTGGGGCTGGCATGAGTAAGTATACACACACACACGCTTTCAGATTTTACTTTCTTCGCAATTTAAGTTTTTGCTGGAGTTTTGGTTTTTATCTATCTATGTTTAAAATTTTCCCTTGTTTGAGAATGCTATCTTTACACACTTTTATTGAACTTAAGGCTAAGCATTTTCATCACTCAACCTTTAATTCTCATGGTATGAACTTTAATTGAGGACAAGAAAAAGCTTAAGTGTGGGGGAGTTTGATAAGTGCTTGCATGTACATATTTTTGGAAATGTTTTCCACGCATGAACATCATATTTCTCAGGTTGTATCGCTGATTTCGTGTGCTGTTGTGTTCTTTCATGCAATTAGGGTTGTGAAGACATGGTACGTGAATAAAGGCAATATTAGGTCATAATGGTGCCAAGTGGAGCTCTTTTGTGCAAATACAAAGTTCAAGACACAAATCGGGTTCAAACGAGGGGGTATGTGCCAACTTCTAAAGGCTTCAAGACAATTCTTGTAGAAGGACACGAAGACAGTCATGCTCGCTTGTTCGGATTTGTTCGAAGATTTCAAAAGCTCTCCAAGGGTTTTTCATCATCAAGAAATGCCACATGACCTTTCACATGGGCGTGTGTTCGTCCGTGTGACCTCAAGAGAAGAAACGGGCGAAATCGGGGACCAATACGCAAGTTTCCACAGGGCTGAAATTCCACATGGGCCTGTGGAATTTCGGCACGGCCGTGTGGCTCATCCACACGCCCGTGTGGATCCTCGGGATGGCCAATTATAAAGCCGTTCTGAAGCGTAATTTGTGGCATCTTCTTCTAAACTTCAGAGGGGGTGACGGCTAGGGTTCAGGAGGTTCTTGCTACGCTTTGAGGGTGCTTCTTCATCGATTTCAACATCAATCCCTTCCAAGGAGAGCTATTGGGGGAGCCTTCGACTACTCGATTCGGCGAGGTGTGCCCTAGGCTTGAAGGAAGGAACTTTCGGAGAAGATGGAGAAGCCCTCATAGACCATCGGCACGGAGCTTAAAGGGGTTTAACTTATGGATTGTTTGCATTTAATTCCCATTACTTTCATGATTTTGTATTGCTCCATGGAGAGCTAAAACCCTAGTGGGTGCTTGGACATGTAAACCTTAGAATTAATATGTTTCTATGACTTTATTGCTGTTCTTTAATTTGAGTTTCAATTTGAGTTTCAATCTTGTATGCTTCTTGGATTTTGCCTTAGAGTGACACTAGGGTTGAGAATCACATTTAATCATCGTTTTGACGAGTGACCATCACCATTAGGATTAGATCAATCAAGATTGAAGAGGGTCGAGAGGGTGAGTTGAGAGGTAGCAACACGTCCCCTTTCCCCTCCGGTGTGATTTACCCTACCTTCTCATTCCACGAGATAACTTCGATCTCAAAGAGAGTTAGGCGTTGAGAGAAGCCTTTCCGCCGGGACTTATTTGTGATTAGGCATCTTCCGCCTGGACCAAAGGGGTTGGTCCATATTTCGGAATAAGGTTCATCACTTGGATTCCCACGAGCCTTTCGCAGTCATACGTGGTGTGAAGTGTCGAGAGTCTTTCTCTCCGTCGGGACCTCGTAGGGGACTAGTCAGGGTTGATCTTAGGTTTGGGACCCTGTATCTTGGGATTTCCACGACTCATTGATTCTCATTTTAAGAAGAGCAACTTAAGTTTTCCACTTGAAACTAGGATTCTACGGGGAGCATTGCCCGAGTACCCCATCTTCATATTGGTCTTGTTCTACACTCTAGCTTTTACTTTCAGTACTTTATCTCTGTTTTTCTTGGTTTATTTTCAATCACAACAACAATTGATTTGTCTTTGGCTACTTAGCAAAGTGTTACTGTTCTTACGTCTACTCCCCGTGGATTCGACTACCCACCCGTTTGGGTACTTTATTACTTAGACTCCCGTGCACTTGCGGAACACACACGCAAGGGTGTGCCACTTGCGCCTGCAAGGCAGCCCGTATGGAAGCCCGAAAAGTGTCTTTGAAGGAAATTAGGGCATCTTTTGAAAGCGCAAGTTCTTCTCTTCTTCTTGGTCCGCTGCCCCACCCTCTCCGCGGCATTTTTTGGCGATCCACCGCGTTATTCTTCACCAAGAGGGAGGCAAACATTGGAGGAGGAGATAGGGGGAAGATTCAAGGCATCTTTTGAGGAGCGATCTCGGTGACATCGACAATCTTCTTCCATCCAAGACAATCCAAAGCTTGAGGGAGTTTTTATTACTTCTCTTTATGTTTCTTTGTTACTTAGAATTGTATGAGTGTTCCTCTTTCATGAAGAACTCACTTGTATGTGATTTGGGCATGATGAACCCTATGGTAGTTTTGTTGTAATTATTGATGATAATCCCTTGTGATTTAGTGTTGGATGTTGAAATACTTATAAGAATTTCTATCGTTTGTGATTCCTTCTATGTGTACTTTACTATCTTCGATCTCATGAGAACTCTGCTGTTCAATTTCTAGGTTGTACTCGGAGCGTGACCATCATCCTTGTACTAGACTCACATAGATTGAAAGATATTCATGTACCGATACGCCGAGGGATTCGGGTATTAGGTACCCTTCGAACGTTAGGCTTAGACCCAGAAGAGTGTCTACTCCTGATAAGGTATTCCCTGAGTGCACCGCAATTGTAGAAGGAATTGACCGGAAGGGATTCCGGTCAATACTCGTATGGGATTAAGGCTAATCACCGAGGGATTCGGGATCAGCTTAATTTAGGAATCTCTCTTTCCGAACCACCATCACAACACATCATCTTTAATTCAGGCCTTATTGACAACCCTAGGGGATTCCTTGTCCAAATCACACCTTCTCCTGCTTGTCCGTCCCTTGAATGCTTATTTGGTGTGTAGTGGTATCTTTATTCTCTTGTTATTACTTTTTAGTTGTGGAAGTTCGACCTTTTTCGCTTCTCTTGTGCTTTGTTTCTTGTGTAGAAGTTGTGTGTTTAAGTTTTTGTCGAGTTTTATTTTTGTTGGGATCTTAGTTAAGGCTCTTTTTAGAGTGTAAAAGAGGAGGAAAATCTTTGGGGGAAAGAGCTTTTAAGTGGAGCGAGTAAGCCTTTAAGATGCCGCGAGAAACCCCCAAAAACAGTGGGCCTTGCGGCCTTCCATGCGGGCCGCATGGGAGGCCGCAAGGGGCCATGCGGCCCCGCATGCGGGCGCATGGCCGCCTGCAAGGGGCCATGTGGCCCCTCATGCGGGCGCATAGCCGCCCGCATGGCTTCCTGGTTGAGGCCTCGCGGCCTCCCTTGCGCCCGCAAGGGAGCCCGCGAGCCCTCCCGCGCTTTGGGTCTATAAATACCCGTTTTCAAACTCAAAGGGCCTTTACAAGACCCCATTTCCCTCTCTTTTTCTCCTCATCTTGAATCCTCATTCTCCCCTCCATTAGATCTTCATTCTTGAGCTCCAAGAAAGGAGAAAGGTGTTGATCTTCCCCTCTTCTCCATTGGTGGTGATTCTCCTCTAGTTCTAGCAAAGAATTGAGGTGGGTTTTCTTCTCTTCTTCAACTCCTTGTTCTTTTATTCAATTCTTTTTAGATCCATGTAGAATTAGTGTGGATTTAGTATGGATCTAATATTTAATTGGGATTTAGCCATGGATCTAATGTTTGAATGGTATAGGAGCCTTGATTTCATGTTTTGGTGAAGAATGAAGGAGATCCTTCATCTCTAAACCTTTGATTCTTTTAGATCCGAACCCAATTAGGATATTCTTGATTTTATTTTGATTTTGAGGGTTTAAGGATTCTATTATTGTTAATTCTTAAATCTAGAACACTTAGTAAACCCTAGAAGCCTTGAGATCTAATTTTGGATCATTCTTTCCTCTCTTGTTTATTGTTTGGGTTATGTGATTGATTCTTGTTTTTCTTGGATGGTTAATGGCTTCAAGAAGGTGGATCTAAAGGCAAGGGTAAAGATCAAGTAGGCGAGTGATCCAAGTGTTCGATCTCGCCAAGTTTGTGAGTGGGAATTGGTTAATTAAAGAGCTATGATCATGCTTGTTTAATGATGCATGCCTTGAAATGAGAAATTCTTGATTTCAATGGATTCTTGAAGTGTTTCTTGAAAACTGAAATTATGATACTATATGATCCTTTTAATTCTTGATTTCATCTTAATGGACTCATGAGATGATTTCCTTGAGATCTAGAAACCTTGATGTTTATGATCTTGCTTAACTATTGATTCTATTACAAAAGGCTCATGAGATGATTTCCTTGAGGCCTAGAAACCATGATAGTTTATGATCTTGTTAAATTCTTGATTATTTATATTTGATGAGGATTGGATAATCCTATGGTTTGAACTACATGTTTTCAAGATTTGTGAATTTGAGAATTCGATGTTCTTGTTATTTTGACCGAACAAGGGTCTATGTAAACCAAATTGAGATTCTCCACGATGTTATCGTATTTGAAATGAGTTTTCAAAGAATACTCTTGTGTTGATATTCTTGATGAAAATGGCATTATTGTCGATGCTTTCGCAAAAGGATTTACTCTTCGATTAAGAGTTGTATTTTATGCGAATTTGTGATCTCTTGTTGAGATATGTGATTTTAAAATGATACGTTTATGATTAGCCTATGGGAAAACTATTTGTGATCTCTTGATGAGATATATGATTTCATAATGATACGTTTATGATGAGCCTACGGGCAAACTATTTGTGATCTCTTGATCAGATATATGATGTGTTCATGATGAGCCTACGGGCGGGATGGATATCCCAAATGTTTCGATGGTGACATTGGGGAGGATCCCCGTCTTCTGCAGAAGCGAGTCTCCACGGACCGACCTATGGGGTGGCGTGGAGTTCTCGGCTGACGAGCCCTTTACAGGAGGCGCGGAGTGAACCTGAAGGTGCTGTGTTGGGATCCCGGAGTCACCACATGGGATACTCAACTGCCAATGCCAAGATACGCGCATCTTGGTGGCTCCTGACCTAGCCACGGCCATGGTTAGTGATGGAGAGTTTTCATAGGCTATTAATGATGCTATCGATAAAGGAATTTTGCATGCGTTGCACTATAAATTCTTGATTCGATGGGTTTGAGCTTTTAATGAGTTTCCATAACTTGAAGTTTTAAATCTTGAATCTTTACAAAAGATTTTCAGAGTTTTATTGATGCCTTTCTTTGAGAAAGTTGGAAAACTTGTTATATTGAAATGTGTATTTAAAAGCATTTTGAGAGTTGTGGTTGTTAAAGATTTACATATGTTTTTCGGCATATCATTCTTTACACTTGTATGAGTTATAGCTCCATGTTCAACCCCTCACTGAGTAACTTAGTTACTCACCCATTCTTCTTCTCTCCTTTTCAGGTGTTAGCACGACAGCAGGGCGTAAGACGTGATAGTGCTTGGCATCTATTCTTGCATTTACCTTTGAGTAGTGTATGATTCATAAACATTGTTGTCATGCATAAGATGGATCCACTAGGACCTATATTTTTCGTATTTCCATTTTAGTCTTGTATAATCTTGATTTGGTTCAGACAGGACCTTAGGTTGTATGAGTTTACACCCAGTGTTTGGGGAAAAACTATGATTGTGTCCATGATCATTGATGTTGTGATTTCCAGGGATATATGTACATATATGTGTGAGTCTGTTGATCTTGTACAGGGTTGTGATTGAATACCTTCGATTTAGAGTATTATTGTGGTAATGTTAATATTGTACAGGTAACAGGCTAGCCTTACGGCGACCTGGGGTTGAGGCAGGTGTTGACCTCCCCTAGGTTGTCGTGGCGGTAGTGCCATGGACCGGGACCCGAGGGTCGGGGCGTGACATTAGTATTTGTATTATTCGCTCGTATTGTTAGGCTAGGAAATAGACGAAAGAGAAGTAATAGTAGCTCCTTAGCGCCGTGGAATACGACCCCTGTGTCACTCACAGGGTATTACTTGATGACCCCGATCACTTGCAGGACGCCCATCACCCGTGCTCTTGCGGCAGGTGAGCCGTGTGCCCGCTTATTAGCGACGCGCGCGGCCACCATCAGCACCCTGACTGTCCAACCATATGCTTGCAAATTCCTGTGAACTGAACAGTCGAGAACACGCCCGTGCTTAGGCTGTGCTTGCTTTGATGAACTTCCTTTCTAGGTCCTTTTATCGTAAATTCTTCTCTAAATCACTCCTAATTGCTCGAGGACCTAAATATCTGAACAATAAAGTCAAAATATCTTAAGCAGTACCGAACTAGAAAAATAATAGCAAAAGGACAAGTAAATAGCGAGTATAATGTATGTAAAATATATATATATAAAAAGCACTCATCATTGAGCATGTCGCAAACCTCTAATAAGTTCTCGATATGGCCATTGGGGTCTTCATCAAGCCGCCCATTAAACTGTGCGGACTGTTGAACCATCTAGATGAATGCCAGCTTTAGCTCAAAATTCTTAACCGCAATGGGCAGTCTAGCAATGCCTGATTGGGTCCCTCGAGCTATAGGTCTATCAAAATTTGCAAAAGTCCTCGGTTCCTCTTCTTGGACTATCATGGATGCAAATCGTTCAGCTTCAATCTCAACTTGCTGCTCTTACACTAACTCTGGCTCCTTGCTTCTTTTACGAAGTCTTTCGCTTAATTTCAGAATCCCCTTCAACTAATGTCTATGGGTTCCCTCTGGTCCTAAGCTGGAGTTGCAATCAAATAAAAGAAAAAATGATAACAATGAAAGTGAGAAAGATGAATTAGATAAATATTAAAAATGAATGAATGGTTAAAGTAACAAAATACTAATATCCTGTTCCCCGGCAACAGCGCCAAAAACTTGATGCACACAACACGGGGTAATGTGTCAACCCCTTGCGTTACCACAAGTGCACTGGTCGTCAAGTAATAAAGTAGACCCAATGGTTTGGATTGTCAAACCACAGGAAATAAAAGTACTAATAATTGCTCCTCCTTTGTTATCTAACCTAATGTGTGTAGTGTTATGATGACCGAATGGCTAAGCCTAAGAGTATCACTACAAGTGCACAAGAACTTAAAAGAGCGAGTTCTCATTCGATAAAAGTGGGTACCTAGACAATACCCCCTAGGATTAAGGTATTAAGTGTAGATTACATTTGTTTCTAGGTGAAAGTATTGAGTCGTGGATATCCTAAGATATACCAGCCATTGCCTCCATGCGACCGATTACTAGTCCCCTAAGAGGTCCCGGCGGAGAATTATCTCAACTCCTCATATCACATATAACTACTTACCACTCTAGTGATCCCAAAAATATAACCAATTCCTAAAAGTAGATCCAACACTGCCTCCAGGTGAAGGATCCCTAGCCCCCTATGAGGTCCGGACGGAGAATTCTCTCGACGCCTCACGCCACATATGGTTGCTTAAAACATAGTGAATTGACACACCATTGCGTGTGTGTTCCGCAAGTGCACGGGTGTTAAAGTAATAAATACCCAAAGGGTGGGTAGTCGAATCCACAGAGAGTAGACGTTAGCAACAAATACACTTTGTCAATTAGTCAAGAAAAACTCAATGTGTGAAGAGATTGAATTAAAAGTGAACAAACATAAAATAAAGATTGAAAGTGGTAACTAGAGATAAGGATAATATCAAGATAAGAATGGGGTACTCGGACAGTGCTCCCCTAGGTTCCTAGTTTCAAGTGCAAGACTCAAATTACCTTTACTTAAACAAGATTTGAGGAGTCGTGGAAATCCAAAGACACAAGGTCCCAAACCTAAGGTCAACCTTGACTAGTCCCCTACGAGGTCCCGGCAGAGAGAAAACTCTCGACGCCTCACACCACGTATGACCGCGCTAAGCTCTAGGGATTCCAAGTGATAAACCCTATTCCCAACTATAGATCAATCCCTTTGGTCCAGGCGAAAGATCTCTAATCACAAATAAGTCCCGGCGGAAAGACCTCTCGCAACGCCTAACTCTCTTTGAGATCAAAACTAATTCTTGGAATAAGAAGGTAGGGTAAACCACACCGGAGGGGAAAGGGGACGTGTCGCTACCTCTCAACTCACCCTCTCGACCCTCTTTAATCTTGGTTAATATAATCCTGATGGTGATAGTCACTCGTCAAAAGGATGATTAGATTGGCCCCCAACCCTAGTGTCACTCTAAGGGAGAAACAATTAAGCACACAAGATTGAAACTCAAAACAAATCTCAATTTAAATAAAAGGAATAGAGTCATTGAAAAAAAGAGTTCTAGAGTTTACATGTCCAAGTACCCACTAGGGGTTTAGCCCTCCATGGAGCAATACAAGTTCATCAAAGTAATTGAAAACAAATGCAAATAAACCATAGAGAAAACCCCCTTTAGCTCCATGCTGATGGTCTATGTGGGCTGCTCCCGCCTCTCCATGAATCCCTCCGTCAAGCCTAGGGCACACCTCGCCAAATAGCTCTCATTGGAAGGAATCAATGTAGAAATTGGTGAAGAACCGCCCTCAAACCCTAGCAAAACCCTCTCCGAACCCTAGCCGAACTCCCTCCATACGTTGGGAAGAAGATGCCTTCAAAACGTTTCAGAACGACTTTTTCAAAATGCAATCTCAAGAATCCACACGGGTGTATGGATGAGCCACACGACCGTGTGGAAATTCCACACGCCCATGTGGAATTTCAGGGTTGTAGAACTTCGCTTGTAGGTCCCCAATTTCGCTCGTTTTTTGCTTCTGAGGCCACACGGACGGATACATGCTTGTGTGGAAGGTCATGAGGCTTTTCTTGATAATGAAAATCCCTTGGAGAGCTTTAAAAGTCTTCGAACAAATCAGAACGAGTAAGTATGACTGCCTCTGTGTCTTTCTACAAGCGTTGTTTCGAACCTTGTAGAAATTGGTACATACTCTCTCGTTTGACCCCGATTTGTGTCTTGATCTTTGTAATTATGCAAAAGAACTCCACTTGGCACAATCATGACCTATTTTTGCTTAAACTCCCAAAGAAAACTCTTCACAACCCTAACTGCACGAAAGAACACAAAAAGCACACGAAATGAGCGATATAGCCTTATAAAAGTAATGCTCATGCATAAAACTCTTTACAACCCTATGGGTATTTATTACTTCGACACCCGTGCACTTGAGGAACACATGTGCAAGTGTGTGTCAAGTTTTTGGCGCTGTTGCCGCGGAGTTAGGCATTTTAGGAACATCTTTACTTTGTTACTTTAGTCATTCACCACTTATTTTGTTTCACACTTCCTTTACTTCCATCATTCTGATTTTGTTTTCTTTTCTTGATTTCAGCTCCAGGTTATGACCCGTGGACACCCTTCGACATTAATTGAAGGTGATCCAGAAATTGAGAGAAGACTTGATGCGTCTCCGCAACAACACAACAGGGTGATGTGTGTCAACCCCTTGCGTTACCGCAAGTGCACGGGTCGTCAAGTAATAAAAGTGGACCCAAAGGGTCGGGTTGTCGAACCACAGGGAACAGAAGTACTAGTAATAGCCCCTCTTTTGTTATCTAGCCTAATGAGTGTAGTATGTGATGATCTAATGGCCAACACTAAGAGTGTCACCACAAGTGCGCAGGAAATAAAAAGGAAAAGAGTTCTCAATCAATAAGAGTGAGGTATCCGGACAATGCTCCCCCCTAGGATTCGGGTGTTGGATGTAGATTACAAGTGTTTCTAAACGAAGACAATGAGTCGTGGGTATCCAAAGGTATAACGGCCCCTGCCTCCAGGTCACCGATAACTAGCCCCCTACGAGGTCCCGGCGGAGAATTCTCTCAACGCCTCACACCACATATGACTGCTTAAAACTCTAGGGATCCCAAAGATATGACCAATTCCTAA
Source organism: Dioscorea dumetorum (assembly GCA_902712375.1). NCBI lineage: Eukaryota > Viridiplantae > Streptophyta > Magnoliopsida > Dioscoreales > Dioscoreaceae > Dioscorea > Dioscorea dumetorum. The sequence continues at coordinate 537,144 of CACTHL010000615.1, forward strand.
AAGTAGATCTAACCCTGCCTCCAGGTGGAAGATCCCTAACCCCCTACGAGGTCCCGGCGGAGAATTCTCTCGACGCCTCACACCACATATGGTTGCTTGACACTTAGGGAATATGGAGATAGGAAATATCTGTCGGAAGGGAAAGGGGACACTCCGCTATCTCACGGCTCACCCTCTCAACCCTCTTTACTCTTGGTAATTCTAAACCTAGCGGTGATCTCTCTCGTCACTAGATTGAATAAAACATGCGAGGCAATTAATAATGAAATCAAAAGCACAAACAAGCATTAAGAACTCAAGAGTAAAACTCAAACTGATAGATTCGAATAGAAACACAATGTAAATCTAATGAAAATAAGAATCCTAGGGTTTACATGCCCGAATACCCTCTAGGGGTTTAGCTCTCCATGGAGCGAGTCACAAAACAAATAATAAATTCAGAAATAAGTTCCAAAGACATAAAGAATAACCCCCTTAAATCCGTGATGATAGTCTCGATGGGTAGTTTCCACGTCCGGATTGAATCCACTCCGAAGCTAGGTCGCCGATGGCTTCCTTGACGCTATGACGGAGGAGGAATCGATCCAAGTTGGTGAGGAAAGCTTCCCAAAGCCGCAAAGAACTCCTTCCAAGCCCTAGCCGCCTTGTCTCTCGAAAGTGGCCAAAAAGATCCCCAAAAATTATCACAAGGCGGCTTTTATAATTTGAATTCGGGGCTTTACGCGGGCATCCACACGGCCATCCACACGCCCGTGTGGAAATTCCACACGGGCGTGTGAAGCACTCTGCTACGATCACTGCTACAGTAATTTGCTACGGTAGATGCTACGGTGATTTTTCCCGAAGTCTTCCTTGGAGTCCACACGGTCGGGCACACGCTCGTGTGGTAGGGTGTGTGGCTTTCTATGCTTTGAAATCCTCAAGAACTTTCTTCCGCTTTGTACGGAAGCTGGGACATGGGCGTACTACGCCTTTGTGCCCTTTCGGTTTGTGTAATGACTTGTACTCCTCCGAAAGTTGGCAACACCCCCATGCATATGAACACAGCTTCGATTGTGGTCTTGGAACGTGTCATCACACCCTATCTTTGCTTCTTCCTGTATGTCATGTCTCCAAAGCCCTGTTTGCACAAAAGAACACAAAACACACCTTGTTAATGCTAAAATCTGATAGAAGTGATGCTCAATGCATATAAACCGATATTATAAAATATATATAATCAAGCACTTATCAAACTCCCCCACACTTAAGCTTTTGCTTGTCCTCAAGCAAACTAAACATTCATTACAAGGAAAGAAAGGATAAGTGCTTGGCCTCGGGTTCACTAGAAAGTATGAGAGTATGATTCTATAACAAAAGGGAAAAACTATTTAACACCAAACGGCTCGAGTCAATGCTCTAGAAAACAATCCAATGACAAGAAAGAAAAAGAAATCCGAAAGCGTGTGTGTGTGGAAAAACTCATCTCAATTCGACTCTATGTCCACTACTTACAGTTTTTATTGCTCGAGACTCATATAATAGCAAAAAGAATGGTAGTAGCTGCACACAATCTCCAAGGTAGCCCTTTCTCAGGCGGCCTCCCGAGTGGCTTTCACACTTTAGAGATGGTAGCTCTTTCTACCGAGGGTGCTAGCTTTCACATATCCCTTGTGATAGCTCTTTCTCTCATTAGGGCATAACTAGTATCCGACTTATGAGAGTAGCTGCATACAATCAAAGGTAGTAGCTCTTTTCACCCCCTATATACACGAAATAATTCACAATTGCTAAGCTAAATAAATATCTATATTTTTTCTTTTCTTTTTCTTCTTTTTTTTTTTTTTTTTTTTTTTTTTTTTTTTTTTCTTTTTCGAATAAAACAACTACTAACAAGTCTCAAAACATTAAACTAGAGCTTCTATAGGTCTAATGAGTGAGTAGAGTGCATAAATGGCAATCGGACAAAAATTTCTCAAAAAAATTGGATGACAACTAGAGCATGATGAAATCTAGTGTTCGAAGCTCCCCTATAGTCTAGAATCTAACTCTTAACCTTAAAGTGAACCTTCATAGGTTGCATGAGCATATATAATGAAAACAGACAATAAAGTGGTGTATAAAGTAATCCCTCCCCCACACTTAAGATGTACATTGTCCCCAATGTACACATGCAAGCACAATAAAATTATAAATTCTGAACACAAAGCATGTGAGGGTGTGCAAAAATCAAAATAATACTCCCCTGAATTCCAAGTGAAATAGTTGGTGGAATCTTGTACAAGGGTGTGTTTGGCTCAACGGGCATTTGGAGGTGAAACGGCCGTGTGACCTATTCACACGGCCATGTGCATAACTTGATTTCCATTTCCCAAGACTCTCAAGACTATCTGCGGATTCAGGGGGTTCAATGAAGCTCAACAAGATTAGAAAATAAAACAACGAAAAACAACTAGAACCACAAAATAAAAATGACAGAAATAAAAGACAGAGTCTCAACTAGCATGCTGAAAATAAAACTACGAGAAAATAAAAATACAGAAGATAAAATAAAATGACTCAAGGACGCCTCATGCGTCGGGAAACTCTGCTTGGTGCTTCTTTGGTGGTGCTTGGTGGTGCTGATGTCGTCGCCTCGAATCTTTGTGTCGCTCTCCCGAAGATGTCGAATGATGGATAAGCTGCGACATCATCATGGACCCGGTTGGCGAGCACGGTCGCCATGTCCCCCGGGAGAGCTCCAAGCGCCACCTCGAGCCTCGCCAAACGGTCACGGGCTCGAGTGGAGGGCTGCTCGGCTCGGCTCGGATGCGGGGGCCTCGGTGTCCATCGGCACAGTGTGTGGGTGCCGGTGAATCGGGAGCGTCTGGCTGGGTCGGCTGCCTCCTCTTCGACTCCTCCTCCTCGGCCTCCACTTGCGAGTATATAACGGCCGGTGCTCGTCTTCTTCACCATACGCATGGCTCGGAGAGATGCAAGCCCCAAGGGTGCTGGTATGCTGATCCTCTCCATCCCTCGAAGTGCCTCGGACAAGCCCATGCCACGAACGAGTCGGGTAATGTATACTCCTGAAAAGATCACACCGACCCGCACGTAATGGCTTTGATGGCGGAGGTAATCCGCCACAACAAAGCCTAAATGCATGGGGATGTTCCGGACCATGGTGTATAGGTAAAGCAAGTCGAGGCGGCTCAAAACTCCAATCTTTGTCGCCTCGTCCCGTCACGGTCCTGCTGAAAATAGAATGTATATACCGTAGGCCGGACGGCTGAGCATGGTTGCCTTGGAAGATCCCGGCTCGTCTTGGAAGCCTCCGCATATGGTCCCGTACGCACGACTCGGAGTGAGTCCAATAGGGTAATCGACGATGAGTTGCTCGTACTCCCCGTGTGAACATAGTCTCTGTCATATAAACCGAGAAAAACAGAGAAGCTGCGTGAGGCTCATGGAGTGGTGCGACCGAATAGCCTGAAGCGGATCGTGTCCTCCCTCTCAAAATCATGGCGAGCGCGGTCGAAGTCGAACGAGGACAAGACCTCCAGTGTGAGCTCACGATAAGTGGGATGACGAATAGTAAGGAGCCGGTCCCGGCCTCCCACGGCGGTAAGCTCGCGCACCTCATCGGCCAAGTCAATCTCCTCGAGTGCCTTCCAATCGATCACGCGCGCCTGTCCGAATTTGAGACGCCGTAAGCGCTCATATCGCTGCGATGCTCGGGGACGGCGAACTCCGGTTCCTCGGGAGGGGAAGGCTCCCGAGCGGCGCGAGAGCGTTTGTGGGCGACCTTCTTGGTCCTAGGGGCCATATACGTGAAAATCGGGGCAAGTTAGTGCAAAATTCCCTTTGTGCGAGAAATCCACATGGGCGTGTGGAGGATCCACACGCCCTTGTGGGTCATCATCCTCATCCACACGGGCGTGTGGATGGGCCACACGCCCGTGTGGATGCCCGACCATGGCCAAAAAGCCATGGTTGGGTGGTTTCCACATCAAAAACTACCCCTAAATCGACAAGCATGCATATCATGATAGTTCTCATGGAAGATTTATGCATAAAACATCAACAAATCACCGGATCTGAAATTCAAAATTCATGGCAAGAACTAGAAAAACTTGGAGCTTACCGGAGATTTTTGATGAAGAAGAAGATGGAAATCGCCGGAAAAACACCCAAGAATCCTTAAATAAGCTAAGGAGAGGCGTTAGGAACCCAAGAGATGCGTCTCTTCGCGTGGAGGCGTCGGAAGGAGAAAAGGCGCGAAGGTTTGAATGAAAGTTCAAGGCCTTCTCATCTCCTTTATAAACCACATGGGCGTGTGAGGGTCTCACACGCCCTTGTGGATGGCCACATGGGCGTGTGGATGAGCCACACGCCCTTGTGCCTTCAAAAATCGACGCCGAGAAAGCCACAAGGGCACTCACACGGGCGTGTGAGTGCCGGTGTGGATTAAATATCTCGAGACGAAGGCCACGGGGGCACTCACACGGGCGTGTGAGTGCCCTTGTGGACCTGGAAAAATCCACGGGGGGCAGCCACACGGGCGTGTGGCTGCCCTTGTGCCTCTCTCGGAAACCTGAAAATTGATTTTCGGGTCTCACACGCCCATGTGGATGAGCCACATGGGCGTGTGTGGCTCCCGGGAAGGCCACGGGGGCACTCACACGGGCGTGTGAGTGCCCTTGTGCCCTCTCGTTTCATGTTTTTTCAATTTTTTCAGCAAGGCACAGGGGCACTCACACCCCCTTGTGCCTGCCCTTGTGGATTTTCAGCAAAACATGAAACACTTAAGCACAAGGCCAATTCCTTAACTTTAAATCTCTAAATCAATCTAGATCAAGCCACACATGTATAATTATCATGAAACACCAAGAATAAACAATAAAAACACAGCAACGACAGAATTAACGCAAAGTCGCCTACTCAAGCTAGTTATTACTGCAGAATTAAAAAAACTAACTATGAAAGCAATAAAATGACTTGGGTTACCTCCCAAGAAGTGCTTGTTTTACGTCATTAGCTCGACGTACCTGTTCCTCTATGGGGGCTCATGCAAGTGAAATATGTTCTTGGCAGCCTTTACCTGACAATTCAGACAATATGGTTGCGTGGGAGGCAAGTGATGAGAACTCTTATTACCACTTGAAAAGCCATCACCTTCTTCTCGTGTATGTGCATCTTTTACACCCTTTTGGTGCTTCTTGCGGTGACGCCTTGATCTAGTCAGTCTACGGAAAATCCTCTTCAGAATTCCCGGTTGTGGTTGATCCTCTATCACTCGAACCTCCTGCAGACTTGATTCATCCTTTTCAAACTCGAGGCCACCCCTCATATGGGTCGGGGTAGAACGTCTCCTGCACATACTCATCGACAAGCTCATCATTAGCATCAACAAAATAACATGTGTCATCAAATTCGTGAGGATGCTTCATAGCATCTGTAAGGCGATAAGTGATCTTTTCGTCTCCAATGCGCAGCGTCAATTCGCCTCCCTCCATGTCTATCAGTGCCTTGGAGGTTCGAAGGAATGGTCTCCCCAAAATCAACGGAACTTCCACATCCTCATCGACATCAAGTACTACAAAATCTGCAGGAAAAATATATTTGTCAATCTTAATCAAAACATCTTCAATGATACCTCTAGGATGTCGAATTGAGCGATCGCCTAGCTGCAACGCCATTTGAGTTGGCCGTGGCTCTCCTAACCCCAATTTCTGGAAAAATTTGTACGGCATCACGTTGATGCTTGCTCCTGAATCAGCTAACGCTTTCTCTTGGCCTAAACCCCCAATAACACATGGGATGATGAAACTCCCAGGATCTTTCTTCTTGCTTGGGAGGTTCTTTTGGAGTATTGCTGAACAACTCCCATCCAATATCACAGCTGCACTTTCTTCAATTTTCCTTTTGTTAGTCAAAAGATCTTTCAAAAATTTTGCATACCTGGGCATTTGTGATAATGCCTCGACAAAAGGGATGTTGATGTGCAGCTGTTTGAACAACTCCAGAAATTTCTTGTTCTGCTCCTCCGTTTGATCCTTCTTCAGCCGTGAAGGGTATGGTACTCGAGGCACATAAGCAGGAGGTGTTGCCGCAGCCTCCTTCTCTTTTTCTTGGGCCTTAGGCTGCACTTGCTCTGGTTCTTGTGCAGTCTTCTTTTCTTGCACCTTATTCTCCACCTCTCGCCCGCTTCTCAACGTGATCGCCTTCACGTGCTCTCTTGGGTTTGTCTCTGTGTTGCTCGGCAGGCTTCCTTGAGGTCTATCGGCCAAGGATTTTGCTATTTGGCCCACTTGCGTCTCCAAGTTGTGCAATGACGCAGTGTGGTTGCGCAGCGTCGCCTCCACGTTCTGAAACCTGGTGTCAGTAGATTGAATAAACTTAGAAAGTACCTTTTCAAGTTCAGAAACTCTCTCTGGAATAGAAGGCTGTTGTGGGAAACCCGGAGGAGCTGCTTGCTTCTGCTGGCCCTGATTGCTCCATGAGAAGTTCGGATGGTTCCTCCATCCCTGATTGTAGGTATTTGAATACGGGTTCCCTTGCCCCCTCACTGGATTTCCAACAAAATCCACTTGCTCCATTGGTGCCGACACTCCCACTGAAATAGGACAATCGTAGAGCTATGCCCACCTCCACAACTATCGCAAGTGCCGATGGCGGCTACTCTTGAAGTTGTAATGGTGTCTAGCTTCTTGCTTAGTGCTTCAACTTGGGCCGCTAGTGATGTAACGGCATCAACATCATGTATTCCCGCAACCTTCTTCTTCTCCCTCGAGCTCCATTGGCAACCTGTTGAGAGCCATGTCTTCAATGAGCTGTCTTGCATCTTCCGGGGGTCTTGTTACCCATAGTCCCACCTGCGGCCGCATCTAGGAGTTGCCTAGTGCTTGGATTCAGCCCATTATAGAACGTGTGTATAATCATCCAATGCGGGAATCCATGTTGGGGACATCGCCGCAGAAGGTTCTTGAACCTTTCCCATGTCTCGAATAGAGACTCCAACTCATTCGAAAGAAGGAAGAGATCTCATTGCGGAGCTTCGCTGATTTCCCCGGGAGGGAAATATCGTGCAAGAAAGGCTTCTACCATCTCGTCCCAAGTGGTGATGGACGCTCTTGGCAATGATTGGAGCCATTGTTTGGCTCGTCCCTTCAATGAGAATGGGAAGGTCCTCAATCGAATCGCATCATCCGATACCCCGTTGATCTTGAGCATATCACAAACCTCCAAGAAGTTTTCAACATGGGCATTGGGGTCTTCATCCGGCAGCCCATTAAGCTGCGCGGATCTGCTGAACCATCTGGATGAATGCCGGCTTCAGCTCAAAATTGTTAGCGGCGATGGGCGGTCTAACAATGCTCGGCTTGTGTTCCTCGGGCTGAAGGTTTCGCAAAATCAGCAAGTGTCCTTGGTTCATCTTCGTGGTCCGCCATGGTCGCAGATCCTTCGACTTCAACTTCAACTTGCTGTTCTTGAACAACTTCAGGCTCCTTGCTTCTCTTGTGAAGTCTTCGCTCAATTTCGGGGTCTCCTTCAACTAATGTCGATGGGTTCCCTCGGTCATAAGTCGGAGCTGCAATCAAATAAACAAAAGAAAATGAGAACAATGAAAGTAGAGAAGATGGAGTAGAAAAACAGTAAAAATAAATGAATGGCTAAAGTAACAAAATACTAGCGTTCCTAATATCCTGTTCCCCGGCAACGGCGCCAAAAACTTGATGCGTCTCCGCAACAACACAACAGGGTGATGTGTGTCAACCCCTTGCGTTACCGCAAGTGCACGGGTCGTCAAGTAATAAAAGTGGACCCAAAGGGTCGGGTTGTCGAACCACAGGGAACAGAAGTACTAGTAATAGCCCCTCTTTTGTTATCTAGCCTAATGAGTGTAGTATGTGATGATCTAATGGCCAACACTAAGAGTGTCACCACAAGTGCGCAGGAAATAAAAAGGAAAAGAGTTCTCAATCAATAAGAGTGAGGTATCCGGACAATGCTCCCCCCTAGGATTCGGGTGTTGGATGTAGATTACAAGTGTTTCTAAACGAAGACAATGAGTCGTGGGTATCCAAAGGTATAACGGCCCCTGCCTCCAGGTCACCGATAACTAGCCCCCTACGAGGTCCCGGCGGAGAATTCTCTCAACGCCTCACACCACATATGACTGCTTAAAACTCTAGGGATCCCAAAGATATGACCAATTCCTAAAAGTAGATCTAACCCTGCCTCCAGGTGGAAGATCCCTAACCCCCTACGAGGTCCCGGCGGAGAATTCTCTCGACGCCTCACACCACATATGGTTGCTTGACACTTAGGGAATATGGAGATAGGAAATATCTGTCGGAAGGGAAAGGGGACACTCCGCTATCTCACGGCTCACCCTCTCAACCCTCTTTACTCTTGGTAATTCTAAACCTAGCGGTGATCTCTCTCGTCACTAGATTGAATAAAACATGCGAGGCAATTAATAATGAAATCAAAAGCACAAACAAGCATTAAGAACTCAAGAGTAAAACTCAAACTGATAGATTCGAATAGAAACACAATGTAAATCTAATGAAAATAAGAATCCTAGGGTTTACATGCCCGAATACCCTCTAGGGGTTTAGCTCTCCATGGAGCGAGTCACAAAACAAATAATAAATTCAGAAATAAGTTCCAAAGACATAAAGAATAACCCCCTTAAATCCGTGATGATAGTCTCGATGGGTAGTTTCCACGTCTGGATTGAATCCACTCCGAAGCTAGGTCGCCGATGGCTTCCTTGACGCTATGACGGAGGAGGAATCGATCCAAGTTGGTGAGGAAAGCTTCCCAAAGCCGCAAAGAACTCCTTCCAAGCCCTAGCCGCCTTGTCTCTCGAAAGTGGCCAAAAAGATCCCCAAAAATTATCACAAGGCGGCTTTTATAATTTGAATTCGGGGCTTTACGCGGGCATCCACACGGCCATCCACACGCCCGTGTGGAAATTCCACACGGGCGTGTGAAGCACTCTGCTACAGTACTGCTACAGTAATTTGCTACAGTAGATGCTACAGTAGATGCTACAGTGATTTTTCCCGAAGTCTTCCTTGGAGTCCACACGGTCGGGCACACGCTCGTGTGGTAGGGTGTGTGGCTTTCTATGCTTTGAAATCCTCAAGAACTTTCTTCTGCTTTGTACGGAAGTTGGGACATGGGCGTACTACTGCCTTTGTGCCCTTTCGGTTTGTGTAATGACTTGTACTCCTCCGAAAGTTGGCAACACCCCCATGCATATGAACACAGCTTCTGATTGTGGTCTTGGAACGTGTCATCACACCCTATCTTTGCTTCTTCCTGTATGTCATGTCTCCAAAGCCCTGTTTGCACAAAAGAACACAAAACACACCTTGTTAATGCTAAAATCTGATAGAAGTGATGCTCAATGCATATAAACTGATATTATAAAATATATATAATCAAGCACTTATCAAGACTACATAGACGGGGAAGACAACCTGAACAAGAACAGTCTTATCAAGCTGAAATAGAAATCGAAGAGTCCGCAACTATGGATGAACAGAATGAGCAACAGCGGATATTTTCAGATTTTGCCAGGCCGACTATCCATGACACACAATCAAGCATAGTCAGGCCACCAATTGCAGCTAACAACTTTGAGCTTAAACTGGGTTCATTCAGATGGTACAACAGTCCGCACAGTTCAATGGGTTGGCAGATGAAGACCCGAACAATCATATAGATAACTTCTTGGAAGTGTGTGAGATGTTGAAGATAAATGGAGTCACAGATGATGCCATCAGATTAAGAGGCTTCCTATTTTCCTTGAAGGGGAAAACAAAATAGTGGTTGCAGTCTCTACCCAGGGCGTTAATCATTACATGGGAAGGAATGGTTGAGGCCTTCCTTGCCCGATATTTTCCTCCTGGGAAGTCGGCGAAGTTGAGAAATGAAATTTCCTCGTTCATGCAATCGGATTTAGAGTCTCTTTTTAAGACATGGGAAAGGTTCAAGGATCTTCTGCACAAGTGTCCTCAACATGGATTCCCCGAATGGATAATCATCCACACATTCTATAATGGGTTGAACCCAAGCACAAGACAGTTACTTGATGCGGCAGCAGGAGGTACCTTAGGAAGCAAAACTCCCGAAGCTGCCGGCCAACTGATAGAAGAAATGGCCATGAATAGCTATCAGTGGAATGCTCGAGACAAGAGGAAAGTGACTGGTATTCATGAGATGCAGTAACATCTCTAGTAGCTCAGGTTGAAGCATTGAGCAAAAAATTAGATACTTTGGCAACCCCTTCTAGAATGGTTGCAGTGATGAGTTGTGGAGGTGGGCATGTTTCATCTGATTGTCCTATCTCCGTCGTGGAAACAACACCTGTTGAGCAGGTGGATTTTATGGGGAATGCAGGACGGGGACAAGGGAACCCCTATAGCAACACATACAATCCGAGGTGACGAAATCACCCAAACTTCTCATGGAGCAACTAAGGGCAGCAAAGGCCCTCTGCAGCCCCCGAATTTTAGCAACCCCAACAACCCAACGTCGAGAGTCGAGTTTCAGGGTTAGAGAACTGAATGACAGACTTGGAGAAAGCACTCACCAAGTTCATTCAGTCTTTAGACACACGTTTCCAAGGCAGGATAGCACACTTCGCAACCACACTGCCTCATTGCACAATTTAGAAAATCAGGTGGGGCAGATTGCGAAGTCACGTTCAGAGCGACCTCAAGGAAGTCTCCCAAGGCATACAGAGACAAATCGTCGAGAGCAGCTGAAGGCGATCACTTTGAGAAGTAGTCGTGAAATTGAGGGGAGACTCCCCAATGAAGAGGTTGTTCATGCTCCCGCCAAGAAGAAAGAGAAAAAAGCTGAAGAAAAGGGTAAGGAGAAAGTGGTAGCACCCTCACCTTATAAGCCAAGAATTTCTTACCCTTCAAGGCTGAAAAATGACCAAAATGATGAGCAGTACAAGAAGTTTCTGGGCCTTTTCAAGAAGCTGCACATTAACATTCCATTTGTGGAGGCTTTGTTATGAATGCCTCGTTATGCGAAGTTTTTAAAAGACCTCTTGACCAACAAGAGGAAATTGGAGGAGAGTGCAGCTCTAGTATTCAATGCATCTTGCTCGGCGGTGCTGCAGAGAAATTTACCGAACAAGATGAAAGACCAGGGAAGTTTTATCATCAATTGTAATATTGGTGATTTAGGTGAAGAAAAGGCATTGGCAGATTCAGGGGCTAGCATAAATGTCATGCCTTATACATTCTTTATGAAATTGGGATTGGGACAGCCAAGGCCTACTCGGATGACCCTTCAGCTAGCTGATCGTTCAGTTCTTCATCCAAGATGCATTATTGAAGATGTTCTGGTGAAAGTGGACAAGTATATTTTCCTGCAGATTTTGTAGTTCTTGATGTGGATGAGAATGTCGATGTGCCGCTAATACTTGGAAGATCTTTTCTGCGTACTTCCAAAGCTCTTATAGACATGGATGGTGGAGAGATGACGCTGAGGATTGGAGATGAGAAGCTGACCTACCGCCTTGCTGAAGCCATGAGACATTCTCTTGATTTTGATGATACTTGGTATTTTCTTGATACCACTGATGAGGTCAAGACATCATCACAAGAAACACATGGACGCTCCTGCGGATGAGAACTCAAGAGCTAAGAGCGATATCCCTCCCCTTGGTAACAAATTCTACTATTCGTCTCCTAAGTTAGAGATCCTATGCTCATCATGCCTTAAGTTTACAGGCAGCAAAGTGCCCTCGATTCATGACCCTCCTTGATTGTTGATGAACAATTACGTCAAGCTAGTGACGTAAAACAAGCGCTTATTGGGAGGCAACCCAATTTTTAATTTCTTGGCATTTGTTTTAGTTAGTTTTTAATTTCTACAGTTGAGTTTTTGGTTTGTTTTTATTTTCTTTTGATTCATCTCCGGTGTAGCGCATTTTTGCCGTTTTCAGATGCAAAATCGTGTTTTCATCGTTTCTGGTAAGTTTGAGAGCTTTTCCTGTGAATTTGGTGAGATTTGAGCCATGTTCTTGTTTGATTTCAATTTCTGCAGTTTTCCATGTGTTTTCGATGAATTTAGCAGAGTTTGGAACATTTTTGGGCCGAAAAATGGAAACACATGGCCATGTGGATGGATTTTTTTGGGTTTTCTGTCATCCAGAGAATCCACATGGCCATGTGAAAATTTTGGAGCTCATTTGGCTAAGATTGAAAATTCACATGCCAATGTGAAAATTCCACATGGGCATGTGAGTACTATTCATGAGCTGCAAAATTTCAATCCAGAGAAGACACACGGCCATGTGGAATTCCACATGGCCCTGTGGATTTGTTCAGAATTTTTCAGGCGATCCAGAGAATCCACACGGCCATGTTGAATTTCCACATGGCCATGTGGAAATTGGGGTGCTTTGAGTAATGCCATCCAGAGAAAACACATGGCCATGTGGGTTACTTAAACATGAGAAGCTTGCTTCTCTTCATATTCCACTTCGCGCCCTTTCATCTCCAAACGCCTCCACTCCAAAGATCGCGACCCAATTGTTTCTCCTTCTATTCCCTTGCCTATTTATAATATTTGTGGGCTTTACTCATCGTTATATTGCGTGATTCATCATCATCTTTTCCGGTAAGCCCTCTTTTCTCTCTTCTTGCCATGAATGTTAATTCTTCCATTTGGGTCATGAATCTTGTGTTTTAGCATGTTGTTTTCATAGAGAATACTTATTTTCATGCGTTAGACACTTGTGCTCAAAGTTTCGTGTGTTTGTACGGCTTGATGTGGATCAACCATGGCCTTTTGGCCATGGTCGAAATTCCACACGGCCGTGTGGAAATTCCACACGGTCGTGTGAATCTCTGGGAGGTTGTTTTGAGCCCCGAAATGACTCGTTTGCTTTTCTTATGCATAGGAATGGCTCCAACGACAAAGAAAGTTGCACATAAACGTCCTCGTGTGCTTCGTGACTTTTCACCCGAAGTCTTGGAGTTTGCCGTGCCCGAACATCAAGTCCGGCTTGAGTGTCTCTCAAAGCTCAAGTTCGGCTAGACGTGAACCCCGGATTTACAAGCATTAGTGGCGATAGAGCATGCACAAGCTAAAGAGTTGGCGAATGAAGTTCAAGAGTTGATCGCCGTAGAAGGTTGGAATAAACTGTTGTGCATCAAAGGCCTGGCCACTCGAGACATCACTCTTGAAGTTCTCGCGTCCTTCGAGTTCGATCGCTCACACACGGACTACCACCGATCCGACACCATCTGCTTTCGTGCCTTTCATCAGTACCATAGCATGAGCATGATGTACGACAGAGATTTCACCCAAACAGAGGAGTACACACAACAACCCGTTGATTTCCTGTTTCATGTAACTCCTAGCCGGGTTTGCAAGTTGTTATGCGGCGATATTCAATATGAGCCTGGTTCAACAAAGGCTTCCTTGCTCCTTCGCCTGGCCCACAAGTATATTCACGCTGTTCTTAGCAGGACGATCAATTGGCGGGGCAACAGCACTGGCGTACTAGGGCGGCTGGACTTTCTATACTTGTACTCCATAATCCACAGCTTGCCCTTGCACCTGGGATATGTGGTAGCAGATTACTTGAGGCACCAAGGACAGTACGCACGGGTCAAAGCCCTGTTTTCCGGCCCCTACATCACTCGTCTTATCAGGGGGATGGGCCTGATTGACGCTGCCCGCGGAGCAGACAAGATGATCGTTCCCTCTCCACTAGGCCTTGAGACTTTGCGCATGATGGGCATTGTGAAGAGGGCAGCTCCAGGCAGGTATGTACTTGTGTCCCTTTCCCAGAGGAGTCCGAGGAGGAAAGTAAGGAGGAAGAAGAAACCGGGCCTAGACCTTCATCGCAGGTAGCACCTATTGAGGCAGAAGACACCCCAGCAGCAGAGGAGGTGCCCCCGATGTCAACATGCGCATCCCCTCCATCTTATGATCGCATGAACAGAATGGAGAGTGCTGTGGGAGTCCTCCAGACTGATCTTGCAGCTATGAGGATGACTCAGGCAGCGAACCATACTGAGGTGCTCTCTCGCATGGCCGAGTATCACGTAGAGATGATGGAGCGCTTCACCGCCCTCCAGCAGATGATGGCTAGAAACACCGACACCACTGCGTCGACCGCACCCAGAGCACCCCATACATCCCCCGCATCACTAGTAGCACCCGCAGATGATGACGCTTGAGGCGTCTTTCTCTTAGTTGTTTTTCCTTGTACCCTTTTTACTTTCTTGTTGTTGGGTCTTTGTTACTCAGAAAGGGCTTACCTTCTGAGCTTTATCTTACTGCTTTCAATTGTAGTTTGTTTGTTTCGAGTTTAAGCGTGGATGTCATGCTTATAAACTCTCGTTATTTTTCTTTTGTTTTGATCTTTACTAAACCCCTTTTGTGACGTGCAGATGGTCATGTCAGTCATGTGTTGAGGAGTAGTCACAGGCATGGCCATGACGATTGATGGGCGTCCCGCAAGTGTACGGGGTCGTCAAGTAATACCCTGTGTGTGCCACAGGAGTCGTATTCCTCGGGGCCAAGGATCTACCCTTACTTCCTCTTCACTTATTGTCTAACCAAATGTCTCGAAGTTGGGTGCTAAGTTCTACAGTCTAACTTCTGGAAAATCTAACTGAAAGACGAACTACGGCCGAAATAAATGGAGAATCACAAAGGGGAGAAAACGGTCACGGACTCGGATCCCCCTGGGAATACTGAAACAAGACAGATGCTAGGGTTAAAATTGCAATTATGGTTTGGGCCAAGAGATTCCTAAAATAGGTTAACCCCGAATCCCTCGGTGATTAACCCCTAATCCCATACAGGTATTGGACAGATTCTCTTCTGACCAATTCCCCCTATGATTGCACTACGTCTAGGAAATCTCTGATTAGGAACAAACTCAGTATGTAGGTTCGAACCTAATGATTGGAAGGGTACCACATACCCGAATCCCTCGGCGTATAGGTACATGTATCCTTTTCAAACTATGCGAGTCTAATACAAGGGCGTATCCCACGCTCCAAGTACAACCTACAAATCGAACTACAGAGTTCTCATGTAATTCAAGGCAATCAAGCACACATAGCATGAACCACAAACTAACAAATTGCATTAAAAATAAATCAAAGCATCCATACAAGCTCGTTCATCCCAAGGTTCACCGGCGTCCGGTGACCTTGGGGCTTAGTTGTTCATACAAGCAAATAGCATACAACACATCATAAAAACAACTAGTCTAGCCATAACAACACTCCCTCAATTGTTGGTGATGAAAGGGTGAGCCGGATCGTCGCCACGCGCCTCCACCTACGCCGCAATGAGGGCGGCTTCCTTCTTCTTCTTCTTCTTCAAAAGGTGTAATGGAAGATGGATCTTGCCAAAAGTTCTCCTTCCTCTTGATCTCCACTCTCCAGGTTGATGAGAAAAGGTCCCTCCTTCTTCAGATTCAAGCCTCCTTCAAGCTCAAGAAACCTTTCTCCCAAAGCCTCACCAAAAGCCCCCTCTCCTCTTAGCCCTAACGCCCTTTAAACATGAAAATCGGGGGGTTATGCGGGCAGCCTTGCGGGCGCATGCTTGCCCGCAAGGCTCCCAGCCTTTTTCCAGAAATCGTTTTTTTTCTGCACTGCTACAGTAACCTTGCTACAGTAATTTGCTACAGTAATAGAGCTCCGAAAACGCCGTATTTGGTGTCGATTTCTTCCAAAATACGTTCTCGAGCTCGTTTGGGCTTCTTCAAGGCCTGTAACACAAATAAACTAATTAAACCACCAAAGCGGGCGTCGGCTTAACAAAAGCATATAATTTAAAACAAAAATACTATAAATAAATATACACATTTAAGCACTTATCATAACATCCCCACACCTAAGCATTTGCTTGTCCTCAAGCAAACAAAAACATGAAGACTAAGGGAAAGATGATAAGTGGCTAAATGTGACCTCAAGCTCAACAGTAAAGAACTCCGCTAGCATGAAGTGAAAGAAATACCAGAAATTGAGTTGTATATAAAACAAGATTAGCTCTGCAAAGATAGTCCTGTCATATCTAAAGTGTTCCTGTGAGTGTGTGCGAACTCTCTACCTCACTCTCCTCACCCTAGATCAAACTAGGGTTTCCATGCACTCCACACACTATGACGAGTAGTCTTAGAAATGTCAAGAAAAACCATCAATGAGGAATTAAGACCCTTTTGAATCTAAACTAGACCTCTAGCATCATTTTAAAGGTTCTAGACAGGCAAAGGAGATCGAACATTCTTTTTCTTTTTTTTTCTTTTCCTTTTTTTTTTTTTTTTTTTTTTTTTTTTTTTTTTTTAAGACTAACGTAGACTGTACAAAAATTTCGGTAGGGTACACATGCTTGTTTAAGCACCCGAGCACCCACCTACTCAATTTATTACATATCTACATGAACGCATTCATACTTCACTAGTTGTTGGCTGAAGGTACACTACGGTTAGGAGCCCGTACCCTAAGTTACTTAGCCAATGAAAGAAGAGGAATACTGTCTTCAACTTATTTTCTATTTACAACTCATCTCACTTCTCCTGGTCTAACATATCAACATGTCCCTAATGCTAGGGTTCACAAGAATCAAAAGTTCTTAAAAACTCATTGAAAGTAGCCCTTAACAAATTAAGACTAGTATCAACGTGATGGGTTGGTTGGAGTGTACAAGGTGAAAGTTCAGTGATACAGTACGTGGTCTACACTAGAGATAAGACAGGACTTTCAATTAAGCACATGAATAAAATACATCTCAATTCTATCTTTCTTTCAAGCTAGGAAATTCTTATAACAAATCATAGCCATCACGGGTGAATTATACATGCGAGATATATACATACCCCAACCCTACACCTAGAGTTGTGCATTGTCCCCAATGCACATGATCAGCCGCAAAAAGAATACGAGAATATAAAACCGGAAGGGTAAGGTAAGAAGAACTTCCCCGGTTATTGGATGAAGACTGGTAATGATCTAGGGCAAGAAAGTAGAAGAGTGGTGGGAGATAACTCATTATTAGCACCTGCAAAGATCCAAAAAGTAGATTAACTCACCATTCATAGCGAGAGAGAGAAAAGTACAGCTAACAAAATAAAACACTCAAGAAATACTGAAGTTCAAATAAAACCACACTTGAACAAGGAAATAAAAACAAAACAAGAAAAACAAAAGTCCCCAAGTGCCTAATCCTCAAGGTGGATGCTTTGTCGGCGGTAGGCTCGGTCGGAGCCCCGGATGTGGTGGCGGCGAAGAAGTGCCACCGGAAGAAGAGGATCCGCGTATATAGGCTAAAACTTCGCCCATGTCTCTCAACATTTGATGCTTTGGATGTCAAGGATTTGTTGTTGACCTTGTCGAAGAGATCGCACCTCATTCTCTAGTGTTTGGAATCGTGTTCAAATGGTGCTTGGGGTGTCATCTGAATCTGACTCAGGCGATTGTGGAGGGTCGGTGATGCGTTCGCCAAGGACTGAATATCGAACAATTGTGAATATGCCATTACGCTTCTCAACGACCCCCATTGAAAACAGAGTCGACATCCCTAAGGGCGCAGTGCCACCAACCATGTGCATCCCTCTAGTATAGTCAATCAATCCCATGCCCCGTATCCATCATGTGATATCATGCCCAAGATGGTATCGGCCAAACCCAAGGTTTCTAGGTCATTCCATTCAATTGTCCGGGTGGTACCAAAAGGTTTGGACTTCAACAACTCATATCTAGTCTTGTGCATTGCTTTTATAAATTGTGGCTCGGCAATGGGTGCGCCATCCCTCCTAGTTTTCTTCGACGCTACCCGTTTGTTCGGCATGCCTACAAGAGCAAATACACAAGATTAAACCAAAAGGCAAGAAAAACAAGGGTTTTAGGGCTCTCATTATAATATAAAAGCAAAGAAAAATATAAGCCCTAAAAAAAATTTTGCAAGAGTTCCCCTTGTATTTGGAGCTTTAAAAATTTTACAAAGGGTGCTTAAAGCTCAAAATTTTCATATAAACAACATCCAATCAATCCACAATAAAGTTTGCAACATAAATTATGTGAAAACAAAGAGAAAAGAAGAGGATTAGAACAAACCTTCAATTAGGGCACCAAAACTCAAGTCGAAGAAATACGGCAAAAAAAATTGGTAGAACTTTCAAAAACTTGTTAAAATGAAGTTGCTAGAGGTGGGAGAGGAGTTTAGGGCAAGAAAAACTAAGAAAAACGGTGAAAACAATGGTGGGGAAAGGAGAAGGGAAGCAAGGAAAACAAGGAAGAGGAAGAGAGAGTGAGGGAGAAGGGAGAGAAGGGCAGCCACTTAAGTGGCTGCCCGCCCTTGCGGGCGCCCATGCGGGCGTATGGGCGCCCGCAAGGCTCCCAGCCCGCGCGGGCCTGGGCAGCTTGCGGGCGGCCTTGCGGGCGCAAGGCCGCCCGCAAGGCGCCCAGGCGCCTTGCGCCCCGCAAGGCGGGGGCCTTGCGGGCGCCCATGCGGGCGCATGGGCGCCCGCAAGGCGCTCGCCTGCGGATGGCCGTGAGGCTGGAAGCCTCACGGCCAGCCTTGCGGGCGCATATGCGCCCGCAAGGCTCCCGACCCTTGTCTTTGGGGCTCCTTGCGGCCTTCCTCGCGGGCGCGAAGACGCCCACGAGGCTCCCAACGAAGTTTGCCATGCTTTTTAAGGGCGTAAAAACGCCCGTAAAGTCCTGGAATATCAAATTTTCGGCATGGTCTCCCCTACAACTTCAAAGAGAAATCTGAGATACACAATTAATTGCCGAAATATTTAAAACAACAAACTTGAATTTCAACAAAATAAAGGCAACATGGGTTCGAACAAGAACCAAAAATACGAAAAACTAAACACACCAATCAAACCACACAACAAAGATTAAAAGAGAGTACGAGAAAATAAATTGCCGGAATTTAAAACTTGGGTTGCCTCCCAAGGAGCGCTTGTTTAACGTCATTAGCTCGACGTACCTTCAACTTTACCTCAGGGTGGGTCAAATGGAGGGTAATTACCTCCGGTTTTCTGAGAAGTGCTCCAATACAAATATGGCTTCAGACGATGACCATTCACCTTAAATTTCCCCCTTTCCGGATGTATTATCTCCACGACACCATGTGGTAAAACTTCCGAGATTGTGAACGGTCCGGACCATCGTGACTTCAACTTTCCTGGAAAGAATTTCAATCTAGAGTTGAAAAGTAATACCTTATCTCCCTCCTTGAAGTGCTTGACTTGTTTAATATGCTTGTCATGATATGCCTTTGCTTTCTTCTTGTATAACACCGAATTCTCATAAGCCATAGTGCGCCATTCATCCAATTCATTTAATTGAAATTTTCTCTTATGGCCTGCCAAATGAGGATCAAGATTGAGATGCTTGATAGCCCAGTATGCTTTGTGTTCAAGCTCGACAGGCAAATGACAGGCTTTTCCATATATTAACCTGTACGGCGTTGCCCCAATGGGTGTTTTGTAAGCTGTTCTATAGGCCCAAAGGGCATCATCCAAATGGTCTGCCCAATCTCTTCGGTGATGAGCCACTTGTTTTCTCCAAAATACGCTTCGGCTCTCTGTTTGAAACCTCGACCCGGCCACTTGTTTGAGGATGATATGGTGTCGCGGTTCGGTGAAAAACCCCGTAACGTTTTAAAATCTTCTCAAACTGGGAGTTACAAAAATGAGTACCACGATCACTTATAATTGCTCTCGGAGTGCCGAACCTTGAGAACAACTTTTTCAGAAAATTCACCACCGCTCTTGCATCACTCGTGGGAAGTGCTTGTGCTTCCACCCATTTTGATACATAGTCCACCGCTACCAGAACAAATTTATGACCATGTGAACTAGGAAAAGGGCCCATGAAGTCGATCCCCCATACATCAAATATTTCACACACTTGGTCCCAGTTTTGAGGCATTTCATCCCTCCGAGAGATATTACCTGC
This sequence comes from Dioscorea dumetorum, assembly GCA_902712375.1. NCBI lineage: Eukaryota > Viridiplantae > Streptophyta > Magnoliopsida > Dioscoreales > Dioscoreaceae > Dioscorea > Dioscorea dumetorum. The sequence continues at coordinate 557,078 of CACTHL010000615.1, forward strand.
CCTCTGACAACTGTCGCAATGTTGCACGAAGTTTTGCGCATCCCGAAACATCGAGGGCCAATAAAAGCCTGAATCTAACACTTTTTTAGTTGTCCTACTCGCACTATGATGACCTCCAGTAGGACCTGCATGGCAATGTTTTAAGATGTCGAACCCTTCCGATTGGGAAACGCATCTTCTCACCACTTGATCGGAGCAGATTCTAAATAAATGCGGGTCATCCCAAAAATAATATTTCACGTCAGAAAAGAACTTCTTCCTCTGTTGATATGTGAGGTCGGTAGGCCGTGTCCCAGCTGGCCAAATAATTAGCGAAGTCGGCAAACCATGGAACCTCTTCTCCCTTCGGCGTTTGAATGCTACAAAGGTGTTCATCGGGGAAAGTATCATTTATTTCCTTCCTTTCCGAAACGTCTTCATGTGGGTTCTCGAGACGCGACAAGTGGTCCGCCGCCAAATTCTCGGCCCACGTTTATCTTTTATTTCCAAATCAAATTCTTGGAGTAGAAGGACCCATCGAATTAGCCGGGGTTTGGCATCGATTTGCTCATTAGGTATCTCAAAGCGAGAATGATCGGTGTACACAATCACCTTTGAAAGCACCAAATACGACCTGAATTTGTCAAAGGCAAAAACTACCGCTAGCAATTCTTTTTCAGTGGTAGTATAATTTTCCTGAGCACTCGTTAATGTTTTGCTTGCATAATAGATAGGATGAAAATGATTCTCCCGTCGCTGCCCCAGCACTGCTCCTACCGCATGATCGCTCGCATCGCACATCAACTCAAACGGCAAATTCCAATCCGGAGACACTATTATTGGTGCCTTCACGAGTCTTTCCTTAAGTGTGAGAAACGCAGTCATACAATCTTCATTGAATTCAAAAGGGACATCTTTTTCGAGTAACCTAGTTAAAGGTCGGGCAATTGAAGAGAAATTCTGTACAAATCTCCTATAAAACCCAGCATGTCCCAAGAAGCTTCTGATGGCCTTCACCGAAGTCGGAGGAGGTAGTTTCTCAATAGTGGCAACCTTAGCCTTATCTACCTCAATCCCTTTATGCGAAATTTTGTGCCCAAGCACGATGCCTTCTTTAACCATGAAGTGGCATTTTTCCCAGCTTAGGACTAAATTGGTCTCTTCACATCTAGCTAGAACTCGTTCTAAATTTCTGAGGCATAATTCGAAGGTGTCACCAAAGACCGAGAAGTCATCCATAAATACCTCCATTATATCTTCAACCATGTCTTCAAAAATGGCCATCATACATCTCTGAAAAGTGGCTGGTGCATTACATAACCCAAAAGGCATACGCCGATAAGCAAAAGTGCCGTACGGGCAAGTGAACGTCGTCTTCTCTTGATCTTACGGAGCAATAGGAATTTGGAAGTAGCCGGAGAAACCGTCAAGAAAGCAATAGTATGAGTGCCCAGCCGGTCGCTCGAGTATCTCGATCGATGAAGGGTAAAGGAAAATGATCCTTTCGTGTGGCGTCGTTAAGCTTCCTATAATCGATACATACTCGCCACCCATCCTTGTCCCGGTGGGTATAAGCTCATTCTGTTCATTAGTGATCACGGTCATCCCCCCCTTCTTTGGTACCACCTGAACTGGACTCACCCATGCACTATCGGAGATTGGGTAAATTATCCCCGCATCAAGAAGCTTGACAACCTCGTTTCGTACTACCTCTTTCATGTTGGGGTTGAGTCTTCGCCGAGGGATCGTTGTCGGCTTGTGGCCATCTTCCATCGGGATTTTGTGTGTGCGAAAGAAGGACTGATTCCCTTAATGTCTCGATATCTTCCGGGCAATTGCTCTCTTATGTTTCTTTAAAACATTTAAAAGTTTATCCTTCGCTCACCCGTCGGACCGACGCAATGATGACGGGGAGCTTAGACCCTTCTCGCTAAAAATGCATACTCCAAGTGTTCGGGCAATGGCTTCAACTCTAACTCCGGTGGTTCGTCTATAGAGGACTTTAGCCTTCCATATTTGCCTTGATTAATATCCTCAAATTCCTTGTCTTCTTCCTCGGGATGATTGACCACTCTCTCGAACCGTCGACTATGGCATGAAGTGCACATTCTCGTGGACGTTAAACTTTCCTCCTGAAGAAATCTTGTCTCCTCTCCCTTTGTTTTGTTCCTGACCGCTAACATTCGAAATGCACCGTTGAGTGGATGGATCGGGTTCTTTCGAGTACTTTCCCCTTTCGAATACATATAATTTTCAAAAACATCTTGTGTGCTCCGCCCCTTTAGGTCAACTGTGAGGGCTTCCCGGAAGCATTGGTCTCTCCTCGAGTCACTAGTAAAAGAAAACTGATTTATTTCTGTAGTGTCGAGGCTCGGTAGGAGGATAAACACTCCGATTCCGCATGGAATTGAACCCAAACCCGTACTCGAAGAATTCATAATTATAAGTGAAAAAATGCAACGAGAACAAAAAGCGTACGGGGAGGAAATAACAAGGATAAAAGAAAACAAACAAGGAGAAGAAAAGTAAGTAAATAAATAAATAAATAAAAAACAGTTAAATCAATAAGCTCTAAGTTTTCCGAATATTCCTTGTGGCGTCCCCGGCAACGGCGCCAAAAACTTGATGGGCGTCCCGCAAGTGTACGGGGTCGTCAAGTAATACCCTGTGTGTGCCACGAGAGTCGTATTCCTCGGGGCCAAGGATCTACCCTTACTTCCTCTTCACTTATTGTCTAACCAAATGTCTCGAAGTTGGGTGCTAAGTTCTACGGTCTAACTTCGGAAAATCTAAGCGAAAGACGAACTACGGCCGAAATAAATGGAGAATCACAAAGGGGAGAAAACGGTCACGGACTCGGATCCCCCGGGAATACCGAAACAAGACAGATGCTAGGGTTAAAATTGCAATTATGGTTTGGGCCAAGAGATTCCTAAAATAGGTTAACCCCGAATCCCTCGGTGATTAACCCCTAATCCCATACGGGTATTGGACAGATTCTCTTCGACCAATTCCCCTATGATTGCACTACGTCTAGGAAATCTCTCGATTAGGAACAAACTCGGTATGTAGGTTCGAACCTAATGATTGGAAGGGTACCACATACCCGAATCCCTCGGCGTATAGGTACATGTATCCTTTTCAAACTATGCGAGTCTAATACAAGGGCGTATCCCACGCTCCAAGTACAACCTACAAATCGAACTACAGAGTTCTCATGTAATTCAAGGCAATCAAGCACACATAGCATGAACCACAAACTAACAAATTGCATTAAAAATAAATCAAAGCATCCATACAAGCTCGTTCATCCCAAGGTTCACCGGCGTCCGGTGACCTTGGGGCTTAGTTGTTCATACAAGCAAATAGCATACAACACATCATAAAAACAACTAGTCTAGCCATAACAACACTCCCTCAATTGTTGGTGATGAAAGGGTGAGCCGGATCGTCGCCACGCGCCTCCACCTACGCCGCAATGAGGGCGGCTTCCTTCTTCTTCTTCTTCTTCAAAAGGTGTAATGGAAGATGGATCTTGCCAAAAGTTCTCCTTCCTCTTGATCTCCACTCTCCAGTTGATGAGAAAAGGTCCCTCCTTCTTCAGATTCAAGCCTCCTTCAAGCTCAAGAAACCTTTCTCCCAAAGCCTCACCAAAAGCCCCCTCTCCTCTTAGCCCTAACGCCCTTTAAACATGAAAATCGGGGGGTTATGCGGGCAGCCTTGCGGGCGCATGCTTGCCCGCAAGGCTCCCAGCCTTTTTCCAGAAATCGTTTTTTTTCTGCACTGCTACAGTAACCTTGCTACAGTAATTTGCTACAGTAATAGAGCTCCGAAAACGCCGTATTTGGTGTCGATTTCTTCCAAAATACGTTCTCGAGCTCGTTTGGGCTTCTTCAAGGCCTGTAACACAAATAAACTAATTAAACCACCAAAGCGGGCGTCGGCTTAACAAAAGCATATAATTTAAAACAAAAATACTATAAATAAATATACACATTTAAGCACTTATCAACGATACTCCACATGGCCGTGTGAGCTTCACAACCCTTCGCAACTTCACTTCCCACATTTGACCCTCCACTCAAATTCTAGATTCGGAGACCAGGGGAGTGTCGTTTTTAATTCCCGTGTGATGGTTGCCGCGCGCGTCACTAAAACGCGGGCATACGGCTCCCCGGCCGCAAGTGCACATGCCGTCAAGTAATACCTCTTGTGCGGGCACAAGAGGGTGGTAGTCCCTAGGGTCCCGAGATCCACTATTACTTCCTCTTCGACAATTGTTTAGCCGAATCAAAACAGAGGTTGTTGTAATGAAATGAAATTTAAACTAATGATAGAAATTTTAATCAATGACAAGTTGCGCACAATGACGAGAAATCACATAGAGAAGACAAGGCTCCGGGCGAGGATTCCCCCGGGAGAAATACAAGCAAGGATGCTATAAAAACAGGTAATGCAAGCATGGAGTATTGTTTTGGTCCGTCTCGGCTCGGAAGTCGACTACCCCGAAACCTCCGTAGTGTAGCCTAATCCAGTACAAGTTCCTTTATCCAAAGGATACTCACACGATGTCATTGGGACTAAGGAGCCTTGGTTGGAGTTATCTATAAGCAATTTCGCTAAGATGAACTCTACAACCTACGGGAGGCTACCGGCACCGGAACCTCCGGTGTATCGGTACAATGAGTCCCTCTTCATACTATGTGGATCTAATGCAAGAGCGCACCTCGCACAACCAAGCACATTCGATAAAATGAAATGCAGAGTTCTCATGCAAATCACTACAATTAAGCACACAATGTATGAAACCAAATTCCACACCATCCATTCATTGAATTAAAACCATAGCATCCAATACAAGTATTCCTCCAAAGGTTCACCGGTTGCCCGGCGCCCTTGGGAGGTTTAGTTCGACATGAATAACAAGGGAAATTTGCACAAATAAGAATACATCAACAAGAGAACTCAAAACTCCCTCTTGACCGTGTCGACTAGAGTTGATGAAGACACTTGCCGAATCCGCATCGGCAAGCTCTAGGATGATGATCCTCAAGTCCCACCGTCTTCTCTCCCCTAATTTCACTCCAACCCGACCTCCTTTGATGAAGCTTTGAGCGTAGGGGTGTTCGGAGGCGTCGATGGCAAAAGTCCTCAAGAAAAAGCCCTAACCGGGCTTAAATACCCGACCGGTGTGCTGCCTGTGTGCGGGCCGCACACGTGGCCGCACACTGGTGTGTGGCCTTGTGTGCGGCCGCACACCCTTCTACCAAGGGTGTGCGGGCTGTGCGGGCTGTGTACAGCCCGCACACAGGCCCAAAAATGGGTCTGGTTGTGTAGGAACGCTTGGGTGCCCTTCGGAGCTCGTTTAACCTTCGTTTCTTCGCTCCTCGGCCTTGCTTTTCTCGTTGTAAACGTTCCTCTCAACGTAAATGGTCCGTGGATGCCCTGAAGTAAGAAAAACAAGAAAAACACATCAAAGGCACCTGTTTATTCAATTAATGCATGAAAGTGTAAGTAGTTCACCGTTATAAAACGGTGTATTTAGATACTTATCAAATCACCCCCCACTTAAGGATTTGCTTGTCCCCAAGCAAACAAACATTGAGAACAAGAGGAATTGATAAGTGGCTAAATACACAACCTCCGGCTCAAGTGTAAGCATACAGCAGCACATGTAGAACTCTAGATGCTAAGCATACAGCAGCACATGTGTGTGTGCAACCTTCGTAACCTGGATCCTTGTAACCTAGCAAGAGAAAACGATACCCCGAGGACCATTTCTTAAAGCACATCACACCACTTCTAGCGATAACAGACCTTGAAAAGGTAGGGAACCCCCTAATGAATTCCCAAGGTACTTCTGTTTCTCCTATGTACGAGTTGGCTTTATTCACCTCTTCTTTTTTTTTTTTCTTTTTTTTTTGACTAACATCACCTGTAATCTACTTTTTAGAAGGATAACTGTGCTGATAAGGCACCAAGAAGACCCAACTTACTTGGAAGATTACAGGTTCACATGAACATGCTCGTGCTTTCCTAGCTTTTGGCTTAGAGAACACTCTTTTTAGGAGCCCGTACCCTAAGTTAATTTTCTATTCATGGAGAGGAGCATTGTCATTCTTATTTCTATACAAAATTCCCTTAGAAACCACAACATATTTTCTGATTTGCCAATTTTCAAGAGAAACAGAAGCCCTCAAATAATTCATTAGGGTGAAGCTTAACACATCAAGGTGCGTACCGCTAAAAATAGGTTAGCTACTAAGAGGGTCATGAAGGTTACCACTTAATCCAACCTAGGTCTCCAAGGTCCATGCTAAAAGGTATGTGACGGTATGCCTTGAATGATCAAAATTCATTAAGTGTGGGGTTGTGTGCAGAGCTTAGCATCCATCATTATCCTACTCTACTGTATACTTGTGTCTCATTGCCATCAATGGTTCCAATCATGCATCAATGTCATTAAATTTCACCCACAAAATAGGCATGCACAGCAAATAACAAAGATTTTGACTCTAAAGAACAAAACTGTATGCATGCCACCCCACTACTTAAAGTCGTACATTGTCCTCAATGTACAAAGTCAGCGGCCCAAAGAATATAATAAAACGTATAAAGCATAGATAGGGGGTTAGGGAGAACTTCCCTAAATCATAGTGGCAGCGCGTGTCAAGATAGGCTGAGTGGGCGCAGTGCTCACTATGATAGTGGAGAGAGGATAAGAAGATGTTCGTGTCTACCCCTGCGAGGTAGAACAGGACATTAAATCGAAACATCCATCATCATCACAGAAAATTTATTATAGAGCTACTAAAAGACAAAGAAAAGTAAAACACAGGTTTGGAAGAGTTAAGCTCTATCCAACTGACTACAAACACCACCGTAGAGAAAGTAATAAAATAAACTATGACAAAAAACAAGAAACTCAAAACCAAGTGTCCCAGGAATCGGTCTATGCCGGTGGTGCTGAGGTGTGTGGATGTACAGTCGACGAAATTTGGCGTGGAAAACTAGAGATTGCATTTTAAGAGCTTAGATCGGCAAAGTTTCAAACCCCAAAATATGGAAGAAGATGGAGGGGAAGGAGGGGGAAAAAGGGAAGCTGGTGAAGGAGCAATGAGGAGGGGTATGTGCCGCCCAAAAGAAAAAACGAGTTGCCGCCGGATCCGTGCGCACAGCCTGTGCGGGCTGTGCCCAGGCCGCACAGGCCTTGTGTGCGGGCTGCACGCCAGGCCGCACGGTCTTCTGGCCGTGCTGTGAGGCCGGGTGTGCGGCCGCACACCTGGCCGCACAGGGCTGCCAGAGCCCTGTGCGGGGGCTATGCGGCCGCACATGGGCCGCACAGCCCTCTGGCAAGTATGTGCGGGCTGTAGCATGCCCGCACAGCCTCCAGAAGTGCCGCGTTTTGATTTCGTCGCAGTTATTTAAACAATTTCTCTTGTTGTTCATTTGTTTCTTTCCTGTTTAATCTCTTGAAATCGAATCGGTGAGCTAAACAACAAGTAAGAAGTGAGTAAAGTAGCTTCTCGGGCCCCTTGGGAATACGACCCACTCGTGCGTGCGCGAGTGGTTTATTACTTGACGACCCCGTGCGCTTGCGGGTGTTCACACTTTGTGTCGATCAGTTAGACAACAAGAACTTAAAGCATTCAACCACTCAACATGCAATCAAAGCAACCAACAACCAAGATTTAATGTAAAAACCAAAGTCATTCATAAATACTGCAAGTAGAGTATTCAAGTTCAAGGTACAAACATAGTAATATCACCCCGGGGCTCCCAATAAGAGTTTAGCCCCTCATATAGTTAGACAAAAAGGAAATTGAAAAGAAACAAATACAAAAGAGTTTGAAGACTCCCTATTTGCTTGCATCCTTGCAGCTGGTACGCCCCTTGCGTAACCGCAAGTGCACGGGTCGCACAAGTAGTAAAGTGTACCCTTTAGGTCGGGTAGTCGAATCCACAGGGACTGGTATAGCTTCCAATACTAACGTCCTGCTTAATATCTAACTAGACAGAAGGTGATGGAATTGACTTAGGATTGACTTCAAGGAGGTTAAGGGAAAGGGAAGTTCACCAAGGGAAAATTTGAGGTTTGACTCGATGGAGGAGATGGGGCCCCGGGGTTGGATTTCCGACGTTCACTAACTCGGTCTTCCTCAGTACTTATCAGAGATGTCTTCAGTTCTAAACCTAGTTATGCTATAAGCATGTGGTTTCTAGCGCTGCCGAGCCCTAAGTTGAACTCCCACTGCATGCAACAATCAATAACAATTCACAAGCCTAGATAAGAGATCCTAACTACCAAGCATCAAGCACTTAACAGAATACAAGATAGCCAATAACCTTGATTTATTGAATTGAACAAGACATTCATAAACACTGCAAGTAAAGAAATGAGTTCAAGCTACAACGTCATCCAAACAACCCCGGGGCTTCCTTAAGAATTTAGCCCCTCATTACAACAACCAACAAATACAATGCCAAAGAAATTAAAAGGCAAGAAGTTGAAAACTCCCTAATTTCTTGCATCCTTGTGGTTGTCGAAAGATCTACAATGTAGTAAGATCTCCTCCCCATCAGCCTACCATAAGCTTTCCATTCCATTGATGAAGTGGAGGATGAACTAACAAAGCTCTTCTCTTTCTTCTCCCAAAGTTCGCCCACCAAAAGTCCCTTTAGAAATTGAGTTTCTAGGGTTTTAATGTCTTCTCGGTGTGAGCACGGGCGTGTTGAAGCCGTGCTTCAAGCCGTGCAGATTACGGCCAAATAAATTTCCAGAAAACGCACATTCCTGTAATCTGCACGGGGAACAATACGGGCGTGCTTAGACCGTGCTGAGGTTTTCACGACCGTGCTCAGCGAACTCAAGCTGTGCTGATTTGTGGCTGAATTCTCCTGCAATTTGCACGGGGAACAGCACGGCATGCTTCGACCGTGCTGAGGTTTTCACACCTGTGCTCAGCGAACTCAGGTTGTGCTGATTTGTGGCTGAATTCCCCTGCAATTTGCACGGGGAACAGCACGGGCGTGCTTAAGCCGTGCTGAGCTTGATGAGCTTTCTTCTAAGTCCTTTAGCTTCTAAAATTGTTCCAAAACACTTCTTCTTAGTTCAGGACTTTGATATCTGCATGACAAATAACGAATACCTCAAATAGCACCGTACTTGGAGAATTACAGCCAAAATATTCAATAATGATGAGAGTAAACCATGCAATACATATATATGAAATGCGCTCATCAAATAACCCCAAACTTGAATTGTTGCTTGTCCTCAAGCAACCTTATTCCCCTAATAAAGTGATTAGTGCATGACCTCTGATCTCAACAAATTAAAAGAGTTACTGAAGCTTAAGGAGTTTCTGAGAACTAGTGACTTAGTCAATTGAAAGCTTGTGAAAGATTTTACTCTTACTTCGTACTACCGTGTGTGTGTGTCGCCTCCTGGAGCATGTCAAAACTGTTCTTGAGGGGGCTAGTACAAGCTCTTTCTTCTCAAAATTTTCACTATTGACTCCTAAATTGGGTAGTAGCTTCATAAACCCTAGAGGCAGCCATTTCACTTGGTAGGTCATCAAAAATGACATTTGTGATACCTAAAATCCGACTATTCACGTGCGGCTTTCGCTTTTTCTAAAGTGATAGCTCTTTCTACCATCTTTTTCATAAAAATTGACAGGGCATCCAAAATGGAATCCGACTTGTCACAAAATTCTAGCTTTTATTAATTTGAGTTTGGAGTCAACATCTAATTTTTCAGCCTTATAAACTAGCCCTTCCTCTAACAGAGTAACAACACAACAGAGGGCTAAGTGTTAGCATTTGGGTTTCCAAAGTAAGAGCAAAATAAAACTTTAAGTTCAACAAAAGTGCACTAATATGCTCAAAAACTCCTAGCTTACCAATTCTCAACCAAAAATTTCATAGATCGTCCTAAGTCATGCACAACATCTAATCATATTAGAACACAAATATACAACCCTCCCCCACACTTGAATGAAACATTGTCCGCAATGTTTAAAGATTCAATCATGCACAACAACAAAAATGATTTCCAGAAGAAGTGAGGGTTGGGAAATTTTCACCAAGTCAAGGGAGAGGTGCCGAAGAAAAATTCCATGGCACACAAGGGCGGGTGTTGATCGCCGATTAGAGAGGAGTCGTTTGAGACAACCATCAAGATAGACAGTCAATAAATCCTGAGACACACATGCAAGCATTAGAGACAAAAAATAAACAAAAAGACAAAGATCACACCAAAAAGAGATCAGTTTAGTAGGGGACTCCCCTTGCTAACTGACTCAAGAAAAATAAAAGACAACAAAAGTAAAAACAAAGAACACAGAACAAAACAAAAACAACAAAATAAAACATCAAAACCCGGCGCTCTCAGAATCGGAGTTAGACTCCGATGGAAGGTCGGTGGTGTCGACGCCTACACTCCGGGATGTAGAAGGTCCAACGGCACGGCGAGGAGGTGGAGACAGGGTGACGTCGAGGTGAGAGGCCAACCGCTGCATGCTCCGGATCATCCATCGCCGGAAAGAAGGAGAACCCGGTGGAGGAGAGTCCGGAATGCGGGTGGAAGCGCGAGTGCGTGGGGTGCGAGGAGACGATGGGCCGGCGGCGTCAGGAGGAGAATCAGGGACGCTGGCAGGAGGGGGGACCTGATGTCTGGTGCCCTGGGAGGTGGACGTGGATCGCAACATCCCCATCGCCCGGAGCGTGTCCACAGAGACGGGAACTATGCCACCTACCATCCACATCGCATGTGTGCCCGCCTGGAGTCCCATCCCTCGAATCAGCCGGGTGATGTATGACCCGCAGAAAATGGCGCCAACACGGGAGTCCTGTCCCTGATGCTGGATGCTAAAAGCCACCTCGTAGCCGAGGTGCATCTGGAATCCATCCAGCAGTCTCAGCAGGAAGTCGAAGTCGCGGCGACTAACGACTCCTGTGCTGTCTCCCCGCCGTGTGATCGAGTGACTGAGAATAAAGTGAATGTACCTGAGGGTTGGGAGACGAAGAGATGAGGCCTTGGACCGGCGAGGGTTGTACTCCCGGTCCGTGCTCAGTCGCTGCCAACAAGCCTCCTGGGACTCGCCGGGTGGTCGGGCTACAAGGAGGGCGTCGTACTCCGGAGTCCTGGTGAACTCCTCATCGTACAAGCCCAGTCTGACAGAAAACTCTGTCAGACTCATACGATGTAGCTCGCCTAGCGCCTGGAACTGTACTGTGCCGGCGCGGTGGTAGCTGACTGGGCCTCGAGATAGCTCGAAGGTCGCAAGGACCTCCAAAAACAACTCCCAGTAGGCAGGGTCGGTGATGGAAAGCAGTCTCGTCCAGGCGCCCCCGCCAAGGTAGCGGCGCACGTCTGCCTCCAAGCCCACCTCGCGGAGGACCTCCCAATCTATTGCTCCATCTCGCCAAACCGCTTCGCGCTCAAACGGTCATGGCGCTCCTGGTGAATGGGGTCACCAAAGGCTAGCGTAGGGGGAGCGGCTGGGGTCGACGACTCCCCTCTAGCCCTCTTCGAAGGAGGGCCATATGTAATAGCCTTCCTCGGCATGATCTGTTGAGAGAAAAATATAAAACAGTTAAGATCAACAGTGCAACACGGGCGTGCTCCAAATCGGCATGATCTGTTGAGCGAAAAGAATTCAAGACGATGAGTTGTATCAAAGGAAACCAAATAAAGATAGTCCTGTTCCATCTAGAGTGTTCCCGTGAGTGTGTGACCTCCTATCTCGCCCTCTTTACCCTAGATCAGTCTAGGGGTCCATTCACCCCACACACAATGATTACCGGTCTTAGAACTGCTAAGAACACCCTCAATGGTCAACTAAGATCCTTTTGATTCCTATATTCAACTCTAGTCTCAATCTAATTGTTGTAGACAATCCTGGAGATCAATAGGATTATTTTTTTTATTTTATTTTTTTTTTTTTTTTTTAGACTAACATAGACTGTACATTATCTTTCGACTGGGTGCACATGCTGTTTAGGCACCAGAACACCCATCTAATCGATTTATTACATATCTACATAAACGTATTCATCCTTCTTTAGCTGTTGGCTTAGGGTGCACTCTGGTTAGGAGCCTGTACCCTGAGCTCCTTAGCCAATGAAAGCAGTGGAATACTGTCTTTTGACTTATTTCTATTTACAGCCTATATCATGTCTCCTGGTCTAGTCTACATGTCAAGATGTTACTAAGACTTGTGTCATAAGAATCAAAAGTTCTTAAAGGCCCATTGAAAGTAGCCCTTAACAAACTAAGACTGGTATCAACAAGATGGGTTGGTCAGAGTGTGCGAGAAGGAAGTCTAGTGACAAAATGTGTGGGTTACACTAGAGATACAACAGGACTTCCAATTAAGTACAAAAAATAAATCACAACTCATATCTATCATTCTTTCATGCTAGGAGATTCTCAACAAGATGATCATAGCTATCATAGGTAAATTTTGCATGCAAATGTATGAAATACCCCATCCCCACACCTAAAGTCGTGCATTGTCCTCAATGCACATAAATCAGCAGCCCATGGTGAAAAGATAAACAAGAAATTCATGGGAAGGGATAAAGAAACTTCCCTAGCTCATAACTTGAACTCGGGATGTGGCCGGTACTATGGGGTGAAGCCGGCCTCGGGGAGGATGATGGGGGTGCATATCATGCCCTAGAATCCCTGCAAGGATAATAGGGCTCATCACATCACAAAATTTTAATAAAAGAGGGAGTATTAATTAAAAAAGAACAAACACAACAAAAACACGAAAAATAAAAGTCCATGCAAGCTCTTGAGGCAATAAAGACTCTATTCGTCGGTAAGTCTTGTCGGTGTCGTGGATGGGGTGGGCACTAAGGCTCTTGTTCGGCATGTCTACACAAAAAAAACACAAGATTAATCCGAACAAAATGAAAACAAGGGCTTTGGGGCTCTCATTATGTCATAAAACCAAAGAGAATTAGATGCCCCAAAAAATATTTTGCAAGAGTTCCCCTTGTATTTGGAGCTTTAAAAATTTTACAAACATAGCTCAAAGCTCATAAAATTCACATAACACACATCCATTCATTCAACCATGAAGTTTGCATCTCATAAGCATGAAGCATCAAGAAGGAAAATGAAGTTTAGAGCAAACCTTAAGTTAGGGCTTCAAAGTCCAAGTCCAAGAAATCCGGCGAAAAAGACGGTGAAAGTTCGAAAAATTTACAAAATTGAAGTTGCTAAAAGTAGGAGAGGGGTTTAGAGGAAGAAAAACGAAGAAAAACGGCGGAAAAACAAAGAAGAAAAGAGGAGAAATCGAGAGGGAGAAAGGGGAGAAGAAGGGAAACAAGAGGGGAGAGAAGGGAGGGCAGCCACTTAAGTGGCTGCCCAGGCTTGCGGGTGCCCATGCGGGCGCATGGGCGCCCGCAAGCGTCCCAGCCCGTAGGGCAGGCAGCCTTGCGGGCTGGCTTGCCGGCGCATGGGTGCCCGCAAGCAGCCTGCAGGCGCATGGGTGCCCGCAAGCAGCCTGCAGGGCTGCCTTGCGGGCGCAAGGCTGCCCGCAAGGGGTTCTGCCCCCTTGCGGCCCGCGAGGCTGGCAGCCTCGCGGGCTGCCTTGCGGGCGCATGGGCGCCCGCAAGGCTCCCAGCCGCGAGGCTGGGGCTCTCGTGACCTTCCTCGCGGGCGCGAAGGCGCCCACGAGGCTTCCCAAGTGTTAGACCATGCCATTTGTGGGCGTTTAGACGCCCGTAAGGTCCCAAAAATTCAAAATTTCGGCATGGTCTCCCCTGCAACTTCAAGAAAAAACGGATATACAACATCTTAACGCCGAAGTATACAATTAAACACACTTGAACTACACCGAATAAATGAACGAAGACTAAGAATTTAAAACAAGCATGGATTCAAAAACACAACACAAATACGAAAAACAAAAACCACAAACACAACAAACGACACACAACAAACAACACGAGCACGAAAAATTGAAATAAGAAGAATTTAAAACTTGGGTTGCCTCCCAAGAAGCGCTTGTTTAACGTCATTAGCTCGACGAACCTTTTTATTACCTCAGGGAGGCTTGAAAATTGTGTGCTCCTCCCGGCTACAAAGGGCATAAGAGCTACCACAGAAAATGGGAATTACCTGCCGGGTTAATGCCAATGTGGAGGATATGCATGAACTACCTTTTGGCCTCCACGGGAAAAGCTTCGGTTGGGAATTATGCAATTTCAATTTGGGAGGATCTTGAGATGGCGTGAGCTTCCTCCCCGGTTCTTCTTCCGCCCCGACCAAGTTTTCTTCAGGAACCCCAAGAAAATATTTGGGCCTCCATGGAAATAACTTCGGTTGAGAATTATCCAAACATAGCAGGGGTGGGTTATTGGACAGCTTTAATCCTCTACCCCCATTATTTTCCTCAACCGTTATCAGATGTGCTTGAAATGCCCAGAAAAGTTGTTTGGGCCTCTAGGGAAACAGGTTTGGTTGAGAATTTGTTAATCTTGGCATGGGTGGGTAATTGGGTGGCTGCAAGATTCTCTCCACAAATTGCTTCTTAACCTTAGTTCGATGGAATGTAGTTGCCCACAAAAAATATTTTGGCCGCCAAGGAAAAATCTTTGGGTGGGAATTGTCCAGGCCGGGCATAGGTGGGTTCTTGAATGGCATCGATCTCTTTCCCACATCTTCAACAATCCCAGACACTTCCCGTTTGTGCTCGGTTTGAAGATTAGCTTCTACGCACAGGGCTTGCTCCGATAGTAATGATGTCACTTCTTCTGCATTTTTATCTTCCAACTCACCATAATCATCTTCCACCTCCTTTTCAATGACACGCTCTTCTTCTTCATGAATATTTTCAGATGGGACTTCACACATTGGTTCAGGAGCTGGTGGCAAGTCAGCCAATACCTTGAAAAGATCTCCCATCTGTTTCTCCACCCTATGAAGAGACGTTTCTACCTCCAAAAGTGCAGTGTCAACGGCAACAAATTTCCTTTCTGTTTGAACCATAAATCTTGCAAGTACATCCTTTGTAGTAAATTGCTGCTTTTGAGGCTGAGGACTTGGAGGAGGCTTGACCCACTGCCCTTCAGGTGTGGCGTAAATTATGATCTCATTTTGGGGGCATTCTCGTTGTTCTCCACAAAAATGACTCGGTGCACCCCAATGTGAGTTGTATGAGTTGGTGTATGGACTGCTCTGAAGTGATCTCTAGGCAATAAATTTGTTCAGCCTTTCTTCAAGTGCATCTATAGTAGTGGCTAAAGCTGAATCTTGATCATTCAAATAATAAGCTCCCTGCATTTGCACAGAAAATTGTACCTCGCACCAAACAAAAACCAAAGAACAAAATCAAATAAATAAATAAGAAGAAAAAAATAAAATAAAGTAGAATGTACAAAAATAAGAAAAAATGGCTAGAGCAATAGACTACAGGTTTTCCTAGTATCCTTGTGTCCCCGGCAACGGCGCCAAAAACTTGATGAGCGTCCCGCAAGTGCACGGGGTCGTCAAGTAATACCCTGTGTGTGACACAGGGGTCGTATTCCACGGGGCCAAGGAGCTACTATTACTTCCCCTTCATCTATTTCCTAGCCTAACAATACAAGAGAATAGTACATCTACTAAAATCTATAAATAAAAGGATAAGGCTACCACTACACGCCAAATACGCATACAAGGGACGGACGAACAGGAGAAGGCGTGATTTGGACAGAGAATCCCCCTAGGGTTGTCATTAAGGCCCGAATTAAGGATGATGTGTTGTGATGGTGGTTTGGACTGAGAGATTCCTAAATTAAGCTAATCCCGAATCCCTCGGTGATTAGCCCGAATCCCATACGAGTATTGACCGGAATCCCCTCCGGTCAATTCCTCCTACGATTGCAGTGCGTTCAGGGAATCCCTTATCAGGAATAGACACTCTTCTGGGTCTAAGCCTAACATTCAGAGGGGTACCTAATACCCGAATCCCTCGGCGTATTGGTACATGAATCCCTTTCAGTCTATGTGAGTCTAGTACAAGGGCGATGGTCACGCTCCAAGTACAACCTAGAAATCTAACAGCAGAGTTCTCATGCGGTCCAAGACAGTAAAGCACACATAGAAAGAATCACGAACCATAGAAATTCTTATACAAGAAATTCAACATCCAACACTAAATCACACAGGATTATCACCCATAATTACAACAAATCTACCCTAGGGTTCATCATGCCCAAATCACATACAAGTTAGTTCCTCATGAAAGAGGAACACTCATACAAATCCAAGGAACAAATAAACATAAAAAAAAGCTATAAAAACTCCCTCAAGCTTTGGATCGCCTTGGATGGATGAAGATCGCCGGAGTCGCCGAGATTTCTTCTCAAACGATGCTTTGAAGGTCTAGATCTCCCCCCTATTTCCTCCTCCAATGATTGCCTCCCTCTCAGTGAAGAATGGCGCGGTGGATCGCCGGAAAACGCCGCCGGCGAAGGTGGGCGGCGGCCCAAGAAGAGGAGAAGAAGAAGATGTGAAAGATCCCCTTGAAAATGCCCTAATTTTGGGTTTTAAAACCATTTGTCGGGCATCCATACGGGCGGCCTTGCGGGCGCATGCTTGCCCGCAAGGCTCCCAGCCTTTTCCAGAAAAACCCCGTTTCGTGCTCCCAGCGTTTTCCAGAAAAACCCCGTTTCGTGCCTTTTCCAGAAAAACTCCTACAATGATGGAAGCTCGAAAACATCGTATTTGATACGTATTTCTTCCCTGATACGTTCTTGAGCTCGTTTTGGCTTCTTCAAGGCCTGTAACACAAATAAAACCAATTTAAACGCGAAACGGGCATCAACTCATCAAAATACATGCAAAATAGTGCAAGAATAAAACGTATAAATACCGACATTTAGACACTTATCAACGGGCAGCATGCTCAGGGATTCAGCATGGCCACGGCATGGCCGTGCTTCTCCCCGTGCTGATTAGAACTGATCAATCTTGGAAAACCTGTGAATTGCACCCCCATCAGCACGGGGGTGTTATGCCCGTGTTGGGCCTGAAACCTTCCCTCATGAAGAAAAACACGCCGGATTCGAAACAAAACGCAACAAAACACAAAAACACACAAAACAACAACCACAACAAAGAAATAACAAAGAAATGAAACAAATCGGGTTGCCTCCCGATAAGCGCTCTTTTAACGTCACTAGCTTGACGGGTCTAGCGTCATCTTAGGATGGTTCAAAGACATACCTTTCCTCTTGGTGCCCTGCAGACCAACATTCTATGAAAGGACAAAAAGAATTTATCAGAAATGCCTCACCAAAGCTGAGGTCATTAGTAGGATTACATTTCCGGGTAGATGCTTGTTGTTTCTTTCTTTCCTCTACCTTCTGCCACCATGTTTGGGCCTTTGACCCCCTACCTTTCCTTCTTTTGGCCCTCATTTCTGGCTGACCAATGCTCGATGGTGTAGCAGCGATGGCTTCCTCTTGGTCTATGAGCTCTTCATCTGGGGGTTCCTCACCTAGTAAATCAGTAAGATGATCCTTTTGCCAAATTTCCTGCACACAATCACAAATAATGTCATTAGTAGCGTCTAGGAAATAGCAAGAATCATCAAATGCCATGGGGTGTCTCATAGCTTTCTTCAGCTTGAATACAACTTCTTCATCCCCCACTCTTAAGGTTAGGAGACCATCTTTCACATCAATGATGGCTTGTGAAGTAGCGAGGAATGGCCGCCCAAAAATTAGAGGTACCTCATACCGTTCGTCCAAATCCAGAACAACAAAATCTACCGGGAATATGAATTTGTCTACCTTCACCAAAATGTCCTCAACAATTCCCAAAGGTTGGCGGGTGGAGCGATCAGCAAGCTGGAGCGTCATTTGGGTTGGCTTGAGTTCCCCCAACCCTAACTTCTGAAAAATCTTTAATGGCATCAAATTGATGCTTGCTCCTAAATCAGCCAGCGCTTTTTCATCCATCATTCCCCCAATCGTGCATGGAATGATGAAACTTCCCGGATCTTTCTCCTTTTTGGGAATCTTGTTTGAAATAATCGCTGAACATTCTTCACTTAATGTCACCGTCGAAACTGCCTCTAGTTTCCTCTTGTTAGTCAGTAGCTCCTTAAGAAATTTAGCATACTTCGGCATTTGTGACAGAGCCTCAACGAACGGGACATTGATGTGTAAGGTCTTGAACATCTCAAGAAACTTTTTGAATTGTGCCTCTTGTTGATCTTTCTTGAGTTTCGTAGGGTAAGGCAAAGGAGGTTTGTATTCTACTACTAAATCTTTCTCCTTCGCCTTCAACTTTTCCCTTACAGTCGAGCTTGACCCTGAATCTTTTTCCTGAACTTCCACCTCTTCTTCAAGTTGAGACTCTTGCTGTGCTTGTGGAGGTGGGGGTTCAAGTTCCTTGCCACTTCTCAAAGTGACTGCCTTGAGGAACTCCCGGGGATTAATTTCTGTGTTACTTGGTAGAGCACCCTGGGGTCGTTCAGCAAGCGTCTTGGCGATCTGTGCAACCTGACGCTCCAGGTTCTGTAAAGAGGCTTGCTGATTCCTCATCATCTCTTCATGCCCTGTGATTCGGGCATCATTAGCTTGAATGTATTGGACAAGGAGAGCTTCAATAGAAGATCCTTTCTGTTCTGGTGGTGAAGGCCTCGAAAATTGAGGCTGAGTCTGCTGCTGCTGCTGTTGCTGAGGGGGGGCGCTGCTGCCCCTGATTCTGATCTTTCCAAGAGAAATTAGGGTGATTCCTCCACCCTGGGTTGTAGGTGCTGCTGTAGGGATTGCCTGAATACCTCTGATTCTGACCAAAGAAATTCACCTGTTCGGTGGCACTAACTCCCTCAGATGAACAACTGGGCCCTGCTTGGTTCGCCCAACTATCGGTATTCATGTTCAGTGCTGAAGATTGGACTTGCATTGTGTCCAACCTTTTAGAGATTGCCTCCACTTGTGCTGCCAAAGTAGTGAGCACATCAACCTCATAAAGTCCGGCTGTCTTCACCGGCTTATTCCTCTCAGAACTCTACTGGTAGCCATTGGAGGCCATGTTTTCAATCAAATTCTGTGCCTCGTCGAGTCTTTTGCTACACAAGGAGCCTCCTGCTACAGCATCCAACATTTGCTTAGTGGCCACATTCAATCCATTGTAGAATATTTGGATCTGCATCCATTCCACTATTCCATGCTGCGGGCACTTCCTCAACAATTCCTTATACCGCTCCCAGGTATCATACAGCGTTTCAGATTCGGCTTGCCGGAATGAGGAGATATCACTTCTAAGCTTGGTGATCTTGGCTGGTAGAAAATATCTGGTCAGAAACTTTTCGGCCAACTGTTCCCAGCTTGTAATCGAACCCGCTGGCAAGGAACTTAGCCATTGTTTGGCCCTCCCTCGCACAGAAAACGGGAACAACCTAACACGAACAACATCCTCAGACACATTGTTTGCTTTAAAAGTGTCACAAATTTCCAGGAAGGTTGCAAGATGGGCATATGGGTCCTCATCTTGGAAGCCATCAAATTGGCACATCTGTTGCACCATTTGAATGAAATTGGGCTTCAGCTCGAAGTTATTGGCCGCAACTGGGGGCCGCACGATGCTAGACCCATATCCTTCCAAATTTGGCCGGGCATAATCTGCAATGCTCCTCTGATTTCTTGCCATGTTTTCTTCTTGATCCACTTCTATGCTCACTTCCACTGACCCGGTTTCTCTTAAGTGAATCTGTCGCTGTCTCCGATGAAATGTCCGCTCAATATCTGGATCTGGAGACGCAAGATGGGAAGAATTCCCCCGGGTCATGCACTGCACCTGCACAACCAACAAACGAAAAAGATGAGATATGAACTTTCAGGCTTAATGCAAAAAAAAGAGAAAAGAATAATAAACAGCTTAAGTAATACAAAGAAAAACAAAAGAACAAATAAAAGAATACAAGTAACAACAAAAACAAAGAAATGAAAATAAAAAGCAAAATAAAACGGTTAGATTACTAAGACTGTCCAAATTCTTAGAAGTTGCCAGTCCCCGGCAACGGCGCCAAAAACTTGGTACGCCCTTTGCGTCACCGCAAGTTCACGGGTCGCACAAGTAGTAAAGTGTACCCTTTAGGTCGGGTAGTCGAATCCACAGGGACTGGTATAGCTTCCAATACTAACGTCCTGCTTAATATCTAACCAGACAGAAGGTGATGGAATTGACTTAGGATTGACTTCAAGGAGGTTAAGGGAAAGGGAAGTTCACCAAGGGAAAATTTGAGGTTTGACCCGATGGAGGAGATGGGGCCCCGGGGTTAGATTTCCGACGTTCACTAACTCGGTCTTCCTCAGTACTTATCAGAGATGTCTTCAGTTCTAAACCTAGTTATGCTATAAGCATGTGGTTTCTTGCGCTGCCGAGCCCTAAGTTGAACTCCCACTGCTTGCAACAATCAATAACGATTCACAAGGCTAGATAAGAGATCCTAACTACCAAGCAACAAGCACTAAACAACATACAAGATAGCCAATAACCTTGATTTATTGAATTGAACAAGACATTCAAAAACACTGCAAGTAAAGAAATGAGTTCAAGCTACAACGTCATCCAAACAACCCCGGGGCTCTCTTAAGAGTTTAGCCCCTCATTACAACAACCAACAAATACAATGCCAAAGAAATTAAAAGACAAGAAGTTGAAAACTCCCTAATTTCTTGCATCCTTGTGGTTGTCGGAGGATCTACAATGTCGTAAGATCTCCTCCCCCTCGGCCTACCATAAGCTTTCCATTCCCTTGATGAAGTGGAGGATGAACTCCCAAAGCTCTTCTCTTTCTTCTCCCAAAGTTCGCCCACCAAAAGTCCCTTTAGAAACTGAGTTTCTCGGGTTTTAGTGTCTTCTCGATGTGAGCACGGGCGTGTTGAAGCCGTGCAGATTACGGCCAAATAAATTTCCAAAAAACTCACATTCCTGTAATCTGCACGGGGAACAGCACGGGCGTGCTTAGACCGTGCTGGGGTTTTCACGACCGTGCTCAGCGAACTCAAGCTGTGCTGATTTGTGGCTGAATTCTCCTGCAATTTGCACGGGGAACAGCACGGGCGTGCTTCGACCGTGCTGCGGTTTTCACACCCGTGCTCAGCGAACTCAGGCTGTGCTGATTTGTGGCTGAATTCCCCTGCAATTTGCACGGGGAACAGCACGGGCGTGCTTAAGCCGTGCTGATCTTGATGAGGTTTCTTCTAAGTCCTTTAGCTTCTAAAATTGTTCCAAAACACTTCTTCTTACTTTAGGACTTTGATATCTGCATGACAAATAACGAATACCTCAAATAGCACCGTACTTGGAGAATTACAGCCAAAATATTCAATAATGATGAGAGTAAAGCATGCAATACATATATATGAAATGCGCTCATGAGTTTTTGATAAGTGCTTGCATGTACATATAATTTGAGATGTTTTTCCCTGCATGAGCATCACATTTTTCAGGTTATATTTCTCATTTCGTGTGTTTCTGTGTTCTTTCGTGCAATTAGGGTTGTGAAAAAGGTTTACGCGAAGAAAAGCAAGATTAGGTCATAATGGTGCTATGTGGAGCTCTTTTGTGCAAATACGAAGTTCAAGACACAAATCGGGTTCAAACGAGGGGGTATGTGCCAACTTCTAAAGGCTTCAAGACAATTCTTGTAGAAGGACACGAAGGCAGTCATGCTCGCTCGTTCCGATTGGTTCAAAGATTTCAAAAGCTCTCCAAGGTTTCCCATCATCAAGAAAATGCCACTTGACCTTTCACATGGGCGTGTGTCCGTCCATGTGACCTCAGGAGAAGAAACGGGCGAAATCGAGGATTAGTATGAAGATTTCACAAGGCAGAAAATCCACATGGGCGTGTGGAATTTCCACACGGCCGTGTGGAAATTCCACACGGCCGTGTGGACTATCCACACGCCCGTGTGGATCCTCGAGATGGCCAATTATAAAGCCGTTCTGAAGCGTTATCCAGGGCATCATCTTCTAACTTTGGAAGGAGGCGACGGCTAGGGTTCAGGAGGTTCTTGCTACACTTTGGGGGCGCTTCTTCACCGTTTTCATCATCATTCCCTTCCAAGGAGAGCCATTGGGGGAGCCTTCGACGACTCGATTCGGCGAGGTGGGCCTTAGGCTTGGAGGAAGGGATTCTTTGAAGAAGAAGGAGAAGTTCCCATAGTCTATCAACACGAAGCCTAAGGGGGTTTTCTTTATGGATTTCTTGCACTTATCTTCATTTATTTTGATGAACTTGTATTGCTCCATGGAGAGCTAAACCCCTAGTGGGTACTTGGACTTGTAAACCCTAGATTTCCTATGTTTCATAGACTTAAATGCTTTTATTCAATTTGAGTTTGAATTTGAGTTTCAATCTTGTTTGCTTAATTGTTTCTCCCTTAGAGTGACACTAGGGTTGAGGGCTAATCCAATCATCCTTTTGACGAGTGACCATCACCATTAGGATTAGATTAATCAAGATTGGAGGGGGTTGAGAGGGTGAGTTGAGAGGTAGCGACACGTCCCCTTTCCCCTCCGGTGTGGTTCTCCCTACCTTCTTATTCCAAGTATTACCTTCGATCTCAAAGAGAGTTAGGCGTTGAGAGAGGCCTTTCCGCCGGGACTTATTTGTGATTAGGGATCTTTCGCCTGGACCAAAGGGCTTGATCTATAGTTGGGAATAGGGTTTACCACTTGGAATCCCTAGAGCATAGCGCAGTCATACGTGGTGTGAGGCGTCGAGAGTCTTCTCTCCGCCGGGACCTCGTAGGGGACTAGTCAAGGTTGACCTTAGATTTGGGACCTTGTATCTCTGGATTCCACGACTCTTGAAATCTCTATTGAATAAGAGTACTTGAAGTCTTGCACGTGAAACAAGGATTCTAGGGGGAGCATTGTCCGAGTACCCCATCTTCTTATTGATCTATTTCTCCGACCTAGCTTTCATTTTCAGCACTTTGTTTCTACTACTTTCTGATTTTATTTTCTTTCAACAACAATTGGTTTATCTTTGATTACTTAACAAAGTGTGATTGTTCTTACGTCTACTCCCTGTGGATTCGACTACCCACCCGTTTGGGTACTTTATTACTTCGACACCCGTGCACTTGCGGAGTACACACGCAAGGGTGTGTCAAGTTTTTGGCGCCGTTGCCGGGGAGTTAGGCGTTTTAGGAATTTTTACACTTTGTTTCGCTAGTCATTTTTCGTACATTCTATCTCACATTTCTTTTACTTCCATCGTTCTGACTTCACTTTCTCTTCTTGATTTCAGCCCCAGGTTATGACCCGTGGACATCCTTCGACATTAGTGGAAGGTGATCCGGAGATAGAGAGGAGATTGCACAGACGGGGAAGACAACCTGACTTGGAACAGTTTGATCGAGCTGAGATAGAAGTTGAAGAGTCTGTAACCATGGCTGAACGGAATGAGCAACAGCGGACCCTTTTCGATTTTGCTCGGCCGTCTATTCGTGGTACACAATCAAGCATAGTCAGGCCACCAATTTCAGCTCATAACTTTGAGCTTAAGCCGGGGTTTATTCAGATGGTCCAACAGTCCTGCAGTTTAATGGGTTAGCAGATGAAGACCCAAACAATCATATAGAAAATTTCTTGGAAGTGTGCGACATGTTGAAGATCAATGGAGTTACGGACGACGCCATCGGATTGAGAGCCTTCCCATTTTCCTTGAAGGGGAAAGCAAAACAGTGGTTGCAATCTTTACCTAGAGCATCAATTACCACTTGGGAAGAAATGGTTGAGGCCTTCCTTGCCCGATATTTCCCTCCTGGGAAATCTCGCCAAGCCGAGAAATGAAATTTCTTCCTTCATGCGATCGGAATTGGAGTCTCTTTTCGAGACATGGGAAAGGTTCAAGGACCTTCGCGCAAATGTCCTCAACATGGGTTCCCCGAGTGGATGGTCATCCACACCTTCTACAATGGATTGAACCCAAGCACAAGACAAGCTACTTGATGCCGCAGCAGAGGTACCTTAGGAAGCAAGACCCCCGAAGCTGCCCGCCAACCGATAGAAGAAATGGCTATGAATAGCTATCGGTGGAATGCTCGAGACAAGAGGAAAGTGGCGGGTATTCATGAAGTTGATGCAAGGTGACATCTCTAGCAGCTCAAGTTGAAGCATTGAGCAAGAAGTTGGACACTTTGGCAGGCCCATCTAGAATAGGCTGCAGTGATGAATTGTGATAGTTGTGGAGGAGGGCATGTTTCGCTGATTGCCCTATTTCTATGGTCGGAACAAAGACTGTTGAACAAGGTTGATTTCGTGGGGAATGCTGGACGAGGTCAAGGAAACCCCTATAGCAACACCTACAATCCGGGGTGGCGAAACCACCCGAACTTTGCATGGAGCAATCAAGGGCAACAAAGGCCCTCTGCACCCCCCGGATTTCAGCAACCCCAACAACCAAACATGGAGGGCCGAGTTTCAGGGCTTGAGAACCGAATGACAGACTTGGAAAAGGCGTTGACCAAGTTCATTCAGTCCTCAGACACGCGCTTTCAAGGCGTGGAGAGTACACTTCGCAATCACACCGCTTCCCTACATAACTTGGAAAATCAGGTGGGGCAGATTGCGAAATCGTTATCTGAACGACCACAAGGAAGTCTCCCGGGAAATACAGAGACCAACCCAAGAGAGCAGCTGAAAGCAATCACTCTTAGGAGTGGTCGTGAGGTTGAGGGTAGACTTCCCACTGAAGAGGTTGTTCAAATTCCTGCTAAGGAGACGAGACAAGGAAAAGGGAAAGGAAAAGGAGGTAGCACCCGCACCATACAAACCAAGGATTCCTTACCCTTCAAGGGTGAAGAATGATCAAAATGATGAGCAAGTACAAGAAGTTTTTGGGCCTTTTCAAGCAGCTGCACATTAATATCCCTTTTGTGGAGGCTTTGTCTCAAATGCCTCGATATGCAAAATTTTTGAAGGACCTCTTAACCAACAAGAGGAAATTGGAAGAGGGTGCAACGGTGATATTGGATGCATCTTGTTCATTTGTGTTGCGAGAAAAATCTACCTAACAAGATGAAAGACCCTGGAAGCTTCATCATCCCATGTAACATTGGGAATTTGGGTGAAGAGAAGGCATTGGCAGATTCAGGAGCCAGTATCAATGTCATGCCTTACTCCTTCTTCAAGAAGCTGGGACTGGGAGAGCCAAGGCCCACTCGGATGACCTTACAACTAGCTGACCGTTCCATTCGTCACCCGAGAGGCATCATTGAAGATATTTTGGTAAAAGTGGATAAGTATATATTTCCTGCAGATTTCGTGGTACTTGGATGTAGATGAGAATGTCGACGTGCCGCGATACTTGGAAGACCCTTTTCGCGTACTTCCAAAGCTCTTATAGACATGGATGGCGGGGAGATGACATTGAGGATAGGAGATGAGAAGCTCACCTATCGCCTGGCTGAGGCCATGAAACATTCTCTCAACTTTGATGATACTTTGTATTTTCTTGACACTACTGATGCTTTGATTGATGATTATGTGCAGGAAATCTTTTGCCCGGATCCACTAGCTGATTTGTTGGATCAAGAGATGGATGATGATCACATTTCATTAGTTGACCTGGAAAACAAGGATACATCTATCACAGGTACGGTCAACAAACTAATGAAAAAGCTAAAGAGGGTAAGACATCGCCGCAAGAAGCAAACGAATGAACCTGCGGACGTTCCTTCAAAGTTTAAGGATGATACCCTTCCATCTGGTAACAAATTCGATCACTCATCTTCTAAATTCCAGAACTTATGCTCTTCATGTTTCACATTTCCAAGCAGCGAAGTGCTTTCGACCCATGACCCCCCTTGAGTCTAGAGGCGAGGTACGTCAAGCTAGTGACGTAAAACAAGCGCTTATTGGGAGGCAACCCAATTTTTAGAACTCTTTGCTTGTGTTGTAGTTAGTTTTATTTCTGCATTTTTTTTGTTTAGTTTGTAATGTGTGGATTTATTGCTGGTAGTGCATTTCTATGTGTTCATCATTTATGGCAAGTTAGGTGGTATTCCTGTGAATTTTGCGAGATTTTAAATCGTAAACGTCTTAGTTTTCAACTTCTGCAGTCGTTCCATGTGTTTTCATTAATTTCTGCAGAGTTTGGACTATTTTTGAGTTGAAGAATGGAAGCACACGGCCATGTGGAAATTCCACATGGCCGTGTGGATGAAATTGTGAAGGAATTTTCTCATCCAGAGAATCCCCACGGCCGTGTGGAAATTCTACACGGCCATGTGGATTTATTTAGTACAAATCTTCACAATACAGAGAATCCCCACGGCCGTGTGGAAATTCCACACGGCCGTGTGGAATTTCGGGGAGTTTTATAAGGCCATACAGAGAATCCACACGGCCGTGTGTGTCACGCCCCGACCCTCGGGTCCCGGCCTGTGGCACTACCGCCACGACAACCCAGGGGAGGTCAACACCTGCCTCAACCCCAGATCGCCGTAAGGCTAACCTGTTACCTGTACGACATTAACATTACCACAATAATACTCTAAATCTAAGGTATTCAATCACAACCCTGTACAAGATCAACAGACTCACACATATATGTACATATATCCCTGGAAATCACAACATCAATGATCATGGACACAATCATAGTTTTTCACAAACACTGGATGTAGACTCATACAACCTAAGGTCCTGACTGAACCAATCAAGATTATACAAGATCAAATGGAAATACGAAAATATAGGTCCTAGGGGATCCATCTTATGCATGATGACAATGCTTATGAATCATACACTAGTCAAAGGAAAATGCAAGAATAGAAGCCAAGCACTATCACGTCTTACGCCCTGCTGCTGTGCTAACACCTGAAAAGGGGAGAAGAAAAATGGGTGAGTAACTACGTTACTCAGTGAGGGGTTGAACATGGGGCTATAACTCATACAAGTGTAAAGAATGGTATGCCGAAAACATATGAAAATATTTAACAACCACAACTTACAAAATGCTTTAAATACCCAATTCAATATAACAAGCTTTCCAACTTTCTCAAAGAAAGGCATCAATAAAACTTTGAAAATCTTTTGTAAAGAGATTCAATACTGAAAATTCAAGTTAAGAATACTCGTCATAAGATCAAAAGATCAAACCCATCGAAATAAGAATTTATAGTGCAACGCATGCAGAAATCCTTTATCGATAGCGTCAACAATAGCCTATGAAAAACCCTCCATCACTAACCATGGCCGTGGTTAGGTCAAGAGCCACCAAGATGCACGTATCTTGGCGTTGGCCGTTGAGTATCCCGTGTGGTGACTCCGGGTACCCAACACAGCACCTTCAGGTTCACTCCGCGCCTCCTGTAAAGGGCTCATCAACCGAGAACTCCACGCCACCCCATTGGTCGGTCCGTGGAGACTCGCTTCTGCAGAAGACGGGGATCCTCCCCAATGTCACCATCGAAACATTTGGGATATCCTATCCCGCCCGTAGGCTCATCATGAACACATCATATATCTCATCAAGAGATCACAAATAGTTTGCCCGTAGGCTCATCATAAACGTATCGTTATAAAATCATATATCTCTTCAAGAGATCACAAATAGTTTGCCCATAGGCTAATCATAAATGTATCATTTTAAAATCACATATCTCAACAAGAGATCACAAATTCGCATAAAATACAACTCTTAATCGAAGAGTAAATCCTTTTGCGAAAGCATCGACAATAATGTCATTTTCATCAAGAATATCAACACAAGAGTATCCTTTGAAAACTCATTTCAAATACGATAAC
Source organism: Dioscorea dumetorum (assembly GCA_902712375.1). NCBI lineage: Eukaryota > Viridiplantae > Streptophyta > Magnoliopsida > Dioscoreales > Dioscoreaceae > Dioscorea > Dioscorea dumetorum. The sequence continues at coordinate 584,840 of CACTHL010000615.1, forward strand.
ATCGTGGAGAATCTCAATTTGGTTTACATAGACCCTTATTTGGTCAAAATAACAAGAATATCGAATTCTCAAGTTCACAAATCTTGAAAACATGTAGTTCAAACCATAGGATTATCCAATCCTTATCAAATATAAATAATCAAGAATTTAACAAGATCATAAACTATCATGGTTTCTAGGCCTCAAGGAAATCATCTCATGAGCCTTTGTAATAGAATCAATAGTTAAGCAAAATCACAAATATCATGGTTTCTAGATCTCAAGGAAATCATCTCATGAGTCTTTTGTAATATAATCAATAGTTAAGCAAGATCATGAACATCAAGATTTCTAGATCTCAAGGAAATCATCTCATGAGTCTTTTAAGATGAAATCAAGAATTAAAATGATCATATAGTATCATAATTTCAGTTTTCAAGAAACATTTCAAGAATCCATTGAAATCAAGAATTTCTCATTTCAAGGCATGCATCATTAAACAAGCATGATCATAGCTCTTTAATTTAAACAATTCCCACTCACAAACTTGGCGAGATCGAACACTTGGATCACTCGCCCACTTGATCTTTACCCTTGCCTTTAGATCCACCTTCTTGAAGCCATTAACCATCCAAGAAAAACAAGAATCAATCACAACCTTATCCAATCAATAAGAGAGGAAAGAATGCTCCAAAATTAGATCTCAAGGCTTCTAGGGTTTACTATGTGCTCTTGATTCAAGAATTAACAATAATAGAATCCTTAAACCCTCAAAATCAAAATGAAATCAAGAACATCCTAATTGGGTTCGGATCTACAAGAATCAAAGGTTTAGAGATCAAGGATCTCCTCCATTCTTTACCAAAACATGAAATCAAGGCTCCTATACCATTCAAACACTAGATCCATGGCTAAATCCCAATTAAATAATAGATCCATGCTAAATCCACACTAATTCTCCATGGATCTAAAAAGAAATGAATAAAAGAACAAGGAGTTGAAGAAGAGAATAAAACCCACCTCAATTCTTGCTAGAACTAGAGGAGATTCACCACCAATGGAGAAGAGGGGAAGATCAACACCTTTCTCCTTTCTTGGAGCTCAAGAATGGAGATCTAATGGAGGGGAGAATGAGGGTTCAAGATGGGGAGAAAAAGAGAGGGAAATGAGGTCTTATAAAGGCCATTTAAGTTTGAAAACGGGTATTTATAGACCCAAAGTGCGGGAGGGCTCGCGGGCTCCCTTGCGGGCGCAAGGGAGGCCGCGAGGCCCTTTCCAGAAAGCCTTGCGGCCTCCCATGCGCCCGCATGGGAGCCCGCAAGCATTTCTGGCCGGGGTCCTTGCGGGCTCCCATGCGGGCGCATGGGAGGCCGCAAGGCCTCTTCTTTGGCTCCTTGCGGGCACACTAAGTGCCCGCAAGGTCCCTTCCTTGCTAAAGCCTTTTAAAACACTTTTCCCCCATCTTTTAACCTCTCAAAAAGACCTTAACTAAGATCCCAACAAAAATAAAACTCGACAAAAATTTAAACACACAACTTCTACACAAGAAACAAAGCACAAGAGAAGCGAAAAAGATCGAACTTCCACAACCTACCCCCCTTAAAGAAATTTCGGCCTCGAAATTTTTGGCATACCTCAAGATTCAAACAAAAGGGGATACTTGCTCTTCATCACTTCCTCAGGTTCCCAAGTTACCTCTTCTACCACATCATTTCTCCAAAGCACTTTAACCATAGGAATAATCTTTCGCCGAAGAGTTTTCACTTGAGAATCAAGGATCTCTACCGGTTGCACTTTAAATTTCAAATCTTCTCTTAACTCTACCGGCGGAGCTTCAAGACAATGAGAAGGGTCAGGGATATACTTCTTCAACATGGAAACATGGAACACATTATGAATCTTCTCCAACTCAGGCGGTAATTCTAATCGGTATGCCACCGGTCCAATCCTCTCCAGGATCACAAATGGACCTATAAATCGGGGATTCAACTTTCCCCTTCCTCGAAACCGAATTACCCCTTTCCAAGGAGAGATCTTCAAGAATACTCTATCCCCAACCTGAAACTCCAAAAATCTTCTACGGTTATCGGCATAACTCTTTTGCCTGTCTTGAGCTGTTTTCAATCTACCTCTAATCACTGCTACTTTCTCAACCGTTCGATCAATCAACTCCACACTTTGAAGTTTTCTTTCTCCCACTTCATCCCAACAAAGAGGAGTTCTACACTTTCTTCCATACAAAGCTTCATACGGAGCCATACCAATGCTTGCTTGGAAGCTATTATTATAGGCAAATTCCACTAATGCCAAATGTTGCTCCCAACTCCCTTGGAAATCTATCACACAAGCCCTCAACATGTCCTCGAGGGTCTGAATAGTCCTCTCGGACTGACCATCCGTTTGAGGATGATAAGCAGTACTGAACTTCAAAGTCGTACCCAAGGCCTCCTGAAACCTAGGCCAAAAACGGGAAGTAAATCTGGGGTCTCGATCTGAAACTATCGAAGTTGGCACCCCATGCAACCTTACTATCTCATCAATGTACAACTTTGCCAATTTCTCCAAAGAGTACTTAGTATGCCTTGCTAAGAAGTGTGCCGACTTTGTTAGTCTATCCACTATCACCCACACTCGCATCACAACCTCGAGGCGTTCGTGGTAAACCAACCACAAAATCCATAGCCACATGATCCCACTTCCATTCTGGGGATAGGAAGAGGTTGTAAGAACCCAGATGGCCTTTGGTGTTCTGCCTTAACTTGCTGACACACCAAACACTTAGCTACAAACTCTGCTATCTCCCTCTTCATTCCAGGCCACCAAAAACTCTCCTTAATGGTTCTATACATCTTGGTACTCCCAGGATGAACCGCATAAGCTGAAGAATGAGCTTCCTCCAAAACAGCTTTCCTCAGCTCAGAATCCGATGGAACACAAACACGTCCTCGAAACTCCAAGATCCCATCATCTCTCAATCTAAATTCACTAGTCTCCCCGGCCTGCAACTTCTTCACCTCTTGCACCAACTCTTCACTAACACTCTGAAGCTCCTTAATACGCTCCAACAGCGAAGGTCTCACCACAAAACCGGCCACTAAGGCTCCACTATCCTCGGTCTCTAGTTCCAACTTCAAGCTTTTCATTGCCGACAAAACTTGCAAATAGGACACCCTCAAAACAGCCACCGAACTATACTTCCTACTCAAAGCATCGGCTACCACATTGGCCTTTCCTGGGTGATAATCGATTATCAAATCATAATCTTTTATCAATTCCAACCATCGCCTCGCCTCAAATTCAAGTCCTTTTGAGTGAAAAGATACTTCAAACTTTTATGGTCTCGTGAAAATCCGACATCTTTCCCCATAAAGATAATGCCTCCAAATCTTCAAAGCAAACACTACCGCAGCCAACTCCAAATCATGAGTAGGATAATTCAGCTCATGTTGTTTCAACTGTCTAGAAGCATAGGCAACTACCTTTCCTTCTTGCATCAAAACACAACCTAAACCCTGCCGAGAGGCATCACTGAAAACCACAAACTCTTTCTCATTCTCTGGCAAAGTAAGCACAGGAGCTGATGTCAATCGATCCTTTAAAATCTGAAAACTCTTCTCACACTCATCATTCCAAGAGAACTTCACTTCCATACGAGTTAACTTTGACAAAGGTAATGCAATCGCAGAAAAGCCTTCCACAAATCTCCTATAATAACCCGCAAGACCAAGAAAACTTCGAACTTCAGTAACATTCTTCGGCCTTTCCCAATCAACAATGGCTTCCACCTTCTTTGGATCCACCGAGATCCCTTCTCCTGACACCACATGCCCAAGAAATCCCACTTCATAAAGCCAAAACTCACACTTAGCAAACTTAGCAAACAACCGCCTCTCCCGGAGAGTTTGCAGTACAATCCTCAAATGGTGAGCATGTTCCTCATTGGAAGGTGAGTACACCAAAATATCATCAATAAACACAATGACAAATTTGTCCAGATAAGGCCTAAACACCCTATTCATCAAATCCATAAAAGCTGCAGGAGCATTAGTCAGACCAAATGGCATCACCAAAAACTCATAATGTCCATATCGTGTCCGAAATGCCGTCTTCGGTACATCTTCTTGACCTAATCTTCAACTGATGATACCCAGACCTCAAATCAATCTTGGAGAATACCTTTGCCCCTTTTAATTGATCAAACAAATCATCAATCCTCGGCAATGGGTACTTGTTCTTAATTGTCACCTTATTCAGTTGTCGATAATCAATACACAGCCTCAAGGATCCATCCTTCTTCTTCACAAAAAGGACCGGTGCGCCCCAGGGTGATATACTTGGTCGTATAAAACCCTTGTCTACCAGATCTTGCAACTGAGTTTTCAACTCCTTTAACTCCGCAGGCGCCATCCTATAAGGTGGTATAGAAATGGGAGCTGTACCCGGCAACAAATCTATAACAAACTCCATGTCTCTGGTCTGGGGGTAAACCCGGTAATTCCTCAGGGAAGACATCCTGAAACTCCCTCACCACAGCCATCTCCTCCAACTCTGGCTCCTTAACTCTTGTGTCCACCACATGAGCCAAAAACGCAGAACAACCCTTACTCACCAATCTTCTAGCTTCCAAGGACGAAATCAAACATGAAGGTAAAGCCCTTCTCTTCCCCTTCAACACTACTGCAGGTCCTGAGGACCTAGGAAAAGTTACTTCCTTCAAGAAACAATCAATGGAAGCATGATGCCTATCCAACCAATCCATACCAAGAATGGCATCAAAATCCTTCATCTCTAAAGGAATCAAATCTGCCTCCAACACTTCTCCACAAACTATCACAGGACATTCTCTAAACACCAAACTCCGAACTACCTCCTCACCAAGAGGGGTTTGAATCACCAACTCACACCCTAAGAAGGAAGGCTGTCTATCGGCATGGCATGCAAAAACAGTGCTAACAAAGGAACGTTCTGACCCAGAATCAATCAAAACATAAGCATCAAGCTGAAAGATAGAAAGTACACCGGTGTAGCATCAGCAGAGGGAGTAACTCTCCCTTGGCGAACGCGTGAATGTAGTGCTGGCATTTTACTGAGACAGGAACGTAAGACAATTCTTAGGAATGTTTCTATATGCATCTAATGCAATAAGTCCGACTCTATTTGGATCCACTGGATACAAGAATCAAAAGATCAACGTTTTGACCCAATCAGGGAACAGTTACAGAAAACAAAAGCTCACTTTCCGACCAAATCAGAAGACAGTGGTAAATAGCAGAAGATCAACTTCTTGTCCCAATCAGAAGACTGACTTTAAGTCAAGCTTATATTGACAAAATCCATTTCTAAACTCTAAACTGGTTACTGACCCAATCATGAAATCCCATACCGACCCAATCATGTAACTTTATACTGACCCAATCATTAAACTATATACTGACCCAATCATGATAACCTGGGCTCTGATACCACTAAAGTAATGTCACGCCCCGACCCTCGGGTCCCGGTCCATGGCACTACCGCCACGACAACCCAGGGGAGGTCAACACCTGCCTCAACCCCAGGTCGCCGTAAGGCTAACCTGTTACCTGTACGATATTAACATTACCACAATAATACTCTAAATCTAAGGTATTCAATCACAACCCTGTACAAGATCAACAGACTCACACATATATGTACATATATCCCTGGAAATCACAACATCAATGATCATGGACACAATCATAGTTTTTCACAAACACTGGATGTAGACTCATACAACCTAAGGTCCTGACTGAACCAATCAAGATTATACAAGATCAAATGGAAATACGAAAATATAGGTCCTAGGGGATCCATCTTATGCATGATGACAATGCTTATGAATCATACACTAGTCAAAGGAAAATGCAAGAATAGAAGCCAAGCACTATCACGTCTTACGCCCTGCTGCTGTGCTAACACCCGAAAAGGGGAGAAGAAAAATGGGTGAGTAACTACGTTACTCAGTGAGGGGTTGAACATGGGGCTATAACTCATACAAGTGTAAAGAATGGTATGCCGAAAACATATGAAAATATTTAACAACCACAACTTACAAAATGCTTTAAATACCCAATTCAATATAACAAGCTTTCCAACTTTCTCAAAGAAAGGCATCAATAAAACTTTGAAAATCTTTTGTAAAGAGATTCAATACTGAAAATTCAAGTTAAGAATACTCGTCATAAGATCAAAAGATCAAACCCATCGAAATAAGAATTTATAGTGCAACGCATGCAGAAATCCTTTATCGATAGCGTCAACAATAGCCTATGAAAAACCCTCCATCACTAACCATGGCCGTGGTTAGGTCAAGAGCCACCAAGATGCACGTATCTTGGCGTTGGCCGTTGAGTATCCCGTGTGGTGACTCCGGGTACCCAACACAGCACCTTCAGGTTCACTCCGCGCCTCCTGTAAAGGGCTCATCAACCGAGAACTCCACGCCACCCCATTGGTCGGTCCGTGGAGACTCGCTTCTGCAGAAGACGGGGATCCTCCCCAATGTCACCATCGAAACATTTGGGATATCCTATCCCGCCCGTAGGCTCATCATGAACACATCATATATCTCATCAAGAGATCACAAATAGTTTGCCCGTAGGCTCATCATAAACGTATCGTTATAAAATCATATATCTCTTCAAGAGATCACAAATAGTTTGCCCATAGGCTAATCATAAATGTATCATTTTAAAATCACATATCTCAACAAGAGATCACAAATTCGCATAAAATACAACTCTTAATCGAAGAGTAAATCCTTTTGCGAAAGCATCGACAATAATGTCATTTTCATCAAGAATATCAACACAAGAGTATCCTTTGAAAACTCATTTCAAATACGATAACATCGTGGAGAATCTCAATTTGGTTTACATAGACCCTTATTTGGTCAAAATAACAAGAATATCGAATTCTCAAGTTCACAAATCTTGAAAACATGTAGTTCAAACCATAGGATTATCCAATCCTTATCAAATATAAATAATCAAGAATTTAACAAGATCATAAACTATCATGGTTTCTAGGCCTCAAGGAAATCATCTCATGAGCCTTTGTAATAGAATCAATAGTTAAGCAAAATCACAAATATCATGGTTTCTAGATCTCAAGGAAATCATCTCATGAGTCTTTTGTAATATAATCAATAGTTAAGCAAGATCATGAACATCAAGATTTCTAGATCTCAAGGAAATCATCTCATGAGTCTTTTAAGATGAAATCAAGAATTAAAATGATCATATAGTATCATAATTTCAGTTTTCAAGAAACATTTCAAGAATCCATTGAAATCAAGAATTTCTCATTTCAAGGCATGCATCATTAAACAAGCATGATCATAGCTCTTTAATTTAAACAATTCCCACTCACAAACTTGGCGAGATCGAACACTTGGATCACTCGCCCACTTGATCTTTACCCTTGCCTTTAGATCCACCTTCTTGAAGCCATTAACCATCCAAGAAAAACAAGAATCAATCACAACCTTATCCAATCAATAAGAGAGGAAAGAATGCTCCAAAATTAGATCTCAAGGCTTCTAGGGTTTACTATGTGCTCTTGATTCAAGAATTAACAATAATAGAATCCTTAAACCCTCAAAATCAAAATGAAATCAAGAACATCCTAATTGGGTTCGGATCTACAAGAATCAAAGGTTTAGAGATCAAGGATCTCCTCCATTCTTTACCAAAACATGAAATCAAGGCTCCTATACCATTCAAACACTAGATCCATGGCTAAATCCCAATTAAATAATAGATCCATGCTAAATCCACACTAATTCTCCATGGATCTAAAAAGAAATGAATAAAAGAACAAGGAGTTGAAGAAGAGAATAAAACCCACCTCAATTCTTGCTAGAACTAGAGGAGATTCACCACCAATGGAGAAGAGGGGAAGATCAACACCTTTCTCCTTTCTTGGAGCTCAAGAATGGAGATCTAATGGAGGGGAGAATGAGGGTTCAAGATGGGGAGAAAAAGAGAGGGAAATGAGGTCTTATAAAGGCCATTTAAGTTTGAAAACGGGTATTTATAGACCCAAAGTGCGGGAGGGCTCGCGGGCTCCCTTGCGGGCGCAAGGGAGGCCGCGAGGCCCTTTCCAGAAAGCCTTGCGGCCTCCCATGCGCCCGCATGGGAGCCCGCAAGCATTTCTGGCCGGGGTCCTTGCGGGCTCCCATGCGGGCGCATGGGAGGCCGCAAGGCCTCTTCTTTGGCTCCTTGCGGGCACACTAAGTGCCCGCAAGGTCCCTTCCTTGCTAAAGCCTTTTAAAACACTTTTCCCCCATCTTTTAACCTCTCAAAAAGACCTTAACTAAGATCCCAACAAAAATAAAACTCGACAAAAATTTAAACACACAACTTCTACACAAGAAACAAAGCACAAGAGAAGCGAAAAAGATCGAACTTCCACAGTGTGGAATTTCCACACGGCCGTGTGGGGTACTTAAACATGAAAAGGGGACTTTCTCTTTATAACCCCCCCAAGCAACCCTTCACCTTCAAACACCTCCTCTTCAAAGGTCGCCACGGTTGCTCTTTTCCTTCCATTCTCTCGCTTATTTAAGGGATTTGTGGGCCTTACTCGTTACTACATTGTTAGATTGGACTCATCTCCTCCGGTAAGCCTTCTTCCCCTCTTCTTGCCATGAGACCTTCATTAGTTGTTGTGGTTGTTGAATCTTGTGTCTTTGCATGCTATTTTCTTGTTTAATACTTAGATTATTGCTTAAAACACTTGTGCTCAAATTTGTGGATGATTGTATAAAGGGGTGTGGATTCACCATGGTGCTTTGGCCATGGTCGAAGATCCACACGGCCGTGTGGAAATTCCACACGGCCGTGTGGATTATCGGGGTGCCCCCTCTGAATTCCAGAGGAGACACACGGCCGTGTGGAATTTCCACACGGCCGTGTGTATTGGCTGTTTCTTTGTTTTTGGGTAACCAGAGGAGACACACGGCCGCGTGGAATTTCCACACGGCCATGTGGAATCCTGGGAACCTATTTTAAGCTCTGAATTAACTTCCTTACCCTTCTTATGCACAGGAATGGCCCCAAGAACGAAGAAACTCGCTCATAAGCGCCCTCGTGAGGCCCGTGAGGTCCGGGAGTCCCGTGATCTCTCGCACGCACCATTCGAGTTCGCCGTGCCCGAACATCAAGCACGGTTTGATCGACTTTCAAAGTTAAAGTTTGGCCAGACACGCATTCCCGACTTGCAAGCTTTGGAGGCCATAGAACATGCGCGTGCAGCCGAGTTGGCGTATGAGGTCCGTGAGCTTATTGCTGTTGGCGGGTGGGAGCGACTATTGTGCATCAAAGACCCAGCCACTCGCGATCTCACTTTCGAAGTCCTCGCGACATTTGAGTTTGATCGCTCCCACACCGACTACCACCGACCGGACACAGTTCGATTCCGCATCTTTGGGCAGTATCACAGCATGAGCTTGACAGATTTTGCCGTCGCCCTCGGCCTGTACGATCGAGACTTCATCCACACGGAGGAGTACGCGCAGCTGCCATTCGACTATCCTTTCCGTGTCACTCCAAGCCGGGTTTGCCGGATGCTGTGTGGAGATATACAGTACGAGCCCGGGTTGACCAAGGCGTCTTTGCTCCTCCGCCCCGCCCACAGGTACATTCATGCCATCCTGAGCAGGTCTATTACTGGGCGGGGAGACAGCACCGGCGTATTGGGGCGGCTGGACCTCCTCTATTTGTACTCTATGGTCCAAAGCCTGCCCCTGCACCTGGGTTACGTGGTAGCTGATTTTCTGAGGCACCAGGGACAGTACGCGCGGATAGGAGTTCTTTTCTCTGGTCCCTACATCACCCGACTCATCCGAGGAATGGGACTGATTGATGCTGTTCGGGGAGCTGACAAGGTTATTGTTCCCTCCCCACTTGGCCTTGATACCTTGCGTATGATGGGCATGGTGAAGAGGGCCGCTCCCGGCAGGTATGTACTTGCTGTTCCATTCCCAGATGAGTCCGAGGAGTCTGAGGACGAAGACGAAGACTCGGAGGAGACCCGGGCAGGGCCATCATCACAACCCGCACCCATGGAGGCAGAGGACACCCAAGCAGACGAGGAGGGGCCACCGGTATCAGCACCTGTATCCCCTCCAGCACAGGATCGCATAGGCAGACTTGAGGCTGCTGTGGGGACTCTTCAGACTGATCTCGCCACCATGCGAGTGACTCAGGCAGCGAACCACACTGAGGTTCTCGCTCGCATGGCTGAGTACCACTCGGAGATGATGACGCGCATCACTTCACTCCACCAGTTGATGGCGAGAGATAGCGATTCCACTCCGCCGTCCACACCCCGAGCACCCTACGCCTCCCCAGCATCCCCAGCCGCACCAGCAGATGCCGACGCTTGATGCGTCTTTCATTCTTTCTTTTTATTCCCTTGTACTTTCTTTTGTGTTGAGTCTTTGTGTACTCGTAAAGGTTACACCTTTCGAGAGTTATCTTACTCGCTTTCTTTTCATGTTCTTTGTTGAGTTTGTGTTTGGCTTGTTTAATTTTTGTACTCTTTTAATCGTAGCTTTTGTTGAAATCCACTGAACCCCTTTTGTGATGTGCAGATAGACTTGTCAACTTGGTTTTGAGAAATGGTCATAGGCACGGCCGTGTGGAATTCCCACACGGCCGTGTGAGCTTCACAACCCTACGCAACTCCACTTCCCACCTTCACACCTCCATTCAACTACCACACTCGGAGATCAGGGGAGTGTTGTTTTTAATCCCCACGCCCTCATGTTTTATTTATATTCTGTTTTTGTATGCTTGCATGCGTACAATGAGGGCATTGTACATCTTAAGTGTGGGGGGGAGTTCACGTTGCACACGTTCTCTATGTATGTATGCTCATCACTCATATGCTTATCTAGCCAATGATAGTTCACCTTAAAAGACAAGGATTGCAGTCTTGAATTTAGGAGAATTTTAAACATCGTTTGTACTCATGCTCTAGTTTACTCGAAAAACTTAGAAATTTTTTGTCTGATTGCATTACTTACACCTTTCTTGCTCTGTTAACCCTGATAACTCTAGTTCAGTGCCAAAAGGACATTAATTTTCTTTATTTTGAAAAAAAAAAAAAAGAAGAAAACAAAGGAAGAATGCCTTATTTGTTTACTTGTTTTCGGAGTGGAAAGAGCTACCACCTATGTTGTATGCAGCTACTCTCATAAGTCGGATACTAGCTATGCCCTAAGGAGAGAAAGAGCTATCTAATAGGCTGTGTGAAAGCTAACACTCCCAGGTGGAAAGAGCTACCACCTCAAAGTGTGAAAGCCGCCCAGGAGGCATCTTGGGAAATGGCTACCTTCGAGGTTGTGTGCAGCTACTACCTACTTTTGTCCTTAAATAAGCCCTTTTCAATAAGAACTTTTAAGAGTAAATTTAGGGTTGGCATGAGTAAGCATACACACACACACGCAGTCAGATTCTATTTTCTTTGTGCTTCGTGTTTTTGCTAGAGCATCGGTTTTTATCTTTCTATGTTGCAAATTGTTCCTTTGTTTAAGAATACTCACCTTACATACTTTTTGGTGAACTTAAGGCTAAGCACTTCTATCACTCTACTTGTGGATTTTATTGTATAAATTTTGCTTGAGGACAAGCAAAAGCTTAAGTGTGGGGGAGTTTGATAAGTGCTTGCATGTACATATAATTTGAGATGTTTTTCCCTGCATGAGCATCACATTTTTCAGGTTATATTTCTCATTTCGTGTGTTTCGTGTTCTTTCGTGCAATTAGGGTTGTGAAAAAGGTTTACGCGAAGAAAAGCAAGATTAGGTCATAATGGTGCTATGTGGAGCTCTTTTTGTGCAAATACGAAGTTCAAGACACAAATCGGGTTCAAACGAGGGGGTATGTGCCAACTTCTCGAAGGCTTCAAGACAATTCTTGTAGAAGGACACGAAGGCAGTCATGCTCGCTCGTTCCGATTGGTTCAAAGATTTCAAAAGCTCTCCAAGGTTTCCCATCATCAAGAAATGCCACTTGACCTTTCACATGGGCGTGTGTCCGTCCATGTGACCTCGAGGAGAAGAAAACGGGCGAAATCGAGGATTAGTATGAAGATTTCACAAGGCGAGAAAATCCACATGGGCGTGTGGAATTTCCACACGGCCGTGTGGAATTTCCACACGGCCGTGTGGACTATCCACACGCCCATGTGGATCCTCGAGATGGCCAATTATAAAGCCGTTCTAAGCGTTATCCGGGGCATCATCTTCTAACTTTGGAAGGAGGCGACGGCTAGCGTTCGAGGAGGTTCTTGCTACACTTTGGGGGCGCTTCTTCACCGGTTTCATCATCATTCCCTTCCAAGGAGAGCCATTGGGGGAGCCTTCGACGACTCGATTCGGCGAGGTGGGCCTTAGGCTTGGAGGAAGGGATTCTTTGAAGAAGAAGGAGAAGTTCCCATAGTCTATCAACACGAAGCCTAAGGGGGTTTTCTTTATGGATTTCTTGCACTTATCTTCATTTATTTTGATGAACTTGTATTGCTCCATGGAGAGCTAAACCCCTAGTGGGTACTTGGACTTGTAAACCCTAGATTTCCTATGTTTCATAGACTTAAATGCTTTTATTCAATTTGAGTTTGAATTTGAGTTTCAATCTTGTTTGCTTAATTGTTTCTCCCTTAGAGTGACACTAGGGTTGAGGGCTAATCCAATCATCCTTTTGACGAGTGACCATCACCATTAGGATTAGATTAATCAAGATTGGAGGGGGTTGAGAGGGTGAGTTGAGAGGTAGCGACACGTCCCCTTTCCCCTCCGGTGTGGTTCTCCCTACCTTCTTATTCCAAGTATTACCTTCGATCTCAAAGAGAGTTAGGCGTTGAGAGAGGCCTTTCCGCCGGGACTTATTTGTGATTAGGGATCTTTCGCCTGGACCAAAGGGATTGATCTATAGTTGGGAATAGGGTTTACCACTTGGAATCCCTAGAGCATAGCGCAGTCATACGTGGTGTGAGGCGTCGAGAGTCTTCTCTCCGCCGGGACCTCGTAGGGGACTAGTCAAGGTTGACCTTAGATTTGGGACCTTGTATCTCTGGATTCCACGACTCTTGAAATCTCTATTGAATAAGAGTACTTGAAGTCTTGCACGTGAAACAAGGATTCTAGGGGGAGCATTGTCCGAGTACCCCATCTTCTTATTGATCTATTTCTCCGACCTAGCTTTCATTTTCAGCACTTTGTTTCTACTACTTTCTGATTTTATTTTCTTTCAACAACAATTGGTTTATCTTTGATTACTTAACAAAGTGTGATTGTTCTTACGTCTACTCCCTGTGGATTCGACTACCCACCCATTTGGGTACTTTATTACTTCGACACCCGTGCACTTGCGGAGTACACACGCAAGGGTGTGTCAGTTTTTCATCCAAAAATGATTACACCAATCGATGAGTAACTTTTCAAAACAAGTAACCTTCACCGATAACAGTGAAAATTGCACAAAATCAACTAACAATACACCGACAATTTAAAATGAGATTCAAGTCGTCTAATCACAAAAATTAAATAAGACAAGCACGTACAAAGAAAAACAAAACATAACCAATAACACCAAAAAGCAGACAATGCAAAACAAAAGAAAATACGAGAAAGGTAAACTTGGGTTGCCTCCCAAGAGCGCTTGTTTAGAGTCACGAGCCTGACATTCCTGTTCACATTCTTATGGTGGTTCAAAGGAGATGTTCATACCTTTCTTCAAGAAGAATGAGGGAGATGAGCTAGGGAGGTTTAGTGAGATCATACTTTCCACATTATGGGCTCCCAAGTCAATTGTGAAGGTAGGTTTTGGGTCTTTCTCTCCAGTTGACGAAGTCGATTTGGTCAGCTTCTTCCAAGCTTTTCTCCAAGGTGGATCATTGCAGTTGCCACTCTTCTTTACTTTCTTCTTCTTTGCCCTAGGATCCTGTGGTTTCTTTTGACGTTGCTCTTCACTTCCTTCATTTTTAGCTCCCTCTTGCCCTTTCCTCAGATACTCGTCGAGGGGATTAATTAACAGAACTTCATGCACACAATCAGAAACAATTAGCTCCACTTCATCAAAAACATAAGATGTGTCGTCCCACTCCTTAGGGTCTTTCATTGCCTCCGGGAGTTTGAATACTGCTTCTTCATTCCCAGCTCTAAGAGTCATCTTGCCATCTTTATATGTCAAGTAAAGCTCGTGAAGTTGCCAAGAATGGTCTCCCGAGAATGATAGGCACCTCGGCATTTTCATGGACATCCAAAATAACAAAATCTGCCGGGAAAACAAGTCCTCCCACGTTCACTAGGACATCGCTCACCACACCCCTGGGCCGACGCAGTGACCGATCTGCCAATCGCAATGTCATCCTTGTAGGTTCGAGCTCATGCATTCCTAATTTCAGAAATAGGTTGTAGGGCATAACATTAATGCTTGCCCCTGAATCAGCTAGGGCCTTCTCCACTACTGACTCACTGATTTTGCATTCGATCACCAGACCCCCAGGATCTCGAACCTTCGGTGGAAGTGCGCTTTGCAGGATGGCGGAGCAACTCTCATTCAAGGCTACACTGGATGCTTCTTCCAATTTCCGCCTGTTTGTCAATATATCTTTCATAAACTTTGCGTACTTGGGCATTTGAGAAAATGCCTCAGCGAGCGGGAGATTTATGTGGAGTTGCTTTATCAGACTCAGAAATTTCTTGAATTGGTCATCCTACTTGCTCTTGTTCAGTCTTGCCGGGTATGGGATTTTGGGTTGATACTCCGCACGGGTAAGGCTTGGCTTGGTTGAGGTCCGGGGGTGTTGTTGTTGCTGTCCTCAATGTCAACCCTTACTGTCGGGGTTGCATCTCTCACAACATTCTTCTCTTTACTGCTCATATTCCCATTAGTAGGTCGAACCTCTACTTCCCGTCCACTCCTCAGAGTGATGGCCTTCAATTGCTCACGGGGGTTTTCTTCAGTGTTGCTAGGTACCCTGCCCTGCTGCCTCTCTGAATTTGGTTTTGCTAGCTGCCCAACTTGTTTTTCTAAATTTTGGATCGAGGCATGGACATTTCTGAAGTTTGCTTCTGTAGCAATCATGAATTTAGCCAACGCCTCCTCAACTGAAACTCGGTGCTCCTTTGGCTGTGGTGGAGCATGTTGGAA